>OY776248.1:11511019-12133519 GCA_963675405.1 Cosmorhoe ocellata
CGTATAAGAGCTGCAGTGTGATTCTGTAAGACCTCATTCTAAACTTCGAATCTGAATCCGCTGTGAGTTTCTTGATTGGCATTCTAAAAACTCGGTTGATAATTCGAATTTACACTAGCGCCACTCTTGCGAGCGTGTCAGCGAGTTGAACTAAATTGACGGGGAGATTTTGACAGGTAAAGTATGAGATGACGTAAGAAGGGCATTCTATACGGTAATTCCCAAGTCACTTCGACACTCGCTTCGCACTAAAACCCGATTCAAAGTGTCAAATAAAAAGGTCAATGTCAAATGTCATTTTGAACCCTAGGCGAAGTGAGAGTAAATTGCGATGTGAGATGCGAGTTGATGTTTGAATTTTACAGAATCAACGTACAGTCAAAAATTACTTTTGTTCCAAACCCACACTTTTAACACTTTGCAATTAAAAATAAAAGCTTTTTAGAGACATTTGCAAAAATGTTAAAATAGATAATGAATAACTAGTTGATTTTAAACAGAAATAATCTATTTCTTGAAATGAGGAGTGCTAGCCTGGTATGGACACGTGATGAGGAGGAATGAAAACCATGTCGCCAAAAGAGTTATGAGTATGAGTATGACGGGGCGCGAAAGTAGAGGAAGGCCGAAGAAGAAGTCGTTTGATTGTGTGAAAGATGATATGAATGTAAGAGGAGTTGATTCAGAGTTGACGAATGATAGGAGTGAGTGGAAGAAGAAAACATGTTGTGCCGACGTGGGATAAGGGCAGGAGAATGATGAATCTATTTTCTATATACATATATAAAAATGAATTGCTGTTCGTTAGTCTCGCTAAAACTCGAGAACGGCTACACGGATTTATCTTATCTTGGTCTTGAAATGTTCGTGGAGGTCTAGGGAAGGTTTAAAAGGTAAGAAAAATTCGAATAATTGCCGGGAAAACCCTAAAAATTAACCCTAATTTTCTATTTCCCATACAAACGTTTTCTAAATAAGTACGAAGTCTGCCGGGTCAGCTAGTTTTAAATAAAAAAAGCGGATTGCTCCCCAAAAACCATCCATTATATTGAGTGAACCAGCTGCCTGATTTCGTTCTTTACCAGTTTCAGTCTGTTTTAAGCATGGAATTCAATACACGAATTCTTGACGAGAACACAAAAGCGAAGTTAATCCCACTGACTTCATTACTGGTTCGAGACGATCGTGTAATTTTGCGTTTGACTGTACCTATTCACAAACTAGGGTAGGCCAACTTATGTAAAGTTACAACCAGAATGGTAATTTATATTTTGAAATAACGCAGTAAGTTAAATATAAACTAGTTAAAATAACTATGATACCGAACTGAAACTAATAACAATATTTTGTGTTTGGATGTTTTCTGACTATTATTTGATTTACTTGGATGACTTTATTTTAGTAAACTACGTTTTCTAAAAATGAAACCTAGCTAGATCGATTTATCACCCCCGAAATCCCTTGTATACTAAATTTCATGTTGGAGCCGTTTCCGAGATTCAGATTATACACCGTGAAATTTTAATGGTTGTTTTCCCGCAGCGAAATGGTTTGGTCTTGGTAATACAATCGTTGTATAAACAAATTAAATATTAGAAACAAAAATAAAAATAAAAAAAAATTGAAAATTTAGTTCGGAAGCGTCCACGAACGAATAGTAATTCATCGCGATACCTACGCGAAGGCGGCCGGCGGCGCGTGCGATTCGAATAGTACCTACAAGTTACGTCTAATGTTACTATTGTTCCTCACATTTTCGAGTTTATGAATATTTTTAAATTATTGTAAAACAAAAACATCTTTATTTTTTTACTTTTACTCTATTTTTCGAAAGTACTCCTTATGGCAAGTTGTTCTGCCGCAGGAAAACAACCACTAAAATTTCACGGTGTATATATAATATTTCCATGTATTGTCCGTTCACTAATTGTAACATTCGAATCGTGGTGGTATAAAGCAAGTAGTCACTCCACTTCCTTCTCAATCGCTGTATTGACAGTATCACTCCCGCTAGTAAAGATACCATGGAGTTGTTCGCAACTGAGTCTGTGTTACGTTTGAGTTGCAATTAGCGCGCGATAGTGTGGGAACTAATTCTTAGCAGAAACTTTGAAACTTATACTTTTGTTACAGAGTTTAAGGCTCAGAATCATAGAGCGTATAGTATAGGGCAAACACATAGCCACGATTAACCTAGAAGGCTTTTAGGAACCACAGATTTTATTATGATAGACATAGCCAAAGTACTTATCTTTATTGCTCCTTTAGTTAGTTTCTGGTATCAATCTGTGATTAAGTGTTGTTTTTTGATCGTTATGTTGAGTATGAAAATAGACCAAAGATAAATAATAAATAAATAAATATTGGTGGACAGTTCCACAATACCAACACCATATAGCCCCAAACTAAGCAAAGCTTGTACCATGGGAACAAAATAGCTGACAGACTAATAAAATACTTTTTTTGTAAATACATAGATAGAATAAAATAAATCACCCAGACACAGAACAAACACCTAAGCTTATTAACAAAGTTTATCCTGGGGATCGAACCCACAACCTACGATCAGAAGGCAGAGTTACTATCAACTGAGCTATGAGTTCAGTCAAAGAAAAAGAGCAGTAGGTAAAAACAACGCGAGCGAAATCGCGGCAAATTCTACTAGCTTAGTTTTATTATTCACAACAGCTATATACAAACTGAAAGTACCTGCGTCGAGAAATTACCAGAATATTCCAGAACCTTCGCAACCATTCGGAGCTATTCCACGTAGTAATTAAAAGTTATTAGTTTTGTCTGTTTATCTAGTTTCGTCATACCTAATACCAGAGCGAAAGAGATACTGAATTGTTTTTGTTATTGCGTACTCAAGATCAATATTTTTATAATTATTTGACTGGCCTCACAGCTCAGTTGGTAGTAGCTCTGCCCTCTGTGCTGAAGGGTGTGGGTTCGATCCCCACCCAGTATAAACATTTGTGTGATGAAATCAGGTGTTTTTTCAGTGTCTAGGTGTTTTTATTTATTCTATGTATGTATTTACAAAAAAAAGTATTTAATTAATCCATCTGGTTCCTATTAAAGTACAAGCTTTGTTTAGTTTGGGGCTAGAAGGTGTTGTGTTATATGTCTACCAATATTTATTTATTTGTGAGTAACTGCTGTCACGTAGTAGTGAGCAAAAAAAATTAATAAATTATATTAAAAATAGCTATGAACACTTTTTAATAAGCAAGCTTTCATATGCATAATTTTTTATATATTATATTTGATAAAAAATACGTCTCATATGGTTATCAGATCGGTGAAGGTCGTTCTTTCACGTCTTCTTCCAACTTTTGTTATTCAGTATTCTCAGAATAATGTCAAATGCAAGTATAAAGTCAGTTTATTCATGGATAACTACGGCTTATTCTGAGGATAGTGCTTAAACAGTTCGGTTTATTTTGACAGGCGGATGTGGATTGATTTCGAAAATATCAAAAAAATCTGGTCAATCTGGTGTGACGTGCCGGGTGAAACTCCAGCGGCTCAGCCGGATTTAGCCCAACTATTCGCACAAAGCCTTTTTGATCGGATGGGGCTGAATAATTTGCGCTTTGCGGCTCCATGTTATGACCGGCTACGTTTAGACGATCACGCAATGACACGTATTTGATGCAAGTTGTCACGTGTGATTTTGATGCGAGTTGTCACGTGTGTATTTGATGCAAGTTGTCACGTGTGTATTTGATGCAAGTTGTCGCGTGTGTATTTGATGCGAGTTGTCACGTGTGTATTTGATGCGAGTTGTCACGTGTGATTTTGATGCGAGTTGTCACGTGTGTATTTGATGCGAGTTGTCACGTGTGTATTTGATGCAAGTTGTCACGTGTGTATTTGATGCGAGTTGTCACGTGTGTATTTGATGCGAGTTGTCACGTGTGTATTTGATGCGAGTTGTCACGTGTGTATTTGATGCGAGTTGTCACGTGTGATTTTGATGCGAGTTGTCACGTGTGTATTTGATGCGAGTTGTCACGTGTGTATTTGATGCGAGTTGTCACGTGTGTATTTGATGCGAGTTGTCACGTGTGTATTTGATGCGAGTTGTCATGTGTGTATTTGATGCGAGTTGTCACGTGTGTGTTTGATGCGAGTTGTCACGTGTGTGTTTGATGCGAGTTGTCACGTGTGTATTTGATGCGAGTTGTCACGTGTGTATTTGATGCGAGTTGTCACGTGTGTATTTGATGCGAGTTGTCACGTGTGTATTTGATGCGAGTTGTCACGTGTGTATTTGATGCGAGTTGTCACGTGTGATTTTGATGCGAGTTGTCACGTGTGTATTTGATGCGAGTTGTCACGTGTGTATTTGATGCGAGTTGTCACGTGTGTATTTGATGCGAGTTGTCACGTGTGTATTTGATGCAAGTTGTCACGTGTGTATTTGATGCGAGTTGTCACGTGTGTATTTGATGCGAGTTGTCACGTGTGTATTTGATGCGAGTTGTCACGTGTGTATTTGATGCGAGTTGTCACGTGTGTGTTTGATGCGAGTTGTCACGTGTGTATTTGATGCGAGTTGTCACGTGTGTATTTGATGCAAGTTGTCACGTGTGATTTTGATGCGAGTTGTCACGTGTGATTTTGATGCGAGTTGTCACGTGTGATTTTGATGCGAGTTGTCACGTGTGATTTTGATGCGAGTTGTCACGTGTGTATTTGATGCGAGTTGTCACGTGTGTATTTGATGCGAGTTGTCACGTGTGATTTTGATGCGAGTTGTCACGTGTGATTTTGATGCGAGTTGTCACGTGTGATTTTGATGCGAGTTGTCACGTGTGTATTTGATGCGAGTTGTCACGTGTGATTTTAAGGACGTAATAACATGGTTGACGTTTTCAAAAACTGCGTCAAGTTTTTATTTGCTATCTATCATAAATATATCTTTAAACGAGCAATTCTTGTATAATATATATATATATATATATATATATATATTTATAAATCGATATAATAATCGGAATCTCGGAAACGGCTCCAGCGATTTTCATGAAATTTAGTATACAGGGGGTTTCGAGGGCGATAAATCGATCTAGCTAGGCTACATTTTTAGAAAACGTCGTTTACCCCAAAAAACGAGCAAAGCTCGGTCACCCAGGTACTTACCTTTAATTGTATAACTTGACTCGCTGACCAGCGCGCTATTTTTCTTTGTTTTTAGCGATATAATTTCACATTTTTGCAACATTTTCCATTAATGCTTCGCTCCTATTAGTCGCAGCCCCTATTGTTGGTAAGTTCATTTATCAAGGAAGGCTTTAGATTTTATAACGTCAAAATCTAAAGCCTTCCTCGATAAATGAACTAACCAACAAAAAAAAACTTTGCAATTCAAACCAGTAGTTCATGTGATTAGCGCGTTCAACGAAACTTTTCAACTTTATAATAATAGTATAGATATCTTTACAGTTGCATAGATATCTCTATAATTTTGATTTTTGGTTTATTAAAAAGTACCTAAAAACCATCGATATTTGTTAACACGTCCTTATGACCTATAAACTCTAGCCTTAAAGGTCATAATCGAAGTACAAAAATAATAAATTAACAACTATAATCTCCAGGCTGATATCTCCTCAGTACCCCTAGTATGAGTTTTTGATTTACGAAAACTTTTTTCGAATAGTATCCTTTCATACATTTACCTCCATCGGAAATGTTAAGGAACTAAAATAAGGTCGATAATATCGAAAATATTATCTAATCGGCAGTCCCAGCAATGATTTTTAAATCAAGTTTTCACGATATCGACTTTATTTTAGTACCTTAAAATTTCCGATGGAGGTAAATGTATGAAAGGATACTATTCGAAAAAAGTTTTCGTAAACTATCAAAAATTATACTATTATTATTTATATTTTTATATTTTATATTAATTATATAATTATACTAGGGGTACAGACCTCTAAAGACTTAGATCTTTGAGAATATCTAAAGACGGTAGACAGAACAGCCGAACATGACATGGTACATGCCCACATTTTGCACAGTAGTTAATATTCCGTACGTGACAGGTTGCAAGCCCATTGCCGCTATATAAAGTCACATACTATTTACTTAGGAAACGAGCACAAAAGGAGACTGAGGTGTACGCCAATCCTTTCAATACACTGGTTCGAAAAACTAGTGACATGATAAGAATAAGAAGATAGTTATAATCGGTTAAGTGTTGACAGCGCAGTCACCGGATCACGTACGAATATACAAATAGGTAAGCGATTATAATTAAGATTATTGAATTTCAATACGCACGTGTTCGTGGAGTTCAAGCTTAGTTTCTAAGGAACGATAAATTCTGCTTTAAGCTAAGCGTCCACCTTTCGGCATCGTACGCATCAAACTGATCGTAATATTCTTTGTATAGAAAGTCACACAAGTGCGTCCAATCCACATCGTACGGATCGCTCGAATCTGCTCATCGGCAATGCCGACGCCATTGAGTCGAGAGCCAACTGTTGCGATGCGTTCCGATGACGTCATTCGGAATGCCGAATTGTGAAACATTCATCCGTTTGATGCGATGCGTCCGATGCGTACGATGCCGAAAGGTGGACGCTTGACTTTACTATATCGAATGGTATTCGATGAAAGTCAAGCTAAGAAGTTAGACAACTTTTTTTGAAAACTCAGCTTTTACCAAACACCCAACAAACGATTGCTGTCACCAACACGCGATGTTTTAGCAAAAAGTTTGAACTGAAACGAGATTCATAACGCGATCGTCTAAATCTAACTTTATCTTGTTGCGTTACAGGTGACTGACAAGCTTTGAGCTTGAGACCCAAAAATACGTCTCCAGCATGGCGGACGATCGGCTTGCCGAGACGCGAAGAGTTAGTTCGATTCCCGATGTGAGTGTGAATTTTGATGTTCTGGTAATGTTAATCATTCTACTACTCGTAATATTAGAAATGCGAAAGTTTGGATGTATGGATGTTTGTTACTCAATTACGCTGAAACGACTGAACGGATTTAGATCAAATTTGGTATAGGTACGCGTAGTCAAAACCTAGTAGTACCGCGTAGTACTTTTTATTGGGGTATGTACCACGCGCGCTAGGAAGCTACATTGTTGTAATAAGTAACTAAAAAACTGGCCGTAGGTATACTATACACTTAAAAAGCTGAAAAATATTACTACTCCGTAATTTATAAATTGGTCAAAGGACAAAATCATTAATTAATTTCAAGTACTAATCCCCAGTTATAAGCCGATTACCACCGATTGTGAAATAAACTGAATAAATAAATTGAATTATTATTATTTGACTGACGACCTCAGTGGCGCAGCGGGCGAGAGTCCGCCTGCGACGCTAGAGGTTGCGGGTTCGATTCCCGCCGCGGAACAACTTTGTGTACGATCTGCAGAAATTTGTTCCGTTGGTCTGGGTGTTTTCTATGTATAATAAAAAATATCTATTTAAGTATATAATGTATTAAATATATCACTTATCTAGTACCCATAACACAAGCTTTGAGTAGCTTACTTTGGGGCTAGATGATGCTGTGTGGATTGTGCAGCATTATTTATTTATTTATTATATTATTAACTGTCCGTTTTCTTGAAATTTTGTTGGTTGAGCGAATTACAATTAAGCACAACTCAGCACAACTAGCGACCCTGTACAGTAATGGAAATTATTAATCAATCGAGACGAACAATTGGATTAAAGATACATTAGTTCTCCGGTGAATTAACACAGAATAATTAATGTGCAGTAGGTGAAGTCACAACTAAGCGTTTGAAACGTAGCTTTCTTAGTAGTGCTTCATTAAGATAAGCGACACGATATTATGACTAGCTTCCGCCTACGGCTTCGCACGCGTTGTTGAACCTTTAAAAACAAAAACAAATATATCCCACGGGAACCGTATAGATAGAACCGGGATAGAAAGTAGCTTATATGCTTTTCCAGACAATAAAAATCTATATCTCTGTTAATTTTATCCAGATTTGTTCAGCCGTTTCAGCGAGAAAAAGTCACAAACATCCATACATACAAACTTTCACGTATCTAATATTAGTAGGATTAGCGTACGTCTACATTTGTGATTTTTGTATTTTTGGTTCCGGTCACTGTTGACAAATTTTCAACGAACTTCGTGAAATTTTATGCCACGATCACGGTCACAGTTAGAGCGGAATGTCGCAAGTGTGGTTATGTAACTAATGAGTATATGACATGGAGGTAAAGTCGTTCAAACGGCTTTAAAATATAGCACAATAGAATATCCTACTAATATTATAAACGCGAAAGTTTGTAAGAATGTTTGGATGTGTGGATGTATAGATGTATGTTTGTTACTCTTTCACGCTGAAACGGCTAAACGTATCTGGATGAAAATTGGCATAGATATAGATTATAGTCTGGAATAGAACATAGGTTACTTTTTATCCCAGAAAAATGTACGGTTCCCACGGGATACATTTGTTTTTGTTCTTCAAGTTACCACGCGCGCGAAACGCGGCTGGAAGCTAGTTATAGATAAATATGTTTATAGCCTTAGATTATAATTTTGGACATTCAACAAGTTTGAAATGTCCTTGGCCAGTATAAATGGCCAGTATTATGACCCCTCATAAATTAACCATACCATTGTCATTTCCACTTATCACCCCAGAGGTCATGAAATCGTAATTTGAAGCACGACTCGAAATTGATTTACTGCGCATTGCACTGTGGCGGTCTCGGTTAGATCGATCTAACCCTTGACGAGGGTACCCTAGAAGGGATGAAGCTGGGATGAATTTGTCCCAATAGGTTCTATGCATACTCGTATCTCTATGTCGGCTTAGGTAATGATGATAAATATACGGTAGGATTATGTGTGAGACCCAAATATGAGGGTTTTGAGTATTCGGAGATTTGAGACACTTGACATTTCAGTTGGCAAAACGTGGTTGGTCAAAATAAAGGAATACTCAACAGTGACATACACTGACCCGTTCTGGCTCTTGAAATGTTTGTATGTATGAATGCATGGATGTTTGTTACTCTTTCACGCTGAAACGGCTGAACGGATCTGGATGAAATTTAGTAATTTATCTGTGGAATAGATTTGTTTTTGTTTTACAAAGTATCACGCGGATGAAGCCGTGGGCGGAAGCTAGTTTTTTCTAGTTCTAGTAACTAGTAATTTCGAACCAATGTAATGAAATGATTAAAGGGCGCATCAAAGGCTCGTCTAAATACGAGTATCTAAAATACTGACTCACCGACTGCCTAATCTTTTTCACGAAGTGCCTTGAAAATCTGTCAAATTGTCACGAGTGTTTGTTACGGTACGGAGACACGATCACAGCAGTTTGTCTCTAGCGTGGACGCGTTTTAACGTGCACAAAGTCGCGGAGTTAAGGAGTGCGATGGGAGGTTAAAGGGCTTCACACACAGCAGCTATAATGTAAAGATGTACATTATAGCACGATACATCTCATTACATCTTTCCATAGAAATCGTCACGAGACCACACACGACAGCTATAATGTATGGCATGATATCTATGGGATGTAATGTACATTAATATACATTATAGCTGCTGTGTGTGAAGCGCTTAACGTTTGTATGATAAAACTGTAAGTGTGGGTCCACACTTATGACATTATGCCGTGACTGTGACTATGTCTGTGTCCGAAATAAGCCTACATTTGTCACGAGTTTGTACACGTCACGGCAAAATTAAAAAAGTTCATCATTAACTACAAACTTAGTAATACAAAACAGCTAATAAAACAGTTTGTGAGCGATAAAAGTAAAGTCGACAGGATAATACATTTCAGTTCAAAAACATTACTTTGCCAACTTAAGCCATTAAGCAAATGAGACTTCTACATTATCCTCCTCTTAGTTTTGAAATAATAGTTGGAGTGAAACTCAAGAAAAACGCTCAGCGTAAATGGTTTAGATGACGCGGGCCTTGCGAATTGAAATGTGGAGAACGTACCGTTGTAAACTTTGATAGTCATAAAGTGACAATGGTGGCAATTCTGTTGTTAAAAGAGGTTAGAACGATCTTATTTTATTCTGTAGAAGTAAAAAATTGCATTACTAAAAAAGACAGTACGTCTACCATGAGTTGTCACTTTTAGATTGGCTGACGTTACTACAGTAGTAATAGTACGTTACTATGACATCTGTCAAAATTGTTACTCATGTTACCATATTCTAAGAAAATTAATGAGCGCAAACTACAGTCGCTGTAGTACGCTGTGACGTAGGATAGATAGCTACGTGAGGTTTTAGTACCCAACTATCCGCTAGAGGCGCTTTACCATGTTTTCAAACATTTTTTTAACTACAGTCGCTAGCGAGTGTAGATTGTGAAAACTCATGGTAGACCCTCAGTTTTAAAAAAGCTAAAAGTGATATTTTGGCCTTAATTGAATGAGTTCTCCACCATAATATCAGTAGCTTTAGTCAAAGCCAGGTTTTTTGCGATGAATTTGACTGTCAACTTTGTCGCTCTAATTTTTACATTTTTTCTCGTGTAATTCTAGGTTTAAGCACTAAGCCCCTAAATTAATCGTGGTTATGGAAGAGTAAACTGACTGAGAATGTATAAACCAAAATTTGGTCAAATCCATCCTTAAGCTGATTTTAATGAAATTTGGTATGAATACAGACTATTTTTACACATTAATTTTTTTTTTTAAGACAGTACTTTTTATCCCGTAAAAACTCCAAGAGAGAGGTTGGTAATGAGAACAGGGGGGGGGGATTTTTAAAACTGCAGGAAAAGTCCTGCAGTTTTAAAAATCCCCCCCCCCCCTTAGTTGTTTACCAACAGACGAATATTTTCAAATATAAAATACTGTAATAACTCCGCAAGTAATTCAAGTCTAAAGCAGAACAAGAAGTGTATATAAACAGAATGGATAATCTACTGACTACTGATTACTGAATCGCCGCGGGGTGGGGGGGTGTCGTAGAAATGCGGGGTGGAGGGGAATGGGGCGTCCTACAAACACGGATTGAGATGACTGGGCCTGACGCCCGCGGCGAGATCTTGTGTTCTAAGGCAAGAGATGACACTCCCATTCATACTGTTTAATTAGTCTTCTTTTAGATTCAAAGAGTTCCTGAATTAATTAATGATCGGGGTTTACGTAATTCAGAAAAATACACATTTTCTTCTCTTCTTGCTGCAGGGATATTTTTTGCCCGACTGCGAAGAAAGAGTAAGGTAAAGTTATAGTTTATTGCATCAAATACAATGTTAGTCATAATACGACGAGACGACCTCTGTGGTGCAGCGGGCGAGAGTCCACCTGCGACGCAAGAGGTCGCGGGTTCGATTCCCGCTGCGGAACAAATTTGTGTACGATCTGCAGAAATTTGTTCCGTTGGTCTGGGTGTTTTCTATGTATAATAAAAATATCTATCTATGTATATAATGTATTAAATATATCAGTTATCTAGTACCCATAACACAACTTTGAGTAGCTTACTTTGGGGCTAGATGATGCTGTGTGGACTGTCCAGCATTATTATTATTATTATTATATGACAAATAAATGTATTTCTATCGGTATAGCGTGCAATATTATAAATAAGAATCAATTTATTTCTACCGGCTTAGCGTGATATATGTATTGGTAATGTAATATGCAATGTACTCGTATTTCTACCCGATTATAAATTAAAAATTAATAATAACGAAACAAACAATATTAAATAGAAGTTGCAATAAAAAAACTATATATTAAAAAACAACCTTAACCTATTTAAGGGTAGTGTGCTTGGGGTATGTCGCTGGTTTTTTTTTATATATGATTATATATAATACCTGCTTATTACTTATCACCTGCATCAGGGACCGTACCAGAAGATTTTTGAGCAATATCAAAGTAACAATTTTGATATGTCATGGTACGAAATTTGCTTAATTATATTACTACAAAGAGCTGGTAAGGCCCCTGGACTTTGATTCTATAATATCAGATAGGTTATGTATTATATTATGTATTCGTCGCGGTCTTCTAAACCCCATGCCCCAATGCCGCGGTGCTGGAGACGAGCGCGGCATTATGTCGGGGCACGCGCCGGCCGCGGGACGGGATTATACACCTACCGACTGTGGAAGTATATACCATATTTTATTCCAATTCGGTATACACTGTCAAAGGTTAAAAATTAGAGCCCATACTACAAGCTCTTTGAGCAATATCAAAGTAATAAAACTTTTGATCTCAAAAGATGGTAAAATCCTACTTATTATAAACGCGAAAGTTTGTATGGATGTCGATGTATGTTTGTTACTCTTTCACACTGAAACGGCTGAACGGATCTTAATGAAATTTGGCACAGATGTAGATTATAGTCTGGAATAACATATTAGGCTACGTTTTATCCCGGAAAAATATACGGTTTCCGCGGGATAGGTTTGTTTTTGTTTTTCCAGGTACCAAGGCGAATCCGTGGGCGGAAAGTAGTATAGTGGAATGGATATATGGGGGAGGACAAACAAAAGATGGATGGATGTGAAAGATGATATGAGTAAGAAAGGTGTGAGTACTGAGATGACAGATGATAGAGGGAAAGGAAGAAGAAAACGTGTTGTGCCGACTCCACATAGCGTGGGAAAAGGCCAGGAAGAAGAAGAAGAAGTAAAAGAGATTTGATCTCAAAAGAGACAGATGATGGCATCTGTCTCTTTTGACTCTACTTATATAACCCTACTCTACTTTTTCTTCTTTGTTTATGGAAACAAAAAAAAGTAGAGTAGGGTTCGCAGGGTAATTGTGGCTATATAACGTTGATCGTTTTGCAGAGTAGACACCCTGACCCTTGTATTGTGGTCGTAAGCTTCAAGCCACAGTTATATAGCTAAACAAACATTTATCAAAAACTTACGCGCTACCAAACTCAGCGTGGCACAAACCAAAACAATCCCACTGCTCAAACTCACTCGGTACACAGCCAATGTTTAATATTCATCGATCGCTTACACAGGCGGGGGAGTTAATCAGTGGAGCCGAGCCGGCGATGGAACGCAAAGCAAGCGAACTGATCACTTGCCCGGAGCTACTTGATAGCGTGCTGTGAAGCGACTTCACATGCGTAAGCTGTCTTGTGTAAGTTTCAAATCAAATCAAATCCAATCAAATTATTTATTTGCCAAATACATTAATAATGGTAACATGTCAGGTCTTATAACTAGAGTAATGTCAAATGTATTCAACCCGCAAGCAGGTATGCAAATATTAAAAGTGGTTATTTATTCTATGTCAAAAATCAAAAATAATCAAAAACAAAAAAAATAATAATCAAGAAGCAAAATTACAATCGAAATAAAATGGTAAAATATAATAAAATCCCCTACTTAAAACTCATATATTCACCTACACTATAGAAACATTTTTCCAGTAGCCAATCTAAAAAATTTCCAAAAATTTTCTTATTACCCGACTACAGTGAAGGGGGTAGAGTGTTTTGTATATTTAAGCGAATTCCTTTTGCTGCCTCTGGAGTCTTCTTCTTCCTCTTCTTCAATTATGGCATCTGTCTCTTAGAGAACAATTTTGCCAGTGTCAAGTGTATTTATTTATAAGTATTATCAACGTCACAGAGTCATAGTCAAGTTGTCAAGTCAATTTTAAACAAAAGATGGCTGTTTTGTTGAAAATTTTCGGGATTTCCTCCGATGGAATTTGAAGAGAACTATTCACTCTAATTCACATACTTTACACTCGCATCAAGAACCCGGGCTTTATTGGTAAAATAACCACCAAAATTACGCAATAAAACTCAAAATAACACGAGAAAACATATAAAAACCAGAGCGACGTAGTTGTCAGGCAAATACACCGCAGAAAATCCCGCCTCTGGAGTCCAAGCGGCTGCACAGATTTAGACAAATGAAGTGTCATTGGATTCGTCTGGATTGACAAAGTGACATAGGCTATACAATATGACGAAAACCTCAATATGGCAGCTGTAAAAAAATGTATAAAAAATATTTTAACTACAAGGCGTTACCAGACTACGTACGAAAAAAAAACAGCTGTTCCTTACAAAATTTCCATACCTACTTGGCTAAAATGTATGAAACAGTTGTTGGTTTCTTACAAAAAATAGTTTATATTGATGGGTACTTTAACCTCCTGAAGTTTTCAGAAGTAGTCTGGCACCCTGTACATAGGTGTGATAGTTATGTTTATTATTGTTACACGGGTTACTTTTGTCGCCGTGACTGTTTCGTCACTCTAGGTTATGTATGGAGATGTTACCCAGTGTCACGTCGTAACGTGCACGCATCTCCATACATAACCACGGACTTTATAAGAGTGACGAAACAGTCACGGTGACAAAAGTCACTCAACTAAGTCATAAAATTCAAAATTCAAAATTCAAAATATGTTTATTTTCAATAGAATCACAGGGATCACTTTGAATCGTCTTACATACTAGGTGAGTCTAAGTGCCAGTTCCAGTCCTATCCCCAGTGCGAGAAGAACTGACAAGAAACTCGCTGGGCCCTAGCGCTTTTTTTTACAGTATATAGGTAGTAGACTGTGTACCTATATTACAGTAAATGGTAAAATAAAAATAATAATAAAATAAATGTTTATTGCAATTACTTAAAAACTATATAATACAGGTTCTGGAGTCACCCTTTAAGCAATATTTGCTTGTGTTAGGAGACCCCGCTCTTACCATTAATACACAACCAATTTTTAACCTAACCTAACCTAACAAAATAAAATAAAATAAAAAGACATTTAAATTAATACACTAGCAATAAGTATTTTCCTAACAAGATATATTATTTAGACCAAGGATTATTGCTATAGGTACAATGTACAACAATGCTCGACAGCAGAAATATGAATAAAACGGAGTGAAATCAGAACACCGGAGGAAGCCGGGCCGTTCTTAAAATCCGGCACAAATGCAATCAACTGCCAACTGCAGAACTCAAGGCACAGGCGACGGGTACAGTTTAATTTAAATTAAAAGGGGAGAGGGGGAGAGGAGGACATCGTAGCGGACTTTTTGTGACAAAAGTTTTTTTTAGTATCTGCAAGATATCTACATACATCTCTAATTGATCAGACCACTGGTGGTGGTGTGGTAGCGCCCCTGCCACGCGATCTGAAGGTCGTGGGTTCAAACCTGGTCGTGCACCAATGATTTTTTCCATTCGAAAAATTTATGAACGCAATGCCAGTGCTCTTCATCGGTGAAGGAAAACATCGTGAGGAAATCGGCATACCCTAGAACCAAAAATTAGGTGTGTGTTACAGGTTAGTATTCTTATAGGCGGCGATGGGCTTGCGACCTATCACGTACGGAATACTAACTGGTGTACAATGTGGGCATGTGCCAAATGTGTTTTGCCTCTGACTACTACCGCTAGAATATCCTCAAAGATCTAAGTAAAAAAATAATCTGAGGAAATCTACCGTACATCATTATACTCGTATGACAGGGTTATCAGAATAGTAAAGTGAACTACTGTAAAAACCATAATCACTCAGTATCTTAAAAAAATTATGAAGACATGAGTTAGGTCAAATAACAATAGCTTCGGTCGGTACCATAGGTATTAGAAAATGATTCGTTTTATGGTCAGTGAGAACAATGGTAGTATCTTGACCAGTATATAATAATAATAATAATAATAATAAATAATAAATAATGCTGGACAATCCACACAGCATCATCTAGCCCCAAAGTAAGCTACTCAAAGCTTGTGTTATGGGTACTAGATAACTGATATATTTAATACATTAAATACATAGATAGATATATTTTTATTATAAATAGAAAACACCCAGACCAACGGAACAAATTTCTGCAGATCGTACACAAATTTGTTCCGCGGCGGGAATCGAACCCGCAACCTCTTGCGTAAATAAAATATAAAAACGTTGTATAAACTACTAGTTTCCGCTCGCGGCGTCTCTCGCAAAGTACCTACATAAAATATAGCCTATATTCATCTTGAAAGTTCATTCTACACGTTGGTGAAAGAATTTATTGAAATCGGTCCAGTAGTTTTTGAGTTTATTCGTTACAAACAAAAATACAAAAATACAAAGCTTCCATCTTTATATGGATACTAGCTGATGCCCGCAGCTTCACCCGCGTGAATGTCGATTATCGCTACTTTTCATACAAACTTTCATCCCCTATTTTATCCCCTTGGGGTAGAATTAATCAAAATCCTTTCTTAGCGGATGCCTACGTCATAACATCTACCTGCATGCCAAATTTCAGCCCGATCTGTCCAGTGGTTTGGGCTGTGTTGATAGATCACTATGTCAGTCAGTCAGTCAGTCAGTCTTTGAGTTATATAATATTTAGATACTCGTAGATAATAGGAAATTCGAAATGCTAGTTAACGTTGAAATGTCTACAAGAGATCTACAAGCACTAACATTAGACAACTTGGAACATAATAGTGCAAGTTCGAATTCCTCTGCAAGTCACTCAAGCTAGCCACATTGTACTCGCGTAGCTACATTGTGCATTCGATATAATATATCTAATGGACGAGTAGCTAGTAATGAAACTGTAGTTGTATATGTATTTATCTATAGTTTATTATTGTATAGTTATATACATACGACGCAAGAGGTTGCGGGTTCGATTCCCGCCGCGTAACAAATTTGTGTACGATCTGCAGAAATTTGTTCCGTTGGTCTGGGTGTTATCTATGTATAATAAAAATATATCTATCTATGTATTTAATGTATTAAATATATCAGTTATCTAGTACCCATAACACAAGCTTTGACTAGCTTACTTTGGGGCTAGATGATGCTGTGTGGATTGTCCAGCATCATTTATCATTTATTTATTATTATTATTTATACATAGAAACTGTAGTTTATATGTATATACTATAATTATACTATAGTTATATACATACATATAAACTACAGTTTCCCAGATACGATGTAAGTTAGGTCACAGATATAATGAGTATAGCGTTACACTTGTTATAGTAATTCTTTATTATACACAGTAAAATATTTACAAGCTAGTCATTGAAAAAACCGGCCAAGTGCGAATCGGACTCGCGCATGAAGGGTTCCCTACTATCCTACTTATATCATAATCGCGAAAGTTTGTAATAATGTATGGATGTCTGGATGTATGTTTGTTACTCTTTCACGCTGAAACGGCTGAACGGATCTGCATGAAATTTGGCACAGGTATGAATTATAGTCTGGAATAGCACATATGTTACTTTTTATCCAGAAAAAATGTACGGTTCCCGTGGGATAGATTTGTTTTTGTTTTACAATGTACCACGCGGGCGAAGCCGTGGGTGGAAGCTAGTAAACTATAGTTTCCCAAAAACGATGTACTTCAGATCACAACTGTAACTGTTAAGTATAGTATTCTTCTTCTTATTGTAATGTTTACAAGCAAGTCATTAAAAAACCGGCAAGTGCGAATCGGACTCGCGCACGAAGGGTTCCGTACCATCTATAAAAATGGTAAAATCACGTTTGTTGTATGGGAGCCCCCTTAAATATTTATTTTATTTTATTTTTTAGTATTTTTTGTTATAGCGGTAAATTCACCACGTTTCAAAGTGATCCTTGTGATTGAATTTAATAAATACATATATTTAGACTTTTATTTTTGTCGTGTCACAATTTTTTTAGACTAAGTGGTGAAAAGATTTAAGTGCACACTAGAAGCTCTTTTCGTACACTAACAGTGCACAGTTTTTTAATTGTGGTTCTTTGACCATTATAGTTACAGTTACGTTTGAGCAGTACCTTTAAGTTATGAATAACTTAAAAAACCACTGCTGTTGAGTTGTAGATACTTAGAACCGACCTTGTATTTGTTTGCTCTTTGAAAACTTGATGAGACTATTTGCTATGATTACTTATTAAAGTGTAATCGCTTTCCGCCATATCTGCGACCAGCTCCTGACTCCCCATCAAGCTTGATTGCGTCTGTCCGGGATCCATCAGATGCACTCCGTGTAATGTAAACAAGTTTTCTCATTGTGTCAAAGGAATAACCTCTTTGTGAAGCAAATAATAGAGTCCGCATTCCGGTGAAGCGGTTTGCTTTTCATTTGGCTATATCGCGGCCGGAACGAGTTATTTTAATACGAACTGTCCTTTGAGATGTCCTAGTTTTTAATATTAAATCTTTTGTGGATGGTTTTAGGTTTATATTCAACTGTTGGTGTCTTGTTGGTTTGGATTCAGGTTGTTTATACGAGTGTTTTGATAGTTTCATGATAGAAATAAGGAAAAAAATGGTGGTTACTCGAAGATGGTGGAAGACTTTGTAATATAGAGGTTTGCCTATCAGTGAGACGAGACTTACTCGGGCATGAGTCAAATATCACATTAAAATAATCTTTTCAAGGAGTTTTAATTTGATATTCTGACATGTATCATTTGTACTACCTTAGAGAAAGTTTGAAAGTGGCGCCAGTGACGGAAAAGATGAGGAGTAATAAGTTAGCGTGGTATGGACATGTTATGAGAAGAGATGAATGTCATGGTGACGAGGAGAGTGTTAGGTATCAATGCGGATGGATGTAAGAGGTAGACAAAAAAAAAGATGGATGTACTGTGTGAAAGATGTTTTAAATTTTTAGTTTAATTTAACTTGTTTTAGATGATTCATACTACACACTTGCAGGGACAGTTTTCATTATTTTAGATGATTTAGGTGTAGAGAGTTAGTTTTAATATGGAGCTTGCCTGAACAGCCAAGACAAAGGTAATTACTTTTTGTCAGGTACTCGTAAGTGCGCATTATCTCTTCATTAGCATTTGGTGTGCTCCGATTTCAAAGGTTAGCAGTAATTCTGAAGCGTAAATAAAGTACCTGATTCTTGTAATCCTTGATGTGTGAATGGCAAAATGGCAATTTTAATGTAATTTTCACACGTCTGTAATCGGAGGCGCGAAGGCTTTGCGCGCTTGGGAGATTCCGAATTAACACGATTTGTGATGAACCCACCTAAACACCTACGTGTTTTGAATATAAACACATTGAACGCGGGAATTTCTTTGCGATTCTGATCTTGTTAGTGTATTCGTTTGACTTTCTGATTATAAGCGCGACGCGTCCAGATTTAAATAAAGCCTCGACATATTACGGGCAAAACCAAGATTTATGTTAATTACGTCTTTGACACGGAGTTTTAATGGAGTTATAATCACTGCTGGATAAAGAGGAATTATATACTTTATGGATAAGACCCAATACTTTATGATGCTCGGTTCTGAAGTTGCGAGATGAGCAATGTGATAAACACCCTTATGCCGTAAACACACTTATTTTCCAATAGCTAAATGGATCGAATAGACTGATCATATAAAAAAGAGCTAGGGCCGAGACGAGTTTCTTGCCTGTTCTTCTCGTACTTGGGTTAAGTTGGAATTGGCACATAGATTCACCGCATGTAAAACGTTTCAAATTGATCCTTGTGATTTTATTGAATAAATTATTTTTTAATTTGAATTTGAATTTGGCTGTAAAAGTTCTATCAGTCAATTGCGGTTAAACTTTATGCAGTTGTCACGTCAACTCTGAAATTACAAAAGGACTGTTGTATATCATCATCATCATCATCATTGGCAGCTCAAATAATGGCCCACTGCTGGGTATAAGCCTCCTCCCTCAAACGCCACTTCAATCGACCCTGTGCTGTTCTTGTCCAGGTACTTCCCTCTATGGCCACTATATCATCCACCCACCGGGGTGGTGGTCTACCCCGGCTTCTAGTGCTCTCTTTTGGCCACCACTCAGTCAGCGCTTTACACCACCTGCCATCACTAAATAATCACTGTTGTATATAATATGTAATGTTACAAAATGTCACTTTTGTTAGGTATTGTATGAAAGTTATCAATGAATAGTTGGCCAAATGGATTGCCTTTTGGGGAGTAAAAAGTAACCAACTAATAGATATTTATTGATATAAAATCAAAAGAGCTGACTGAAAGTAATTAAAAACAGTTTCTTACAACTGCTGCTAAATTATATTTTTTGACATTTTGTATAGCTTATTATTTACTCTCGTGATTCAGACAAATCCAAGTACATCTCATTTGTCAAAATCTGTCTAGCTGTTTTGGCTTCAGCGACAGCCAAAAGAGCTCCCATAATACACATTATTCTCCTTCTTCTTGGTCGAGTAAAAAAATAAGCAGAAAACAACTACAGTTGTTTTCTTAATACAGGTAGTTCGACCAAAATAAGTATAGCCCATTTATTTAGAGACAAACAGATAGAGTTTCCGGGATTGTACCGAACGTTTTAACTTGTATATTTACGGCGGATACGGACAATATGTCACGCGGCCCACTCACACTTGACATTGTCTGGAGTGCTCCAGTAAACGGCGGGGGAGGGGGGGGGGGCTGTGGAATATCAGATGCCTTAAGGAGCTACATACAACTTTTTCATTATTCTTCTGCGTCACGTTCGCGAAAGATTAAACAGCGGCTCAGACTCCTTTCGTTCTTTTATAGTGAAGATATAGTTTACTTAAATATTCCTATAATTAGAACTTTTTATCATGTTTTTAAACAGTACGATGAAAAAATTAAAGTGCGCTTCAGAGGTTCCATACAGCTGTAATCAGAACTATATGAACCCACTAACTTTAACAACCACGTTTCGATGTAGTAAGTCTGAAGTGGGAGGATCTCAAGTAGCAGAATATAAAAGAGAGGTCTCGATAAATTGGTCAGGAGGCACTTGGATAGATTCCAAAGTGTCTGGAACGGCGCTAGTCGCCGTGACATAACAGTTCTGGTAATGTACAGTCGGTTAAGTTACACAAGAGAATTGAAATAACAAGTTGTGTAAGGCCAGATTTACATGAGTCTATCGAACACGTGTTGGAGGAGTATAGTGTTTAGGCCTTCAACCCCAAAGAAATAAAATAATAAATACACTGTAAATATAATCAAATTTAAACTAGGTAAATGAAATAGGTGTATTCAAATTTGGGAAATGAAAATGGCCAAACAGCCACAGATTTTGATCGTTTTGATTTGGAGGTGTCGTTAGATTTGTGTAGACTATAAGAGTAATATACGCTATACATAAAGTAAAAAAAAAACAAGATGGCGCCTAAATAATAATAAGTTTCAGTTATTTTTTTATTATTTTGGCAATAAATATTTTGTTCTGAAACAATTCACAGCGATAATAATATCGAAAAACGTATCCTATTTGTATAAATGCATAATATGTATAAATGCGAAAGTCCGACCGATCCTACCTAGACTCTCTCTAAAAGCTAATGCCATCACCAAAAAAGGCAGCGATAGAGCACTCAAACTTTTCCTGTGGCGCCATCTAGTATTTTAATAAATTCAGGAGCTTGTAGATACACCCTCTTTCGTTTCTCAATAGAAATAGGTCATTGACTCAAACCTCTAACTAATCACGATGTTTTCGATAAAATATCAAACACTTGAAATGAATACAACCATGAATACGTGGCCCATTTACGATTTTGTTAGTTTATTTCGTGATAGAACTCGTTTGATAGAATGAGACAATAACTCATCAAGTATATCTTAATAGAGTTATGTTTTCCGGTAACCTATTACGGGTTTATTTACTTAACCGTACTTAACCAAGGATACTGGATGCTTGAGGAGTTTCTGTGAAACGGGATTACGAAACATAGTAGGTAAGTAATCGATTATTTTCGAATTTGATCGATTCAAATTAATTTATCCGATTCTGTCGTTTGTTTCTTATATATAAGTGGGCATTTTACACAACGCCATCTAGTCTCAAACTAAACGAAGCTTGTACTATTGGAAACCAAATTATTTTGCTATGGTTATACTTTTTTCTAGTGATAAATGGTTGCCTGTTTTATTGTCACGCTTTATTAAAGTAAAGTAAAGTAAAGTAAAGTAATAATAATAATCCTATTTTTGTACATACATAATTACATAGAATAACACCCAGATACAGAACAAACATGTTCATTGCACAAATGTTTCTCCTGGGTGGGGATCGAACTCACAACCTACAGCGCAGAAGGCAGAGCTACTACCAACTGACCTGTGAGACCATTCTAACTACTTAAATACTCAGATTATAAGTATGCCAGTACAATTTTGAAACGTATAACAGAGCGTTAAAGCTCGCTTCACTTTGAAATTATATTTGGAGTGGTACAGTTTGTAACTGGCGGTACCTAAAGGTACGTTATATTGTAAAATGCCCTCTGTGTAAAAGCAGGTAAATCAATTTCCCCGTCGCACAAGCCTTCAGCTCGGGTTCAATTAAAACATATATGAAGTTGAATTTCATGTAAAATGTAGCGAAAATGAGATCAGTTTTTATGAAATATTTCATAAACGACACCTTTTAGATCCCTTTTCAATATTCTGAACTCGTTTGAGTGAAACTAAATGAAAAGTGGGTATAAATACCCATACTATATTTTAATTTTATACAGGGTGTTACCAGAATACTTCCGAAAACTTCAGGGGGTTAAAGTACCCATCAATATAAACAACTTTTAGTGAGCAACCGACACTGTGAGTGCGGAAAAAAACAGCTGTTTCATACAAAAGTTCAATACCTACTTGGCTAAAATGTGTGAAAGAGCTGTTTTTTTTCGCGCTTATAGTGTTGGTTTCTTAAAAAAAGTTGTTTATATTGATGGTTACTTTAACCCCCTGAAGTTTTAAGAAGTAGTCTGGTAATACCTTGTATTTACGCATCGTCAAGTTCAAATAGGATTTCACAGGTACTTGAACCCGCATCTATGCCTGGAGCCGGCCATCGCTGTTCTTCTTACCGTGTTACTAGTTGTTTTGAACCAGTGTGGTGAAAGGTTTAAAGTGCGCTACGAGAGGCTCCTTTCGAATATTCAGTCGTTAAGTAAATCTTGAAACACAAACAAATGTACATATATCGGATTTTTGCAATATTTTGTACATTTCACAAATTAATTTATGACAAAGGTGAAATATCGATTTTGTTAAGGTCCCTTCTCGTAGCCAGACCATTCTACTGAACGGTTTCGTTGTTGTTCTCACTATCGTTTTTGTCCGCAACAAACAATTTTGGTTATCTCGTAAAATATTAGTTAATTTTAAAAGCATCCTTCGTGAATAACTTATAATCAACCGATTTTTATTGCTCCATCTTCATGCTATTAGCTTGAAAGACGAGCTCTAAAATAATGAAAAAAAAAGTTTTTAAAGTAACGTAAAATATAAAATTGAGTAAAATTCCCAGTCCCTACATTCCTATCGTATCGTACCTTCCCAATAAATGATTTTTACAAGCCCATCCGAGCTGTACAGCCGGCAGAGGGCACCACCGTCGTAAATTACCTGCCCCTTTGTCATGATTGTCTCGTGGGTGCGTGTGTTCGCTATAATAGGGTGTATTGCTACTGACACAGTATAATTGGGGTCACTAAAAGAAAAATGTGGCACGTGCTTTAAAACAAATTGAAAGGACGTGTATAAAGGGTGCAGAGCGAGAGCGCTGGTGGCCTAGTGGTGGTGGCTTTGGCATATTACCATCCATCCATCAATCCATCCAAACAAACTTTCGCATTTATTAGTAGGAAAGATAATTAACTCACTATTTCTACCATAATTATTAAGGACACATTGTAAAAGCTTGGTTTTCAAAAATATTAAATCAAAAATATAAAATTATATTTATGTATTAAATTATCTAAAAAAAACAATATTTACGTTGAAAACTGAATGTCCAATAAAAAATTGTGGCTTTAATTAATAAACTCACTTCTAGAAAAAGACGACGACACCCCCGTTATATAGCGACCGCCACCATCGCGGTCGACGTTTTTCAATGAATAGAAGCTTAACAATATTGGAGTGACGTGATAAAATGATACATATATGTGTATGTACAGGGTATGGATGTAGATGTGGAATAGAAACGCTTTCGCGTGCCTCACGACATGCAGGCAATCAATCTTATCACATCACTTCATGAAATATTAATTATATCTGTGTCTATTTCTATACTGAACTTATTTTCAGACTTTCATACCAGTTCACAATAACAAACTGGTATAATTATTTCCAAATAAAAATAGGTACTTAACTGAAAGTTATTAAAAATAGCTTCTTGCAGCCGCCATATTGGTTTTTTTGACATTTCTTATAACTCATTTGTGATTCAGACAAATCCACCGACATTTCATTTGTCAAATTCCGTCTTCATTTGTCAAAATCTTTACATATTTACACCTCGAACACATTACATCCTTCTTCGCAGTTAGGTAATAAAAATCGGAAATCTCTTGGCTTGGTAAACATCTAGTTACTTAAATCTTTGATGATATCTAAAGGAGGTTAGTTAGGGACACGTCCAAAAATGTTTTTGGCACATGTCTACATTTTGCACAGTAGTTAGTATTCCTTATGTGAAAGTTACAAGTCCGCTACCGCAAAAAATTCTAACCTAAGAAGATACACTTTGAAATATTTGGTATTAGGGTATGCCGGTTTGATGCGAGTCTAAAATATAGAAATTAAAGTGAATTGTTCCGTTCAAAATCCTTCAGAGGAAATCCCGAGATTTTTGAACTTTGACATATGATATTGACAATACTACTATTTAAACATTTGACACTGGCAATATTTATCTCAAAAGAGACAGATGCCATAAACAAAGAAGAATATAATATTGTAAATCACAATTATCTGTAACGTGTCGTACAACAAATGATTTCTATTCTATTCTAAAATTGCTATTAAAATGTCAGACACAAACATATCAAATCACTAAACCTAACTATTTGAGACATAAAATTCTCAAGGAATCTCAAGAGCTGAGATACGAGTACCAGACATCTGTATCACAGACCTAGATCAAATATCTGAAGTTATCAAGAAATCCTACGTCAATGTCACAACGACCCACAAATGAATCTTCTCTGACTGAGGCCTACTCTAGTTCACCGAGTACCAAATATCGTTTGAGATTTGTACTCTAATCAAATAAAAGCAGTTAACTAAGTACAACCACTAACTTAAGGTACGAGTTGGCAGCGGGCGACGCGAGGCAGCGGCGGACTACGTGTCGCGGCGACACTATTGGTTTCTATGTATTTCTTTGAAATTCCCTCCGTAGTTAGCGACGCATTTCATAAAAATTCATACAAACCAGCAGTGTCGCCGCGACACGTCGTCCGCCGCCGCCTCATGTCGCCCTTACGGTCCACGTCAAAAGGTCTTTTAGTACGTTCAAGACGCACTTCTATTATTTCGGCTTAGTGTCAGTAGTACCATTGATTTGTACCATTGATAGTACATGTGACACAACTTTGTATCCTTAGTACCATTAAAGAAAAATGAGGATATTCCTCCTTCGCTACACTGGCACTGTTTTGAAATAAATGTCAAAAAATAATGATTAAAAAGAAGAATCAAAGAACTTTTAAGACGTGATTGAGTCACAAACACACAACAGTACACAAACTTTCGCTTCTACATATTTTTCTTGTATATCAGGATACCTATTTTAATAATAACTTAAGAATGAATAATAAGAGTAGTAGCCTATCACACCTTCGAATTTATGGTTATTTAAGTGCCGCTTTCCTCAAGATGTTTTCCTTCACCGTTTAAGAGCACTTCAAACATACAATTTTGAAATGGAAAAACTTGGTGCTCGTCCAAGTTTAAACCCACGACCTTCGGATCGTGAGGCAGGGGTGCTACCACTACACCATTAATAACTTATCATGTTTGTACTTTTACTATATGCCTTCATGTAAAGCCTTCCAAATATAATAAGTCAGACTGATAGTATGTCCCGAAAGTCGTAAAATACGACGTAAAATTTATGGTAAGTGTGGTATTTTACATGAGGTTTTTTGGTGTTCGGATTACGTCTCTACTAGGCCTTACGAGAGTTTAGGGGATATACAAAAACTAGCTCTATTATGTATTTACCCAACTAAGAAAATACATATGTATATGAGTTTCTTTGGCTGTCACGGGAGCCCAGATGGCTAGACAGATTTTGATGATGACAATACCATTGAATTCATCTGGATTACAAGAGATAGGATAGGAAATCCCGAGAATTTTCAACAAAACAGCCATCTTTTGTTCAAAATTGACTTGACAACTTGACTATGACTCTGTGACGTTGACAATACTTATAAATAAATACACTTGACACTGGCGAAATTGTTCTATAAGAGACAGATGCCATAATTGAAGAAGAAGAAGAAGAGATAGGCTATTCAAAAATGACAAAAATTTCAATATGGCGGCTTTTAAATTTGTCAATATTTATGTAGTTGTTTAGATGGAAAAATCAGACTAGATTTTAGTTTATTTAAATGTTAATCTATTTCGATTTCATAAGCAACAGCACTTGTTAGATTTTTTGTCTGTCTGTATGTTTTTCTGAAATCGCATACTGTCGAAACTACGTGACGGATTTTGATGAAACTTGGCATAATGTTAGTCTATACTATAGGATAGGACCTAAGATATGTCTCTTTTTAGTTAGAACTCGTAATTGAAAGGAATCTATGACACCAATTACACTTTTGTTTTTAAGACTTTTTTAACTGCGTTAATATTTGTTGTTCCTGAGTTTGTTTCATCAGGCTGCGGACTTAATTAGTTGACTTTGTTTTATTTGAGTTATAAAGTAAAGTTAGCTCGTAAATTATTATAATTAAATTCACAAAATAAACATTAAAAAATACTCACCTTATTTTGTTTGCGTAATGTTTTTTTTTAGAAAATTCAGCGTCCCGTTGCACTCATTAAGTGTACGTCCACACTTGTGACATTTTACCGTGTTTGTGTCCGAAACACGTCCACTTTTTTGCGATCCCTTTAAAATCTGTCAAATTGTCACGCGTGTTTGTCACTAGTGTGGACGGGCTTTAGGGTCGATTTAAATTTCTTTCTGAATATACCTAAAGACTCATAAAATAACCCATTTGAAATTCTTAAATCGAAAATCTTATTTGTTTCCTACTGTTTGCTTAAATAACAAAAATCAAACCTGATCACTATTGGCAATTTCGTGGATTTGACAGATATTTTAAAAGGGGGTAGTCAGAGACACGTCTAAAAATACATATACCCACGTTTTGCACAATAATTGCATGATACTCTTCGCATGAACAAGCCGGTCCTAATTCTCGAGTAGATACAAATAGTATGTGTAATGTGTATGTGTATTGTGTATGTGTATTGTGTATGGGTTCTGTGTTCAAGTGCATCTCAGTGGAAACCCCCTAATGAATACAACAATAGCTCTGCCCTAATCTTCTATGCGATTAGTGCTACGACGCTACGGGTGCTACGTGATAGTGCTACGCCGTAGCACTTCTACGTTAAGGGTATGAATGAAAATCGTTTTCAAACTTTTTTGTTACATTTCTTAACTCCCTATATATAGTGGAATAGAATAGTGTGTTACTATGTAGCTCATTTTAACCAGTGTGTTTCTTTCACCACTTGATAGTTTAAAATAGAATATTATTTATAGATATATTATAATAAAAAGAAAAGTCTCAATCGCTTTGCCAACCCAACAGATTTTGATGAAATTATGTCTAAACAATGAAAATAATATGTGACGTCAAATTTTGTAATAAACCAGAATTTTCATAGGCTTACAACGCGGTTAGTGAAAATATAAATTAATAATTAAACAAACCTGATACTGATTTAGAGTTGACCTCATCAAAGTAACTCAAAAATTCAATATTTGACTTAAAAGTTTCAACATTTTTTTGCCCTCATCACCTCTCCGTTCTAAACGCCCATAATTACGTAACGTAGCTACCGTAGCACTAATTGCTACGCAGCTCGTAGCAACGCTACGGTTGCCGAATAAAAAATAAATAAATAGAACCGAAACTCTTTTATAAAAGATATTATTAAATATATATGAGTTTTTCCATTCGAAAAATTTATGTGCGCAATGCCAGTGCTCTTAAACGGTGAAGGAAAACATCGTGAGGAAACCGGCATACCCTAGAACCAAAAACTCGAAGGTATGTGTCATAGGTTAGTATTCTTATAAGCGGCGATGGGCTTGCAACCTGTCACGTACCTACGGAATACTAACTACTGTGCAAAATGTGGGCATGTGCCAAATGCCATGTTTGGACTTGCCTCTGACTACCCCCTTTAGATATCCTCAAAGATCTAAGTATCTAAAAGATCTGAGGAGATATCTACCGAGCCCGGGGATTACAGTCGTGATCATATTAATTTTTAATTTTTATTAAATATCAGCCTATGTAAAAGGCAAAAAAGTGAATCAGCTCTAACTCGGCTCGGCATAAGAGTCATACAAAAAAAGCGGTAGGGCCCAGTGAGTTTTTTGTGAGTTCTTCTCGGACGGACTGGAATTGGCACCTAGACTTACCTAACATGTAAGTCGATCCAAAATGACCCCTATGATTTTATTGTAACCGGATAAAAAGGAGTCTATGGGTTATTCCAGGTCATAAACTACGCGTATTCTATGTTTCATCCAGATCTATTCAGCCTTTTCAGCGTGAAAAAGTAACAAACATCCATACATCCTCTAAAACTTTCACATTTATAATATTAAAGATTCCCTAAATGGACAATTATTATAAGTCAAATGAGTCGTATTTGTGTCAAAGGTAATAACTGTTAAGTCGGCACTAAAGTTAATTAAGAAGTTTTAGTTTGGTTTGAGTTTCGTATCTATTCGGAATATATCTCTAAACGTTAACGGTTAAGAGCGTAGGTTAATTGCAACGTCGCTTTTCTCTGCCTTGTATGGTTAACGATAATATTCTGTGCGTATAAGAAAGTATATGAAAAAATCAAAAATCTCACTTTATTCTGACCTTACTTGAACAAGTACTTCATTGTTAACATAACTGGGCTTAGAAAATGTACGCCCCGCGTTGGGCGCCACTATTAAAAAATAAAAATATATAACTTTTATTTATTCTCTTCAGTAAAATAGCGTCACAAAACTCAAAATTTGAATACATCAAATTATAACAGATATTTTTAAACATAAAATTGAACTGTGCTGCTATATGAGAACGAACTTCACTTTTATGTTAGCTTTATATAAATTGACTATCTTTTAATAATATAGCCTTCCTATGAAGCTGACTGACTGACCGACAGACAGAGAACTGTCTAACCAAAAAAATCAAAAGCCTAGGGATCTGAAATTGGGAGTTTAAGGTTGCTCTTTTCAGAGGTGATCTATAAGAAGGGAATATCCAAAATCCAACCTTAAGGGGGAATGCAGCTTATTAGTTAAATAATACATTACATTACGCGAACAGCGTCAAGAGATTTTTGTTATCCGTTGTTAAAATAAATCCTTTTGCAGTTACAAAGTCGTGATTTAAATAACAAATGTCGAACAAAAATTCAGAAATTCCAGTTTAGTACGTCAACGCGGAAAGGCTTAAGCGTTCCTCTGGACACGTGAGGGCGTGGGCGGGGACCCGTGCGGGCCGGGTGTCGCCCTGTGGGTCCCGCTTTTAAAATTCACGAGGACCAGACACAATGGGAATAACAAATTACTGACCCCATCCAAATAAGATAAAAATGATACTAGCCTTAGTCCGAATTGCTTAAAATAATAGGTACGTATGATTTAAATTTTGTAAAAAAAATCATACAAAGTGCTAGGACTGAGCCGAGTTTTTTGCTAGTTCTCGAACTTGTGTTAAGCTGGAATAGGTACTTAAATTCTCCGCATGTTAGACGTTTCAAAGTGATCCTTGTGAATTGATTTTGACTTGACGTGACTTTTGTTTTTAATTTGTTTTTGTTGTATATTTTCTTATTTAGCACCATATTTGCAAAGCGAAAAGAAATACTGACCAGAGTATTTTATCCATTTTTTTTTATATAATATTTAAATTTTGCTCACTTTTAATATCGTAGACCTTAAGGTGTTACTAACATTGTTGAACCAGTGTGCTAAAAGGATTAATGTGTGCCAAGGCTCTACTTTTGCGCTTTTAATGTAAGTACAGTAAGTTTTGTAATAAAGTTGTAATGAGTAAGTATTATATTTCCGATATCACATAAAAAAATATTATATTTTTAATGGAATATTTCAGTCAAGATGGTATGCAACTGTTAACCGATTTGTGATGTTATTCAATAAAAAATAAAATAACCATTTTTATATTATTATGAGTAACCTATAATAAATTACCCTTAAATAAATTAATTGATATAATAAGTAAAATCTATACTTTTAAATTAACATAACTATTTTTTAATTCTACCCTCAAATATATCAGCATCAACTCACCGATGATCACTATAAAGCCACACACTCATTATAAAACTTCATCATACAATCCACAGATATTGAAACTTTCAAAGTTATTCACCCACTTTCACAGTCAGCTATCCATGAGTCGTTTTAAGAGCTGTGTCATGTCGCGCGCGCACGACGCGCTCCGCGTCCGTCCCGGTTCACGATAAGCCGCCGACTGCCGCCGCGGCGGGCCAGTGTTGCCGTGCGCGGGAAATTCTACCAAGATGCGCGATTGGTTGCGCAATTTAGTAGCTTTCTAGCGATCTGAAGTCCGACAACGAGCCCAGTAGGTCTACCATGAGCTTTCACAATCTACACTCGCTAGCGACTGTAGTTAAAAAATTGTATGAAAACTTGTACAGCGCCTCTAGCGGATAGTTGGGTACTAAAACGTCACGTAGTTAACTATCCTACGTCACAGCGTACTACAGCGACTGTAGTTTGCGCTTCATTGAATTTGCTTAGATTGGTACCATAAGTAACAATTTTGACAGATGTCGATCTAAATGTGACAACTCATGGTAGACGTACTGTAGTCTCACAATGTCTGACGTCCGACCATAATCAGTCATTACTCTCAGATTGTCTAATACTATATTTAACTTTTAATTTTACGCTATTTTATAACAAAAAACACTCACACGACTGTAATCCCCAGGGTCGGTAGATATCTCCTCAGATCTGTAGTACTTAGATGTTTGGGATATCTAAAGCATGTTTGAACACGATATTTGGCACATACCCACATCTTGCACAGTAGTTAGTATTCTGTTCGTGACAGATTGCAAGTCCATTGCCGCTTATAAGAACTTATAAGTCACAGGCATGCCGGTTTCCCCACGATGTTTTCCATCAGCGTTTAAGAGCACTAATTATAACAATGGTCGCTAAAATATTTCTTTGTTTGAATTTTTAAATAGAGTCATACCACTTTCATATTTTTTTCCGCTAAGTTACTTTATTATCAATACGAAAACACTCGTAATATACCTACATACACACGTAACTAATTAAACAAAACCTTAATGCGATAACATCAAAAAATCAACGGTAATATTTCAATGTCCTAATTCAAAACGCACAATAAACCCCTTTCATAAAATATTTCAGGCATGAAAATAATTTATACCTTTCTTTGAACTCGAAAATTTGTAGGTACTAAAATTATATAGTCAAGTTTGTTTGTACGGGACTATGTTTAGAATTACTGAGCTGATTCTAAAACAAATACTGATATACAAAGCACTGGTGGTCTGGCCCCTATTCAATAAACATTACAAGCCTACAAATTTGTAAAAAAGTGACAATATTGTCGAATTTTATGACAAGTGCTGTTTAATAAAACCTACAAATATGTAGAACTGTAAGAAAATTTTACAATTTCGTAAATTTTCCTTCAGTAAATCGTATTTTTTTATTAAACAGAAACTTGTAGAATTGTAGCCGCTTACAATTAATTGTATTTTACAATTTGTAATGTTTATTGAATAGGGGCCTGGTGGCTTTCTGATTCTAAAGTCGTGGGTTCGAACCCAATCTAAATTTACCAATGGATTTTTTTAGCTTTAAAAGATAGTTGGATGACCGAGCTTTGCTTGGTTTTATTTACGACTTTTGCTTAACAACGCCCTCTATTGTCATGTAGCTTTAGAGTTGATGTGTCGGTAAAACAGTAGCAGTTTTTCATTGCCTTAAAACATGAATAAAACGACGTTTTCTAAAAGTAAAACCTAGCTAAATCGATTTATCGCCCTTGGAACCCCTGCATACCAAATTTCATGAAAATCGTTCGAGCCGTTTCCGAGATTCAGATTAGATATACAGGGTGTTACAAGACTACTTCAGAAAACTTCGGGGGGTTAAAGTACCCATCAATATAAACAACTTTTTCTAAGGAAAGAACACCGTGAGCGCGAAAAAAACAGCTATTCCATACATTTTAGCCAAGTAGGTATTTTGTTCAATACCTTGGCTAAAGCTGTTTCATACATTTTAGCCAAGTATGTATTTTGTTCAATACATACTTGGCTAAAATGTATGAAACAGTGTTTTTTTACGCACAAAGTAAGAGACTAAAATACAAAGCACAGCCTAAACCACTGGTCGCAGAGACTTGAAATTTGTAGTGTTTTCTTCACACAATAGTCGCAAGTTCGTGAGATGGTAGCCATCTGAAACCAGCGACATAGCACAATGGACATGTTTCATTGAACTTGCAATCCAATAAAATGTAAATAACTCCATCTCATATCAAAGAACATTTTTAAGTACATACAAATTAAATTCTCAACAAGTTGATTGTTCCCGGAATTGTGGTAAATTGTCGAAAAGGGTATATTTAGTGAGGGCCGCGCATGCGTAGTACCCCGCCCCGCCCGGGTAAGGCCGGGCTATACCGAGTGGCGAGGTTTAGCTAAAAAGCTGTTTATAAGCTCTAAAATCGTATAGCTGTAACGCGTTTTGTGGCTCGAGTGCGATGCAATAATCGGAGATGCTATTATAGGAATATCGGCATTACTGTCGAAGTTTGAGCGCCGTGTGCATTGGCGTGCGCGATATGGGTTGAAATATAATAGGTAGGTATCATTGTATAAAAATACGTCTTTTTTTTAAATAGAAATAAATTCTCAAAACTATAATATTAAAACCAGACATTGTCTTTTCAAAATTTTGAAACATCCCACTGAAAAAGTTTTTCCATACTTATATTTTTTTTCCTAAAACCGTTGTTCGGACTGTTACGAATATTTAGAAAAAAAGCCAAATCAGTTTAGCCGTAATCAACTGATGCGCTTACCAACGGACATCGTTTTAATTTTTATCTACATAGATGTTTGTCAGGCGGGTATGGGAAATGGGTATTTTAATAATAAATTAAAATTAAAAAAATATTCATCTTATTGTTAGACTTTTGCGATCTCTTTAAAAGTGACTTCACATTAATTTTTATGGGTTTCCCCCCGATCCAGGACTGTTCGATTCGAACTATCAACGAAATTTAATCTGCTACATTAATAATGATGGAAACATGGAACAAATACTTGTGTTATATTTAATTTTTTTATTAGCTTCAGTACTTATTAAGTTTGCAAGTTAATACAATATAATATCGATCATTGCTCTGAAATAAACGCATTTTTTTACACATTTTTTTATTTACATTACCTGTAAGTATATGCAAGTCTTTTTGTAAAACTTTGTTGATACGAGCACCAAGTAAGTTATCTAGTCTTAGCCTTGTATTCAGCCGAATCTTATGAACTCGATTCAGGGGGCAGGTGAGTCAAACAAACCCAAACCAATAACATTTATTTTTAGCTGTGAACTTTACCTCTGATAACATTTTTGATGAGACCCGGCCGAATTACGAAGTTTACAAACCATCAAAATTTCCATGAATTTATGGCAAACGGTGTAAACACCAGCAAAGACTCGTAGCACCAGTTTCTGAGATTATCGAGTGAGTCAATCAAAGTAACAAGTAAAACAATAAGAAAAAGATTTGCATACCAGTGCTGAAAAGAGTGGGTTTGATTCTCGCTGCAGAACAATTTTATTTACCACTAGCTGACCCGGCAGACTTCGTACTTATTTAGAAAACGTTTGTATGGGAAATAGAATAGGGCTATTTTTAGGGTTTTCCCGGCAGTTATTCGAATTTTTCTTATCTTTTAAACCTTCCCTAGACCGAAGATAAACCCGTTTAGCCGTTCTCGAGTTTTAGCGAGACTAACGAACAGCAATTCATTTTTATATATACTCGTATAGAAGATAGAAGATAGAAGATATCACGTAACCTTTGTTACGTAAAAAAACCGGTGCTAATGGTACTGGATGAGATTATCAAAATGCCACCTCAGCCTGTTTGTTACGGAATATCCATAAAGCATAATCTGATTAGGGCGTCTGTTTACTCTTTTTATTCGAGATTCGTGCATATATGGACCTTTGCGATGTATGTCAATCTCCACTATTCCACTTCTTTTACTATCGGTCTACTTATTCTATCACAAGTTATATACATAATGTATGATCACTAATGTAATTCCCGGGCTCGGTAGATATCCTACTCAGATCTTTAGTTACTTAGATCTTTGAGGATATCTAAAGAGGGTAGTCAAAGGCACGTCACGTAAGAATACTAACCTATAACACACACCTTTGAATTTCTGGTTCTAGGGCATGCCGGTTTCCTTACGATGTTTTCCTTCACCGTTTAAAAGCACTGGCATTGCACGCATACATTTTTCGAATAGAAAAACTCATTGGTGCACGACCAGGTTTGAACCCACGACCTTCGGATCGTGAGGCAGGGGTGATACCACTACACCACCAGCGCTCTTTTCTATCACAATTTATTTTAAGAAAACCAATAAAGCTTGTATGACAAGAAAACTAGAATATTTATAAGGAAAAAAATATCTTATATTACTATTATCCCCATTCTCGGTAAACATTTCCTGAGATCTTTAAATAGATCTTGGAGGATATCTTAAGAGGGGTAGTCAGAGGCACACGTGCAAACGATATAATTGAATTGAATTGAATTGAAAAAATATTTATTCAATACAATCACAAGGATCACTTTGAAACGTCTTACATGCTAGGTGAATCTATGTGCCAATTCCAACCTAACCCAGTACGAGAAGAACAGGCAAGAAACTCGTCTCGGTCCTAGCGCTTTTTTGTATGGCACACACAGAATTTTACCTATGACATACACCTTTTGATTTTTACATACATACATACATAAAATCACGCCTGTTTCCCGACGGGGTAGGCAGAGATTTTTTTTTATTTTTAACCGAAGGGTAATGTGATTCCGAATTTTATTTGACATTTTATTAGTCAAAATCAACTGATTTTGACAAATAAAATGTTGGATTCGTCTGGATCACAAGAGTGACATTATGCTATACAAAATGTCAATAAATACAATATGGCGGCTGCAAAAAAAAAGTCGGGTTTGTTCAAACTCTAGAACGGCTGGACCGATTTTCAAGATTTTTGATTTCAAAATTAAACAAAACATTTATGAATTCTAAAGCGGTACAAAGTTTGCTGGGACGGTTAGTTTTGAAATAAATACTAGCGGCGAAGTCCTTAGTTAGTCCTCTAGTTGTCATGGCTCACGACAGCAGCAGTGATAAATAAGCCCTCACTCCGCGCGTCCATGTGAAATCAATTAAAAGTCCACTTACAGACTCCGCGTGTAATAATGGGTGGTAAGTTAATAAATGGAAAGGCCACTCCGCTCTAGCGCTCGCTACGGATCGCTACTCGATGTATTGATTCGAGGGAATAACTACACGGCTTTTACATGAGCAGTTTTTGTTAACCTTAACTTAGAGTGTAATTCCACTTTAGCAAACGTAAGGTATAAACACTGACCTCTAGATAAGATAAGATAAGATAATTTATTTGTAGCACACACACAGATGAACAGAGGGAAAGTAACGACACAACAACACAATATATCTGGAGGTTTTAAAACTAAACTAAACTAAGTAAAACTATACACATTACAAAGATGGACATTGGTCTTTCCCTATGCGTGCGGCTAAACAGGTCCAGCCTCATAATACAAATACTCTGAACTTCATCAGTTTTAAAATGACGTCACTTGATTATCGCCATTTTGGCGCTGATAGCAAGGTGAGCGTCCATGGAACTAATTTTAGAGTACTTACTTGTGGAAGGCTGGCTTAGAATGTGTGACTGTGAGTTCTTTTGGCTGCCGCTATAACCCGAACCGCTGGACGAATTTTGACAAATAAAGAGTCTTTAGATTCGTCTAGCTAGACTATAAGAGTACCTAACAGTAATATAAAATGTCAAAAAATCCAATATGGAGGCTTTAAGAGCCATTTTCAAAAGTATTCCTTAAATTGGAGACATTTCACGCAACGCCATCTAGCTTCGAACTAAGCAAAGTGTGTACTATGGGAGGTCTTAACTTCACTTTTTTTTGTTAATACATCATCAGTACCATCATCATCTTCCTGCCCTTATCCCACTATGTGGGGTCGTCACAACAGGTTCTCTTCCTCCACTCTCCCCTATCATCCGTCATATTTTTTTGTTAATACATATAGAACACTTAAATAAGTATCGTAATCACACACATATATATTTTGCCCTGGGTGGGAATCGAACTACCTACAGCGCAGAAGGCAGAGCTCCATTGAGCTACGCGGCCAGTCAATTATAGAATATGTATATTTTAGCTTTTCTTAATTTTTTCTCTCGTAATGTTTGTCAAACCCCAAACACTGCCTACTTGATCTTCCAGTCAGCCTGATGAAACTTGTCCCAAACTTAATCCTGCGTAATTTTGCCGTTTGATGAAAGGGATAATCTAATTCCGTTTCCTTGGACAGGATCTGCTGCTATATTCGAAAAGAAGTCACGCCAGCGTAATTGTACCGCGCCATAATCGCATGGAGTCTGGCAATTGACAGAAATTATGATACTTCTCGAAAAATCATTATTTTTGATGAAATACTTAGAGGTTTAAACATAAAATGTTTTCGTTTATTTAATCTCACGTGGTCAACGTGAACAAGTGCATGAAATTAGCACTTTAATCCTTTCACCACTGGTTAGAAAGAGCTAATGACACGCTAAGAAGAAGAATATGGTGAAGATAAAAACTAGTGTTTAAAACACAAAACATTGTGTAATCTACCATTTTTTGTTCTTTATTTGTGACACAAAATAAACTTCTTTTGATTTTGATTTGATTTTGATTTGATTTTGATTTGATTATAGTGAATAAGTAACCAATAACAACTTCAATAATTCAATTCAACTGTATCGTAAACAATAGAAGTAAGATTAAAACTGCTGACTGAGCAACTAAATAAAACAAAAGCTTAATTACATGATACTGCGGCAAAATTGAGTTTCAATCACAATGCAAACTGCAAGTTTTGATTTCTACATTGACGTAACTGTACCGCGATTGTGTTGCGATTGTAATGCGATTATAACGTGGCTTCTTTTTGAATATGGAGGCCGGAGTCGGAAACGAACGATTGGACTTCCGCCCGATACAGTTGGACCTTCCAACTTGGGGAGTTTTAAAATTGGCAATAATTTTTCAATTACTATCACAAGTGCGTTGATGAAGTGGTCGATGGTGGCGTTGAGAGATACTTGTTTTTCTTCTTCTTCACTCGGTATTATAAACCAGCGTGTGGAAGGATGACTGATGGTGTAGTGGTAAAGTTTCATTTTCCAAAAACCCGATCTATTAAAAACTGAGCAAGGTTGGTCATCCAGCTACTGGGTCATGGTACGAAATATCAAAGTTTTTTTATTCTAGCTTCCGCTCGCGGCTTTGCTCGCGAGGTATCTACATAAAATATAGCCTATGTTACTCAAAGATAATGCAGCATTCTAATGGTAAAAGAATTTTTGAAATCGGTCCAGTAGTTTTAAGTTTATTCGTTAAAAACAAAAATACAAAACTTTCCTCTTTATAATATTAGTATAGATTGCCCAAAAAGCTTGTGGTAAGGCCCTAGTGCTCTTTCATAATAGTATCGGTAGGATTTCAAAAATCGCGTGAAAGCTGGCGTGAGCGCAAATAAGGGGCTTCATTGTTCAAAAATAGGCAATAAAGTCAACTAGTAGCGCTATCGGCGCGCAGCTTCCGGCTGAGTGGAGCGCCAATCACCCGTGCCCGTGGTCAGTGCACGGCGTCACCGCGCCGCTGCTGACACCCTGTTATACTTTCAACTTTACCGGGGACGTTATTAACAACCTGTGACAAGGACGGATAAAATCTATACATAAAGTAAAACGAGCTGGTACCCGCGACTTTGTGCGTAAGATTACTTTTACGCATAGCGTCCAGCGCGCGCGGTAAATGAGTAAAACTATCATATATCTTAAACCTTTAGACGAGCAATTCTTGTATATATATATATATATATATATATATATATATATATATATATATATATTCTGATTCTCAGAATCGGCTCCAACGATTTTCATGAAATTTGATATCTAAGAGGTTTCAAAGACAATAAATCGATCTAGCTAGGTTTCATTTTCAAAAGCACGATTTACCTAAAAACCGAGCAAAGCTCGGTCACCCAGGTACTATTTTTATTTGTCTACCTATTTCGATGAAACAAACATGAATTTCACATTATAGCTCAATACAAATATTTCAAAAGTTCAATTTGTATTGTACACTGCATGTAAACGACTAAGCTCAGTGCCGTTTGAGCGTCAACCCAATGCATGTGAGAGACGCGACGTGTGCGTTTAGTCCGGCTACAAGGCAGACGGTTCCATTTCCGCCGCCGGCCGGAGCGCTGTTTGCTATCACTGAGCTAATTCTGACACACCTTGTAAGAACAAGGCCTATAGCCTTACGTAGGTACAGTCACCAATAAAAGTCAATTAACACTTTTAAACCACCATAATTATATAACACCTTAACGTAACACGTTTTGAAAACTAAAAAGAAAACCCACTTCAATGTTATTCTACGTTGAAAACTACAAACTAGGATGGGATTTTGAAATTTTACATGAAAAGCATCAATTTCTCAGGAATCAAACTAAGTATGGGACAACCTCAAGAGTGTACAATTTCAAACAAAAAAAACTATTTTTCAAAATTGATCCAATATAAAAAAACATACATACAGTCGACAATAGAACCTCCTATATTTCTGAAGTCGGTCAAAAAGTGACTGCCACAAGCTGAACATATCTGTATATATGGTATACCTATTTCAGTGTATAAAGCTTTGGTAAAACTTGGTCTGTAGGGAATTTCTGAAAAAGAAATTACTAAAGCCCAAACGGTTAGTACCTACTAAGCAAGTTACGCCACAAACGCAAAAATACAGAGTGTCGAGCACTCACTGAACACATGCAAAAAAGGTCTGTTCATTTGGATTCTCGGTTCATTCACACGCAGATTACTAACATTTTACGATACACGGCCAAAACTATGATACAACGCGAAATGGCCGATCGAAGGGATGGGAAAGGGTATCATTTTTTATCGATAGCACTTCTTCTTCTTATCACTTCGTGGTACTTTTTCTTTATTATTACGCCTCAGAACTCCTCAGCCTTCTTTCACTTGACTCTCAACTTCGTTTTTTCACGATGTTTTCCTTCACCGCTTGAGATTAATAGCCCATACACTTTTCGAACAAAAAAAATATTTGCAGCACGACCGGGTTCAAACCCATGACCTAAGGATCGGAAGGAGCCATTACCACTAAAACGTCAGTGCTCTCTTGATAGCACTGAAAATCACTCACAGTATTTAGTCAGTACTGATTATATTGGTTGCTTTGTGCAGAGTTAACAAAATGTAAGATCAAATTGTACCTGACTTTGAAAAGGGCTTTGATGTGCAGTCTGCAAGTGATATTATTCATCAAAGATGATACCTACTTTGTAGTAATTAATGCACACGTCATACACAAACCTCACAGAATGCTACTGTCTAGTAGGTACATGTGTAGCAGTAGCTAATCAAATCTATTCCCCTACCCAGTGTCGGCGGTACTACGCGAGCGAGACACGGACACTGCACAGGAGTGGTTCACAGCTTTGGCCGTCCATTAACTTTAGTATTTGGCGACAGACCACAATTTCCCTGAAGCTGTAAATTGCTATTTTCGCATCGATAAATTTCACAGAACATCCCTAGTGACAGATCCGCGTTCATCGCGTTGCGTAGCACGCGTCACGATTGCTTCCGTCATCCGACCCCGGGTGGCCGGGCGAGGCCGCGCCGTGACCTTTGTGCCTGTATGACTTTATTTAGGAAGTAAAATGTCCAAGACTTGTGATTGAGCGAAAAAAAATTACCGGTGACAACACTGTTTTGTGCAGAGAACACGGAAATTGAACGGTTTTTTATCAATATAATCGATATATTTTTGTCTCTCTTTTTTCCGGCGAATAAGATGAAAAGAACATGTTACAGAATAATGAGCATAGGCATGCTCATTATTCCGGTGGGATGAATCCAAGTGCCTGTAGGCTACAGGCACTTGGATTCATCCCACCGGCTTTTTTTAAACCCATCTAAATACACTAACCAGTTTCAGCCATAGCTCAGCGAATGACTCCAGTAAGTTTTCACAATCTACACTCGCTAGCGACTGTAGTTAAAAAAATGTATGAAAACTTGTACAGCGCCTCTAGTGGCTAGTTGGGTACTAAAACGTCACGTAGTTAACTATCCTACGTCACAGCGTACTACAGCGACTGTACCTAGTTTGCGCTTCAATAATTTGCTTAGAATTTGGTATCATGAGTAACAATTTTGACAAATGTCATAGTAACGTACCATTGTCTATTACTACTATAGTAACGTCAGCCGATCTAAATGTGACAACTCATGGTAGACATACCAGTTCGAAACTAGTGTAGTAAAAAAACTAACACACTACAGCGGGATCTTGTTAAAAAAGCATCATCTATAATCTATATCATAATAGCTTTGAATAATTGCAACCACTTGTATCTGCTGCTATATTCGAAAAGAAGTCACGCCAGCGTAATTGTACCGCGCCATAATCGCATGGAGTCTGGCAATTGACAGAAATTATGATACTTCTCGAAAAATCATTATTTTTGATGAAATACTTAGAGGTTTAAACATAAAATGTTTTCGTTTATTTAATCTCACGTGGTCAACGTGAACAAGTGCATGAAATTAGCACTTTAATCCTTTCACCACTGGTTAGAAAGAGCTAATGACACGCTAAGAAGAAGAATATGGTGAAGATGAAAACTAGTGGTTAAAACACAAAACATTGTGTAATCTACCATTTTTTGTTCTTTATTTGTGACACAAAATAAACTTCTTTTGATTTTGATTTGATTTTGATATGATTTATCATTTATTATTTATGATTTATTTAACCAATAACAACTTCAATAATTCAATTCAACTGTATCGTAAACAATAGAAGATTAAAACTGCTGACTGAGCAACTAAATAAAACAAAAGCTTAATTACATGATACTGCGGCAAAATTGAGTTTCAATCACAATGCAAACTGCAAGTTTTGATTTCTACATTGACGTAACTATACCGCGATTGTGCTGCGATTGTGTTGCGATTTTACTGCGATTATAACGTGGCTTCTTTTTGAATATGGAGGCCGGAGTCGGAAACGAACGATTGGACTTCCGCCCGATACAGTTGGACCTTCCAACTTGGGGAGTTTTAAAATTGGCAATAATTTTTCAATTACTATCACAAGTGCGTTGATGAAGTGGTCGATGGTGGCGTTGAGAGATACTTGTTTTTCTTCTTCTTCACTCGGTATTATAAACCAGCGTGTGGAAGGATGACTGATGGTGTAGTGGTAAAGTTTCATTTTCCAAAAACCCGATCTATTAAAAACTGAGCAAGGTTGGTCATCCAGCTACTGGGTCATGGTACGAAATATCAAAGTTATTTTATTCTAGCTTCCACTCGCGGCTTTGCTCGCGAGGTATCTACATAAAATATAGCCTATGTTACTCAAAGATAATGTAGCATTCTAATGGTAAAAGAATTTTTGAAATCGGTCCAGTAGTTTTTGAGTTTATTCGTTAAAAACAAAAATACAAAACTTTCCTCTTTATAATATTAGTATAGATTGCCCAAAGAGCTTGTGGTAAGGCCCTAGTGCTCTTTCATAATAGTATCGGTAGGATTTCAAAAATCGCGTGAAAGCTGGCGTGAGCGCAAATAAGGGGCTTCATTGTTCAAAAATAGGCAATAAAGTCAACTAGTAGCGCTATCGGCGCGCAGCTTCCGGCTGAGTGGAGCGCCAATCACCCGTGCCCGTGGTCAGTGCACGGCGTCACCGCGCCGCTGCTGACACCCTGTTATACTTTCAACTTTACCGGGGACGTTATTAACAACCTGTGACAAGGATGGATAAAATTTATCCATATACTTGTATTATCTGTGATGTTTTATGTCAAGTCACACGGGAACGCGGTCGAACGGGATAAAAATCCTATGTCTGTCTCTGGTTCTAAACTATCTCCCCACCAATTTTCAGCCAAATCGGTTCAGCCGTTCGTGAGTTATAAATAGTGTAACTAACACGACTTTTTTTAATCTTATACCTTTAAACGAGCAATTCTTGTATATATATAGTAAGACGATTCAAAATAATCCCTGAATTAGATTTTGAATTTTGAATTAATAGCTCAATACAAAACTTTCAACAGGATTGCAATTTTGCTCGCATATATCACTCAGCGGCTAGTAAACGACTAAACTCAGTGCCGTTTGAGCGTCAACCGAATGCATGAGAGATGCGACGTGTGCGTTTAGACCGACTGCAAGGCAGACGGTTCCATTTCCGCCGCCGGCCGGAGCGCTGTTTGCTATCACTGAGCTAATTCTGACACACCTTGTAAGAACTAGGCCTATAGCCTTACGTAGGTACAGTCACCAATAAAAGTCAATTAACACTTTTAAACCACCATAATTATATAACACCTTAACGTAACACGTTTTGAAAACTAAAAAGAAAACCCACTTCAATGTTATTCTACGTTGAAAACTACAAACTAGGATGGGATTTTGAAATTTTACATGAAAAGCATCAATTTCTCAGGAATCAAACTAAGTATGGGACAACCTCAAGAGTGTACAATTTCAAACAAAAAAAACTATTTTTCAAAATTGATCCAATATAAAAAAACATACATACAGTCGACAATAGAACCTCCTATATTTCTGAAGTCGGTCAAAAAGTGACTGCCACAAGCTGAACATATCTGTATATATGGTATACCTATTTCAGTGTATAAAGCTTTGGTAAAACTTGGTCTGTAGGGAATTTCTGAAAAAGAAATTACTAAAGCCCAAACGGTTAGTACCTACTAAGCAAGTTACGCCACAAACGCAAAAATACAGAGTGTCGAGCACTCACTGAACACATGCAAAAAAGGTCTGTTCATTTGGATTCTCGGTTCATTCACACGCAGATTACTAACATTTTACGATACACGGCCAAAACTATGATACAACGCGAAATGGCCGATCGAAGGGATGGGAAAGGGTATCATTTTTTATCGATAGCACTTCTTCTTCTTATCACTTCGTGGTACTTTTTCTTTATTATTACGCCTCAGAACTCCTCAGCCTTCTTTCACTTGACTCTCAACTTCGTTTTTTCACGATGTTTTCCTTCACCGCTTGAGATTAATAGCCCATACACTTTTCGAACAAAAAAAATATTTGCAGCACGACCGGGTTCAAACCCATGACCTAAGGATCGGAAGGAGCCATTACCACTAAAACGTCAGTGCTCTCTTGATAGCACTGAAAATCACTCACAGTATTTAGTCAGTACTGATTATATTGGTTGCTTTGTGCAGAGTTAACAAAATGTAAGATCAAATTGTACCTGACTTTGAAAAGGGCTTTGATGTGCAGTCTGCAAGTGATATTATTCATCAAAGATGATACCTACTTTGTAGTAATTAATGCACACGTCATACACAAACCTCACAGAATGCTACTGTCTAGTAGGTACATGTGTAGCAGTAGCTAATCAAATCTATTCCCCTACCCAGTGTCGGCGGTACTACGCGAGCGAGACACGGACACTGCACAGGAGTGGTTCACAGCTTTGGCCGTCCATTAACTTTAGTATTTGGCGACAGACCACAATTTCCCTGAAGCTGTAAATTGCTATTTTCGCATCGATAAATTTCACAGAACATCCCTAGTGACAGATCCGCGTTCATCGCGTTGCGTAGCACGCGTCACGATTGCTTCCGTCATCCGACCCCGGGTGGCCGGGCGAGGCCGCGCCGTGACCTTTGTGCCTGTATGACTTTATTTAGGAAGTAAAATGTCCAAGACTTGTGATTGAGCGAAAAAAAATTACCGGTGACAACACTGTTTTGTGCAGAGAACACGGAAATTGAACGGTTTTTTATCAATATAATCGATATATTTTTGTCTCTCTTTTTTCCGGCGAATAAGATGAAAAGAACATGTTACAGAATAATGAGCATAGGCATGCTCATTATTCCGGTGGGATGAATCCAAGTGCCTGTAGGCTACAGGCACTTGGATTCATCCCACCGGCTTTTTTTAAACCCATCTAAATACACTAACCAGTTTCAGCCATAGCTCAGCGAATGACTCCAGTAAGTTTTCACAATCTACACTCGCTAGCGACTGTAGTTAAAAAAATGTATGAAAACTTGTACAGCGCCTCTAGTGGCTAGTTGGGTACTAAAACGTCACGTAGTTAACTATCCTACGTCACAGCGTACTACAGCGACTGTACCTAGTTTGCGCTTCAATAATTTGCTTAGAATTTGGTATCATGAGTAACAATTTTGACAAATGTCATAGTAACGTACCATTGTCTATTACTACTATAGTAACGTCAGCCGATCTAAATGTGACAACTCATGGTAGACATACCAGTTCGAAACTAGTGTAGTAAAAAAACTAACACACTACAGCGGGATCTTGTTAAAAAAGCATCATCTATAATCTATATCATAATAGCTTTGAATAATTGCAACCACTTGTAGCTCTAGAGACTATTTAGATTATCAGTGCGAGCGGTTATGCGTATAAAGGTATGGTAGAATGTTGCTAGACTTTGAATTTAAAGGCTCTCAAATTACAGTCATTATAGCATTACAAGCTGATTAAAACCCAGTTACAGAGCTGTGAGACGACACATTGACATGGCTCATTATGCCGGTAATATTCATTACTGACGCCACAGAGAGCGACATAGTCGCTGGTTTTGTGATCAATACAATCAGGGTGGGAGCGAATATTTTTAGAATTCCATCGTCGGATGATCTGATAAGGTTCTTCCAGGATCGATCTCGATCAGGTTGAGGTGCCGAATGTTTTAGTCGAAATTCGGTGAATCAAAATAGGTCGGTGTTGATTATATTGAAATTGCTTCTGTTTGAAAAGGTTTGGCCATGCCGCCATCATATTTTGAAATGCTCGACTAGGGCGAATAAGTTCTAAGTGTAATATTAAATTTAATACCAACACTGTTGTCTGAAATAAGTGTTAACTTATTTTGACAAAAGTTTTTAACAAATAAACGTTCTTAATTCTTGATTCTTGGTTCTTAGGTTACTGTTAATAGTGTGGAACTAACACATGGAAAATTATCTAAAGCTCCTTGATACGTTAAAATTATAAACACTAATGTGGTAAACATGTTATCAGTATTACGTGTCTTCGTCTTCTTCTTCTTCTTCTCTATTTATGACGTCTATTTGAGATCAATTTTGTCTTCCAAGTCAACACCTTTGAAATTGACATTCAAAACAATTAAAAAAGAAAAAATTGTCATTTAAAATGTTGTGTAAATCTAATTAAAATAGTAGGGTAATTAATAATATAATATTCAAATCAAGGTTTCTTTTGCTCTTATTAATATTACGCCCGTCATAAAACTGTCACAGGTTCTTAACTAACCTTTCTCCACGCACTTTGTCTTGTAATGTATCTGCACACGCGACTCTGCCATTAGACCGTTCATTAACTTCTTTTTGCATTTATCCAAGACCCTAAATAAATAGCCAATCTAAATACATATTTATGTGTGTATATAAATAGTCTTGTTTGTAACTAGCTAAAAAAATATAAATAAATAAATATTGGTGGACCATTCACACAACGCCATAAACTAAGCAAAGCTTGTACTATGGAAACCAGATAGTTGATATATTAATTAAATCTTTTTTTTGTAAATACATACATATAATACACTAGCGTCCGCTCGCGGCGTCGCCCGCGAAGTACCTACATAAAATATAGCCTATGTTCATCCTGAAAGTTCATTCTACACATTGGTGAAAGAATTTTTCAAATCGGTTCAGTAGTTTCGGAGCCTATTCATTTCAAACAAACAAACAAACAATCAAAGTTTTCCTCTTTATAATATTAGTATAGATAATACCACACAGAAACAGAAAAAACATCTATGTTCATCAAACAAAATGTTTATCCTGGTGGGGATTGAACCCACAACCTACAGCGCAGAAGGCAGAGCTACTACCAACTGAGCTGCTGGCCGGTTTTAACTGACAATCAACGCACTATGCAACTTATACTTAGCTACTATCGAAATAAGACGAAAATGATACTAGCCTTAGTCCAAGTTGCTATAAATAATCGGTAGATAGGTAATATTAAGATGTAAAGTATTTATGTTTTTATTGTAAAAGTTGTATATTTTCCTATTTATTCCCATACTCGCACAGCGAATAGATTGATAAAAAGATTTAAAGAAAAAAAACGCAATGATATCTCTCGGTATTTCCATCTCTGGTGTACTAATTTCTGCACGTATTTCAAACCTGCAACCCTAAATTGCTACCACTACACCTCACCATAAAACTTTAACAATGTACTTTATCTAAAAGAACCTTTCGAATCGCTAGTTTTCAATAGAACTCCACTTTCCGATGGAGCCTCACACGTTAATAAATGGCCGGGCGTTAAAATTTTAAATTAAATCCTATTTATTACAGCCATAAACCGCCCCATAAAGTGTGGGTTGTCGCGGGGAGAATCATCTTTGCGTCGTTGGGCGTCATCCGTCACACGTCGCGGGAAACCTTACCGAGAAAGACATGGATATACTTGGTTTCGTAAGGCAGGCCGCACATCAAGCATACACTTATTTGAAACGCGACGCACACTAAGGATACATTTGTAGCGGGCGTGAAAGTATATGAATTGTAGCGCAATGATTGTGCCGACGTAAATGTGCGATGCGTGTAGCATGTGGCGCTGGTGTGCGGCCTGCCTAAGTCATTAGACGTTCTATTGACACATCACAATCCATACTTAATATTTTGTAAATGCGAAAGTAACTCTTTCATTTACGCGTTCACGCTTAAACCGCTGAACCAATTTTGATGAAATTTGATACAAAGAGAGACTGAAGAAAGAAAGAAAAATACTTTATTCAATAAAATCATAAGAATAACTTTGAAACGTCTTACATGCTAGGTGAATCTATGTGCCAATTCCAAAATGACTATACCTAACTCCCCAAGTCGAGCGTGCGTAAATGAATAAATAAATAAATAAATAATGCTGGACAATCCACACAGAATCATCTAGCCCCAAAGTAAGCTGATCAAAGCTTGTGTTATGGGTACAAGATAACTGATATATTTAATACATTATATACATAGATAGATAGATAAAGAAGTAAAGAAGTTTTACTTCAAAAAGTTTAATAACGTAAAACGATATAGATGCTTATTCTATTTAGAAAGGTTAGCTTTATCACATTTTAATTTCTCCCTACTTTCTCTCGCCTGAGAGATAAGGTCCACTATCTAGGCAAAGTGACATCTATGCTATCAATTCGACTGTAATATAAATTCCCTGTTCCCTTTGTACGGCGTTCAATCGACGCGGGCCAGTTCGAAGGGTGCCTACATTGTGCGATTGCCGGCCCTCTTGATTTGAGCGCGCCCTTTGACACGGATATAGACGTCATTGCTTTAGGTACGGTATAGGGGCTGGTTTTGAAATACAGGTCGACCTAGTTCGGTCAATAATTATCGCCAAGGATAGGAGCAAAAGTTTTATATTCTGAAACTAGCTAGCCCGCTCGCACTTCGTTTGTCTGTTTTATTATAAAATAGCTTCCGCTCGCGGCTTTGCTCGCGAGGTACCTACATAAAATATAGCCTATGTTACTCAGGAATAACGTAGCATTCTAACGGTAAACAATTTTTTGAAATCGGACTAGTACTTTTTGAGTTTATACGTTACAAACAAATATACAAATATACAAAACTTTCCTCTTTATAATATTAGTATAGACTAGCTGACGCCCACTGCTTTGCCCGCGTGGTGCCTTGAAAAACAAAAACAAATCTATCCCACGGGAACCGTACATTTTCCGGGATAAAAAGTAGCCTAAGTGCTATTCCAGACTATCATCTATATCTGGGCCAAATTTCATACAGATCCGTTTAGCCCTTTCAGCGTGAAAAAGTAACAAACATACATCCAGACATCTAGACATCCATACATCCATACATCCACCCATCCATACATTCTTACAAACTTTCGCGTTTATAATATTAGTGGGATAGTAGGATGAATTTCAATAAAATACGAAACACTTCTTCCATCAATTCAATATTTGAAGTAGATTGGACCAATGAATCACGTCCCGTACAAACTTTGTCCCCCTTTTTCACCCCCTTAGAGGTATAATTTCAGAAAATCCTCTTTTAATGGATACTTACGTCAACAAAGAACACACCTTTCTAGATTTAGGTCTCTACGATCAGCGGTTAAGGCTGTGCGTTAATCCGTCAGTCAGTCATTCGGGAAAAAGCCTTTTATATGTATAGATTGGTTGTTCGTTGATAAAGTAAGAGATATGACTCGATTTTCGAATTTGAATTCTAATGTTCGTAAGTAAATCTTGACCTTACCTAGACTTAGTATTTTACCTTAAGTGCGCATTATTTACTATCGGTTCGTAACCCGGTTACGAAGAAAAGTCCATTTTCAACACAAGCTCCATATTCGCCAAGTGAATAAGCATAAGAGCTTCAAGATAAGAGAAATAAATATTTAAAAAGACTTGCTGAAAAGTACTACGTGGTAAGCCTTGTGGCCTTAACACAAGCTCTACAAGCAATATCAAAGTAATATAACTTACTACGACATCAAAATTGTAAGATGCCTATTCCCACAAACGTCTAAATTTTTTTCTGCGCACTTTTTATTCCCATTACTGGACAATTTCAAAAATACATTTTGTGCCGTGCGTGGGAACAGTAAAGTATTGAAGCAGTCTTACTTTAATCTTGATACTTGACGTGTCTGATACATGATGGTTTGAAAGCCTGTAGGCCCCCGGGAGACCAAGAAACCAAACAGACGAACGAATGAATGTTGGAAAATTCCACAAAGTAATTTTGTTACCATCTCAGAAGAGTACCGCAGAATGTTTGACAAAAAATATTTGTATGTAAAATTCGCGTGCTGCAATCAAGTCGCGATTCGGAGATTTCGAGAAACGCCCGGCTTCGACCCGTTGAACTGTGAACTGGAAACGTTCTCTCATTAGGTGTTTGCGCAGCTCGTAAAAATCACTCTGTAAGTATGTGTATAAGCGATTTTTGCATTAGGTAGGTACGCCCTTGTGTTTTGTTATAGTGCTCTTATTGAAATACTAGCTTTTGCCCGCGACTTCGTCCACGTAGAAGTCGAAAATAGTAAATTGAATCAATGAATCACGTTGTCCCATACAAACTTTGCCCCCCTTTTTCACCCACTTAGGATTAGGATTTCGGAAAATCCTTTCTTATCGAATGGCTAAGTCATACAAAAAACACTTACCAAGTTTCAGGTCTCTATGATCAGCGGTTTAGGTTGTGCGTTGACCCGTCAGCCAGTCATTCAGGACAAAGCATTTTATATTTATAGATTGTATCTGCTGTGTGATTCTGTAAGACCTCATTCTAAACTTCGAATCTGAATCTGCTGTGAGTTTCTTGCTTGGCATTCTAAAAACTCGGTTGGTCAAATAAAAAGGTCAATGTCAAATGTCATTTTGAACCCTAGGCGAAGTGAGAGTGAATTGCGATGTGAGAGGCGAGTTGATGTTTGAATTTTACAGAATCGACGTACTGTTCTTCGTGCGTGTCGGTAACTCAACTATCTCAATGCTAAGACCGATAAGTAGACACTTACGGTTTTATTATTGGCCTTATTAAGGGTCGTCTTGTTTGGACTGTTTATAACCCGACCGCGAAGCGTATGTATGTTTGGGTGTATGCGAGATCCTTTGGCTGTCCCTGTAGCCCAAACGGCTTGACGGATTTTGACAAATGATAATTATGTCGTTAGATTCGTCTGAATTGCAAAAAAGACATAGACCAAAAAAATCTATTCTTCAGTTCTAATCTATTATTCAGTTTATTCATTTTTGCAATAAATACTAGTCTGTTATGTGATTGTTGGGTATTTATTTATTTTAGAATGATGTAGAAAAATCTTATCTATTTTAAGCGCCTCTGGGGCCATAATTGGCTAACTCCAAAGAGCTCGTGAAGGCTCGCTCACGGAGTATCACCCCGATTCCTAGCATTTCATTGCTTTGAAAATATGTCATGTATCCTGCTTCTCTCTATCTTAACCCTCGTTCTGAGTATAACTATTTAAGCCATATATTTTTTATGCCATTTATTTCACCATTATTATTGAGCCCGTTTGCACCCACTGTTGAGTATACTCCTCTTTATTACGCCACTTTTTCCGGGCCCTAGAAATTCTTATTCAATTATTGTTCCCAACTACGTTTCTTTATTTAAATAAAATTTAACTATTTTAAAAAAAAAACATGGTCACGACTGTAATCCCCAGGCTCGGTAGATAGTCAATAGTCAATAGTCAATAGTCAATAGTCAATAGTCAATAATCTTTATTCAGTAATATCACAAGGATCATTTTGAATCGTCTTACATACTAGGTGAGTCTAGGTGCCAATTCCAGTCCTATCCCCAGTACGAGAAGAACTGGCAAGAAACTCGCTCGAACAGATATCTCCTCAGACCTCTAGTGACTTAGATCTTTTGAGGATATCTAAAGAGGGTAGTCAGAGGCACGTCCAAACATGACATTTGGCACATGCCCATATTTTGTACAGTAATTAGTATTCCTTACGTGACAGGTTGTAAGCCCATCGCCACCTTAATTATTTTATAATTTATAATAATAGTGTTGTAATTTATATTTAGAGGATCTATCAAATCGTATTATCCACGACATCATACGAAATTCGCTATTAAATATGCATCCCACGGGGCTCCGTCCAAAAAGCGGCAATAGATATTCCATTAGGCGCGTTAACTTCTGCCCACAAAATTAAAACGGGTCAGGCTTAGGAACATTATAGAGGCTCTAAAGTGTAGCGAAAACTATCGATATTGGCGAACAAGTAAATTAGCTACTACTTTTGTTTAGTTACTTATTTACTTACTAGTATAGTAGAATGTTCTCTAAGTGCACTTGCGTCTACTGTCTATCCAAATAAACATAATGATGTTCTTTCTACTAATATTAAAGTTATGTATGGATGTTTGTTACTGTTTCACGCTGAAACGGCTGAACGGATCTAGGTGAAATTTGGCACAGAGATAAGATTATAGTCTGGAATAGCACTAAATATGCACTTTATATGGAATATGTCACTTTTTATTTCGAAAAAATGTACGGTTACCTTGGAATCGTTTTTTTTGTTTTTAAAGGTTCTAAAAAAAGCTAGAAAAAAGAAAGCTAGTATAATATAAAATTCTTAAATATTTAAGACCCTATCATAATATCTCACAAGTCTAAATATATCCATGTAAATCTAAGTTTCTTTATTATTTTACATTAAAAATCGATTTATTTCCAAATTTATGTAGGTATTTATGTATTTAGAACACAACCCTATGACAGACTGGTCAATTTACTCTGTGGCTTTACTTGAAGTAGTTGAGTTAATCGCTTTTGGCAAGTACAGCCAGATCCGACCCTAGAGACAAATAACCGGGGATGTAGATGATGGATACAACTGAATAAATTATTCGTTTGTTAATTGACGGCCGGCAACTTGCGGAATTGCCTGAAGTTCGGCTCTCGCCGCAGCATGAGATGGAGGTATATTAATGCACACTTTCTTGGTAATGGAAACTATTAGAATTTAATAAAGTTAGTTTAGACAAACAAACAATGATGACTCTTATCACCAGTTATATACTAAAAAATTCCTCAAATCTCTTCTCACCTAGATTTTTATGGGTCTATGGGGATAGGCAGAGGCACGTCTAAATTTCACTAATATTATATTACACTGATCTTATATTACACTAAGTTCTTATACCAACACCAAAGCGCAACCAAATTTTTTTCCTGTGGCGCCATCTAGTACACATATGTATATTATACCTATGTATAGTAGGTACCTTTTTGACACATTTTACACAGTAGTTAGTTTTCTATTTCTGAGTAAACAGAAACATATCAAATAGTTACATTATTTTTAGCTAGTCTTACTAAGAAAATCTAATTAAACTTTAAATTCTAGTTACTTACGTGTGACTGATAGCATAGCTTGTGAATTCAGCGCATGACATATATCTGAAACAGAGAAGTGGTACTTAGTATATTTTAAGAGCTTAGTTATAAAACGGTGAAAGAAAACATCGTGAGGGTACACAAAAGGAGCCTCTGAAAAGCACTGTTATCCACCACACACTGATTTGAAAAATGAGTGACACGATAGTAAGAAAATTGGTCCAGCAGTGGGACAAAATAGGTGGGATAAGAAAACTGCCACGATTTTACATGATTACACTCAAACTTATCACTTTATAATAATATTGCTTTATTTAAATCATTATCAAAAATGGTGTAGTAGTTTCAAAGAAACATATAAATTTATCAATTCTTACAAAATTATATAGTTTTATCTAATAAATGCATATTTGGACAAAAGATAAATGTATAATTTGTCATTTCATTGAAACTACTTACCATTTCTAAATGAATTTCTAATGAAGTTAGTAGCTTTCTACAAACTTCACCTCTATCTAATATTGCGTTAAATTGGGATTTACACCAAGTTTTCATCCAAAAAATCGGTTGGGTAGTACCTACGCAATAACCACCATGAAATGGGGCAGGTAACCCATATTTCGGGAAAAAATTAATACCAGCTGATAAAAAAGCCTCATAAATTCACAACCAGCTACTACATAACGTGAAATCACGTCTAGAGAGGGAAAAACAATCCATCAGCTGAGTCCTCAGACCGCACACACACAGCCGCACTCAGCCTGTGTCACTATCGGCTCTCAATGAAAAATGAGCTTAGATGCACTCACTTTAGAGTCCATATTCATCATCACTCTTGCGTTCTATCGCGTCTTGATTAGAGGTGATCTAAACTTGTCAAATGGAATTAAACTGTTTCGCGTCAACTTTATGTTTTAATATCGCTTGCAAGATAAACAACGTAAATTCATGAACTGTAGGACAATTCAAAGTGCACCGTGTGATTAAGTAGAATAAAACTCTTTACACGTTGATATTGATATAAAGTCGGATTATGTATAGAAGTGAAACTACTAGTCAATACTTTTGTGTGTTCTGTGGCACCGCGTAAGCAAAGCGTACACAACAAGAGCACAACACACACATACAGAATAACAGAGCGGAGTGATGGATGTGTGTGTGTAAAGGAGAATGTAGAATGGGATTCATGTTTCGATTGCAATAAAATATTTGCCTTATTTTTCATTTTAATGGTCGTGTTTTAACGTTTTATGACCTTTTTGTGTTTTTTAATGATTATTGTACCTTTTAGCCAATGTATTTTTGTAAATTTTTCAACGATGCTAAAATATTTTCGTGGTGAATTACTTCATTGCGCTATACAAATAATTTTCTGTGAATGTAAGTTACTAAATAACCACAAACATGCCTTTACACTTGTAAGTTGCTAAGTATCGTAAAATTTATGTAACTTACGGCTGCATTTGCAAGTAGTAAGAACACGTTATGCGACTTACAAAGAGTGTTACATTTGCAAATTTACCGTAAGTTACTTTCGTGAGTAAAATTTACAAATGTAAGGCTGCGGTCAACGCTTACTATTTTTTCGCTTTCATAGTATTCTCGCTGAAAAAAGCACAGGCCAGTGTGCAATCTCACTTAGCCCGAGTTCTCTTGACCCACATCGCGGCGGGATCTTGCAGATTATCGAATGTGGCAAAACTGTACCGTAATAACGAGGAATACGACACAAAAGGATTTTAAAAGCAAAATTATGTTATTGTTTTGGTCAATAGCTGTCTCTTTCTATCTAGTCGCACTCTCAATAATGACGAGAGAAACATGTAAGGACTGAGATTTCTTGTCTACTTTTTGGATTTGGATTATGCCGTGATTGGCACCTTAATACACCTAGCATGCAAATAAGACCTTATTATGTTCTATACAGATATCTCTTAATATATAAAACAAAGTCGGGTTTGTTCGAACACTTAGGTATAACTCGAGAACGACTGGACCGATTTTCATAATTTTTAAATAGCAAAATAATTATGAAAACATTTGAAATTTCATTGAATGCGGACGAAGTCGCAGGCAATAGCTAGTAATATTATAAAGAGGAAAGATTTGTTTGAATTGAATAGACTACGAAACTACTGGATCGGTTTGAAAAATTCTTTCACGAACGCTTAGAATAAACTCAGGCTATATTTTTTAAAGGTGCCATGCGGGTGAAACCGCGGGAGGATGCTAGTATTGAATAAAATAACTTTGACTTTAACTTCATTGTTGAAATCGGGACCGACATTGTAGGTACGTGTCTACGTGCTCTTCGAAGCACGGAAGCAAATGTGCGGTGAACGATGCTTTATATTGGTGATTTGTTAGGAACGACTCAGCAAACGCCATTTAATTTGTATCTGTGAAAATCGAAGCTTTGAAAACGATTTCTAAAACAATGTTCAAAGAACGAGTGTGAGACAGGATAAAGTGATTTTGCGGCGATTTCACACATTGTACTTAGACTTTAAAGTATATCTATACAGAAGTAAAAATATACGCGTCAACTAATAACATTTTTCGTCGGTTGAGAAAAAAAAATCTACGCTCTTTTCATTGAAATTTGTCAATTTCGACTCAAAAATTGCTGGGTTACGGTTTAAAATTGGTAGAGCACTGAAATAGGTTGGGTTGGGGAAAATGGAACGTGTGTCATTGCGCTGTAATCACGTTTGTAAGTATCTTTGAGTGCACTCGCTAAAACCTAGATATTTTCAGTACGCTAGAGTTTTGTGTGGGAGCGAAGATCAACAAAAACAACCTCTGGGATTGTCAAACAGAGATATTACAAGGGGTTGGCTTTTCTCACAAACTCTCAAAAAGAATCCCCTCAAATTTGATAGGCGTGTGACGTAATAACAAAATGGCTGCCGCCAATATTGCGTCCATGTAAATAGTTTTTAATACAAATAAGCCTACATTGTTATATTCAATGCGTATGTTCAAATTGTTATTTTATTCCCATTTCAAATATGTATCACACTTATTGACTCTTTTGTTGTCACTTGTTACTGATACTTTTTATATTTATATATATGGAAACTAGTTAGTAGTTAGCCTTCCTATATTTTGTAGCTTCTAACTGCAAATATGTTTGTCTAGTGTTTTTACCTAGCTGTTAATTTTCCAAAAATTTATAAAATACTAGTTTTCGCCCGCGGCTTCGCCCACAAGGTACCTGCATAAAATGCTTATGTCCTTTCTCAAGCTCTAGTCTATCTTTGTACCAAATTTCATCAAAATCGGTTCTGTGGTTTAAGCGTGAAAGCGTAACAGACAGACAGAGTTACTTCTGCATTTGTAATATTAAAGTATGAAATTAAAAATAAGAATAATAAGATGAATATCTAAGTGTACATGTGACAGTTTTGCAAGAAATTCCAATTATTCATTGTATTATGGGCACCACTCCATACGGTCCCGGCGACGGCCGCCGTGATAAACAAATTCGCCAATCCGTAAAACTATCCAGACCGCTTTACGCCCCTCCGTCAGATTTTTGGGACATTACTTTTTATTGCAGCACAAGTATGTACGGAACACGGGCCGGGGGATACTCACGTGGAAATGTGCGGAGCTAGAAGCGGTTGGGCGTTCAAATACGTTTGAGGATAGCCGTAAACGATTTCCTTAAAATGAACGCACAAGTACTGTGGAAACAAGAACTACCTTGTTAACAGCGGTGGTCCAAATTGCCTGATAATGTTTTAATACTTCGATGGCTTAGGCAGAGCTAATGTTTTTGTAACGCTATGGCGGAAGCTTGGAAATATCACTGTTCAGCTCACACAGACCCATAAGTAACCTTACTAGTACTAGTCGTGTTCTTTCTAAATAGTGTGTTTAAGGATTACAGAGTGGCTAAGAGGCTTTAGATGAAGTAATTATTTATAGCAAACGTGTGTATATTTCAAAATCAAAATATTTGATCTCTAAACAAATTTAACAGCTTCTTACAGCCGCCATATTGTATTTTTTGTCATATTTATATTACTCTTGTAATCCAAACGAATTACATCTTATTTGGCAAAGTCTGTCCAGCCGTTTGGCTAACGAAAGGCACATACGAGTAGATACTTCTTCACAGTCCAGTAAAAAAATATTAGTGGATATTTCACTCAGCGCCATCTATCCGCAAAATAAGCAAAACTTTTCAATAATGAAACTAAGATAACGGAATTTCAATAATGGAACTTAACAATAACTTCACTACTCAAATTCAAAATATTTTCAAGGATCATTATGAAATTACTTTACAAACTATCCTACAGAACCAATTTACCATCGTGGTACACTAAACGATTACTGGAATTCTAGTTCAATTATCCTACCTCTGAACTAGATCATAATTACATTCCATGATCGATATTTCACCAACTCAGATGCAATCAGTAACACAATTGGTGTAATCACAGTGCTGAATGCGTCCCGATGGAATTTAGCACATTGAGCTTACAGACGGCTTACAGCCAAGGTTGAATAGCTATTCTTAGTGCCTCGATTCAAAAATAATAACAAAAAAAACCATGATCACGACTGTAATTCTAGGCTTGGTAGATATCTCCTCAGATCTCTAGTTACTAAGTTCTTTGAGGATATCTAAAGAGGGTAGTCAGATAGCCAATATTAGCTAAAGTTGAAACTTCGTCCTTACAACAATAAGTAGGTACAGATTCATAATTTTATTTTATTGCTATTGAATTAAAAAGCTCACTTACACACCCCGTATTTCGTCAAAACTACCTGACTCTTGTAAATAATATATTTTTTCCCGTTTTTGCAACATTGATGCTCCGCTCCTATTGGTCACACAACAATAATATTTCAATTCGTACGAGTACCTAGTTCTTGAAATTAGCGCGTTCAACCATACAAACAAACTCTTCAGTTTTATAATATTAGGTACATATTAGGTGCTTTAGAGTCAAAAGGAACTGGTTCGAACGAGGAAACCATCAGGTACGATATGGATCTCGGAGAAAAAACCAATACCGATGCGATCACTAAGCGAGTCGTATCCGCTCCGAAACAGCAGTACATAAGCAGGTGCCACCGCAGCATGCATTTAAATCGAATATTACAAAGTAGATAGATACTGGTTATAGCTGGCTCAAACCGGCTAGCGAGCAGGGCGACCTGGAAGGGTGCAGCCGAAAGAAGATAAATTACACTTCTAAATGTACCTAATATTATTATTACATTTACTCAGGATTGTAATTAAATTATAGTGTGTAAATTTTATTGAACGTAATATGGATCTTATCCGAAATAAAAGTGGAATAATAGATATTTAGATTGGTTTTTTTTTTTTGCTTCCTTATTTTTAGGCCAATGAGCAGGCATTCAATTTTACAAACAATTGCCACAGATAAAACACCTTTGACTCATACGGCATCAACTATTACAAATAAGTAGAATACGGAAAGTGTCGAAAGTGAAAATATCTGCGTTAAAAGTGATGATTGATTAATAGCTCTTCCTTAGAAATTACAAAATTATAATCTGGTTGGTGCCGATAACGTGTTTTTTATATAAGACATTTTTAAAATACCATCCGGTTCTTTGATGTCATTCTGAACTCAACATCGATTGGTTCAGTACGAGTGTGTACTGAAGTATTCTGCGTCATCGCACGAAAAGAAAATGTTGTTCTTCAACCCTGCCATTTTTGGCTCGTTTTCTAGCGCAGTAGAAATGAGCGTCCATAGCTAAACCCTCCTATATTGAAGCGTGTGCCTAATGACGACGCGCACTTTCTGAGTAGCACTTACAGGAATTGTAAAAATTGGCAAAGAATAAAATTGGAATGAAGTGATTTCCAATTATCAATTTTAATGGAACTGAAAGCAGAATTTTGCGAGTCCTCACAAATGGCATTTAAACTTTTCGAAGCATTATTTTATTGTTACTTTCTGATTCGTTCCAATCGTTATCTTTCATCCCGTTTGCTCATTGACGGATGTCTCCTTATCGTTTCCCAACAAGTGTCGTGCTGTGGTTACGTCAGCGTAGTTGAGAAATATGTGACGTAAGAGATTGGTCTTATCATACGAAATAATTTTGACTCAGACGAGAACGAGGGAGTGTGTACTTTGTGGCCGCTCCACCAGCCAATTTAAATGGAAGTAAGACTAAGGAAATGTACGAAAATTGTTCATAATACATAGTAGTAAAATAAAAATAACATAGGTAGTAGTTTTATAAAAAAAATCTACTTCTACGATTCAAGAGAAAACGTTTCTGGGAAGAATAATTCCTAGCCGCGCCATGCGGTACACAAAGTTAAACTGCTATAGAGTAATCAAACTAATTACTAATTTGAAGGTGTGTGTCAAAGGTTAGTGTTCTTATAAGCGGTGATGGGCTTGCAACCTGCCACGCAGGGAATACTAACCACTGTGCAAAATGTGGGCATGAGCCATGTCATGTTCGGACGTGCCTCTGACTTATCTTCAGATATATCCTTCAAAGATCAAAGTCACTAGAGTTCTGAGGAGATATCTACCGACCCTGGGGATTTAGCCGTGTTCTTGTTTGTTGATTGCTAATAAAATTGCTAGTTTACGTATTAAGACACCTGTCAAAAGTAATAAGCAAACAGCTGTTAAACAGCATGTTAATGTGCTCTGGAAATGTTCCCTGCGGGCCTTAGAAATTAGCCCGGAATATCTTTGGATTGAGTCTTTTGCTTGTATATACAAATTTCTTTGATTGGAAGATACAAAAATTCTGTTGAACAAAGTATGTACCTAACTTGTAGAAACAAGTAGAGCAACTACTTGTTTCTACAAGTTAGCTATCCCTATGCACTTTTCTTTGATAGTGCACTTTTAAGTCGCGTCCACACTAGTGACAAACCGACGCGACCGTGTCTCCGCATCGTAAAAAAACGCGTGTCTTATGGCGTGACCTTGGTTTCATACCGTGGCGTGGCAACAAACACGCAACAATTTGACAGATTTTCAAGACTTCGTGAAAAAGCACAGACATTTGCCGTGACGCACACCCGCGTGACCATGTGGGTGAGTTTTGGACACAGTCACAGCAGGATATCACAAGTGTGGACCCACGCTTTGATCCCATGATATAGATGCATAACTCTCTTTGTTGTTCACCACACAGAACCACAATTAGTGGACTTGTTTTACATAATTAAGAACTACAATGGGCGGCCTTACTGCTGTTGAGCGATATCTTCCAGGCAACCTGTAATTACCCACCACCCAAAAATAAAAGAAATATTGTTCTTGAGTTGAGAGAGTATAATCTTTTTATAATCATTTAAAAATAATCTTTCGCTACGAGGTTTATCTAGGAATAGTTAACGAAGCAATATTCGTCTTTGCAAATAATCCGGGATTGGATCGCTCCAGATTATTCCGACAAACTTCTTTTGTTTCATAAAAATTCAGGTGAGCTTCCGGCCTATCGTCCGGCTCTACAGTCGGCGCAAAAAACTGAAGAAAGTTACGCGCACGTCTCGAATAACAATGGCTACACTCCGTGCTGAAAGTACAAGATTTACAGACTAAGGAAATACTTTTTAGGCTGAAATTATTGTCTTTTAGTATATAGAATTTTAAATTTACTTTTTAACCGATGAAACTAAAGGTTCTAAGCGGAGATGTTATGTGTTTTTTTAACCAATAGCTTATTTCTTTTCGTTACAGCAATATTCGTTTTTAAGAATCCAATTCTTCTAGATTTGATTGCTACATAAAGCCAACTTAAATCCTAAAACGAACTTCATGTTTTTTAATTTTATTGAGTAAGACCATCAAAATTAAAGGTGATCAAACAATTTCGACCGAATTCATTATCTAGCCGATGATCAAACTAAGCCACTGCTCACTGATCACTCGGCTTTTCTTATAGAAAACATTTCATATTATTCCAACAGCATTCCAAACCTAGTGTCAAGAAAAAAATGAAGACTGAAACAAGAGTCAAAGATTAAACTTATCTTAAAAATCTGTAATCGTAAAAGCTTTCGCCTTGCTGACTGTACATTTCTTGATTAAAACTCGACTTTTATGAGTGGCTGCTCCCCGCCCGGAAATGTGCCCTTACCATTCTAAACCGTCCTTTACGGACATTACATATACTTATTTAAGTTGTAAGTAACCCACTTACAGCCGGATAAGGTTCTTGAGAGGTTTTAACTTTAGAAATAAATATGGCCGCGGTTTCAGCACGTGGAAAAAGAATATAGAAGGTATTTAGCTAAATAAAGAAGCTATGTTCCTATAAGCCAGCCCTAGTTATTCAAACCGCACACGCCCTAAGACTTCTGAGTACCTAACAACGTCATACATATTCCACCTTCCGGCCCCACGGCACAACTGATAGGCTCAACTAATTGTGCCGTGGATACTTTAAGTTCCCTTCTACACAACTAGGTTGGTCCGTGCCGGGAAAAAAACATACCGATGGCCCAACCGACGCAAAAGAGAATCTCTGGTTGTGCCGTGGGTGCTATTGAGACACAACTGATTGATCCGTTGGGAAGCATACTTGATTTGAAACTATCGTTTTAATTATTATACCCGGTTCGATCCGAGTCAAAAAACAAATAAACTATACGCTTCATAAACTGCTTCAATAAGGTTGATATTTGCATTAAAAAGTTTGGAGAACAATATAGATGATTGACAAAAATGAAAAAACAATTGAATAAGTCAAAGATTATGCCTTTGGGCAGTCTTATCGCTAGAAAGATTTTATCTAGAGGTCTGAATCACCTACAAGCCGAGATGCAGTTTCCAATGTCTCCCTGGGGCTTTCAGTATTAACTGGGATTAAATCGAATACAAAACCGAGAGCAAGATATTATATTACAAAACATAATATTACAAGTAAAAACATGGTTAGAAAAAAACTTGGAATAAAATAAACTGTTTTCTTCACGTTATAAGCGTATTCTATTAAATAGTTTTTTCGCTATCTGATAGATACTAAACGTAAGCATGTTTTGCATTAACTGTACGTCGATTCTGTAAAATTCAAACATCAACTCGCATCTCACATCGCTATTCACTCTCACTTCGCTTAAGACGCTTTTTATTAGACACTTTTAATCGGGTGCAAGTGCGAAGCGAGCGTCGAAGTGACTTGGGAATTACCGTATAGAATGCAACTTCTTACGTCATCCCACTTTTATCTGTCAAAATCTCCCCGTCAATTTAGTTCAACTCGCTGACACGCTCGCAAGAGCTAGTGTAAATTCGAATTATCGACCGAGTTTTTAGAATGCCAATCAAGAAACTCACCGCGGATTCAGATTCGAAGTTTAAAATGAGGTCTTACAGAATCACACGGCTGGCCTCACAGCTCAGTTGGTAGTGCTCTGCCTTCTGCGCTGCAGGTTTTGGGTTCGATCCCCACCCAGAATAAACATTTGTGTGATGAACGCAGATATTTGTTCTGTGTCTGAGTGTTATGTATTTTATGTATGTATTTACAAATTAATTTATCAGCTATCTAGTTCCCATAGTACAAGCTTTGCTTATTCGGGGCTAGATGGCGTTGTGTGAAATGTCCACCAATATTCATTTATTATTTATTTATGTACCACGCGTACAAAGCCACTAGCAGCAGCTTGTGTATAAATAAGGAGCTCGTATAATTATTAGACCAATTTAGAGATGTTGTGTTTCCCCGCGGGCCAATGTTTGCGATAACAAATTGATAGTTTAATTGCAGTTAGATCGACCGATGGCAGAGCGGGGTCCTATCGGATACACTGATCATAACGGTCGAAAGGTCGACTTAATGTTGGAGTGAAAATGTTTATATGTTTATATTGTTTATAAATGTTTATAATGTACATACAAATACATACATGATAACTACTCTTCTTCTTCTTATTCCTGCCTTTTTCCCACGCTAAGTGCGGTCGGCACAACATGTTTTCATCTTCCATTTCCCTCTATCATCCGTCATCTCAGTACTCACTTCTTTCTTAAATTCAAATTCAAATTCAAAATGTTTATTTTCAATAGAATCACAGGGATCACTTTGAAACGTCTTACATACTAGGTGAGTCTAAGTGCCAGTTCCAGTCCTATCCCCAGTGCGAGAAGAACTGACAAGAAACTTACTCATATCATCTTTCACACAGTCTATCCATCTTTTCTTTTTCCTACCTTTACCCCTAGTCTATATTTTAGATTATACTTAGTCAATATAAGTCAATATATTTTATTCATCAAAATCACAGGGATCATTTTGAATCGTCTTACATACTAGGCGAGTCTAGGTGCCAATTCCAGTCCTATCCCCAGTCCGAGGAACACCTAGCAGATTTGAAACTGATTTGTCCCAAGCTTTTTTGTCATCTAAGTATTCTGATATTCTATAATAAGCTTTTCGAAACATTTTCTCGTTTTGAATTTACCAATCGATGAATCAAGCATTTCGCTGTAATCCCCAGGCTCGCTATATATATCCTGAGACCCTTGGACTTAGATCTTTGGGAATATTTAAGAAGGTAGTCAGAGGTACGTCCGAACATGACATTTGGCACAGTTTGAATTCCATAAAATGTAATTTTGAACGCGATAAATACCCGTCTAATACTAATAATAGTTTGAATTCCGTACGTGACGGGTTGCAAGCCTATCACCGCTTATAAAAATACTAACCACACACACCTTCGAATTTATGGATCTACGGCATGCCGGTTTCCTCACGATGTTTTCTTATTACGCTCATCTCATAATTTTTTAATTGCTGAACTCATTGGTGCACGACCAGGTTTGAACCCACGACCTTTGGATCGTAAAGCAGAGGTGCTACTACTACACCACCAGTGCTCTCGCTAATCTAATCGCCAGTTTTGGTAGTTATTATATTATCAGATCTCTAATTAAGTAGGTACTTATCTTTTAAGTATATTTATGTTTCTAAGTAGGTACAGGTAAGTTCATATTGACGTCACGTTCTGTTTTCAAAATAAGCAGCTGATTAAAAAAAAAACAATAAAAATCATCGACTTCCCAAAAGTTGTGGAACATTTATTGTTTTGGTAAGTGTCGAGAAATGTCCCCCTCGAGATAACATACTAGTTCCGGGACACCCTGTAGAAGCTATAAAAATGCCTGGGTGTCTACTCCACAAACCGACAACGATATAATCGGAACGAAGCGTTCATCAACATACAGTCGAACACAGGATGAGCCATGTAATTTTGTCAATAAAAGATTATACGGGAGAATGCAACAATTATATTTATTGTTTTATCCTTCAACAATTTCTTGTAGGGCCATCTTTTTGCCCTCTGCTTTATGTTATTTCTTTTTTACCAATTAATTCTTTTGCTGCTTTGCCACAGATTAATGTGTCATTTGTCAGTTGTGTCATTGTCAAATTCAAATTATCCTATCGTCCGTAAGTGGTGTTATAGGTTTACAAGATCGATGTCAAAAGCAATGTCTCTCGTTCCATCCTCCAAATGATGATTTATCTCAGTTTTGTCGATATTGTGCCGATATATCGTTGATCGTTTAACAGAGTAGACATCCCATATGTCGAACCGACACAGCCTGTAACCACTCAATACGCGAGTATGACATACCAATTGCGAGGGGAGAAATATTGAAAAGCTAAAAATGTTACGTGTCATCTAAATGTAAAAATTGATTTGGGTTCCGTACGAAGGGGTTTCGAATAGGGTGCTTCTAATGGTTGGATATTATATAGTGGTGTATGGAAAGCAAATATCAACTCACGACCTCGATCTTCATCATCTTCCTGCTCTTTCCCACGGCAAGTGGGGTCGACACATGTTTTCTTTTTCCCTTTCTCTCTATCATCTGTCATACTAAATAAATAAATATTGGTGGACAGTTCACACAACGCCATCTAGCCCCAAACTAAGCAAAGCTTGGACTATGGGAACCAGATAGTTGATATAGATTAATTAAACACCTTTTCTTGTAAATACATACACAGAATACGTAATTACATCCAGACTACTACTATGAGTAATGCTTAGTACTAAAAGTTTGTTGACGCTAAATGTTTCTCTCAGTGAACGTAAAATACATGGAAGCATTCTTTGAGCTAAAAAATGTGCGGTGGTTGGCGGGGCTTGTCAATTATGCCTAAAAGTTATATCAAAAAATCACTTGCAGGACATAAGCTATCAAACGTTACACGGCAATTAAAACTCAAGCGTCGAGGGACTAAAGTTGATATTTATAAATTTTTAGCATATCCACGATAGAGTTTCGATGTGTAAAAATTGGTGTCAAGTTTCGCGGACATTTCCCTTCAAGTTATGCTTCCATGTTTTTTCCGTTCACTGATTCCTCCGATTATCAAGTGCTAATGTCTGAGATTGAGAAACAGAATATTCTAATCATTACAAATCTGTAAAACCTAACGAACCTAGTCGGCATTATCAGTGCTTTCGAGTTCCACTAGTATATTCCCACATTTTTTAACCCTGGCAAAGAATTACGGCGCGCTTCAGCAGCACGTATTTATTGATTTATGTAAATATGTAGATAGAGCCTCTGTGTTCGTGTATCAGCCCTGCGAGGGCTGTCGCTTATTAAGTGCTCACCGGGGGCACAATCGAACGTGTAATTATTTCGACAGCCCTACGAAAGATGCAATCAAGCCTTTCAATATTTATGTAAAGTTGTTTTGAATAAAGAACGTGTGATTTTTTTAAATATTGTTATTGAATGGTAAAGTTTAGATAAAGTGAATTAAAACTATTTATAAAACTGTAAAAAAAAGATTACATTCGCAATTCAAATTTAAAAAATGGAAGCTTTCTTTTCGACATCACAACAGTTATTTAAATACTGGGTGTATCACGTGATCACAAAGTTTGGTAATATATATCCTCAGATCTCAAGTTATTTACTTAAAATATTCTTAATTCTATTAAACTTATTATATTATTCTTATTAAACTTTTAAGATATTCTACAAGGGGATAGTCAGAAACTCATCCAAACATTAACCTTTCTGTGACAATATGCAAGCCCATCGCCGCTAAATGGAAACTACCTATACTATCTCTAGCTTACTCTAAAAGTTCCTTGTTATTTGAACAAATAATAACACTTAATTGAAATTAGTTTGAAACGGAGCTCTAAAACGTAAGTTCCAACTCCACCACCTGAGTCAGTGAATGCATCATTAGACTGTTGTGATTTTAAACACTATTCTCGAACAACGGCTTTCTAGAAATCGCCGTGACCACTCGGCAGTTATTGCATTGGAGAAAGGTTCAAATTGCCGTTTAATTTTATGCGACTGCGAAGCGAAGGAGGGTAATATGTTTGGGGTGTATGTATGTCCAGTTCATCTAACGGATCTAGGCATTCGTGAAGTTAGCCACAGGTGCGAGTTAGCGCATGTACAGTTCCTCATTACTCCAATTGCTCCCGTAAAACGATACTACGCAGCTCTTGCGGCTAACTTCACGAATGCCTAGATTCGTTGAACCTATAGTTGGTTCAACGAATCTAGGTGTATGTTTGGTATGTATGCAAGTTCCTTTGGATCTCACTACAGCGAGTTTGGGCTACAGCCTAAACGGCTCTAGATCGCAAGAGTGACAATGACAAAAATTGAATAAGATGGCTGTAAAAATATATTTTCATTCATTTCTAAGGCATGTAATCGTCTTCTTATGGATTCGATATTATTTTATCATGCTGAAAATTATGTATTATGTGTACTTATGCGGCTGGTACACTTATCCCTACCAAGCTATCCCTACTGGTAGGGATAAGTGCACGTTTGTGTAGATCTATTTCTACCGGTAGGGATAGGCGCACAGAAAATTTCTTATATGTATATTGTATTTACAAAGAGAAAAGTATATAATTAATCTATCAGCTACCTGGTTCCCATACTTACAAGCTTTGCTTAGTTTGGAACTAGATGGCGCTGTGTGAACTGCCACCATTATTTATTTGTTATTCATTTATTTATTAAAATGCGCTTCAGAGGCTCATATAGAGGACTGTCATTGTCATATCTCCTCTCTAAACAAACAAATAACAATAAACATTAAAAAAAACACAACTAATTCTACATAAACTGTGGTTTATTTTTGTAAAATTTCAAATTTGGGCATGTGATAGCGCGCACGGGCTTATTTTGTCGCCGTGACTGTTTCGTCACTCTTAGTTTATGTATGGAGATGTCACCCAGTGTCACGTCGTAACACGCGCGCATCTCCATACATAACCACGGACTTATAGGAGTGACGAAACACTCACGGCGACAAAAGTTGCCCGTGCGCGCTATGGCTTAGTCTAGTTTGTTTCAATAGACGAGTACAATATCATCTATACTAATATCCGGCTTTAAACTGACCAAAACTGACCAAAAATACACCATTATTAGTATTAGACGGGTATTTATCGCGTTTAAATTATTTTATATTTTCCCGACGTTTCGACAGGTTTGCACGCTGTCGTGGTCACGGGTAGACTTCACGGGTAAGAGTCTACCCGTGACCACGACAGCGTGCAAACCTGTCGAAACGTCGGGAAAATATAAGGTAATTTAAACGCGATAAATACCCGTCTAATACTAATAATAATGTGTTCAGATCGCGTAAGTTTAAAAGTACAAAAATACACCGTGTATATAGCATAACGTAAAATGAAAACGTTTGAAATTGTTTACTACCGGTATTCATTATCTTTTAATCCCGTAACCAAACTATCTGAGTGATCGACAAATAAATACGATTAGTTATAGATAAGATTTATTTCAAATTTATAATTATTAGTTATTGTCATACGCCCAGTAGGCTGAATGTCACTATAGCTTCCGCCCACGGCTTCATGCGCGTGGTACCGTGGTACCTTGAAAAACAAAAACTAATCTATCCCGCGGGCACCTTACATTTTTCCGGGCTGAAAAGTAGCCTATGTGCTATTATAATCTATATCTGTGCCAAATTTCATCCAGGTCCGTTCAGCCGTTTTAGTGTGAAAGAGTAACAAACATAATATGTATATCCATACATTCTTACAAACTATATATATTATATTTTGCGTTTATAATTTTAGTAGGATATCGTTACATAATGTGTATCTTCTTCGACGAGTTGAATCACTAGATATTTTGAACTAATGTGGTGAGTAAATTTATGCGCACTTTAGAAACTCCTTTTGCGCACTATTAAAAAAGAAAAAATAAAAATAAAATTAGCACAGTGCCTTCTCACATGCACTAGTGAGAAACTAGAAACAGCGATTTATTTTTTTTCGTTATGGCCGTATTCGCGAATAAACACACTTATCTAAGTAGGTATAAGTACTTAGCAATCTGTTCTCAATTCAAATGTTCGTTCAAACAGCATCACATGATCTCACCAGAACAGAATACAGTTTATCTCGTACTAGAATTATCTCGATGCTGATAGCGTTCCGAAATTGATGGGCTGATAAGCGATAAGGCGTATTTAATATTAGTATTAAACTAGCCATGTACAAGGTAGCATTAGTCGTAGGAGCCGCCAGTAACCTCGGCTACCAAGTCTTGAAACAACTCACGAAGACATTCAAAGGAAAAATATACTTCACTACAGAAAACACGAGCGATGGACTGAAAATACTCAAAAATCTACAAAAAGATGGATTGGACATCAACTTTCTACAAATGGATACAACATACACTAAGAGTATTATAAAAACAAGATACAAAATACAAGATCTCGATGAACGAATAGATTTGATCATCAACGTAACAGACTATGTGAGTGAGAAGAACATATCGCATATAGAAAGAGTCAGAAGAACATTGAGTGTAAATTTCTACGGTTATATAAATTTCGGGAAGCTAATGTATCCGCTACTGAACGAAGGCGCTAGAGTTGTGAATGTTTCCGGACCGGCCGGTCTTTTAGCTACTATAGAAAGTGAAGATATCAGAAGAAGAATCAGTAATACAGAGCTGAGTGAAGACGAGCTAGTGGCGATAATGCAGGAGTACGAAGAAGCGACGAGAAAAGGTATAGAAAAGACTGAAGGTTGGGGATTAAACGTTCAAGCAGTCAGTAAAGTGGCTTTGAACGCTGTAACTTTCCTACAGCATAGAGAATGGAGCGAGATGGGAGTTGTTATCAATTGTGTGAATCCAGGGAACGTTTCTCAGAAGGAGGGGAGGAAGGCGGCGAAGGTTTTTGAGAAAGGTGCTAAAGCTATACTGTATCTAGCGCTTGAAGCGCCTTTGACGGTCAAAGGGAACTTCGTTTGGAGTAACTATTCTGTAATCGAGTGGAATTCCGACCCGTTCGTAGAAGTCACTACTGTGTAACTATGGACAGTGCGTGTTTGTTGAGCTGGAAGCCAAAGCTATGACGTTATTCAAAGTGTTGTGTGAGATACTGCACTATAGGTAAATATACAACATATATGTTAAAAGTAATTTACTTAAACTCGATTTTATGCTAAGATCACCCATTTGTTTCGACATTCCGTGATTAGTCTACTTAATTGTTAACTACTTTTAAGGTGTACATTAAAAAAATAGTTTATTTGTTAATCATTAATTAATCAAGGCTCTTGTTAATAAATCACTGTCATTTTATTATTAAATAAATGTTAAAACATATTTTATATTTTATACTAGATTCCGCCCTCGGCTTTGCCCGCGTGTTACTGTGTATCCGTGCCAAATTTCATTCAGATCCGTTCAGCCGTTTCAGCGTGAAAGAGTAACAAACATACATCCATACATTTTTACAAAACTTTCGCGTTTATAATATTAGTAGGATAGCATCGAGTGTTTAGCGTTATATCATAATGTTAAGCATTCAAAATTATGTACGCAACAACCTTTTTACCGGATTTGCTATTGTGGCAGTGATAAGTCGATAACCTCTTAAACTAGTGCTAAGGGTACAGTGCAACACTCTACTATCAAGTGGTAATCATTGATCATCCCTCATAGCGGCACCGCTGTCAAAAACAATCGGCGTTTTGAAGAGTCCTCTTCAGATCGACTAGTGATATTTGTACCGTGTTTTACATCGGGTATAAATAGTGGAAATCTGAAAGTAGCGCCTGTTACTGAAAAGATGAGGAGTGCTAGGTTAGCATGGTATGGACACGTGATGAGGAGGGATGAAAACCATGTCACCAAAAGAGTTATGAGTATGAGTGTACTGGGTACTGAGTATCTGGGTACGCAAGCAGAGGAGGGCCGAAGAAGTGGTTTGATTATGAGAAAGATGATTAATATGAATGTAAGAGGAGTAGATTCAGAGTTGACGAATGATAGAAGTGAGTGAACGAAGAAAACATGTTGTGTGGGGTAAGGGCAGAAGAATGAAGATATAACCAGTAGTAGGTTCAAGAACACCTCGCCCCCCTCCATACATGGTATCCATTTAATGTACTACACAATGATTGCAACATAAAGCGCCGCCATCTTGCCATCCTAATTACTTGGTCGAGTAGTGTTAATGGTAGACAAACTAAGGCACATAATGTACTCATAAAGTGACCGCTCGCTCTTGACCGAACACACGGTTAATGGCTTTCAAAGTTTATTGCGCGTAAAGAACGGAAATAATGTATGTCTTACAAATGACAACAGACACAATCTGTTAAGAAAACTGACCACTTCATGAAAATATTACACTTAATATGATTAATTTATAGTTGGAGCACTGGTGGTGTGATGGTAGTACTCCTGTCTCGCGATCCGAAGGTCGTGGGTGCAAACCTGGGGCCTCACCATGAATTCATAATACAATACCAAATTAATATCACATTGTTATTACGTACCTATCATGACCTATGCAAATTGTATTATTTATACATTTTCAGAGCCTTTGCACGACTAATGTCCAAAATACAAAATGTCCATTTGAATATGTCAGCTAAGCTGACGTCACGATCATCACCATCAAGCTGGTAGCTCATGGTGGCATAAAAACTCGATCAGATGTAGTTCAAACTTCTTGATTAAAGGTCCGAACGGTGCGACGACTCGAGTTTGAATGTGCTCTGCCTTTTTTTTTTTTTTTTTTTTTCGGACTGGACAGAATGGTGTTAGGTTGTCTGACAACCTGTGACAGCTTTACACGGGCATATAATGTGCTCTGCCTCGACTGACGGCCGTATTTATGCAAAACGTCGACCCGGCCAAACAAGTGTGTGACAAAGCACAAACTTACTGCACATCGTTTGATTTTTGCATTTAAAATCACAAACTGTTTTTAGATGGCCTAACTAGTTAAATTAGCCACTTAAATGTCAAACAAAAATAAGTAAAACACGTTGTTTCACGTCCGTGATGCATTCTCGTAGCACGTGATAACGTTTTCGAATCGACAAATCTTTATTTTTTTTATTTAGTCTAATGCCAACAAAGTTCAAAATATTCACAACCTACAAACTATTACAGATAACAGAGGCATATTTACCTACAAACTGTTTAATAACTCACAGATTATCACTGAGGCACAGCTCTTATTTATTCATAGAATGCCTGACTGGCAAAACGCTGCAACTCCAACTAATTAACTTTAGGAGGGAGCTGCAATTGAATAGGAATCGCATTAGCGATGCAATGAGTTAACAATTTACGATGAGAAGATAAAAGATTTAAATGTGCGAGAAATCCGATAAATGCTGAGACTGGAGCCGTTGTTTAGTTACAAAATGAGCTGCCAAAGTTTTTTAAATGTTCCTTACAAATATTTGGACCTACGCGAGATGATGCTCGTGATTTTTGCTTTCAAATGCCATCACTCTGCCATAGTAACTTCACTTAAGTTGGTCCAAAAATCATATTATTCAACTTCACCAACGCAAAAGTTTCTTTGAGTGTATGTTTTATCCTTTTTAACTCTGTAACGGATTTGGATGAAATTTGATACGAGTATTATAATAGGATACCCTAGATTAACTGGCTGCTTTTTATTTCAAAAAAAACAATTTCGACCGTCTAACTATCGGGGTTCATGAGATACAGCCTGGTGACAGACGGACGGATGGACGGACAGCGGAGTCTTAGTAATAGGGTCCCGTTTTACCCTTTGAAATTGAAAAATAATTTATTCAATAAAATCACAAGGATCACTTTGAAACGTCTTACATGCTAGGTGTATTTATGTGCCAATTATGTGCAAGAAACTTTGGGTACAGAACCCTAAAAACTAAGCCTTAGAAAACCTATTACGACTCAAGGTTTACCTTGTGTGGAAGCGACATCCTCGGAAGTTTCTCGAAGCGTCACTTGTCAGAGATGCAGCTTGTTATAAACTCGGAGGAGAGACGAACTTACGGACAAACACGGATTCGTGTAGTTCTGGTTCTTTTTGCATCTTCGATGAGGACCGACGGATCAACTTAGCTTTGTTCGTGCGAAATATGTTTTGAGTTTTGTAACGCTTTTTTAAAAATAACAGGCAAAATTTAAAGTCCGGTGCTGTTACGAAGAGTGAGAGCCATTACATAAACGCAAAATAATCACTTGTTTCAGTAATTTTAGCACTAGTTTTTGAACATTATTATTCTTCTTTTTATGGAATCTATCCCTTTTGGGATATGCCAGTGTCAAGTTTTTAATTTAATAGTATTGTGAACGTCACAGAGTCAGTCAAATTGTCAAGTCAATTTAAGATATTGTTTGATATTTTCTTTATCGGGAGATCATTTAATAAGATCTAATTATTCTGTCATTGTCAATTGTGTAAAGTTTTCATTGAGTATTTCTTGAATATTTATAGAAACCCAACAACTAATAATATTGTACGTAGTTCACTTCACTTCTTAATTTTGGAATATTGTACATACATATAAATAGAAATGAATGTCATTAAATAATTTCTTTGACAAATGAAAACGTCAATCATTGTGTATTTATTTGTTATTAAAATGCTACGCTCCTTCCATTTGATTGAGCATTTCCACGTACAAAAGGAAACACACAAAGCTATGAGAGGAAAAACGGAAAAAAGCTTTTCCGCGACAAACGTGACCTTTATTTGCAGGTAAAACGGCTATTTCTATTTTGATATTCGATTTTCTGTCAATAAGTAGCATGCGACCTTCGTCAGCCGACACTGCCTTTGACACTTTGTAATTCGCCTCGACCTTACCTACTTTATTAAATTTCTTCACTGCCCCAATAAGGAAATTAGTCGGATCAATTACTCAGCTATTACCATGTATTTCGTTCTACTTGTTTTAAAAAACAATATTCTATACATATAATAAAATCGTTGAGATGCCGTGTCTGTACTATTGATATTTTCAAATAAAAATTAGTGCTACCTAAAGAAGATACGCTACTATTAATAGCCCAAAACAAACGTTTTTGAAAAAAAAAAATCAGTTTGTGTACCTACGCTAATCTCCGCAACAACTGAAACAAATCAAATGAAGTTTTCACTACTGTATTGAGATAAGCTTAGATCAAAACTTAGGCTTTGTTTCATCGAGATCAGTTAACAAATAAAAAAGATATGATAATTTTACATATTCCACGCGCGCGCTGAACGCTTAAAATGCGTAAAAGTAATCTAACGCGTCGTTTCAACTAAAACTTTTTTTGCTTTATTTTCACAAGACTTTCAAATGGTCAGATTATAATATAAAATTTTCTTCGGTTCAAAATATAAATAAAACATACTAAAGTACCTTGCATCTTACATCCCACTTATATCATAAAATGTCAAAATTGTGTGGATGTTTGAATGTGAGTAAATTTATTTGTGATTCCACTCTACAGCTGGACAAAGTTAATGAAATTTTGAATAAAATACTTTTCATGTAATATCACGCATACAAAGCCGCGAGCAAAAGCTAGTCATACATAAAAATACTCAGATGTGCCTTTTATTCGATCCGTATGCTGTGGTAGAGAGGTCAGTTTCATATGATACCCGCGACACATGGAGCCCAAGTATCCATGTATTGTATCTTTATTCGCAACACGAGAATTCATTTTCCACTAAAACAAGTACTTACCGGCATTTGCCATGCACGAGCGGATATCACAATGAAAATGCACATCCAAGCTGCAACTCCTGGGAGATAGTGGATTGGGCCATCTGATGAATACTGTATGAAGTGCTAGTGTTCGGGACGCCGGGAATTTTTCATCCCCAAAGGCACTCTGTGGAGTGAACTTCGGATGGTGTGTAATGGTTAAACATTAACGCGTATGCGGCAAGCTGTGCTGGCAGCTTTCACCTTGGCTGTACCCTCGGCACAAAGACGCAGCCCTAGCAGCCAACTGCTGCTCTAAACCCGAAACCAACGATTTAGACATTTGTGTCTATAAAGCAGAAAAGCGTTAGGAATGTAGTATTCACTCCAAATGACGCCAAGAATGGTTTAAATGGTTAGTTAGTTCATTATTCGGTGATTTGGTTAATAAGGCGATTCAATAGTAATCAGACTAATGCTTGTCGATTCTCGTCTACAGTTATATAATTGTACTCACTATTCGTCATTGTTCGCAACAAAAAATTTTGGTTATTTCGTAAAATATTCGTTATTTTAAATGTACATTTCGTGAAATACTTATTATCAACCAATCTTTTATTGTTTTATGTTAATGCTATGAGCTTAAAAGATGAGCTCTAAAATCAAAGTTATTTTTTTAAATAACGATTTAAATTATAAATTGAGAAGAACCACCCGGGCGCCTGAAAATTATGTAAACTTTTGTGCTGTTTTTCATAAAAATAAAGATAAATAGACTGCCGTAACTGACTTGCTACCTACGCTGTCTTCTTTCATTTGTGATAGGCCGACGTTTCTTTAACGAACAAAGAACGATAATCGTAGTAATACATACGGTTAATAAAAATATCGCAGAGAAGGTGTATAAGGGCATTAGGCATTCATTCTTTTTTTTCTATTCCTACGAACGGCACAAAGTGTAATTTGACTTGTGCAAAAAAGGGAATAAATACGAGTATAATGCAGTAAGAAATGTGTACAAGAATATTTTACCGTTCGTGGGAATACTTCAAAAATATGGCCGATTACTGAAACGTCAATTAATTATTCAGACAGCTGAGTCCTATTATATTGTCACGTATACGATTTTGAAAGATAAACGGAACTCAAATACTAAATTGATTTCAAATAAGTCCTTAGTGACCTTTCAGTATTCGACCAACCAGCTCCTTTTTAGGTACTATGCGGTCGGAAACTAGTTATTTATAAATTCATTAATAACATCAAAGTCCGATATTTATTGTCATCTCTTGTCATTTATCATCGCAACTTTCTCAAACTTGCAAAAGCTTACAATTGCAGAATCTAACTTTGCGTAAGTAATTAAAATTAAACTCTTTACTAACAAGACGAGAGTTCTGGTTCTTTTGCATCGTGTTTTGTTTTTAATGTTTTTGTTATAGAAAGTTTAGTAAAACAATTATTTATTTCATGATGCAGCCGCATCTACCGTCATACTTTACATTAAAAATGTGCTTTAAATTTTGTAGCGGACGACCGTTCTTTTAATGAACAGAAAGTGAACTAACGGAAAAAACTAATAAACACCCAAACATATTACCCTTCTTTTTCACAGTCGGGTAAAAATGAACTCCAACAAACTACTGATGAAAACGTACAATCAGAAATTAATATCCGAATCGAATTACGTGTTCACTCCCGCGTCTAAATTAAAAGCAATAAAATGACGCATTACGTATCACCATGGCAACCTGTCATCCGCTAATTTAGCTGTTTATACAAATTTTGATGAAATTATGCAAATAGCAATTATATTTGTGTGTATATTAAGACAACTGTTTATTTATGTAAATAAAGCTTTTGCTTGATTAAAAATTAATAACGAAATATAAAATGATCACGGGTTGTGTGACACGCCTAACTACCATCATGGGGCCTTTGACCCTGTATTGTGCACAATAAAAGACAAAAGTTAAATGTTTTTTGTACACATAAAATGTCATCGGCAATGCAACCTACAATAAAAAAAAACATAAACAATATGCTCACGACTGTTATCTCCTAAGATCTCTAGTTACTTAGATCTTTTTGAAAATATATAAAAAGGGTAGTCAGAGGTGAGTCCAAACATGATATTTGGCATTGATATTTTACACAGTAGTAAATATTCCATACGTGACAGGTTGCAAGCCTATCGCCGCTTATAAGAATACCTATGACACACACCTTTGAATTTTTGGTTTTAGAACCTTTGGAAAGAGGTTACCTTTGAAATGGTTTATATTATATGGTTTATTTATTTTTATCTCATTTGGTCATACGACTAGGTTTGAATCCCACGATCGTGAGACAGGTGTGGTACCACTACACCAGTGGTATCTTACTTATACACAACACAAGCACAAAGTAGTGCTTGGCAGCACAACTCTCTGTCACAATGACCTCTACTAAGTATCAGTCCAAGTGCCCACACAAAACGCGTTCATCACTTGCTATCCGACACGTAATACATCACCTACAACGTTATCTGTCGCGCCAAGTTTGAAATAGAAAAACTTGCGTCGTTAGTGTAACCGCGGCTTTATTTACTTCTGCTCGTTGTAGAGAACATGCTTTATGAATTACATTTTACTAAGAGATGAACGTGTAGCACCAGTTTGCGAGGTTATCGACTCGCTAGCAAGTCCATCATTATAATTATCAAACAAGACATGAATAATATTATACTAGTGCTAGAATAATCTACATGAGTCAGATAAAAGAGAAGATCGCTGTCGTGTCGCAGGAGGAAGAGAAAGAGATCGCATTTGAGAGAGAGAAACAGAAGATATTGCATCTTTGCACCGACAAGATTCTGAAGGATTCTCCGAATATAATCTTCTGTAATATGCGTAAGTTCGGGTAAGTTCGGGTAAGTTCGAGTCGTTCCGAGCGCATACTACCCGTCTCGATACTGGTTGAACAGTACTTTATTATTTGCGACAGACCAGCAATTTGACTGCATCCGAAACAAAACCTTATCAAAGTAATATAACTTAGATATTTCGTACAATGACTTATAAAAATTGTACTTAAGGCCCAGCATTTTGAAAATTGCAAGTATTGCAACCCTAATCATTGTATTACCGCTTAATAGATTAAATTGAAATTGAACTACACGATACTCAAGGAAATAAGTGATAAATCAACCGGAGCTAAAACACGAAATAGTTAGAAAACCTTGGTTAAAAGTCATGTCAAAAACACCTCTGAAAATTCAGAAATACCCTAATTTATCCAGAACAGTAAGGTATTTTGAATTTTTATTTCACATGAATGTAAATCAGTTAATTTGAAACAAATCAACCCAGCCCTTTTTTTCAAATAAGCTATTTACTTGAACATATTTATGTTTTTTATAAATTGTCGCTTTCGTTACGTAATTCAGACCAGCCATATTATCATGTCGCGCTCTACGTACTTGTCATTTGGGTATTTCGCTTCGTGCTATGTCTGATTCCGCGGAGATCCGCGTTGCTATACGGACCTATGTCACTTTTTTTGTAACTTTTACGTAAGGTATAGTGTGACGAGTATTCTGGGCCTTAAGTAGTGTTACTATATGTAATGTTATTGAATAGTAGTGTTATTTCGAGCTTGAAAATTGTTATGAGAAGTTTCTGAAACATGATTGTAAGAGCTTATGGTAAGGTCTCTGACCTTTTTCTTATCATCATAAGACGTTCTAATCAGTGTGGTGAAAGGAAGAAACTGCGCTTCAGAGGCTCCATTTGAGCACTGAAACTAGTGCTAAGGGTATAACCCCGCAAAAGAGTAAAATAGAAAAATAGAATGAAAAAACTAACGCTAATGGTTTTTTAAAAAACTGTTTCACATGACTATTCACGTTTATTTATGACTTGTTTTTACCACAGACTTCTTCTTCTTCTACCCTAGATTAGTGCAATAAAGATGCCTCTAAGGCACACTCTAACCCTTTCACCACACTGGTTCCAAAGAACTAGTGACACTATAAGATTAAGGAGAAAAGACCGTAGACTTCATGCGTGGTGCCTATACAAAGCCTATAATCTCAATAACAGATGATTTGTTCCAAATTTCTTCCAAAACCGTCATTGAACCACAAAATTTAGACATCCAAACATGTTTTGACATACCTCTGACTACCCTCAAAGATAAAAGTCACTAGAGATCTGAGGAGATATCTACCGAGACTAGAGATTACAGTCGTCATGTATTCACACCATCTTACTGTACTGCTATCTATAGTCGCACATTCAGGGAGTAAAATAAAACAAGAATATGTCCGAACGGAGTGGCATTTAAAAAGTCTGGAATGGAGGCTTTACTGGGCTGCCAAGCCGGCATGCCTCCGGCAGCATGACCTGGCGTGCTCCGCCACGTCACTCCATCATGCCGGCGGCGTGACCGCGGGTGCTGGGAGCGATTGAAATCAGAGCAATTTCAATTCTCCATTTATTGTAGCTTTTTTTTATTTGTTACACGCGTCTTCCATGAATATCATAACTAGCTGAGCCGACAAACGTTGTCCTGTTTTAAAACCTCCTCTACAATAACAACAACAAAAAAAGAATTATCGAAATCGGTCCAGCCGTTCACGCGCGATGCCGTGACCAAGGGAAATAGGGATTCATTTATTTATACTCGTACATAGAACATTATATAGATACTAGCTTCCGCCCGCGGCTACGCCCGCTTTATACCTTGAAAAACAAAAACACATATCCCACGGGAACCACTAATTTTTCCGGGATAAATAAATAAATAAATAATGCTGCACAATCCACACAGCATCATCTAGCCCCAAAGTAAGCTACTCAAAGCTTGTGTTATGGGTACTAGATAACTGATATATTTAATACATGATATAGGTACATAGATAGATATTTTTTATTATACATACACACCCAGACCAACGGAACAAATTTCTGCAGATCGTACACAAATTTGTTCCGAGGCGGGAATCGAACCCGCAACCTCTTTCGTTGCAGGCGGACTCTTTCCCGATGCGCCACTGAGGTCGTGAGGTCGCTGAGGATAAAAAGTAGCCTATGTGTTATTCCAGACCATAATCTATATCTGTGCCAAATTTCATTCAGATCCGTTCAGCCGTTTTAGCGTGAAAGAGTAACAAACATACATCCATCCATCCATCCATCCATCCATCCATACAATCTTACAAACTTTCACGTTTATAATATTAGTAGGATTAATGATTACACCTTGGGTTAATTTATTGAAATTGTAGTAGAGATCCTTATTTTTTTCTAGTAGTAAATATAGCCTATGTTACTCAAGGATAATGTAGCATTCTAATGGAGAATGATTTTTTGAAATCGGTTCAGTAGTTTTTGAGTTTATTCGTTACAAACATACAAAAATACAAATATACTAATTTTTCCCTCGTTATATTATTAGTGAAGATAGTTTGGCTAGCCACTGCGTTTCCGGGTCCAGCTATTTTCAACTTTCGTGGACGAAGAAAAACATCATGACTTTTATTTAAGTCAAATTTTGATGTCAACAATGTATCGGTTGGCAACAATTGCTTTAAAAATTACTAGTCTATTAGTATCTTTACAGACTTTAGTAACTATATATATCGATGTTACAGGTGTACTGCGTGTGTGTTAGCATGAGTCCGTCGATGTCAAATTTCCGGTTGAGCCACGTACAAACTAGAGACTAGCCTGTTACTGCATAGCGGAACAGGTGGCAATAGCTTTAATTAAATAGCTGTCAAATTGAAAGTCGAGTCAAATTCAAAATATTTCTTGAAGGTCTTAAAGTCTTTTTTGAATCGCCCTACAGCAAAGTGAATCTAACCAAAGAAAAAATATCCACTTAAGTCCCAACATTTTTTAAACCAGGTCAAAAGAAACGCCTGTACGAGTATAAGAGGACACCTTTGCAAAGACTTACTTAAAAGCAACCAATACACACGTCCAACTTTATTTCCCCGAAAATATCTTCGGCATTAGGTTAACTTAATATTCCATGTGTGCCTCAGCGCTACGTGACGGTGTAAATGCGTCCGAACTAAAGCGACCTCGTCTTGAATAAAACACAGGTACCTGCTAGCGAGAGAAATAAACTTAAATAAAGTCTACGCCGTCACTTTTTCGGTTTGCACAAGCATTTAGAGTTTTGCCGCAGCACCGAAGCCGCACCTCTCGACCTTCAGTCGGACACTCATCCGCTGCGCCACCGACTTTTCAAAAACTCAATTTTACGAGTAAAGTTTTTAGAATTTTAATCTCCTACTTATTTTATTAAACATGATTACGACTGTAATCCCCAGGCTTTTGGGATCTTTGAGGATATTTAAAGGGGGTAGTCAGAGGCACGTCCAAACATGATATATGGCACATGACCACATTTTGCACAGTGATTAGTACTACGTACGTGACAGGTTGCAAGCCCATCGCCCCTTATCAGAATATCTATGACACTCACATTCGAAATTTTGGTTCTAGGGTATGCCGGTTTCCTTGAGATGTTTTCCTTCACCGTTTAAGAGCACTGGTATTGCGCAGATACATTTTTCGAATGGAAAAACTCATTGGTACACGACTAGGTTTGAACCCACGACCTTCAGATCGTAAGGCGTAAGTAACTCGTAATCTCGTAGTGTTAGTGTGTGTCACCACCAGTGCTCTTAATATTGCCCTAACTCGTTTATAAAATTAACAAGGATCATACAAAAGTGATAAATTGATTAAGCTAGGTTTCATTTTTAGAAAACGTCGTTTACCAAAAAATATCGGTTATCCAGATACTTTTATTTTATTCGTGCATGATTTACATATTCAAGCATAATCAACTATCTTAATGATTATTACCTAATTGCAATAGATCGTGCCTATCTGTTTAATAATCTACATGTAATGAGATTGCTACATGATGGAGTCTATCTCTAATAAGTAGCGCCATGTGTTTGATACCATTTCAATATCACTATCGCCGTCAGCCCACGTCAGTCCACTGAACATAGACCTCTCCTAGTACACGCCACTGGCTCAGTGGCTGTGTCCACTCGTCCACTTTCTGCCCACCGCATTTCAACTTTGAAGAAGAATAAAAAGCATATTACATAACCACATTTCATCAAGATCCCAACCATCTAGCTAATGAAAATTTGAATATAATATATTTTCAGAAAAATCCTACTATTACTATAATAAATGTGAAAGTTTGTAAGTATGGATGTTTGTTACTATTTCACGCTGAAACGGATAAACGGATCTGGATGAAATTTGGCACAGAGATAGATTATAGTCTGGAATAGCACATAGGCTACTTTTTATCCCGGAAAAATGTACGGGTTTTTATTTTTCAAGGTACCACGCGTATTTAGCCGTGGGGAGCTGGTAAGCATATAAAAGCTATGACATTCTTTTAACATCGAACTGCGATTTGAAATGATACAAGTTAACAATGTTGGTATTTAGCTAAATAGTGAAACAACATAACAGAAGTGTTCCGCCGTGACGGCTCACAGCCGCGGTAGAGGTCTTCAATAATGCAAAGCGGAATATTTACTGGGCACAGCGCACATGTGTACCGCCGACTATGCGGCGAACGAGCGTGCTCCTGACATGTCTCCACGATGCTATTTTACGTTCGGAAATAGAAGTTCACACGCTCGCGACTCTCTGAATGGGGTCGTGTATTCGGCGAAAATGTTGCACGTGTTTTAGAATATGCAATTTGTTTGGAAATTTCAAGTTTAAAATGTGTTGTAAAGTGTCGGAGGAAACGTTTAGGAACGTGTTACTACGCTTTGTTGCTGAAAAGTTATATGGAATATGATAAATAAATAAATATTGGTAGACAGTTCACACAACGCTATCTAGCCCCAAATTATGCAAAGCTTGTACTATGGGAACCAGATAGTTGATAAATTATTATAGTCAAAAGTCAAAGGTAACATTGCTTAAAACATACGTCTATGCAGTTTTTCAGCCTTATGTTTTTTTATTTAGTCTGTATCGTCCCACTGCTGGGCAACAGCCTCCCTCCAAATCACGCTAAATTCAATTCAAAATTCAAAATTCAAAATATGTTTATTTTCAATAGAATCACAGGGATCACTTTGAAACGTCTTACATACTAGGCGAGTCTAAGTGCCAGTTCCAGTCCTATCCCCAGTGCGAGAAGAACTGACAAGAAACTCGCTGGGCCCTAGCGCTTTTTTTGCTAACTATCTCTATCCTTCAATGTTTCCAACCATCCCCCCTCAAAAACCTATACTACGAGCCATTATATTTCAGCTGTTTGAAACAGCTTCTGAACGATAAAATATGAGTACAAATTTCATGGACAAACTATACCACTAGGTATTTAATGCAAAAATTAAAAAAAAACAGACTGAACGTCAGTGAAAATTTATTTTTACAGCCGCTATAATTATTCGATTTGACATCTAAATATATATAACTCAAAGGTGACTGACTGACTGAGTGACTGACTGACTGACATAGTGATCTATCAACGCACAGCCCAAACCACTGGATGGATCGGGCTGAAATTTGGCATGCAGGTAGATGTTATGACGTAGGCATCCGCTAAGAAAGGATTTTGATTAATTCTACTCCCAAGGGGATAAAATAGGGGATGAAAGTTTGATTTTGTTTTTCAAGGTACCACGCGGGCGAAGCCGTGGGCGGAAGCTAGTTTTGTATCTCTCTCTCTAGTCGGTCCCTCATATCTGAGGATCGTGGTCAGCTTCGGGGTTGCATCTGGAGCGAATGATCTGCCTCCACCGGTTCCTGTCCAGTGCATCTCTTACGATCGATTGAAATTTGGAGGACGATGAGTCTTTCACTTGATCGGTCCATAGGTGAACGACCTCAGGATCGTTTGCCTTCGGTGTTCCCAACAACAATCACTTTTTAGTTTTGTATAAACTTTGTCATTTTTGTGATTCAGACGAATCCAAAGACATATTATTTTTGTCAAAATGCGTCCAGCCATTTTGGCTACAGCCAAAGGAACTCGTATACATACACCCCAAACACATTACCCTCCTTCTCTTCGCAGTCGGGTAAACATAGCGTCTAATAAGGTAAAGTAACATCAGTTTCGGCTGCACATAAAATGAAAAACGGACTATATTGTGCAAGTTTTACCTCGTAGTACAAAGTATGACTGCAAAACACTGGATTCCGTACATTTTTATTTTATCGCAGCCTGAATAATCTTTTGGTGTTTACAATTTAAAAATTACAAAAACATAATTATCCCAAATAGATATTAATTTACGTTCCTTTTTTTTTATTCATAAATAAAGCTTCAAAATTCATAACCTTGCTTGTTATCTATACTAATATTATAAAGAGGAAAGATTTGATTGTTTGTTTGTTTGTTTGTTTGTTTGAAACGAATAGGCTCCGAAACTACTGAACCGATTTGAAAAATTCTTTCACCAATGTGTAGAATAAACTTTCAGGATGAACATAGGCTATATTTTATGTAAGTAGGTACTTCGCGGGCGACGCCGCGAGCGGAAGCTAGTATCAAATAATAATATTTTATTATTGTAATAGTATACTAATATAATATATGTATTATATTAAATATGAAACTACTGTGCAAAATGTGTGCATGTGTCATGTTCAGACATGCCTCTGACTAACTACCCTCTTTAGATATCCTCAAAGATCAAAATCACTAGAAGTCTGAAGAGATATCTACCGAGCCTGGAAATATATTAAATATTATATTAAGATTATTTAATTAACTATGGCAGAGATGATTCAGTCTAAAAATGCACGCCCTCCATTTTTACTAGTACCGCATTTAGAGGTAAATACATTGGAGGGGCGTGCATTTTTAAACTGATCTACTTATTTACTAATGCAGTTTTCTCAACTTTGCTCGTTTGCATAAAACTTTAACAGAGACGGTCTCATAACATAGTTTTTGATCAACCGCGGAACCCTAAAGCCCGGTTATACGCAGTACTTACCACAACTGCGCGCTCATACAGAACTACTGGCCTAGTTACACGGCAAAAAATGCAAACAAAAACCACTGTACCAGTTTCCATAGCTTAAACTTGTACTTTACTTGTTGGCGAGTCTTCGTAGGGTGCTCCCACGGCCCACTATAGCTAAATAAAAAATAAAGGCCTGAAGTTTTAATGGACGCATGCTATCTGTAGAACTGTTTGTTATTTTTATAGATTACATTTCGGTGTGATAGTGCGTAGAGGTAGACCAAAGAAAAGATGGATGGACTGTGTGAAAGATGACATGGGTAAGAAAGGAGTGAGTACTGAGATGACGGATGATAGAGGGAAATGGAAGAAGATCACATGTTGTGCCGACCCCACATAACGTGGGAAAAGGGCAGGAAGATGATGATGATGATGATGAGTGCGTCGGGTAATGCCATTTTTTTATTTTATGTCCTTAGAATCATAGAATCTTATTCTTATTTCATGTTTGCCCGACTGTGAAGTAGGTTTGGAAGTAGGAGCGTAATAATGACGTATGTACTCGTAAATTCCTTGTAGGCCAAGTGACTGGTCAGATTATGACAAATTAGTGTCTTCTTCTTCTTTTTCTTTGTTTATGCCATCTGTCTCTTTTGAGATCAATTTTCCAGTGTTTAAATTAGTAGTATTGTCAATGTCACAGAGTCATAGTCAAATTGTTGAGTTAACAAAAAAGATGGCTGTTTTGTTCAAAGGTCTTGGGACTTCCTCCAATAGACTAAAAAGGAACTATTTACATATTTTACACTCAAGAACCAAAACTACACAATAAAACTCAAAACACGAGGGCTACATAGGCTTTATGAAATGTCAAACATTTTAACATGGTGGCTGAAAAAGCAGTTTTCAATTACTTTCAATGGGGTTTTTTGGTATTCTTTTATAATACAAAAATGAACTCCTATTTCCCTTGATCACGGCATCACGCGTGAATGGCTGGACCAATTTCGCTAATTATTTATTTATAGTGTTTGTATGTTATTTTAAGGAAAAGATTTATATACAATAGTTAAAACAGGACGTCTGTTGGCTCAGCCAGCTTACTACCACTACTAGCCAGCCTAATACCAGTTATTGTAAGTATCTCTTCTATTTCCGGCAGTAAACATAGAGTACAATTTCCAAAGTGACTGCACTCACACCGATACCAAAACATGTTTACGGCTACACGGCTACCGTGTAACTTTCAGGCAATGTACGTTACACTTGAGTGCATCTAAAACTTCTCTACTTTATATTTCAGCTGCCAGTGTCTTCGGGAGTGGTTAGGTCACTTTTGAATGACGAATGAGCTTCGACTCTGCTAGGTGTCCCTAACAATGTTAACAAGGTTCATACAAAAAAAGCGCTAGGGCCCAGCGAGTTTCTTGTCAGTTCTTCTCGTACTGGAGATAGGACTGGAATTGACACCTAGACTCACCTAGTATGTAAGACGATGACGATTCAAAATGATCCTTGTGATATTACTGAATAAAGATTATTGACTATTGACTATTAATAAATAAATATTGATGACTCAAATTCCCTTGCAGATAGCTGAGGGACCATCAATCCAATCTAGTTAGATCAGTGGAATCGAAACAGGATCGAAATTCAATCTGACGAATCCTTCAAAACGCACCGGCAAAGCCTTTTTCGAACTGACCATTCGCTAACTGATATTGCCACTCCGCCTTACACTGAGCCAGCTGTGAACCAATCTACCTGTCAGGTACTTCAGTTTCAAAACTATGTAACAGCACTGAAAACGCTTTGAATTCGCCGTACTGAAAATTATGCTAGTTAACCTTTGGAGAACTGAAGAACAGAAGAACAGAGCTTTCAATAAGTCAATTTCAATGCTTTATAAAATTAATTTAGTATCGGTTAGTTTATAAAAACATAAAAACATGATCACGACTGCAATCCCCAAGCTTGGTAAATATCTTCTCAGACCTCTAGTTACTTAGATCTTTGAGGATATCTAAAGAGGGTAGTCAGTATAACTATCCTCAAAATCTAAATATAATATATGTAACTCAAAGGTGACTGACTGACTGACATAGTGATCTATCAACGCACAGCCCAAACCACTGGACGGATCGGGCTGAAATTTGGCATGCAGGTAGATGTTATGACGTAACGTAGGCATCCGCTAAGAAAGGATTTTGATAATTTTACCCCCAAGGGGATAAAATAGGGGATGAAAGTTTGTATAAAAAGTCGCGATAATCGACATTCACGCGGGCAAAGCCGTGGGCGGAAGCTAGTCCACTTATAAAAACGAAAATCTGAATAGTTTCCAGCACTATAAGAACGAGGTCACGAACCTATCTCTCGCGTCCATCAGTCCGTCCGGCTACATGTCGCTAATCCGTCCCCATTGTCCGGAGATACACTGCGATCCCACTTGTGGGATTACCGCTCATTGTCATTGTCTGCTGGCATCAATCGACGATTAATCAGTCGACGTCGCCTGCGAATTACCATGTGGTCAAATGTTAAGAGCGGTTTACTCTCGCCATTCAAGAGTAGGTTAGCAGGTATTAACTAGGCTATCCTACTAATACTAAACGCGAAAGTTAAAAAGATGGTCTGGATGTCTGGATGTATGTTTGTTACTCTTTCACGCTGAAACGGCTGCACGGATCTGGATGAAATTTGGCACAGATATAGATTATGGTCTAGAATAACACATAGGCTACATTTTATCCTGGAAAAATGTAAGGTTCCCGCGGGACAGATTTGGTTTTTGTTATTCAAGGTGCCACGCGGGCGAAGCCGTGGGTGGAAGCTAGTGTATAATAATTAGTACCTGGGAGACCGAGCATAGCTCGGTTTTTTTGGTAAGCGACGTTTTCTAAAAATAAAACCTAGCTAGATCGATTTATCGTACCCGAAACCCTCTGCATACTAAATTTCATGAAAATCGTTGGAGCCGTTTCCGAGATTCAGATTACATACACATATAATCATAATATTTAATTATTAATACAAGAATTGCTTGTTCAAAGGTAAAAGATTTGTAATCGCGTAGGTTATCTGTTTACTTCGCTTATTCACACTTTCTATGTATCTTGAAAACCTTTTAATACCCTTCTATTTTTCTATTTTTTTGTGTGCTGCTAGTTTTCCTTTCAATAAATAAATATCCTGTCCATCCAAAGGTTGTTGGAAGATTTTGCTTTTAGCAATAAAGCCTTTTAAATACGAGTATCAGTGTTTTCTATAAATCTATAAGTATTCTAATTATATTGTCAACAGTGGTAAATCCAAACAGCCTAAACTTACAAAGTTTAGGGTATTTTCAAAACTTGTAGACTTCTCTTTCACCAATAATTAGTATAAAGTTTCAGGAGGTACCTCGCGGACGAAGCCGCGGGCGGAAGCTATTGATTTGCGGGCGTTTTGCTCCCTGGCCTCTATATAACTTCGAAATTTCGTACCATGACACATAAAATTGTATTAAAGTAGTGTTACTTTAAGCTTGATATGAATGTAAGAAGAGTAGACTCAGAGTTGACGAATGATAGGAGTGAGTGGAAGAAGAAAATATGTTGTGCCGACCCCACTTAGCGTAGGATAAAGGCAGGCGAATGATGATGATTTTAAGCTTTAAACTTTGACGTTTCTGAAACATATTGGTTTGTAAAAGCTTGTGGTAAGGACCCTGCTCCCATGATGGATTACGTTATAGACGTTATACTAACGAAGATATTTTGCACTACGGACCACTTGATCCGTATTCATATAAACCTGCGCACAGGTAGTGACGTATCATCCAATCGACACAAAAACAGCTCACCGCTAAAGCCCCAGGCTTCAGAGGCTTTCAGCTTTCAGCGCTGTCAAACGCACGGGTTTAAAAGGGAATAAATCAAAAGCCTATATTAAGATTGTTCCAAAATGTGGGCGATTGAACCTGACTGTCATGACAGCTACATACATTCATACATATACATACTCGTAAAATCACGTCCGTTTCTTGACGGGGTAGTCAGAAACTACAGTTTTCTACATGCGACAATCCATCACAGTTCAGTTAGTAGTAGCTACTAAATATATATCGAATTTGGATTTGAACTAGATTTTGGTTAACGCTTCCATGATGGTGCTATACATCAACTTCATACAATATAGAATTAATATCAGAAACAGATTATTGTGAAAAAACAAAAAAAGGCATAATAGTCTTGTGACACAAGTTTGCAAAAATTGGAGTATCAAGCTGGCCAGGTTTACCACTACTTACCACTAGTTCTTCTAGCAATATCAATGTAATATAACTTTGATATTTCGTACCATGACATAAAAATTGTATCGAAGTAGTGTTACTTCAAGCTTTGACGTTTCTAAAACATGATCTTTGTAAGAGATTGTGGTAAGGCCCCAGGCTGCCACAAGCTGGCATGAGACCGCACAGAATTGAGTCTGTTAACCTTTTTCGGGTCATTGATCCAGAGCAAGTAAGCAAGGTAATATTGAAGACAAACAATTTCACCAAAGCTGTATCTAGTAAGGCAAAGCGAGTATTGCTCGCCACTATACTATCTGCGGCTTATCTAGTTTGCTTACGTCTGCAATATTGAATTAATGCCAGTCTGGGACAAATGAGCAGCATGACGTCATCCGATTACCTTGTTTGAGCTGAATTGAGGACTAGAGAATTACTCATGTTGGTTTGTCATAACTTCTTCTTTTTCTTTTTTATTTATGGCATCTGTCTCATCTGTCACTTTTGAGATAAATTTTGCCAGTGTCAAGTTTTTTTAATGAGTACATAGTGCTGTCAAAGTCACAAAGTCAGTCAAATAGTCAAGTCAATTTTACAAAAGATGGCTGATTTGTATAAGAGCGTATTCACAAATATCAATGGTTTTTAGGTACTATTTAGTGAGTAGAAGAAGAATACATGTTGTGCCAACGATAAGGGCGGGAATGTGCGCTTTTGCATTTATCTTTATTATTATTTACATATTCTACATTACACTTACATAATCTTCTTATGGTGTAGAAATGTTTGAATTCAATAATAATTTTAGAAGATACAAAGTTAGCTTGTTGGCTCTAATCAGTCAAACATTCCCAAGCGGCTAAACTTTCAAAATATCTCCAAGTGTAGGTTGAAATAATACCAATTCCTCATTACCCCGCAGGAAGGATGTTGGCGGCACATTAATCACGAGACAAAGGAGGTACTCGTATTGTTACAGGGCGCTGTTTCATCTCCAACCAAGGTACATTCAGCACCTAACCTTGGGCAAATGCTACCGGTGGAACAAAGGAGGAAAAACATCTTGAAGTACCATTGTTCGCGCTGATGCATCTACATTCCACACTTGGATGTTACAGGCTCAAAATGTCACCTCATCCTTCAATGATAACTCGTGTAATGTAAAATAATCTAGAAACTATCAATGAAGAAGATATTTTTAAAGGGTCCTAAACAATATGGACAAATCTTTTAAATCGGGTAGATTTAGAAGATTAGTAATAGTTCTGCCTTCTGCGCTGCAGTTTGTGGGTTCGATCCCCACCCAGGACAAACATTTGTATGATGAACGCAGATGTTTGGTCTGTGTCTGGGTGGTATTAGTATTCTATGTATGTAATTACAAAAAAATAAGTACAAGCTTTGCTTAGTTTGGAGCTAGATGGCGTTGAGTGAACTGTCCATCAATATTTATTTACATTATGGTGTTTCCAAATATCAGTTTTATCGACAATTTCATTTTATAAACACCTTAGCTTATGGGTGGCCACAAATATTTACAGTCGAGCGAACAAATAAATCCAGTGTAACTCAAAACTTTGTCCTTGTTTCAAACGCTCCATCATTAGGCCACGTCCGAGCCGGGAAAGGTGGCGAAAGTTGTAATTTAAATTCCGACAAACAGAAATCATATGACCCTCCTGAAACTGTGACTTTGCAAACTAGACCTTATTTGTATAGAGTTAAGATGGACGCGCCAGGCTTACGGTCACTGTAAGTTGTTTCAACCGCTACAATGAGGTGTTAAACACCGCCCGGGGTCGGTCCACGGATAAAACCAGATAATACCGCAATAGCGGGGGTAGTTTAACCTGGTGACGCGTTAGTGGCCATTATTATTACGGAAATAAATATTTTTCAGACTAGTCAACAAAACCCAGATTATCTAAAGTTTAATACTTTTTCATCATCATCCTCTTCTCTTGTCACTCTATATTATGTCGGTATAACATATTCTTCTCTTTTACTCTCCTCTAACTCTCCTCTATCAGCCGTAATTTCTATATTCGCTGCTTTGTTACCCATTTCATCTTATGATACTTTAGGTGGATTTGACCAACTTTTGGTATAACAATTCTCAGAATAATATTATGTCAAATGCAAATAAAACGTCAGTTTACTTTTCAATAATTACTATTTAGCCTAAGGATAGTTCTTTGTAGTTTGATCTAATCCAAGATTATTCGTAGACGAAGTATAAAATATTGTGTACATCAAATATTTTTAGCATAAGAATGTGCCATATTTATGCTGTTAAGGTTCCCTTTTAAAATTAAAATAGTAAAACGATCGTTGACCTCTTTTAACTTCGTTAGCTTAACTAGAATTTAAGCTCACCATATTATGACAAAAACTCATTTTTCATAGCACGACAGTCCTGGGACTAATTTCTGCGCCGGCGTTCAAGTAGCTACTAAAATAGTAGTAACTATTCACATCGACTTCATGCTCGTAATTTGAGACATCAAACTTTTATAATTCACCGTTCGAGTTGTCAAAGGCGAGACAAGAAATTAATTCAGAACTAGTTGTAGGTATGAACAGTGAACTATAATACAGTTTCCTAAACTTAGATTACCATGATCCACTCCATCTAAACTATGATCAATCGAGGCAGATTTGACATTGTGTTAGGGCTGTCTCTTGTGGTTTCAACTAGTTTTTTGTGACTTAAGTTTTCCATTCGATAAACTTACAAGGTTTTTAGTTTCGCAGCCTTCATAACGGCCTTCGGACTTAAGAACTCGGGTTGGCCACTAGTTTAGCCCCTCTCACCAAGTTGCCTTTATTATCACTGAGATGAGGAGAATAGATGATATGGCCATGTGACTTGTCACTTCTAAATGTCATTTCAATACATTTTGTTCAGTTTTTTATTCTCTAGAGATTTTAGAGTGTGAACTTGGCAAAAGAGCTGTTAATTTCTTTCAGAATTTCCAGATTATGACTATTATCATTGATCTAAAGAAGCAAATTTAGATCCGCAGAATATATTTCCAACATGAACCAGCATTGCTGAATGTCAATCACAAACAATACAACTTATCTCTATTTGTCAAAATGTCAAATCTTTAATGTGACAGCCCTAACTTCAGGGAGGGATGGAGGACCAGACAAGGCATAAAACTTGGAAAATGCCGGACGGCATCCGATCGGTGTTCTGTCAATAATTGATAATGGATGACGTCATTACGTCAGCGAGTGATTGATTGGCTGTTCCGGTGTGCCCCACGGCCCCACGGCGGCAGCGGCCGTGCCAGGGCATATTCAAAATGTAAGTTTACATAAATGCAAAACTATTATTTATTACAAAAACCAAAAAGCCCACAGAACATAACAGGAAATAGATTTTGACAGACGCCATATTGGATTTTCGACATTTTGTATGAGAGTTCCTTTGGCTATCACTGGAGCCCTAAGGGCTGGATATATTTTGACAAGTGAGGTGTCATTGTTTTGTCTGGATTACAAAAATGAGCTATACAAAATGTAAAAAAATCCAATATGGCAGTTGTAAGAAGCTATTTTTAATTACTTCAGTTGGGTTTTTTTTTTATTTTTTTTGCAATAAATACTATCACAAGTAATATTCAAATCCCATCAAAAACATAAATGTGAAATGAGAGCCAAGTTCAATAAGTAAGTAGGTATGCTTTAGTCGTTGACTTCAGCGACAAAAGAAGTGAGATCTAAACGGGTGCCAAGTACAACGGTCAGTCCTAAAACTTATTTATAACAATATTAAATATTTTTAACAACTTTAAAATATCATTTCATCTCATAATTTAGGATATTTTATTGAAGCCTAAGGTCTAACTTGGCTAGTTATCATTATACGAATTACCTTCCTATTATTAACTACTTACCTACTATGTCCGATCGCTAGTTTCTACCAGCAAGCCAAATTTTTAGAAGAATAAAATAAGAACGTGCAAGCTATACCTAATATAATTCGTACTCTTAAGAAAACTAGCCAAGTTAGACCTAAGGCTTCAATATAATATCCTAAATTATGAGATGAAATGATATTTTAAAGTTGTTAAAAATATTTAATATTGTTATAAATAAGTTTTAGGACTGACCATTGTACTTGGCACCCGTTTAGATCTCACTTCTTTTGTCGCTGAAGTCAACGACTAAAGCATACCTACTTACTTATTGAACTTGGCTCTCATTTCACATTTATGTTTTTGATGGGATATCATTACTTTTTGTACAGAACTTATTAGTAAGTAAGTACTTGTTCTTATATTATTAGACTTATATAATCCTGCATAAACGGCTCAAACTATTGGCACATTGTAGGTATAGGTACATACTAAGCAGGTAGGTAGGTACTTGAGTACTTACTGAATAAGTATACCTACCTACTACCTATCCGACAAGCCGAGACACACTATAATCTAGGCCTGAATAGTTATCTAGCCATATCTATCTACCTGCATAGACTGCTCAAACTATTGGCACATTGTATACCTAGGTAAGAGTGTACTACTTACCAATCCAAGACACTACTTCCACTCGTTATTATATTCACGACAAGACCCTATTAAAATCCACATAATGACCGACTGTCATCTATTTATATTGCTATTCTTATATTACAGGCGCTAGTAAGGGTTCCTAGGAGAATCAATTAATTGAAAAAGTACGTTAAAAATATAAAAATTTGCAAGTTTCAGATTTTTTCCTTTGTATCCACCCCACTACCTACCTGGATGCCAAATTTGAACGTTCTAGGTCACCTGGAACTGGGTTATAATTAACGTCTATAGGTCAGTCAGTGATAAAATTTTCCATAACCAGGCATTTTTGGACGTTAATATCTAAATAACCGTTTGAGGTGTGTTTATGAAATTCGGTGCACATATTTTACTCGCAAGTGGCAATAGATGAGCCAAATTTGACTTGTTTATGTGAAATAGTTTTTGAGTTACGAGGGGGTGAAAAATCACCCAAATGGTTCCTGTAATATTACACTAGGCGCGCATCGCCCGTTCGCTTCGCTTGAACTTGGCTTGACACGCTGCCGCGTGTCTAGATAATCAGCAATATTATTTTCATTTCGACTACGATTTAAAGTGCAAAAATTATCAACTTTAGTTTAAAATGATATGGCAACGTTGTGCGCTGTTGTATAACAAAACAAAGCATCACAATCCTCAAAAATGATCTGAGTGTATCCTTGACTTATGTTTCAAAGAGAAGACAGCATTTATCATCCGAAGGCACCTCCAAAACAATTTCACTCGGAATTGATCAGTCATGTAATACTCAATAAATCCAGTTCCTAAAAGCATAAGTTATTGATCCCACCCCCTGACATTAGTATAAAAACATTTCTCCGCGTGCAGTCCAGTGGGCAGAAGGAACCTATCCATCAATGTCGGCAGGCCTTTGTCCTGATGCCTGATTTACTGCGGGCCGAGCCTGACGACTACATGACTCGAGATTAGCCTTAAAAATATTGTTGAGCTTCAATTGTGGCTCCAAGCTTGTCTTTGTGCGTACTTTTACGCAATAAACTGTGAACTTACCGCGCCGTACCAAACTGCCTGCTAAGACGATGTAAATACTACCTATGCATGGAACGGAAAAAACATGGAAGCATTACTTCAAGGGATATTATCCGCGAAAGTTAACACTGAAATTCACCCTTCACTTCCTTCGTGGATTTGCCAAAAATGTATTAATATTTCGGACGCACCATTAAAAGTCGTCTTTATTACTTTGACTTTTGGTTTAAAATTCAGTGCAACGTTCTTCAATGCCCCCTCGCTACCCGAGATGATAATTATTATGATATGATGATATTATTAAAGACCCGCCTAGTAGAGCTTATTTTTTGGGGTCATTTTTTAGCTCAAACAATGCTTCCATGTATTTTTCATTCACTGCTACTATGTATATAACTCATATTTAACTAGTATAATTATAAGAATGTATTCACTTACCGAGTGGTGGCCTAGAGATGGGAAAAGGAGTGTCGGCCGTCCGCGGGCATGATGGGTCGACGACATAGTTAGATCCGCAGGTCGTACATGGGCGAGGTTGGCGCAAGATAGAGGCGAATGGCAAAAGCGAAGAGAGGCCTATGCCCAGCAGTGGGATGAGAAGGGTTGATGATGATGATGATGATGATTCACTTACCGGCTCCAGATGCGCCTAAACTAGTCCGCAATAGACAGCCGCATTATTGTAAAAAAATCCTGAAACAAAAATTTATAGTGAGTGTTTAAATTAGGAACGCTCTACCCTAGCTCTATGGTTTAGTGTGCATGTCAAAGTGTGTCACTCATCTCTGTGTTTTTTAAATTGTATACCTATTTTATTATACTGTTATTCCTTCCATAAGTCTCGTGTATTATTTCTTCAGTAAGCAATTTACTCGTAAAAAATTGAAGCTAAACTTTAATTTTAGTTTTCAAAAGTATTTATAAAGTGAAATTTTCCCATTCATGCAGGCGTTTTGGCATGATCAAACAACATTTAATCAAATTATCTCTATCATTAGAAGGATAGGTTGTGTAATTGAAGAAAAGAGTGTTGTATCAATGTGGATATACGGTAGAGATAGGCCAAAGATGGATGGACTGTGTGAAAGATGACATAGGAAAGTTGTTTGTTAAATTATTCGCTCATTTGAGCAGGCTTATAGTCATAGACCTTACTGCCTAGTCTTGCGTAAATTAATTTATTCCGTTTTCTATAATCTAACTTAATCTAATCTAACCTAACCGCCATTTTCTCCTTCGACATAGGAAAGAAAGAAGTGAGTACTGAGAGTTTTTTTTTTTTTTTTTTCTTTCTGGCCAAGGAGAAAATGGCGGTTAGGTTAGGTTAGATTAAGTTAGATTATAGAAAACGGAAGAAATTAATTTACGCAAGACTAGGCAGTAAGGTCTATGACTATAAGCCTGCTCAAATGAGCGAATAATTTAACAAAAAACAACAACTGAGTACTGAGATGACAAATGACAGCGGGATGGAAGAAGATCACATGTCATGTTGTGCCGACCCCACATAAAGTGGGAAAAGAGCAGGAAGATGATGATGAGATTATTATTGAAGATAGATATACGAGTATCCAAAACGATAGTGCTCACACTCCCACGGGACACTTGCTCGTAACTTATAAAACTCCGATTCTTAAGACTTGCAACAAAGTGACACGAGAAAGGAGCATGTCAGTTACATTGACATCAGTTCCACAGGCATAACACCGACATTTATGAGGTGCTTAATAAAACTACTGCCTAACGATACTAAAAATTCATTTCATTGCCGTTTTACGGAACGTAAAAATTTAGTTTTATGAGTTGCATTCGACTGTGGCTGAATAGAACGAAGGAACGAACGAACGAAGGAATGAACGAACGTATGATCGAAAGCACGAACGAATGAACGAACAAACTGATATTTTTATCATTTTTAGACGGTGGTTTTAGGTTTACTGAAAATTCTGATTGCGCAAAACAGTTTATAAAAATGGCTAATTTAAAAATATTGTTTGTAAAATTACAAGAAAGAGACATTTGTATACAAATTATAGTCATCAACTAGTGAAACTCTCAACGACTTCGTTCGTGTATTTCTATTTCTATATAGCTAAATGCCAAAATATATAATCGAAATCGGTTTGGCGGTTACGACGCGATTGAGTAACAAACATCTAGAATTATGTGAAGATAGTATATCAGTTTAAAAATACTGTTTTTTATAATACCATCTCACAACGAAACACCTCCACACGCATTGCATCAAGAATGTAGCGCATACTTTAACATCCCAAGAATTTGCAGCATCTCGAGCGTCTCATGATCTCACTATTCACGAGTTGAAATTCTATTCCACATACGTTCAGTCAATAACACGATGCTATAAATACAGCGGTAGTGACGCGTCACGTGTTCGCTCCATCGCAAAGGACATCGTGTTTTATGACATTCGCGAGTCACGTGGTGGACTCTATAAATTGGTCGGAGGTAAAAAGGTTTACTCGAGAACACAAAATAAATATTCTAAACTCCACCGTAATGCCCAGCAGCTCAATTCTCATCTATATCTATATAAGAGCTTGACCTGACTGACTGATTGATCATCGCCGAGCCGAAACCGCTGAAGCTAGAAAGCTGAAATTTGGAAGGTGGTTTTCTTTTATAACAAAACCACCCACTAAGGCGGGATTTTTGGAAATTCCACCTCTAAGGGGGTGAAAAAGGGTGAAAACGTTAGTATGAAACTTTTTAACGCTTGGAGCGATTTTCATGAAACTTTGTTTGTGCACTGTAAATGCAAAATAAATGGACACGTATTTCAGGATTTTTCAATATAATCTTCAAAAAGGGGTCAAATGTGGGGTCAATGTTTGTATGGGAACTTTTTAACGGGTGGTGCGATTGGTGTGAAACTTTGTTTGTGTACTGTAAATGCAAAATGAATGGACACGTATTTCAGGATATTCCAAAATAACCCTCTAAAAAGGGTAAAAGGGGGGTCAACGTTATGTATGGAATTTTTTTATTAGTGTGATTTGTTTAAAACTCAGTTTAGATACTTTAAGTGAACAAAGTCGCGAGCGGGACAGCTAGTAGTTTATAAAGAAAATATACCTTATTTACATCCTACTAATATTATTAACGAGAAAGTGTGTAAGAACTAAGAATGTAAGGGTGTATGGATGTATGTTTGTGACTCTTTCACGCTGAAACAGCTGCACAGATCTGGATGATTTTTGTCACAGATATTGATTATAGTCTGGCATAGCACATAGGCTATAATTTAACAAGGTACAACGCGGGCGAAGCCGTGTGCAGTATCTAATATACAGATCTATCTAAATATGTACACCATAAACCCTACTCATATAATAAACGTGAAAGTTTGTATGTGTGAATGTTTGTTACTCTTTCACTTTGAAAAGGCTGAACGGATATATTCGAAACTATAATATCTCTGCTATATAACGGACTATGCGAGTGTATGAAAGAATAACGTTAAATTTAATCTAAGCTCCGCTATATTGTTTTCAGAAGCGACCACTGTCTACTGATTGATCGTTTCCGCGACGCGCCGAGACACGCTCTTACCCCGCTATGATAGAGATAGCAGATTTCTATTTCAATAATATTTATTGCAAACAAAATCTGCTAAAAAGTGTAGAATAGGCCTGAGACCAATGGTATAGCGGTTGCAGAAAGGTAGATAGACCTAGAAAGATGTAGAAAAACAATAGATAGGTTTCCAAAGACTTCATTATCATCGATCGTGTCTAAGAATGTTGCTGTTTCAAACGTATAGAAAAACTCATTGGTGCACGACCAGGGGCTTCACCACGAATTCATAATACATTACCGAGTTAATATTACATTGTTATTTAGTACCATGACCTATGCAAATAGTATTGAAGTAGTGTTACTTCAAGCTTCAAATGTGACGTTTTTAAAACGGAATCGTTCTGGAAGACTTCGTGGTAGGCCCCAGGTTTGAACTCACCTTCGGAACGTGAGGCAGGGGTGCCACCACTACACCACCCAGTGCTCTTGGATAATATATTCTTGCGTATTGGGGAAGGCAAATTATTTGTCTAATCTTACCAAAACGTATCCGGTTACAAACTACAATCATCGTAATATTAGGTTAATAATACCTAGAGCTAGTATGGTAGTAGTAGCTAGTTAATAATTAGAAATTAATTATGCATGTCTCCATAACATAAGTGTTATTAAATTTACTGTTGAAATACAATATCCTACTAATATTATAAACGTGAAGGTTTATATGTATGGATGTATTGATGTTTGTTACTCTTTCACGCTGAAACGGCTGAACGGATCTGGATGAAATTTGGCACAGAGATAGATTATAATCTGGAATAGCACATAAGCTACTTTTTGGTGGATATATTTGTTTTTGCTTTTGAAGGGGCGATTTTTTTGAAGACGCGGGCGAAGCCGTGAGCGGAAATTAGTTTACTTATAATTCCTCTTCGTGTGAATACTTTTTGTCTCTTTTTATGTATATTTCTAGTCTCTTTCTCAAAATAATCTCTGTGATTTTATTAAAATGAAAATACTATGAGTTTGTTTTTCGTATTCAGATATAATAAGTAGAATAAGTTTTGAAATAATTGAATGGAATTAAACAAAAAATGTTCGCATTAAGTATGTAAAAGACAAAAAGTAAATTTATTATCTTTGCTTAAGAACTTGAGGAGTTGGAATAAAAAGTGTGGACGCGGAGGAAATTTATGCAAAGTTTTATTCATGTAAACGGCGTGGAAATTATGTGACGTCAGCTGCGATTTCGGGTCACCTGTGACGCGATGACGCTTCTTCTTCTTCTTCTTTGTTTATGGCATCTGTCTCTTTTGAGATCAATTTTGCCAGTGTCAAATTAACATAGTAGTATTTGTCATTGTCACAATGTCATAGTCAATTTGTCAAGTTAGTTTTAAACAAAAGATGGCTATTTTGTTCCAAATAATATAATTTCCTTAAAAAAATCTGGCTGAAACTAATGAATATTAACTTAGCTTACAGCCACCTTATTAAATATTTTGTCAATTTATACATTTATATAACTTATGTAACTCTTGTGATCCAGACAAATACAAAGACACCTCATTTATCAAAATCTGTTCCGCAGTTTGGGCTCAAGCGACAACCAAAGGAACTAACACACATTACCCTCCTCCTTCGCAGTAAGCTGAACAATAACGCCTCGACTTGAGAACCTCCTATTTTTTTGTCGGTTGAAAACTGGTTATACTATACAACATGTTGATTTTTCACACCACTATCTAAATAATAATAAAAACCCATATTTTGCCGACTAAAATATTTAAATTTTAGCACACGAAGAAAATAAATCACAAGCGAAAGTAATATGTAAACACATTTTATATTTTACATGTTACCACCCAATTTGCCTTAAAAACGAAGCCTTTGATACACTCTGTTGACCACTTCGTTACTGTATCCATGGAACCCAAAAAACCAGTATACAAAGGAGAGCCAGGAGTACATCTTTGTATACATTTAACGTACATTGTTTTCCCAGCAGTATTAATTATTTTTTTCATATTTTTCACGTCGCTACCGTCTAAGTGACAGGGCTACCATTTATTTTGCACAAAGTCCTGACGTGAAAGGGCGAAAAGAAATCAAAAAACTGGAGCGTTTGTTCATAACAGTTTACGAAAAAAACAGGAGCTAACGATAAAACCGGACCTATTTCGGTAGAGCACAGTTCTTTGAGCATTTTGAAAACTTTGAACTGACTGAAACATGTTTCGAAAAATAACGAACAAAGATCGACTTAGCGCTTGTTGGAATTTCAAAAAAACTACAACACTAAAGAGTAACAGACACAAAAATCTCGATACGTTAATACGTTCAGCACTCCCCATTCAAATCCATAAAATAACTTTGTTTGTTTGTTACCTTTTCAAAACTAAACGGATGAACGGATCGTAATGAAATTTGGCAAGCATATAGTTTATATTCTGGGGACGGACATAGGATATCTTTTGTCTCAAAAATGATCTTGAATCTTGAAATAGGGATGAAAGTTTGTATGGGAAACGCATGGTTAAGCAACGCTGAGCGTAGTCAGTTTTTGGATAGATGACTGCCTATTTTTGCATTAAAAATTTCTCAACCGATATCAATATTTCCAGAATTAATATGTTCTAATGATGGATTTCTTGAACGAAGTCGCGGATAACAATATAAAATGTTGCCATATTTATTTTTTAAATATTTTAAAATTTTCATTTCTATTTGAAAACGTTTTTAAACATTATTTTTAGAAAGAGGTCGTATATGTGAATAATATAACTACCTCGTGTTGCGATATTAAACACGTGCACCAATAAATATGCACACAAAGGAACAATATCTACGTTAGGTCAGAGCTTACTGTACCATTAGCATCAGTTTCTGACAGAGTCAGAGGCCGTCTTAAACCTATTGGAGCCCTGGGCACATAAGGATAAAGGGGAACCTATGATATGATCTTTACAGAGCTATTTTGTTAGAATAATAAATATATACTGGTCCATTTTACACCACGCCATCTAGTTTTAAACTAAGCAAAGCTTGTAGGTAATATTCTTTGGGAACATAAAAGCTCATAGATTAATTATATAGTTCTTTTTGGTTAGAATGTTTTCATTAGAGTACCAAGTCACTAACATGTTAAAATCGGAAAGCCTGATTTCGTATGGTGATCTGGTAGGACTAAGAGGCCCCTAACTACCGATCTTGGGACGATCGGGGCCCTGGGCATATGCTCAGAGTGCCCAGTGTGACCTGAACAGAGTCGCTAGTGAGTTAAAATAGTGAAATGGTCATACCGTTTTAGTATTATAACCAGTACATAAGGCTACTTGTATGTGCTGGTAAAAGCTCGGGGAGCCATGTTGGTTGAATATTCTTTTTGAAACTAAAATCACTTTGCAAGCTCCAAATTGAATCAAACGTACCAAATCGTATGTACGGTGGTAAAGCTGGTTTCAGACGTGCGACAAAGTACGATATCTAAAATAAAAAAATAACAGGACTTTGCATGATATACTTTAGAAGTATTAATAGAATAAAAAAAGTAGGCTTGCTATACATGTAACATGCTCTTAACTTTGTCGGCTACAGGAAAGACGAGAGGCCTTACCACAAGCTCTTACAATCCATCATGTTTCAGAAACGTCAAAGTTTCAAAATTAAAAGTTTCAAAAAAAAACATGTTGACGACTGTAATCCCCAGGCTCGGTAGATAACTCCTCAGATCTCTAGTCCATCTAGTAAATCCTACTAATATTATAAACGCGAAAAGTAAGAATGTATGGATGTTTGTTTGTTACTCTTTCACGCTGAAACGACTGAACGGATGTGGATGAAATTTGGCACAGATATAGATTATAGTGTGGAATAGCACATAGGCTACTTTTTTATCCAAGAAAAATTTACGGTTCCCGCGGGATAGATTTGTTTTTGTTTTTCAAGGTACCACGCGGGCGAAGCCGTGGACGGAAGCTAGTACATAAATAAACACACACCACACTGGTCGGTCTTACAAAACCAGCCAGTTGATATTGTCAGTGTGGACGCACCCTTACTACTGTTTGACAATTGTCACATGTATATTGCACAGCCATTCTAACCTCGTCACACCACTCTAGCAGTAGTACATGTCGCCTCGGGAGGCTCAGCTCTGTTTTTGCTAAAACACTTTTGACAGTATCGTAATGGTATCGTAACACTCGTACCCAAAGACATTCTATCTACTCGTACTGACGTAGCTCGTACCACTCGAGATCAATGGAAACGGCTGACACACGATGTCTGTTGACATTATGCACTGCGCAACACAAAAAAAAATCCGTTGTCTGTAAAGTCGGTTTACTGACGATAGTTGAACGAGACAGCGTCAAAAGAATGGAACGCCTCAGAGCGAGGTAACGCCGTAAGTACGTAAGTTTCGTTCGTGCAGCCGGCTCCATCGAATTATAAGACGTTGTCACGTCAAAAAAGGAAGTTATTTGTAAGCTAGTTTAGTGATAGCGCGCACAAGTTACTTTTGTCACCGTGACTGTTTCGTCACTCTTATCAAGTCCGTGGTTATGTATTGAGATGCGTGCATGTTACGCCGTGACACTGGGTGACATTTCCATACATAACCTAGGAGTGACGAAACTGTCACGGCGACAAAAGTCACTCGTGCGCGCTATCGCTAATCTATCAGATTTTTTTTTATTTGAAATTGACTTGACTACTTGGCTATTGACAACACATATATAAATACACTTGACATTAGCGAAATTGTTTTCTAATACAGATGCCATAAATAAAGAAGAAGAAATAACGATAAAATTTTATTTTTAACCGTTTTCAAAGAATATGTTCTCAATTCGTAAAATCATTTATATTGTTAAGTATTTTAGAAGCCTTTTAAAAGCAACGCGAATCAATTACATTATTATTTTTCATGGGATTGTATAAAATTGTTGCACTAAATACTCGTATCAATGAAAAGAGATGGTATCAGATAAAAAACACATTTTAATTTTGAAGGTTTTTATGAATAAAAAGTAAATGATTATTCTTGTTCTAAATTCCTTTTAAAAGATAAAACTTCTTTCATTTCATGTGTTATAATGCGATATTTTCCCCAGCTAAATATACAGTCCGAAATGTTGCTGAAAAACACAGTTATTTTCACAAGTTTTCATTGCACCTAACGTATTTCAAAGCATGACGCCATTTACTCTAGAGGTTAACAATCCAGTCGTTTTGTTCATCTCATACTGCGCTCCCTGCCATTCCACTTACGACCCTATCACCTTGTTATAACGCTGATAATGACATGGCAGGTGCAGACGTGTCGTGAATTTCACTCGACTGTTATCGTTAAAATAGAAGTGCTGTTGTAAAGACATTAGTTGTTCTGATTTGCGACGCGTCGTCTAGCCGGCACGAATCGGCGATCATAATCTTATTTTATTTTGTTATAAATAACGCTAAACAACCCTTATGCACGTACTTCCTGACGCTTTTCATAATCAACCTCTTAAAAAGTTTTATCAAAATGATTTCTCGGAGAATTTAAATTATCGCCTTCATAAACTAAAGGTACGCAAAAAATCTTTTTAAACGAACTTCGTGGAATATCGCGGCGCTGACTGAGCAGTTACTTGCACTAATGCGTTCCGGCTCAGAGGTCAACGGAGGCAGGGAACCGCAGTCACATGGACCTCAGGGTGACGAGCGCAATATCGAAGACAGGACTCACGGCGCCGAGGCGTCTGTTATCGCATAAATTAATTTTAATTTGTGAGCTAGAGCTATTGAATTTAAACACGAGAGATACCTTAACTTACGGCTAAATTCACTGAGTCATCTATGATGAATGGCAGGATCATTATAATGTATGCTCGAGATTTATTCCCCATACTTAGTTTTGAAAGACAAACTTTTAGTTACAGTAAGAGATTAGTGAATGTGTGCGCTGGTCATTAAATTAGCCATTTCAAAATCACTTTGCATAAGTTTACCCGGACTATAAGTACTTAGCAGTGTCAACTCAAGATAGTTTGGAGAGCCGAGTGAGTGGATGGGGGTCCTATCACTTGCAGCCTCTCTATCTATTATCTCAGTACGTTACAACTTTGAGACGCTGGAGGGTTATCTTATCAGTCCCCCAGACCAGAATCAATCGACCTCCCCTACCTCCCGCTTCCAAACGCAACTCCATCAACGAAGTACGTTTTAAGAAAATTTTACAGCTCACCATTAATTGGGCGGTGAGCCGTGTCGATCTGACGATGTAGACCTCGCTCTGGAGGTTTTGAAAGAAAGTGGTGGGTAAAAGGGCATCGGTGGATGAGCAGGGATCAGGTTAAATTGGCTAGTTCGAGTTTTATTTAAAAGTTTTAACCGAGGGTGATGTGTTTGGGGTGTAAGGGTGTATTTATATATGCTAGTTTCTTTAGCTGTAGCTAGAGTCCTAACGGTTAGACAGATTTTGACTAAAGAGCTGGTGTCATTGAATTAGTTTTGATTACAAGAGTGACATAGGCTTTAAAAACGTCAAAAAATCTAAGAGTCCTTAGCTATGGGCTGTGGTTTTAGTTGGCTCGGTACAGTTTCAAAGTATTAAAACAAATATAATTAACTATTTCTATTTATTTTAAGCGAAACCTTCACAATAAAAACATGAAGAATGTGGTTTTTTATTAAAAAAAACAACAATTTTCTCATTTATATTTCTTTTGTTTGAGGTCGTCTTTACATAATCCAGTTTATATTGTGATTAATTACAAGAAGTTCAGATTCGGGACGAAAGATAATATTTTTCCTTAAACGCCAACCCGTGATTAAATACGAAAATAATATTTTGAACGGTTGTTTTATTGCGCCCCACTACGGGATATTATTTGGGAAATCTTTTTATTAGAGAGCACTGGTGGTGTAGTGGTAGCACCCCTGCCTCACGATCCGAAGGTCGTGGGTTCAAACCTGGCGTGCACCAATGAGTTTTTCCATTCGAAAAATTTATGTGCGCAATGCCAGTGCTCTTAAACGGTGAAGGAAAACATCGTGAGGAAACCGGCATACCCTAGAACCAAAAATTCGAAGGTATGTGTCATAGGTTAGTATTCTTATAAACGGCAATGGGAATACTAACTACTGTGCAAAATGTAGGCATGTACCAAATGTCATGTTTGGACTTGCCTCTGACTACCCTCTTAAGATATCTTCAAAGATCTAAGTAACTAAAGATCTGAGGAGATATCTACCGAGCCTGGGGATTACAGTCGTGATCATTTTTTTATTTTTTTTTTATTATTATTTTTTTACGTAAAATATTAAAACAGTACCTGGGTGACCGAGGGATTTATTTTTGGTAAACGATGTTTTCTAAAAATGAAACCTAGCTAGATCGAATTATCGCCCCTGAAACTCCCTGCATACTAAATTTCATGGAAATCGTTCAAATTCAAATTCAAATTCAAATTTATTTATTTGTGATACACAGGTTACAAAGGTGTTAATATAAATTATAAAGAGCACTGTGATCTACCCACTGGGTGTACAAATTAGGTAGGTACTTATTAGATTATCATTATTACAAATTATTTTAATTACTTACAATATTATATTTGAACAAAATTCTAATTTAAAATATTCATTAATTAATAAATTAATAGATTTAAAATATAAAGTCAAAATTATAAACACTGTCAAAGATTTTTTATTACTAGTGATAAACATAAAGTCAGAATTATTACCTACCTACTTATTAAATACTAGCTGTCCCGCTCGCGACTTTGTTCACTTAAAGTATGTATATAAACCGAATTTCAAACAAATCGCACCACCCGTTAAAAAGTTCTCATACAAACATTGACCCCACATTTGACCCCTTTTTGAAGGTTATATTGAAAAATCCTGAAACACGTGTCCACTCATTTTGCATTTACAGTACACAAACAAAGTTTCAGATCAATCGCACCACCCGTTAAAAAGTTCCCATACAAAAATTGACCCCACATTTGACCCCATTTTGAAGGTTATATTGAAAAATCCTGAAACACGTATTCGTTCATTTTTTATTTACAGTGCACAAACAAAGTTTCATGAAAATCGCTCCACGCGTTAAAAAGTTTCATACAAACGTTTTCACCCTTTTTCACCCCTTTAGAGGTGGAATTTCCAAAAATCCCGCCTTAGTGGGTGGTTTTGTTATAAAAGGAAACCACCTTCCAAATTTCAGCTTTCTAGCTTCAGCGGTTTCGGCTGGGCGATGATAAATCAGTCAGTCAGTCAGTCAGTCAGTCAGTCAGTCAGTCAGTCAGTCAGTCAGTCAGGTTAAGCTCTTATATAGATATAGATTGTCAAAGAATTCTTTTATTGAGTAAAACGTATTGTCAATGAGATAATTATTAATATCGTTGGACACGTTTCCGAGATTCAGACGATATATAAATATATAAATTTATTATTATATTATTATATACACATATACAAGAATTGCTCGTTTAAAGGTATAAGATTTAGATACTTTGTTTACAGAAATATACAGTAATATCATAATATCCAATAAGTTTTTCCATTCGAAAAATGTATGTGCGCAATGCCAGTGCTCTTAAACGGTGAAGGAAAACATCGTGAGGAAACCGGCATACCCTAGAACCAAAAATTCGAAGGTATGTGTCATAGGTTGGTATTCTTATAAGCGGCGATGGGCTTGCAACCTGTCACGTACGGAATACTAACTACTGTGCAAAACGTGGGCATGTACCAAATGTCATGTTTGGACGTGCCTCTGACTACCCTCTTTAGGTATCCTCAAAGATCTAAGTAACTAAAGATCTAAGGAAGATATCTACCGAGCCCGGGGATTACAGTCGTGATCATATTTTTTATTTTTTTTTTATTTTGATAATATAAAATACTCGTACATTTGAAGCTATCTCTTTCCAAATTATTTATAGATACCGATACCAATACCTTTTAGATGAACTTAGCAATAACATTGTTTGCAAAGGTTTCAATGACTGTTTACTCTACTGGTTATACAAACCGTTAAGCAAAAAGAGAGGTTCGGTGTCGTAACGGCGGTGAGTTGTGACAGTTGTCATAAACCTACAGGCAGAGTAACTATCAACTGACCACTCTTTAAAAATTATAATGATTAAGAAAAAAAAATGATCACGACTGTACTCACCAGTCTCGGTAGATATCTCCTCAGATCTTTGAGAATGTCTAAAGAGGATAGTCAGAGGCACGTCCAAACATGACATACCGAACTGACAATATGTATTTGCTTAGCTCTCAGTATACAGGAAGATAGCAAGGGCAAGCAGCTAGTTTGAAATACAAATGTACAAGCAGTAATAAGAAACGTCTCATCATCAAAAGCTGTAAAAATATTCATAAAAACTTTAACTTTATATTTCCCAGCGTTTTAGAACAAAGCAAAATTGTTTCATCTCTAGTTTTATAACCATGAGCACTGTTTGGCGAGAGGGTAATGCTTTTCTTATCGTGTCAATGTATATTTTGAACCAGTGTGGAGAAAGAATAAAGGTGTGTCCAAACACAGCGCGGCATTTGAGCGCGGATGCCGCGCGGGGTTAGTCGCGCAGTGATTGGACAACTGCCGCGCAAACATTCTTTGGTTTAGTCCCAACTAGAGCGCGGCAGAAATGTGTCCTGCAAACGCCGCGTGTTGCTGCCGCGCACTTGCCGCTTAATATTTGGACACACCTTTAGGTAAACTCCTTTCGTACATTTGACATATACCGTAGAACTTTTTAAAAGACATTTATTATTTTACATAGTTTACCAATGCCAGTTTCCTCACGTGTTATATTAGCTGTGTCCCGTGACTTCATCCACATTGAATTCTTTTTTTTTAGACAAAATGCGGCCTTTTACTTATGCAAGGATACAATCACCTTAAGCCAAATTTAATTAGGATCCTTTCAGCCGCTTAGTCGTGAAAAGGTATAATAATAAGTATGCAATGATACAGCAGACAAATGACACTTCACAATTACGCCTAAATTTTATTACGTTACGTTACCTTACTCTGTCACGTGAGGTTATACGAGTGTGGCAGTACAACTCTATTGACTCGCCGTAAAGCGCTCGTGTCAAACAGTAAAATGAACGGCAAACGCCTCTATCGATGTGTTACACGCAAATACTCCCATTCAATACCCACCTTAAGGCGAGTGAAAGGGGGAAACTGCAGTTATTCAGTTTTATCAACCGCCAGGGCCCACTGGGGTGCTTGGAAAGTTTTATATTACGACATAGCCGGTTTTGCCGCCGACCGAACGAATAGAACAAGCGTTCAAGGCACGACTCTATGGGCGATTGTGATTTTTGTGGGTCATTTTTGATAAGTCCCGTTACAAAGAATGGTAATAGGCGATGCTATCTGTGGATTTAGGGTTTCAGTTAGAGATAAGTTTGACTTTGGTGACATTGTAGGAACTGTTTTTTGATAATTAAAACTTGTAGTATTACCTACTCTTTTTTTTACTTTTATATAAAAACTTATCCTTATAAAGTAATAAAACCTTTGTAGAGCATAAATATCTAAACTGGCCATTGATACAGAGATTGAAGAATGAAAAGTTTTTATATCAAAATAAAATAAAGAGTTTCTGTGAGCGGAAACTTTTAATCGGCCATCAGCAAACATGTACCTATACTAAATAGGCACAATATGTTAATTGAATTATCAATTCTATGTCTCAATTAATTGAGAGTAAACTGTAGTGCATTAAAAAATCTTTTAAGCTGTCATTTAATCCTTTATACCATAGCAAAATACAATGTATGTTTTCATTTTTTGTAGTGCTTTTAGAGCTTAAAAGTTTTTATAGAAAATTTTAATAAAAACAAATAATCGCCGTAAAAAGGTTGCACCACATAGTGTTAAACAAAGAGAGAAACATCGAGTATTAGACCAATACAGATGTATAAAATAGAGCCTAAGAGTTTCATTTGTATTAGTATGCCTGATAAGCGCGCGGCGTTTACGGAATAATAGGCACATTAATGCAAAGTATCACTTAAGCATCCGAATGAAGCAAGAATAACTTAATAATAATCCAAACTAATATTGTAACCGAGAAAGTAGGTAACTTTGTTTGTTTATTTGTTACATTTTCTTGACTAAACGGCCGTACGGATCGTAATAAAATTTGACAAGAAGATAGATTATATCCTGGAAACGGACATAGGCTACCTTTTAAATAAAAAAAAAAGTTTGTTTAGGGAACGCATGGTTAAGCAACGCTGGGTGCAGTCAAAATTTCGATGGGTGACCGCCTCATTTTGCACTCTATAAAAATTTCTCGATATCTATAATTAATATGCAATATTGATGAATTTTTGCAGACGACGCGCCGTCGCGGGTGATAGCTAGTTAACTATGTAGGTGAAATGCAACACGAATTTTCCCTTCTAATATTCTTTTAAATATCGCCAGTATTATTGTGTGTGCGATCTGATAAACGTCACTATTTTGTTTATTTTTGTTTTTGACATTGACATTTTACACGGACTAACAGCTGCGTGAGACCAAAGACAATAATTGTCAGCGTGAAAATGGACAATTTTCGAATAGGATTCCCGCCAAGGAGAAAATGGCGGTTAGGTTAGGTTAGATTAAGTTAGATTATAGAAAACGGAAGAAATTAATTTACGCAAGACTAGGCAGTAAGGTCTATGACTATAGGCCTGCTCAAATGAGCGAATAATTTAACAAAAAATGGACAATTTTCACAAGAACTTTTTTGATGTTACTGCCCCATCTCAATCCAGCCTGTACAGTCAACAACAATTATTGCTCTCAGTTTTGTGCCTAATTAAGTCGTTTTATTTTATCGTGCGAATGCGAAATAAAAACGTGTTTGCTTTTAAAAGTTTATGGTGTGCTTATATGTATTGTAATTGCAGTTTTATAGAATAGCCTTAAGAACCTTTACGCGTTTTAAACGGGTCTTAGAACTGTAACACTGATCGGTAGAAATAAAAGTGTGAATTATTCGATTTTGAATCATATTTCAATGCCATAAATTTAAAGTCATCGCAAAGGATTTTGTGAGGTTGATGACCTTTTATTTGTGATTTTGGCTTTATTTTTTATTTTCATATAATATGTGATAGTAGGTATGTCACGGCTAAACGAATTTAGATGAAAAAAAACTTCAAGAGGATGAAATTAAGACACAAAGATAGATTACAGTCTGGAATAATATATAGGCTACTTTTGATTTAGGAAAGATTTGTTTTTGTTTTTCAAGGTGCCCCAGGCAAAGCCGTGAGTGGAAGCTAGTATAACATAAAAACACGTTTGTAGAATAATTTCCAATAACTCATTATGAAATAGAAATAATGCAATATTTATGCAATATTGTAGATTCGTACAAAATTGCGGCCGCTCGTAGCAAGTTTCGTAGCACGTAGCGCGCGCGTAGCACTTTTGTAGCACCGAGCTACGAACGAGCATCGGAATTTTGCACAAGATTATTTGCTACAATAATGTTTTCCAACGCAAAATACAACTTAATTTATAGTGCATACGGTTTAGAATAGCTATCATATTTTCTTTTTATATTTTACCTAAAGTTTAGATGAATCATAAGATCATAATAAAAGAAAAAAAACATGATCACGACTCTAGTCTCCAAGCTCTGTCAGATATCTCCTCAGATCTCTAGTTACTTAGATCTTTGAGGATATTATCTAAAGAGGGTAGTCAGAGGCACGTCCTAAATTCATATTAGGCACATGCCCACATTTTGCACAATAGTTATTATTCCGTACGTGACAGGTTGCAACCCTATCGCCATAATTAAGTAAAAAAAATAAAAAAATAAATAAAAATAAATATGATCACGACTGTAATCCCCGGGCTCGGTAGATATCTCCTCAGATCTTTGGTTACTTAAATCTTTTGAGGATATCTAAAGGGGGTAGTCAGAGGCAAGTCCAAACATGACATTAGGTACATGCCCACATTTTGCAAGTAGTTAGTATTCCCTACGTGACAGGTTGCAAGCCCATCGCCGCTTATAAGAATACTAACCTATGACGCACACCTTCGAATTTTTGGTTCTAGGGTATGCCGGTTTCCTCACGATGTTTTCCTTCACCGTTTAAGAGCACTGGCATTGCGCACATAAATTTTTCGAATGGAAAAACTCATTGGTGCACGACCAGGTTTGAACCCACGACCTTCGGATCGTGAAGCCGGGGTGCTACCACTACACCACCAGCGCTCTTCCTGTAATTAAGTCTAGTACCTATAATATTAATATATTATGATTCTTCCAGTACTTGTTCTTTTTTTTTTTTGTTGTGTCTGAATTATATATTATTATTATTTTTATATATTCTTTATGTTTCTCTTTATACTGGCAGTTCAACGGTACAAAACCGAGGAGAACAGAAAAGATAAAAACACTCACAACTCACTATAATGTGATGTGATTACAATCACCTTCACCATCTCATCCCGTGGGATGAGTCTAGAGCGGGATCAGCTGACTAAAGAGGCAAGCCATCTTGTGAGCATTTTCGCAAATTCTGCCGCCGTCTGCATTATTACTATAATGATTCAAATGAGCTGGAAATTCAGGAAACAATTGCTCTCGGAGGAATTGCTCAAAGTTTTAGTTTGCCAGCCGTTTTAGAAATTTCTCTTTTGTTAACCGGCTGTATTGTTTCATAGTTTTATTCACAAACAAGGTGGTTGCCCGTGACTTCGTCCACGTTTCATTCGTTTTTAAATGAATAAATAAAACTCAGAAACCCAAAAAGTATGAAAGTCGGTCCAGCCGTTCTAGAGTTATAAGTGTTCGAACAAACCCGTCTTTTTGTACCTATGTATTTCGTATGTCTTTTTATCCAAACCGATTTTACAACAAATCACACCACTCGTCAAAAAGATCATACAAACTTTGACACCCATTTATTTGGCCTTCTAACCGAGTTCTCGTCAAAAGAACTTTAACCACCCATTTAACCCTTTTTGGTAGGTTATTTTGAAAAATCCAGATATAAGCATAAACTATAGTTGTTTAGTGCAAAGTTTCACTTACAAATTCAAAGCTATGAAAGTGGATAACCTCAACCGATATAGTCAAAAATAGATAAAACACCTGTAGACACTAGATGGCGCTAATTCCGTACACTTTCTCCGGCCTCGATGTATTTATAGCACCGTATTATGAACTAGGAATGAATGGATTTATCTGGGTCACTGCTGTTTGTGGTAGTAGAAGGCCAAACTACATATAATCGCATTCGTCATTACTGCAAAAGTTGTTTTTGACAACCGCAAGTGCTGAGGAATTTAAATAAACAAACAAATATAATCACGACTATAATCCTCAGGCATGGTAGATATCTCAAATTTCTATTTACATTGATCTTTTTGGGATATCTAAAGAGGATAGTAAGAGGCACATTATATATTTCCCAGTTATTAGTAATTCAGATACAATAAAAAAACCGGACTTTTCGCAATTTTTTAGGATTTGAAGTCCAACGGCAATTACTATAAAGATTTTGATCTATTAGGTCTTGCTAAACAGAGAGTCTAATAGGCCACTTTTTTCCTCTCAAGGTACAGACAAAGTTACTCTACTCCTAACTATTTTTTAACAGTACGTCTACCATGAGTTGCCACATTTAGATCGGCTGACGTTACTACAGTAGTATGTAAATGAATGAAGCGCAAACCACAGTCGCTGTAGTACGCTGTGACGTAGGATAGTTAACTACGTGACGTTTTCGTACCCAACTATCCGCTAGAGGCGCTGTACAAATTTTCATACAATTTTTTAACTACAGTCGCTAGCGAGTGTAGATTGTGAAAACTCATGGTAGACCTACAGTTACATTCTAGCTGAGGCTCTGGAGCTATACTCAAAGACGCTAGCTCCAAAGAGAATAAGTCCAGGAGCTCGGGGGAGTGTTTTGCATGCGATGCATATTTATGTTTAGTTAGTGGAAACTCACAAAGTTGTTTTAACCGACATTGAAACTTGTAGGTCCAACAACAACAGAGATGAAAGTTTTCATAACATTATAGATGCTTTATGCTAACAACTAGTTTAAGTCTGCGGGTTTGACTGTTACATTTTCTAGGACCGTGAAGTTTTCTTCTTATTGTGTCGCTAATTGTTTGGAAGAGTTCTCTTATAAGCGGCGATGGGCTTGGAACCTGTCACGTACGGAATAATAACTAATGTGCAAAATGTGGTCATGTGCAAAATATCGTTTTTGGACATGGCTCTGACTACCCTAAATATCCTCAAAGATCTAAGTAACTAGAGATCTGAGGAGATAACTACCGAGCCTGGGGATTACAGTCGTGATCATGATTTTTTTTATTTTGGCATAATAATTCACTTGCATCACGTCTTTTCATATACACAATGTGTTCGAACTTTCGATGTTTCAAGTACTGCACATATATTGATGCATGACTGGACTCGAACCCATGACTTTGAAACTGAAAGCGGGGCACTACCACTAGACCACCAGTGTTCTCAATGTAATGAGTGATAGAGTGAGACAAAGCGTTATTATGTTGTCGCGTCTATTTGTGTGAGCGCTTGATGTTTTATTATTCAAAGGGTATAACTATTAATAATAAATAACAGACAGTCACATACATGTAATAGACCCCGAACCCACACTGCCATGGATACAACTACAAAACCCATGTGTACTTAACCTCACTAAATACTTATTACAGGTTTTTAAACACAGACCTTAAAAATAGGTCCTATTATTTTTTGCTTGATTGGTTAAAATATATATTTATTATAACATAATTATTGTCCGAATAATTCAATTTATTTTTTTAACCTATATTGTCCCACTGCTGGGCAAAAGGCTCCCCCAATTCCTTCCAATGCTCCCAGTCACCTGCCACCTCCAGCACCACCCGCCACCAGCCTTTCTGAAGGGCATCTAAATTTAAATATTGAAAATCTAGCCCGAAATTATACTGATAAATTAATTATATTTTTTTTTGTAAATAAATATGTAAATGAATATAACAACGTAACATGAATATAATATATTTAGTACTTACCTAAAACCATCTCTTTAAATTATTATGAGAAATAGATCGTATCAACAATTTGTAATTAAATGGCAACATTTTCTAATGTATGAAATCGCATCAGCTGCAATACACAATACCGTACTAATCCCAGAGACAAAAATAGCCGTTATAGAATCAGCCTCCAATCTGACATCCCATGACGTACGACACAGAAATAGCTGCATGTTTGCAAAACAGAACCTTGCTAATACATAACTAGGTCTGAAATAACGGGGGCGCAGTGCGAGGGCCGTGCCCCCCGCCTCCGTTCTATTTCCGTAGTGACGTCATCGCGCACGCCCCCGTGACGTAAGCACGCGGTACTCTAGTTTTTTTTTAAACGCGTCTGGGAACCGCGATGGATGCGGTCGGGCAACACTCCGACGGGTGCTACCGACAACTTGCAATGATGTCATGTCAACTACGTTTTTATAATAAAATAATAAATATTAAAAGTTTATGTTATTATTATTATGATTATTTAAGTATTTAAGTTGTAGCTGATTCTGATATCGGCTACAACTCGGCACGCCATCCTTGACAAAATTAACAAGGATCATACAAAAAAAGCGCTAGGCCCAGCGAGTTTCTTGTCACTTCTTCTCTGACTGGAACTGGCACTGATACTCGCCTAACGTGTAAGACGATTCAAAATGATCCCTGTGATTTTCTATACTTCTATACTAATATTATAAAGAGGAAAGATTAGATTGTTTGTTTGTTTAAATTGAATAGGCTCCGAAACTACTGAACCGATTTCAAAAATTCTTTCACCAATGTGTAGAATGAACTTTTAGGATGAACATAGGCTACATTTTATGTAGGTACTTTGCGGGCGACGCCGCGAATGGAAGCTAGTATTGAATATAGATATTTTTGGTATATAATACGATCAAGCGATACTGCGCCCAACGCGACGTTACTCCTTCGCACCGCGTCCCGTAAATAGACACCGAAATCCAAACCGAATGTTAAATAGGCCTCCGAATCGTTTACGTAAGACCTACAAAACCATCTCGAACAAACAAACACACTAAGTATACTAAAACAACCCTACGTAATAATTATTAGTAGATAGCCGAGGGCGGTGCGGCGCTCCCACGCCAGAACCGCGTTAGAGCGTAGCAAGCCCTTACAGAAAAGTCAAAATAAAGTGTGTAAATGAGATCAGTGAATAAAACAGAATGGGACCCGAAGCGCCGAGGTCAATGTTAAAGGACTGAATATCGCCCGGGGCTCTAACAAAATAATAGACAATAGATATTTCAGAGCCACAGATTAGGGACCCCTTTGGGGGAACGCAGGGATTGAACGAAACTCGGGTGTCAAGATATTGGTACACTACCACTTGCTTAATAATTCTCGTAACGAGGTTTTTATCTTTACTGACAAGCTTTAGAACTAATTAATGATAAAAACAATATTACTTACTTACTGCGCACTGCGGTTTCATCCGTAATTATGCAGTTTTAAACTTTATAGTTCATTTTAACTTCTCGAGTGTTTTAGTTATAACCTATGTATGCGTAGGTATAGCCTTTCAGAATGTAGACTGCATTCATACAAATCTCCAAGCTCAGTTAACGTTATCTCCAGATACTCAGATCCTTGAAGTCTACGAGGGTTGGTAGTAAGAATGATGAAATGGGTTTCTATGTCACAGTCAAAACTCATAACCTGTCCAAATCGATATTGACTGCGAAAACCGTCTAAATCAATAATAACTGAAGACGAATGATTTTTAACAATATCGATTTTGACTAAAAACATCGGTAAAATATAAAAAGATTAGTTTGTTAGGTTTTTTGTAATCCTGTAAGACCTTCTGGGGCTTGAATACGAGTTCCAGGTGTGTGAAAGAACCGACGTGGCCAAATGAAGTGAAGGTCTTTAGATAGTTCAAATGGTCCACGTGTATTTTTGTGTGTATCAAAGAAGGTATGATAAAAAAAAAGAAAGAAAGACTGTATGAAACTGCATGAACTTTGTGAAAGACGATATGTGTAAGAAGGGAGTGACTACTGAGATGACGGATGATAGGGGAGAGTGGAGGAAGAGAACCTGTTGTGCCGACCCCACCTAGTGGGATAAGGGCAGGAAGATGATGATGATCAAAGAAGGTATGATTCCAATTCAAATGTAGGTACTTATAATAACATTCAATATTGTGGTAGAGCGAAGCATTATTTTAGACTCAAATAAATAAAACACGGAAGCCTTGTTTTTTTTTGATTGAAGTAGGAATATTTTTTTAAATTTAATAAATGCTGCCGGAAGTGTTTGGAAATCTTTTTTGTATGTGAGTGGAGGAAGCCATGTTAACATAGTATTATTTGTATATTTCTGTCAATACTGCTTTTCAGTGATTTTTTATTTTGACCGGTTATATGTTTGGACTGTAGCATCTATACATCGAACTCTTCGTAGTCCTCAAGTCTCCCAGCCAGAGGGCCGACCTGCTTTGTAGAAGATGGGTGCTCGTTAGTGTCTAATACATTTTGTACATTACCCCTTTGAGGAAAAATGTTCACGGGTATACCTAATGGTCGTGATGGGTATAATAACAATATTGTGTATCCTGAAGGGAGTCGTTACGGGCTTTGGAAAAGGTTTTACTTCTGTGTACTACGTAAATCATGAAATACGTACGACTTTACTAGAATATTTTAGAATATTTATTTATTGGATAACTAACTGCTTAAATCTCTTCACATAACTTTCTATAGCATCGGAGAGCCAATTAAACATTATTATGATCAAAATGTGAACTTATATGATTATATGTATAACTAAGTAAACCTAAGTAATTATCCATATTTTTATCGCCAAAAAATACAAGGGCAAATACATATGAGTAGCAAGTGGAAATCCATGGCCTACCCCGTCGGGAAACAGGTGTGATTTCATACATAAGACGTTTTAAAATGTCGTTTCAAGAAGCGTACGCCGGTCGATTTCAATGTGATGTCTTGCCCCGCTACGAAATAAGACAAGTATACATAAATACAAATTGGTCTAGGTGATTTATTTGGAAACTATAAAGCCAGTTGACGAGTGTGTAAGTGAATTGGAAATATAAACAACACAAAACCTCTTTTAGGATATCTCTTATTTATTTTAGTACGTGTACTAAAAAATAGGTAAAATGGATCATATAAGAACACTGCGTTATCTATCTGTCAAGATACGATAAATCAAAATCTAAGAGGTACCTACTTAATTCCGGTTGATCTATAATCGTAAATGCAAGAAGCAAAATCATTATCCACTTACACTTATGCGGTTATTTTATTAGTTGGTAAACGTTCAAACACAAAAGTTAAATAAAAATAAATAAATAAATAATGCTGGACAATCCACACAGCATTATCTAGCCCCAAAGTAAGCTACTCAAAGCTTGTGTTATGGGTACTAGATAACTGATAAATTTAATACATTATATACATAGATAGATATATATTTTTTTTTATTATACATAGAAAACACCCAGACCAACGGAACAAATTTCTTAATTTAGTTTAGTTGATCGGTTGGTTTCAAGTTGAACGATTTCAGCTTAGATCGGGCACGCCAAAGGGATCCTGCAAATCCGGGACGGTTACCGTCGCCGTAACGAGTGCGCTAAGCCCGCTAGCAGGTACGATAAACAAATTAACTAGACGTTACGCCTTTATCAGAGGTACGTTCATGATCTTTATTGCTGAAAAGGATTCATTTCATTAGGGTACGACTTTTAGTACCACCGTACCACTTATTTACAATCGCATCTGGGTGTCTCTCCGCAAAACGAACACCGATCGTAAGAAAATAAAAATTTGCACCTGAATGACCGAGCTTTGCACGATTATTTTTTTTTTGTAAACTACGGTCTATAAAAATGATACAAGAGTTGAGAAATGAAAGTCCGATTTTGAAAATATCATATCCGATTTTCGTAATAAGCGCAGTCATAAAGAGGTGATTCCAGAAGCACTAAAGCAACTAAAATAAAAAATATCTATCTATGTATCTAATGTTTTAAATATATCAGTTATCTAGTACCCACAACACAAGCTTTGAGTAGCTTACTTTGGGGCTAGATGATGCTGTGTGGATTGTCCAGCATTATAAAAAAAAACTAATTCAAAATTCAAATCATCTTTAGGTGTTCATTAAAATAACAGGGATCATTTTGACTCGTCTTACATACTAGGTGAGTCTAGGTGCCAATTAAAGTCCTATACCCAGACCTAGAAGAACTGATAAAAAACTCGCTGGGCCCCTTTTTTTGTATGATCCTTTTGTTAGGGATACCTAGCAGAGTTGGAGCTGATTCGTCAAACAAAATAACACTATTTTCAAAAGTGCTTTAAACAACAGTTTAAAATTCAACACGAACTGCATCCAGGGGTCCCGGGTAAGTTATAAACCCGACATTCGTCGTCGGGCCACGTCTCACTGAGTCCTAGCAGAGTTTACAAGCGTTTTTATCGCGTACCGGGTAGGTGCTAGCTAAGGGATATTTTACGCCGATGCCGATTCGCGCCAGATTTGCATCCGATGCTTTATGTACTTGTTTTGGCTCGGTTTATTTCACGCTGGCAAGTTTAGCACCTGAGAATGTACAGAGTTATCGTGTCTTTAAATTTATTCACTCATCGCCGAACCAACTGTTTTTAAATGTGTAGGTATCTACTCGGAACTTCCCTAGTTCCGAAAATAGAGTATTTTATTTAAGAAATGAAATACTGGATATATAGGTTCTGTGTGTCAAATCATGCTTATAACGTTATTTTTATTATCATGGGGTATGAAATTATGGTTAAAATAGTTGGCCCATAATGAAGAAACAAAATTATTTAGGTACATAATGAGCTCACGTGTTTAACACGTGGTTGCGGCACGCTACCTATCTTTGAGGTATGTAGGCACCTACTACCTAACAAATCATAGCAGCATTACAAAGTGGTGACATCTATGAACATTTCCCATAACTATTTTAAGTTTCTCATAAATCATGGAAAAGTGATAGGACACGCAACCTGGGAACACGTTCATTGACATTTGTAGCAATCGAATTGTATTTGCAGTGGGACTTAATCCCAACGATATTCGATTTTACCAAATCTACGATTATTTCCGGATTGTCCAATATCTATTTATCATATAAATCTCGGTTTTACCTACCCATGAATGTATCATTCTTTTACGGGCGCTTTTTTATCGTGTTACTAGGTAGGTACCTAGTTTTTTCCCGCATAGGCTTTTTTCCTTCAATTTTAGCCACGAACAGAAATGTTCGAGTGGTACTACGAATTGTTCTGTAACCTGACGTCACCTAAATCATCTTTATTAGATGTAAACAGGCCAATGATGATGATTACTAGTTCTTTCGAATCAGAGTGGAAGGATTAAAATGCGCCTAGCAGGCTCCTTCCGCGTACTACGTTATAAATAAGCTATTGAATAACACAGAGTTTACCTATTACCACAGTTAAAAAACATTATTAAGTAAAATTCATCGATTGTTTTTTAGGCTGTGAAATAAGATCTATTCAGCGGTTGTTGTTTGTTCTATTTATAAATCTTCGAAAGTTTTGAAGCTTTGATAGATCTGAGCCATCTCATCTTGTTTGGAGCTTATTATTCCTTACCACTAGCTAGCCTACAAGTGCTACGGAAGGTGCTACGAATAGCTACGAAGGTATACGTTTGGCGTCTCTATAGCAAACCCTGTGCACGAGCGGCGGTACACACTTCAGAACCTATTAATTTCTAAGCTGCCAAGTATCAGGCAGCAAATCGAAACGGGAGATTAGTCTGTTATTTCAGTTACTCTAAATTTGATGTTTGCTAAGCTACAACCCGCCGGAATCCTTCATCGCCCTATCCGATGTGTCAAAGATACACCGTCAAATGAAATGCGCGATTCGTGATTTCAATCATCGGCTTTTGCAATTGCAATTTTAGTTCCCGATTGCGGAAACGGATCCGCGTTATCAGATAAAAGGCGCTGAGACCGGGTCTAAGCCTGGTGTTGTGATGTGTGAGGACTCCACATGTCGGCGCTCACCCGCAATGAAAGATCCGACGCGAGCGCGTCACAAGCACATGTCACCGGGGGGAACAAACTTAGGTGGGGGGTTCAGTACGCGCCCGCGCGCGTGCACGAGGGGGCTGGCAGCATGGTGCTGCGGGAGCTGCGCGCTATCGAGCGGCCGGCCGCGCGCCGCCTAGCGACTGCCGCGCGGCCGCTGCGCGCGCACGGCCGCACCCCCGCCATCGCGGCACTACGCGGTGAGGTACGGAGCACCCGCGGGTGCCTGGGACCTACCGTCCCGCCTAGGGTTGCCGGGTGCCGCTCTCGACGAACACTATCCAACTTCTGCAAGTTTTGGCTAAGCGAATCTTAGCAGGGAACCCGATCGAGTGCTTTGCACTTAGCCAACCAGGTGTAACGTTTTCCAGTTCATCCAAAAAGGACATACCTACCTACTTAGGAAGGTAGGTTTCCTCCTAATTTTGTCCTCTTACGTTCGAAAATTACTCTCGTCGTCACAAATTTTTGGAAATCACAGGAATATGAGATGTACCTACCTATGTTGCGTAGATTAGCTTATAGATAGCTAAGGTAGGTAGGTAGGTACTTCCTCGCTATTAGATGGCCCATTATGGAAAACTGCCGGAAAATCGTGAAACTAGTTCAAAATCAAAAGCGATGTCTTGATATGCAACAATCCATGATTCGGCGCATAGCTTCCAAAAATCACATCCAAAATTCAGGTCAATTTCTAACTGTGTCACGTGAGAAGCACCCTCCAATTTCCCCGAGGCTGCTGTACCACACCGCGAGTACGCGCTCTCGTGTTTATTTTCGGCTGCGGCCGCTGTGCCGAGAGGCGCTTGCCCGCCCGTCGCCATGGCAACGCACCCCAGACGCCGAACCGCCGGGGACCAGCGAACGGCGGCGGAAACTCCCGAGCGCCAGCAGCCTGGAAGGTGCCTGGAGCTCAGCTGAAAGAGCGCGCTTGAAGTTCAGAGCCCTCGTTCATCGTCTAGGTAACTTGCTCAATGCCTGTGGGTACGAAATTACCTGCCCAGGTAGGTAAGTATCTATATCTAGGTTTTACTTACATAGTTGCTTCTCTACGTGAGTAGGCACCTACCTAGTGATTAGAATTGCTAAGAACTGATATAGAGCTGGGTAATAAAGTTGGTAAGGGAAATACATAGGTAGTTATATGTACCTATCATTATACTATGGGTAGGTTAGGTAGGTATTTAGGTAAGTAGATATACCTACATACATAATATAGGTATGTACCTACCTACCTGCAATACCCCTAGGTACCTACTATTATATATTAAGCCCTCCTTTTGTAACACATTTTTTGTAATTGTGTACAATAAAGTATAAATAAATAAATATAACCTACTCGTACGTAATGTCGGCAATTTCTAATTTATCCAGAACAGTGCCTGTTTTGTTTAAAGTTTTCTTTGATGTTACCTAAAAATGTACGTCCGATTACAATCGGGATTTTGAGGTTATTTTGAGCTCTTGTGTAATTTTGGTGTTTATTTTTCAATAAAGCCCGAGTTCTGGATTATGCAAATTGATTCATCCATCGGAAAAAATCCAGAGAATTTAAAAAAAAACAGCCATCTGTTGTTTTAAAATTGACTTGACAATTTAACTGTCACTCCGTGACGTTGACAATAAATACAATAAAAAACTTGACATTAGCAGAAACTGTCTTATATAGACAGATGCCAAAATAAAAGAAAAAGAAGAAAAAATTCAGATCGGAAATCAATAGAGAAAATTAGGTTATGCGAGTGCAAATCCGATTGTAATATTTCTAGATCTTGAAATAAACAATGAACTGAAGTTGAAAATGTTTTGAGATTTGCAAAGTTGTTCAGTTCTAAATAAACTCAAGATGTCTATGATAAGAACTGGCTTGCGAAAACTAGCAGGTGTTCTTGGCAGCGGTCAAGGTAATTCTTCAAACATTTCGTCGCTGGCTTTGTTTTGATTTATCTATCTTAAATCTAAATAATGTAATGTTTATTTTAGGTGGAGTTCTATCCAAATTCGTCACAACCCTCGCACCTGTGGAGAATAAGTCAGTGCAAGAAACCACAAAGAATGTCTTAGCAACTTGCAACAAATTAGTAGAAGAACAGGCCTCACGTAGCTTTGCTATCATTCATTTACTGGGCAAGCAATGGCGCGTAACTGATGGAGATCTTCTTTGTGTTGAGGGACACTGGCCACCTAACATCGGAGACAAGATAAGATTGGACAAAGTTTTATTGGCAGGCACTAAAGACTTTTCCCTAATAGGTAGACCCTTGGTTCAACCAGGTTTAGTAGATGTGACCGCCACTGTCATCTCTAAAGGTCTTTCCCACACAAGAACTAACTTCAAGAAGAAGAGGAGGAAGCAGTACATGAGGATCAACTTTCAACGGTCACAGCAGACAATCCTAAGAATTAATTCTGTAGAAATAGGCAATAACATAGGTAAATGAAGTACAAAAATGCTTTCTAAAATGTATAATTAGTGGTTTATAAATTAATACTTAATAGAATAATAGACATTGTTTCATTTTAACTATAGATAATTTACCTACACATAGATTTATATAATTTGTCAACTAAACTTAATATTATCACAATATTCCTGAAACACACATTTATGCTCCTCTTTGAGAAATCTTTTCATGCCTTTGTATAAGTAAAATGTTTTTCTATTTTCCAACAAACTTGTTAAAATCTTTGTGAAAGCTGGATAATCTCCTTCTTTCTTGTAAGTTGATATAGAAACTTGGAATTGCTTGTATTGGTCAGGGTTTAGAAGAAATTTTATTTCTTTTACAAAGTCAACCAATGAGACCGGTGCTTCTTTTTCTACCATTTGTTTACTGGAACTTGGTTCTGTGTTGAGATTCTCTTCAAAACCGAATGGTTTGATCTTTAACTTTTTTCTTTTAGCAACTGAAGTAACGCAACTTTCATCAGCATTTCTCTTGTGTATTGTCACTAAAGGTTCAAATTTGTTTTCTACTTCTTGATCACTGTTATCAAATGAACTGAAAAAATCTTTTGCCTCTTTCGGTTTGAACTCATTTACATAAGCTGAAGCTTTTGAATTTTTGTAGAAGTCTATAGAGAAATCTGCATAAACCTCATTCGAGTTTGGATACTTACTTACAGTTTTCTTATTGGTTGACTTTACTGCCCTAGAGTTAGTTGTAGGGAATGCTACTCCACTTATGCTGGTTGATCCATTTTCTGATGTATTGCTGTTAGATTCATGAGGTAGGAGGGGTTTTAGTTTGGGAGATGGTAATGTTGATTGAGCAGTCTTGAAAAATCTACAAATCTCACTGACTGTCTCACCAAACTTGTTTGAGACATTAATGTGGTCTCTCAACCATGCAGATAGTTGACCTTTTAATTTAGGACTATTGAATCTAGTGTCACATAGAAGTATTGCTCCATAGTCATTCTTGTGTCTGATCACCCTCCCAATAGCTTGGTTTACTGCTCTTGTAGCTTCTAAGGAGTACCACTCATCACCAGACAAGTAATCTTTATCTCTTGATCGAAGTTCATCCAGGTATTTTTTCTTTAATATGATTCTTGGGTCCTTTAAAGGTGGGAAGGGTAACCCTGTAATGATGACAGCTCTACCATTCATATCAGCAAAGTCTAGGCCTTCTGACACCTTACCTCTACACACAGCCATGAAACAAGCTCCTCTGGTGCTAGGATCGCTTATTTTGGCATAGTACTCACTGATGATAGCATTGAAAGTGTCTTTTCTCTGAGGCTCAACAAATATTGGCTTGATACTGTTGATGCTTGACCAAATTCCCTCTGACTGCCACATTTCTTGACACTTGGCCATGATTGGGTATGATGGGAAGAAGACTAACAGTCCATCAGGCACTACTCTGCTGAAACTCAATATGGTTCTGCCCAGGGAACAGATGTATTTTGGATTATCCCGGTTCTGATAATTGGAGTTGAGAAGTGTTGAATCAGGACCATGACTAATGATCTTCACACATATCTGGTTAGATTTGACTATGTGTGGATTCTCAAGTTGGACTCCTACTGGAATTCCTAGCTCTGATTTCAGTGGTTTCAAGGGGGCAAGAGTCCCACTTGTGAGGATAATGCTTCTGACGTTTTGGTCAAGTAACTGCTTCATGCCAAAGCCTGGACTGAAACACCAGTAGCTAATAACCCTTTCTGCTGTCCTAGAAGTGGAAGTTTTCAGTGCTCCCCAACTATCAGTCTTCTTATTGTTTTTTTTATCCTCAACTTGTACATGGACTTTGTAACACATTTTGACTCTTTCTTTATATGAATGGGTAGTTCCACTGAACACTACATTCAGTAAATCTACTATTTTCTGTAGCCCTACTCCTTTGCGGGAGAAAAGGGATGCACTTGCAGTTGATAAGTACTGAATGAGATTATCAATCAAAGTAATTACTGACATTTGATTATGGTCCCTTATTTCAGCTTTTGCCAAAAGTTCAAATATGTATCCACCAGGGTATGTTGTACCTTCTGCACCGATTTGAATTTCATCTATTGTCTTTTCCAGAGCAAGCATCATTTCTTTCAGAATACACAAGTCATCACAGGTGAAATCTTTAGGCTGCACTCCTTCCACAGTCATGTCTAGTTCTTCAGAATTTGTCTCTCCGAATGATTTCATAACATGAGTGATTTCATCAATACATAAGGCCACATCAGTTGTTCTTATTTGCAATGATGCAGACTCTTCACACATTTTTTCAACATTATGTGCTTCATCCAATATAATAATATTGTTCATCAAATCAACACCATTTGCTTTTCTTGATTTCGGGTCCAATATATAATTGTAGGGCATGAAAATTATATCAGCATCTTGTTTTAGCTCTTTAGAAATGTAATAAGGGCAACATTTCAATTTCTTACCAACAGAGACAAGATCCTCTATGTCCAATATTTCATCTCCTTTTATTGCTCGATCATCTTTTTTAGATTCAACATTGTTATAAAAGTGGCAAGTTCTTGTTTTAACTTTCAACTGACACATATGAACTTTGTTCATGTTATTGGTCTCTTTAGATACCTCAGGATGTATACACATTTGATCACGAGAGCCAAGAATAGTGGCTTTCACGTGTCGATAACTAGACCTCTTGAGTTCTTGCATGGCCTGTGTTAGCTGAGAGTGTGTTCTGGAAGAGTAGATTATCTTTGGCATTCCCCATCCTGTACTATCCTTAGCTTTACCTGAACCAGCACTAGCTTTCAGATTATCTCGAAGAGCTCCACTGAAATTGCTGTGATCTCCGAAGTTGCCAACTTGAGCATTCATTTGTAACTGTGCCTTTTTTACTAGAAGCCATGCCAGTGAAGAACATAGCAGGCTGAGAGTTTTACCAGTACCTGTAGGAGATTCCAACACTGCGTTCGTGTTATTCTGAAGGCTTTGGATCACTGCTTCCATGTACGCTGTTTGTACATCGTAAGGCTCAAAAGGAAAGCTAACCGGTATACCTAATATCATTACGTCAGGCATTCTTTTTCCTTTAGAACTTTACGCTCTCAAATCTAAGAATCCATTCATCAAATTTTAATAACAACACGGCAAAGTTTATTTTGAAAAATAAAATGTAGGTTTTATTGACCTGTCTCATTCTGTCTGTGACTCAAGTCATTTATTTCCCGCCAAAACAAAAGTCAAAGTTTTTGACTTTTCATAATTCATTCCTAGTCAATGTCACTGTTGTCATCTCAGTCCAGTCAGATGTTTTATTCGACTCATGAAAAAAAATGTGGGATTTTCTGCGGTGTATTTGCCTGACAACTACGTCGCTCTGGTTTTTATATGTTTTCTCGTGTTATTTTGAGTTTTATTGCGTAATTTTGGTGGTTATTTTGCCAATAAAGCCCGGGTTCTTGACGCGAGTGTAAAGTATGTGAATTAGAGTGAATAGTTTTCTTGAAATTCCATCGGAGGAAATCCCGAAAATTTTCAACAAAACAGCCATCTTTTGTTTTAAATTGACTTGACTACTTGACTATGACTCTGTGACGTTGACAATACTTATAAATAAATACACTTGACACTGGCAAAATTGTTCTCTAAGAGACAGATGCCATAATTGAAGAAGAAGAAGAAAAAAAATGTATATTTTTTATCATAACCTCCCACAACAACCAAAACATTGTGTTGTTTTGTTTCGTTTCGACACATTAGAATTAGAATAAAATCGTTGATTATTCAATTCAATTTCCAATAACAATGGAAATAGAAGTAAGCCAGGTTTATACGTCTATCGCTTGTAATCGTACTCCAGAAATAGTAGACTGGAATAGCGACGGCCTGATTTGTTATGGTGGATCAAATGCTGTTGTTATTTACGATACGGTAAGGATATTCTAATCGACTAACTAAATATTGTGTCTATAGGTTCATCGTACAAAAGTAAAATATATTTATAGGTACCGCTAATACCGGGAACATACCCATACCCTAGTAGGTAGGTTAAGTACCTATGCCTACTGTCTTCACCTGGTAAATGTATCTAGATACGGTATAGGAAAATAATCTACAAGATATACGGCAGTGTGTTAGCCGAGTTTAGCGACACATTTAGCAGTATTGGAATGAAGTTCCTTATCGCGCGTTGTGAAAGGGGGCTAGACGGAAAAAATTCTCACGAAAAGTTGTAACGACACTTTCTGCTATAGTAAGCTATTGTAAGCCGTGCGGCGTGCGCGTGTTTCTCTGTCTATCTCTCTCTCTCTCAGAGAAAGCAAGGAAAGGAACTTCGTTCCATGGGGGTGTCCCTTGACACCTCTCAAGTTTTTTTATATATACACAAACCATTTCAAGCTTACATTGATTACAGAAAGCAAAAGCCAAGGACCCAATAACAGTCCTTAGTCACCATCGAGGCAGAGTTAACTCTGTCAAATGGCTCCGCAAACATGACGGCTCCAGCACGGAGCTGATCTCCTGCTCTGCAGACAAAACTGCTGCGATATGGACCCTGAAAGACGAGGTGTGGGCAGTGACGGCCACACTTGAAGGTCACAAAGATGGTGTTATGTGTATCCATGGAACCTACCATGGGGATAAATTGCTTGTTTTTTCTGGATCTATTGATTCCACTGTCAAAGTATGGGAGAGGAATGAAGATGGTAAGGACATTTTCTATGAAATATATAAATTAGGATACTTAATTCTCTTATTCCCTGTTACTCAAAAGTATAACTAACCTAACTAAAAGATATACACCATTTCGAGTTCATAACAAAACTAACTTTATTTCAAGTACCCTCCACTTACAAATGTAATAATTAATAATCAACCGTCAAATACATAACATATTATCTCCCTTTATAAATTGAATCAAACAAAATATTAATTAATTTCAAAAATCATACAATATGCAAAACTTCACCAAGTCCGACACAGGACATAATAGAGACAACCAATAGGTACAGCAATCTACCTATAGACCACATGGATGAAGAAGATGAACCAAGGGTAAAAAAGGTGAAACCACCTCCTATCATGCTCTATGGAATAGACAATGTCCATAAACTGATGGAAATGCTAGAACCTGTGGCAGAAAGAAGTAAATTCTCTCTTAAGATCGTCAGCAAAAACCAGCTCAGAATCAGCTGCATAGAAATAGAGACCTATAGGCTCATAGTAGCTACTGTAAGAAAAAATGGCTTGATTGGACATACATTCAACATGAAAGACCAAAAGTGCTACAGAATAGTCATCAGAAATTTACATCATACTACGCCGCATAGTGAAATAAGAGATGCCATTAAAACCACCGGAAATGAGGTGTCTGGTGAAATAGTCAACGCTAGATACGGCCCAGATAAAACCCCAACATCGACTTTCTTCGTAAACCTACTACCGAGCTCAAACACTAAGAAAGTGAAAGAACTTAAATATATTTACAACCAGTCTGTAGTTATTGAAGACCCAAGAAAGAAAAAAACCCTATTACAATGCCAAAGATGCCAACAATACGGCCATTCTAAAAACTACTGTATGAGACCATATCCTTGTGTAAAATGCACTGAATCACACAAAACCTCAGAATGTCCCAAAACTGACAGAAATTCTCCAGCTCAATGTGCCCTATGTCTTGGCCCTCATCCGGCAAATTTTAAAGGCTGCGAAGTTTATAGGGAAATTCTACTAAGAAAAAGACCTACCATCAACCGTAATACAAGAGAAAGAACCCAGAGTCACCTCGGTGAGCCAAAAGCGACGGAGGAAAAAGAAACAAAGCGGACCCAGAGAAACACCACGCAAAATGAACCAAACAAAAAATTCACATATGCTGAGACCACTAAAACACAAAAAAAAAACATGACAAGATCTACTAGCGCACAAATAACTACACCAACCATTGAAATAGAGACCGCTAACGACGATAAACCAACACAAATATCACACAACTCAGATTGGAACAAACCAATCAATCAGGGTAATCCAAAGAAAACCTCACCAGACCAAAGTGCTGTAAATACAACACTAGAAAAACTGATATTAAAACAATCAGAAAAATTTGATTTAATCCTACAACAAATGAGTAGCCTAATCAGCCTCATAACAACACTCATAACAAAGCTAACTTAATGGCTGCCTTAAGAGTAGCAACTTGGAACACCAACGGTCTTGCTCCAAATGTAGCAGACGTTGTAACTATGATGACACTAAACAAAATAGATATTCTCCTAATCTCCGAGGCGCATTGCACGGAGAACAGCAGCATAAAGATCAAACACCACAACGTGTACCTCACGAACCATCCTGATGGAACAGGCCACGCAGGCACCGCTATTATCATCAGGAGTAACATCAAACATCACCCACTACCAGAATATAAAACTACTCACATCCAAGCTACCACCATTTGCGTTGAAGACAAATGCGGCTACTTTAACATCTCAGCAATATACTGTCCACCTAAGCCGATTATCACTGAAACTATGTTCTCTGACTTTTTCTCAACACTCGGACCACGTTTTATAGTTGGAGGTGACTGGAATGCCAAACACACACACTGGGGATCTAGAATAATCCTACCAAGGGGACGACAGCTCAAAAAAGCTGTTGACAACAACAACCTAAACACAATTTCAACGGCCCAACCCACGTACTGGCCAACTGACACCAGAAAGAAACCAGACCTACTTGACTTTTTCATTATAAAGGGACTTTCTGGTAACTACATGAAGGCTGAATCCTGCCTCGACTCATCCTCCGACCACACGCCTGTTATCCTGACAGTGAGCTCTATAATAATAGAAACTGACCGACCACACTCCATTTGTAACAAACATACTGACTGGCAGTCATTTAGAGAGTACATCGAAGAAAATATTAACCTCAAGTTTCCTCTTAAAACTGCCGAAGATGTTGAAGAATATACCAGGCACATAACGACACTGATACAAAAATCATGTTGGTTAAACACACCACCAGATAACATCAAAAATAAAACAATAAATATTCCTCTAGAGATTAAAAATAAAATCAGAGAAAAAAGAAGACTACGTAGAGTCTGGCACACCAGCAGGAACAGCTCTGACAAAACTGCTTTCAACAAAGCTATTGTAGAGTTAAAAACTATAATACAAAACTCTAACAACGAAACACTTGAGAAAAAGATGTTATCTCTAACCGCCACGGCATCTACCGACTACTCATTATGGAAATGCATGAAATCATTTGACAGACCCCAAATTGCGAATCTTCCACTGCAAACCAACAATGGATGGGCCAAAACAAGCGAAGAAAAAGCTGAACTGTTTGCGAAACACCTCTCCCAAGTGTTTATGTGCAATCCACCAAGTGAACCTGAAACTGAGAAAGCAATTGATGAAATAATTGAAACACCGTTCCAACTTGACCCCCCACCAAAGCCAGTTTCCCCTAGAGAAATAAACAATATCATTAAGACCTTCAAAGAAAAGAAATCTCCTGGCTACGACCTAATTACAAAAGAAGTCTTGAAGGAACTGCCAAAAAAGGCGATTGTGTCCATCGTAATGCTGTTTAATGCTATATTTAGAGTACAATATATTCCATTGCAATGGAAAGTATCACAAATCATTATGATCCAAAAACCCGGAAAACCAGGACATGAAGTCTCATCATACAGACCAATAAGCTTGCTGCCTCTCCTATCCAAACTATTTGAAAGAACACTCTTGTCACGAATCCTGCCAGAACTCAAGAAAAACAAAACAATACCCAACCACCAATTTGGCTTTAGAGAACAACACTCGACTGTAGAACAGGTACATAGGGTCTATAATAGGGCGTGTAAAAACCGGGTTGTTTAAAAAAACCGGGTTTTCGAGTTTTATTTTTCAATAACCGGTTAAAAACCGGTTATTCGGTTATTTTTCCAGTTTTTTAATACAGGTGTCTCGGGACAAAATAAAACCTTAAATTTTAGTAAAAATGAACTAAGTAATTATTGTAATAAGCAAGCACCAATTAAATTTTAAAATATTTTAATATAATTATGTTTAACTCACTCTTACTCGAATAAAGTAAAAAAATTGAACAACATGATAAGGTCTTGTCTAGGTAATGTAATTCACTCTTTTATACGGCAGTATTAAAAACTCTTTCTCTCTTACTCAAATGAAACCATAACAAGTTAAATTAAATTAAAATTTTAATAAACCTCTGACACAAATTTTTAAAACATTTTCTTGTAATATAATTCAGCAAGACTGCGAAAACTACAGGGGCATTAGCCTACTCAGCATCGTCGGTAAGCTGTATGCGAAAGTGTTGATCGAATGAAAGAAACTGATGAGGATATGGGATGCACAAGCAGGATTTCGAAAGGGTATGGGATGTACGGATCAGGTCTATCCTTGCGATGCACAGCCGAGAAATTTTTGGCAAAGGTCTAAAGGTCTATTGCGCTTTCGTGGATCTGGAGAAGGCCTATGACAGAGTGATGAGGAATGAACTGTGGTCGGCTCTGTCGATGTATGGGGTAAAGAGCAACCTGGTGCGAGTTCTGAAATCTCCCTATGAGGGTTCTAGGGCTTGCGTTAGGATACATGGGTCATATAATTAATGGTTTAACATCGAAAAGGGTGTTAGACAGGGATATGTAGCGTCACCATGGCTTTTTAATCTATTCATGGACAGTTGGCGTCAATGAGTTACCCGTCAAATGTCTTCTCTATGCTCACGATCAGGTAATACTTGCGTCGTCGGCAGAGGAGTTACAGGAGATGGTAACAGGCATGCATGTAGCATTTGACAGGAAAGGAATGAAAATAAATGTAAGTAAGAAGAAAGTTTTTGAAAGAGATGAATGCATTACAGAATGTGAAATAATGATCAGAGGAGAAAGAGTGGAACAAAAGAAAGAGTTTGTAGGTATATTTGGGTACGCTGTTTAAGAATGATGGGAAACATGATGATGATATTGAAAGGAGAGTGAATGCTGGAAATCGTGTGAATGGGGCACTTCACTGATTTATGAGCAGTCGGATCGTTTCTAAAAAGGCACGACTGGCTGTGCATGGTGGAGTGTTAGTGCCGACATTAATGTATGGAAGTGAAAGTTGAGTATGGCAGAAGAAGCATCAAAGTAGAATAAATGCAGTGGAAATGTGAGCTTTAAGAAGTATTGTGTGGTTTAACTTTGAATGATAGAGTGAAGAATAGTGTGATAAAAGAATGTTGTGGAGTGAAAGAAGACGTAGTGATGAAAATTGAGAAGGGTATGCTAAGATGGTTTGGGCATGTAGAAAGGATGGATGAAAGGAGATTGACGAAACAGGTGAATAAGGCGAGTGTGAATAGGACAGTTGGAAGGGGAAGACCTCGGCGTACGTACCTCGAGCACATTGGGGACGTTTTAGAGAAAGGCCAGGTCCAGAGTACCCTAAACCGACGCATGTATGAAGAATGTAGTGAGAGTGAATGAAGCAAAAGAGGTGTGTCAGGATCGTAGCAAGTGGAGATCCGTGATCTCTGCCTACCCCGTCGGGAAACAGGCGTGATTTTATGTATGTATGTATGTATGTAATTAGGTGGACAATTATGGCCGTTCCAAATAAAGTCTGCAAGGCGTAGTTTTAAATGAATTTGTCATATATTACTCATTAAAAAAAACTCGAAAAACCGGGTTTTTTGCCAAGAAAAAACCGAATAAAAACCGACGTAAAATCAGTCGGTTAATCGGTTTTTCGGTTAATCGGTTAATCGGTTTACATGCCCTAGTCTATAATACAATCAGGACATCCCTGGAAAACAAACAATACTGTTCTTCGGTTTTCTTAGACATCCAACAGGCCTTCGACAAGGTGTGGCATAAGGGTCTACTATCCAAAATCAAGCTATGCCTCTCACACGTCTATTTCCCTATACTTAAATCTTATCTCACTAAAAGGATATTCCAAGTAAAAGAAAATGGCTCTACATCAAAATTTTATGAGATCAACGCAGGAGTTCCACAAGGTTCCGTACTTGGACCGATCCTGTATTCACTTTACACCGCAGACTTGCCAGAGATAGCAGAAGTAACCACAGCAACGTTCGCAGATGACACGGCGATCATGGCTAGAAGTAACGACCCAGAAAAAGCATCCGAAATTCTACAAAGAGGCCTAGATAAGATTGCAGAGTGGATGAGTAAATGGCGAATAAAGGCCAGCTCTACAAAGTCAGTCCAAGTAACATTTACTCTTCGAAAAGACAACTGCCCGCCAGTAAAACTTGGAGACACCTACCTACCCCACAGTGACACTGTAAAATATCTAGGCCTACACCTAGATCGACGTCTTACATGGCAAACCCACATAAAAACCAAGAGGGAACATATGAACCTGAAATTCAGAAACCTCGCTTGGCTACTAGGAAGGAACTCTAAGCTGTTAACAGACAATAAACTTCTTATTTATAAAGCTGTACTGAAGCCAATTTGGTTATACGGCATACAACTATGGGGATGTGCAAGTAGCTCCAATATAGCCATCATCCAAAGAGCGCAGAACACAATGCTGAAAACAATAGCGAATGCCCCATGGTTCATTACCAACACTGAAGTGCACGAACATCTTCACATGAACACAGTAAAAGAGGAAATCAAATTAACTGCTGCCAAATATAAACAGCGCCTAGCTCACCACCCGAATGAGCTAGCTGCCCAACTAGTACAGCCCAGCTACCAAAAACGGCTGAAACGACATGACATCCAAACGCTAGATGAAAGACACTAGCCCTATACAGACGGAATTGTGTCCAAGGGTGGAACACAAGCCACAAGAGAACGTCCTCATAAATGATTTGCTTATAGTCGCAAGACTGATCGCAGATGAGATTAGAAAAAAAAAAAAGTATAAGCAATAATATATCTATATACATATTTTAATCAGAGCAATTAGGCATTCCTATTATGTCAGGCCACATATCTGGTGGTGGTATCTCAATAGGTGGCTCAGCAGATGCTTGCGAATCCGAATCCACCACTGCTCTGTTCTCCGTCAGTCTAGCCTCAGCCTGTACTGTTCTTGCCAGTATTTGGTCAGCATGTCGACGGTGTAGCTGTCCATCTTCCGTCCTCACCCTGTACACACTAGGTCCTTCCACCATCTCTACCGTGGCTCTCCGCCATTTCTCACCAGAGCCATACATGTGGATGAGCACAGGTTGGTCCACCCCAAACGTTCTAGCGGGCGCGCGCTGCGCCACCGCCTCCAACTGCAGTTCGCCACGGCTCGGTGCGGAGTCAGGGTGGAGTGAAGACATTGCCGTTCTATATTTTCGGCCGTTGAGCATTTCCGCCGGAGTTTTGTTTGTACAGCTATTTGGAACTGTACGCATATAATACAGTACCTTGCTCATCATTTCACTCCATGGCCAGTTTAAATTTTCCATTTTCTTAATTTTATTTTTAAAGGTCTGTATTGCTCTCTCAATTTGGCCATTCGTCGCTGGGTGGTATGGTGGGGCAAACAAGTGTTTAATTCCATTTTGCTTCAAGAAATTGTTGAATTCTTCAGAAGTAAATGCTCTCCCATTGTCAGATACAACCACCGCAGGTAAGCCTTGTGAAGCAAAAATTTTCCTCATCACAGTTATAACAGCTCCACTACTCATAGTGTTAACGATCTCTGCTTCCATCCATTTACTGTGGCTGTCTATCAACACAAAAAATGTTTTCCCCTGAAACGGTCCAGCAAAGTCAATATGCACTCTATGCCAAGGCTTTTCCGACGTCACCCATGTCTGCGGATCTCTTGGAGGACTATTTCTTACTAGCTGGCACTGCTCACAGCTCGACACCATTTGTTCAATTTGATAATCCATCCGGACCCACCATACATAGCCTCTTGCATATGCTTTTGTTTGGACTATACCCGCATGAGGGGCATGTAAAATTTTTAATACCTGTTCTTGTAACTTAGCAGGTACTATGACTCTGTTACTCCACAGTAAACAGTCTTTACTATGAGAAAGAGCCTCCCTTCTCGTCCAAAACGGCTGCAAAGCCGAGTCTGTGTTCTTAGTAGGCCAACCATGCAGAACATGGAATAATACTCTCTGGAGTAAAACATCCTTTCTTGTTTCCGCAGCAATTTTCTCTGCATTTAAATTCCAGCCACCCAGCTGTTCATCCAACAACAATACTTCCTTCAGCCCTTCTTCAGCTACTGTTCCAGTAGATGGTGCAGTCCACCTGCTCAATGCATCCGCATTGCCGATTGACTTTCCAGGTCTGTGTTTGATTGTATATTCATAACAAGCCAATTTCAAAGACCAACGTAACATCCTAGGTGAGATCTGGTCAGGTATTAGTTTAGCTGGATTAAACAAACCAACTAATGGCTTGTGGTCAGTTATTATGGTAAATCTGCGACCCAATAAAAATTCATGGAATTTTGACAGTCCGAACATAATAGCCAAGGCTTCCTTATCAATCTGACCATACCGCCTTTCGTGTACCTGTAGAGTACGCGACGCCATCATGATTGGTCTCTCAGATCTATCATCCATGACATGTGCTATGATAGCGCCCACTCCGTATTCTGATGAGTCACAAATGAGCAATAACTCTCTATGTAGGTCATATCCCACCAATGTCAAATCTGATGACAGCAAGAGTTTGGCTTTCTCAAACGCCTTTTGTTCGAGTTCACTCCACTTCCACGGCGTCTTTGACTCCAGCAACCGATACAAGGGCTCCAGCACCGTAGCTTTATCTGGTAAAAACTTTTGATAAAAGTTGTACAACCCAAGGAAAGCTCTCAGTGTTTCCTTATTAGTCGGTGCTGGTTTTTCCTGTATCTCTTTCACTTTAGCGGGTGCCGGATGAAGTCCCTCGCAATCTAGTTTTTCCATCACTCGACGAAGTCTCAGGTTATGCTGTTCCAGGGTCGCGCCCGTCACCGCCACGTCATCGAGTAGACACGCTACGCCATCCATGCCAGCCAGAGCGGATGACATTACTCTTTGAAAGATACATGGTGCCGCATTTACACCAAATGCGAGGCGATTCATTTTCATAAGACCCTTGGGTGTATTCAGTGTCAATAATTTGGCCGTCTCCTCATCAACTTTCAACTGAGTGTAAGCCTGCTTCAAGTCGAGTTTACTGAAAACTTTGCCTCCACTAAGCTTCACAAATGCTTCCACCGACGTTGGAAGTGGGTATCTATCCACTTGTATCGAAGCGTTGACTGTAGACCGGTAGTCTCCACAGATACGCAAGGATCCGTCATCTTTCTTCACTATTCTCAATGGTGTAGCCCACTCTGAGTGTCTAACCGGGGTAAGTACCCCTGTTGCTACTAGCCGGTTAAGCTCTTCTTCCACTTGCAGCTTTATTGGAAAAGGCACGGTGCGAGAGTTCAGATACCGTGGTGTTGCATCAGGACGAAGATGTAACTTAACTTCTTGGCCCTTATATGCCCCTAGCCCTTCTTTGAATAATTCCGGAAATTCATTCATAAACGGCGCCAACTCTTCATTCGACCAATTTAAGCCAGACACTTCTAAGTCCAGTAAATCAAACCAGTTGCGACCTAATAGACTAGGTCCATCACCAGACACAACCACCAGTTCACACTGAGCCTCTTTCTCGCCTAATACCACACGCACGTTTGCCGCTCCTACGACTTTTAGAGTTTAATGTCCGTAAAATTGCACTTCGCACATAATGCACTTATAGCGGCCGTAAAGTCTTGCACGCTTTCCTTCTGCAATTGTACCCGCTTATGAAATTTGCCCGCTTGCAAAATTTCATTCACCTCTGGTTCATAAAACTTGTCCAAAACTGCTAAAATTTCACTGAATTTTACATGAACAGGTCGAGCAGGCACTACAAGGGATGCTATTAAAGCGTACGTGTCTTTTCCACATTGTGACAAAAACAATGATCGCGATTTGTCTTCATCTTTTGTCTCGCCTCGAATCAGTCCCGCCGTGTCGAGAGCACATAGTAACTGTTCCTTGTAGTCACACCACACATCAGTTTTGGAGTTAAATAAACCCGGCAACACAATATTCGTCACATTGAATGCCATTTTGGTACAATTTTCAATTATTTACCGCAGTCGCCACTAAAAGATATACGCCATTTCGAGTTCATAACAAAACTAACTTTATTTCAAGTACCCTCCACTTACAAATGTAATAATTAATAATCAACCGTAAAATACATAACACTAACCTAACATAATAAGTCTGAAAAATAAATAATATAGATACATAACACATTTATCAAACATAATTGAGTAACTGGAAAACATTCAAACTTTCACATGACTGATGATCAGGAGTTCTTACTTTTAAAAAATCTTCCAGGCATAACACAGTTCAAACACAATATACCACTCCATTCTGGCCTCTGTCTAACCCTCCACTGTCACATATTACCCGTGGTTAATCAGCCAATTCTATTCTGCGCATTGGATGACTTCAAAATAAATGTATTTACGGGGGAAGATTTTCATCGAGTGCATCAGATGGTCGGCCATGAGGACTGGGTTAGGGGGCTGGATGTACTGGCTTTAGGTTAGTTGATTATTTTATTTTGTTATAATAATATAAGTGCTTAGTAATAAATATACTTATGAATAGCATCATTATTAAAATGCTGCCTCTGAGGAAATATTGTGTCTTAATTGCATACATACTTCAATAAAAAAAAAATAAAAAAAAATATGATCACGACTGTAATCCCCGGGCTTGGTAGATATCTCCTCAGATCTTTGGTTACTTAGATCTTTGAGGATATCTAAAGGGGGTAGTCAGAGGCAAGTCCAAACATGACATTTGGTACATGCCCACATTTTGCACAGTAGTTAGTATTCCGTACGTGACAGGTTGCAAGCCCATTGCCGCTTATAAGAATACTAACCCATGACACACACCTTCGAATTATTGGTTCTAGGGTATGCCGGTTTCCTCACGATGTTTTCCTTCACCGTTTAAGAGCACTGGTATTGCGCACATAAATTTTTTCGAAAGGAAAAACTCATTGGTGCACGACCAGGTTACATACTTCAATACCTTACTATATTAAGTTTGGCTCAATAATAATTTCATTAATTTCATCAAAATTGTATTCAGTTATTCTGTTACTTATTGTTGTATACTTGTAATGTCACATAACTCAATAAATAAATTTAATTAAAAAATAGCGGCCCCCATAGTATGTTTGATGCCCTTACTCTCATGAATACTTATTCCCAGATGACTCCACCATTCTCCTGGCCTCCTGTTCCCAAGACACGTACATCCGTCTCTGGCGCATACAGATCTTCACCAATGAAGACGTCAATATCTCAGTTGAGAAGAAAGTGTTCCCAGCATATGGAGAACAATGGGAGGTGAAACTGGAGGCCGTGTTGGGAGGTCACGAGGGATGGGTGTATGGAGTGCACTGGCATCCCCCTGTAGTTGAAAATGGTTAGTAAATTGGACCAGTGTGAGTGAGATCACTGAGAACTGACACACTACTTTTTTTATTAAATGTTCAATCACTTTGACGTCTGTCTTTATACTTGCCGACGTTTTTCTCAAATGGACAAGACATAACAAAGATCATTATAGTCAATAGTCACTATATATTTATGCATTGAAATCACAGGGATCATTTTGAATCGTCTTACATACTAGGTGTCTAGGACGGCATCTAGACGATGCCAATTCCAGTCCTAGCCCCAGTCTGAGAAGAACTGACAAGAAACTCGCTGGGCCCTAGCGCTTTTTTGTATGATCCTTGTTAATTTTGTTAGGGACACCTAGCAGAGTTGGAGCTGATACGTCCCAAGCTTTTTTGTCATCATGATATTCTATAAAAAGCTTTCCGAAACAGTTTCTGTTTAATTACATTTTTTAATTTTTTCCCAATCGATAAATCAAGCATGTCGCTTCGGATCTTGTTATAGTAGCGTACACATTGCCCTTTAAAGGATTTACTTTAGTGACCTTAACCGCGAAAACAGCGAGTTTATCTTTATGTCTAGTATTAACAGTATGATTATCACTATTTTTCTTAAATAAATTAATGATTTTGTGAACATATCTCGCACGCGTACATATTTCGATAATCAAAGGTCAAATGCATATTTAATCCAGGTAAAAGGAAGGTGGTCCAAAGCCTTCTTTCTTCTTCCCTGGACAAGTCTCTGATAATATGGCAGCCGGAGGCATCAGGGGCGTGGGTGGAGCGCGTCCGCCTTGGCGAGGTGGGGGGCAGCGGGCTCGGCTTCTACGGCAGCAGGTTCGGACCGGAGGGACAAGTGCTCGCTCACGGGTATAGCGGCAGCTTTCATATCTGGAGTTGCTGTCAGGTTGGATTTTTATTTTTTATTAAATTTTACCCTGACTATTCGTTACCCCGTTTGATTCAAATCTTGGTTGAATTATTTTGTTCCAATAAAATGCTCTCGAACGGCGAAGGCAAAGATTATACGAAATCGTCCTAGGAGGATCTTATATTAAAAGACATGTCTCAAGTCAGCTTTCTGAATTGTCTGCAACCTGTCACATAAGAAATATTACTAACTTCAAATTGTGAGGTTGCGTAGTGCTTACTTGATCGTACTTTTGACTTAGTTAGGTACCATTAAACATGCTTCAGAGCTCACTTTAGCTCTGTCACAAAACTTGGCCACATCTACAAACTTGCTTACTCTACAGGAAACAAAACAATGGCTACCTTCCGTGATTTGTGGCGGACATTTTAATGCTGTGGAGGATGTGAGGTGGGAGCCGACACACGGACGGTACATCATGAGCCTGTCAGCAGACCAGACCACCAGGGTGCATGCTCCGTGGAAGAAACCTGACGGTATGACAACTGGGCTTTTTAATCATCATGTTTAAGGGCCATACCACAAGCTCTTACCAACCATCACATATCAGAAACGTCAGTTTCAAGCTTAAAATACAATACCACTTCAAAAAAAGTTATTAATGTCGACTTTATTCCCTCGATATTTGGGTTTAAATTGCCGTGTAACGTGTAATCTATACTAATATGTATTTTTGTATTTTTGTTTGTAACGAGTAAACTCAAAAACTACTGGTCCGATTTCAAAAGTTCTTTCACTGTTAGAATGCTACATTATCCCTGAGTAACATAGGCTATATTTTATATAGGTACCTCTCGAGCAAAGCCGCGAACAGAAGCTAGTAACTAATAAGCTTATGTAAATTTTTGATATAATTCTTTGGCATAATTGACAAGCCCCGCCTACCAGAGCTCTGATTTTGATGTATTGTCCGTTCCTGTTGGATATTTAGGTATCTATTGTCACTGACTGTTGGGTATGGATTTATCTATTGGTGAATTTGGTGATGGTTCCAGGTACAAGAGAGTGGCACGAGCTGGCCCGCCCGCAAGTCCATGGTTACGACATGCAGTCGCTGGCGCTGGTCAACGGGACTACCTTCGCGTCGGCGGCCGAGGAGAAGGTCATCCGAGTGTTCGCGGCGCCCACCAACTTCATACACAACTTCGCCAACATCACTGGAGAGATGATAGAACGGGATGATACGGGTGAGACTTCGAACTTGCTGATGACTTTATGATACTATAGAAAGCGTTTTCACAGTATCCGACACGATATTATAAATATAACATAAATAATAATGGGAACCAGATAGCTGATAGATTAATTATATACATTTTTTAAGTTATTGCATACTTAGAACAGATATTATCACAAAAAACATTTGCGCTCATTACACAAATGTTTATCCTGGATGGGGATCGAACCTCCAATTTACAGTGCAGAAGGCAGAGCTACTACCAACTGAACTGTGAGGCTAGTCAACATACGACATGGCATAGAACCAGAATAATAATTGTCTGTGTTAGGTAGATAGGTACATACAGTAGGTCTACCATGAGTTGTCACATTTAGATTGGCTGACGTTACTACAGTAGTAATAGTACGTTACTATGACATCTGTCAAAATTGTTACTCATGGTACCAAATTCTAAGCAAATTAATGAGCGCAAACTACAGTCGCTGTAGTACGCTGTGACGTAGGATAGTTAGCTACGTGAGGTTTTAGTACCCAACTATCCGCTAGAGGCGCTGTACCAAGTTTTCATACATTTTTTTAACTACAGTCGCTAGCGAATGTTGATTGTGAAAACTCATGGTAGACCCTCAGATGGTATAGGTAGTAGTTTTGGTAAGTTCATCAGTGGTACAGTTTATTTATCAATTCAAGATGAGAAACTATTGGACCTCCCGGCCACTTTGTTGGCATGTCATTATTTTCAGACAAACTTTGACATCCCTTTTCCTTTTCATTGTTTTTTTATAAAGTATTCTATACCTATGTCTCAATTCCTGTCTACAATATACCAAATATCATTGAAATGGTTCAGCTTTTACGTGATTAAATAACAATCATCTGATATCAAAATTTTCGCACATAATGTTTTGAGCTTAATATGCATTTCAGGAAGTGCAGAGGGCGCCTCAGTGCCGTCGCTAGGGCTGTCCAACAAGGCGGTGTTCAGCGGGGAGGAGGGGAAACAGGACGCTGATGACGACGGGTACTTCATACCGATCAAATTAACTGGTACGCAGGAAGAACAGTGTAAACTAAATTTTTGAGCCAAATTTGCCGTCCTCAGCCTAGTAGTAAGTCCTCCGCCACTGACCACACCAATACTCTAATAAATAAATAAATAAATAATGCTGGACAGTCCCCACAGCATCATCTAGCCCCAAAGTAAGCTACTCAAAGCTTGTGTTATGGGTACTAGATAACTGATATATTTAACACATTACATAAATAGATAGATATACCTATTTTTATTATTCATAGAAAACACCCAGACCAACGGATCAAATTTCTGCAGATCGTACACAATTTTTTTCCGAGGCGGGAATCGAACCCGCAACCTCTAGCGTCGCAGGTGGACTCTCGCCCGCTGCGCCACTGAGGTCATGCTCTATAACTTGTATGCCGTTCACAGAACCTCCTACAGAAGAAACTCTGATGCAGAACACATTGTGGCCGGAACAGCAGAAGTTGTACGGGCATGGCTATGAAGTGTACGCGCTCGCTGCCAGCCCCGACGGCACACTACTCGCATCCGCGTGTAAAGCCACCACTGTGGAACACGCTGCTTTGATACTCTGGTAAACCTTTTCATTGTGTCACTAGTAGTGTTGTTTTTTCTCAGTATGTTACCGTTATTTTAAAATATTTTTTAACCTTGATATTAGAGCTCGTTTTTCAATAGCATAAAGATTGGTTGATAATAAGTTATTTCACGAAGGGTACATTTAAAATTGACTATTGACTAATATTTTAAGAGATAAAGAAAATATAGAGCGCTGGTGGTGTAGTGGTAGCACCCCTGCCTCACGATCCGTAGGTCGTGGATTCAAACCTGGTCGTGCACCGATGAGTTTTTCCATTCGAAAAATTTATGTGCGCAATGCCAGTGCTCTTAAACGGTGAAGGAAAACATCGTGAGGAAACCGGCATACCCTAGAACCAAAAATTCGAAGGTATGCGTCATAGGTTAATATTCTTATAAGCGGCGATGGGCTTGCAACCTGTCACGTACGGAATACTAACTACTGTGCAAAATGTGGGCATGTACCAAATTTCATGTTTGGACTTGCCTCTGACTACCCCCTTTAGATATCCTCAAAGATCTAAGTAACTAAAAATCTGAGGAGTTATTTACCGAGCCCGGGGATTACAGTCGTGATCATATTTATTTTTTTATTTTATAAAGAAAATTGTTGTTGAGAACAATGACGAAAGTGAGGACAATGACGAAAGTGAGGGCAATGACGAAAGTGAGGACAATGACGAAAGTGAGGGCAATGACGAAAGTGAGGACAATGACGAAAGTGAGGACAATGACGAAAGTGAGGACAATGACGAAAGTGAGGGCAATGACGAAAGTGAGGACAATGACGAAAGTGAGGGCAATGACGAAAGTGAGGACAATGACGAAAGTGTGGACAATGACGAAAGTGAGGACAATGACGAAAGTGTGGACAATGACGAAAGTGAGGACAATGACGAAAGTGTGGACAATGACGAAAGTGAGGACAATGACGAAAGTGAGGACAATGACGAAAGTGTGGACAATGACGAAAGTGAGGACAATGACGAAAGTGTGGACAATGACGAAAGTGAGGACAATGACGAAAGTGTGGACAATGACGAAAGTGAGGACAATGACGAAAGTGTGGACAATGACGAAAGTGAGGACAATGACGAAAGTGTGGACAATGACGAAAGTGAGGACAATGACGAAAGTGTGGACAATGACGAAAGTGAGGACAATGACGAAAGTGTGGACAATGACGAAAGTGAGGACAATGACGAAAGTGTGGACAATGACGAAAGTGAGGACAATGACGAAAGTGTGGACAATGACGAAAGTGAGGACAATGACGAAAGTGTGGACAATGACGAAAGTGAGGACAATGACGAAACTGTTCAGTAAAAAGGCCCTGTGAAAGGATTAACATTTGCGTCATTATTTGTCTTGCTCTTTCTCGAATTTCGTGCAAATACAAGACAAAACGTCGGCAAAATTTTGTCGAGGCTGCTATGTTAGTCCGGCTTGTCAAACTATGTAAATTAAGGCCCAGCATTTTGAAAATTGCAAATATTGCAACCCTAATCATTCTATTACCGTTTAATAGATTACATTGAAATTGAACTACACGACACTCAAGGATATAAATGATAAATCAACCGGAGCTAAAACACGAATTAGTTGGAAAACCTTGGTTAAAAATCATGTCAAAAACACCTCTGAAAATTCAGAAATTCCCTAATTTATCCAGAACAGTAAGGTATTTTGAATTTCTATTTTACACGAATGTAAATCAGTTAATTTGAAACAAATCAACCCAGCCCTTTTTTTGAAATAAGCTATTTACTGGAACATATTATTATTTATGTTTTTTATAAATTGTCGCTTTCGTTACGTAATTCAGACAGCTATACGGACCTATGTCACTTTTTTTGTAACTTTTACGTATAGAATAGAGTGACGAGTATTCTGGGCCTTAAACAGAAATTTTATTTCGTCATTCAATTTAAACCCTTTTTCCAGGGACACAAAATCCTGGAACCAGATCCAAAGTCTCCCCTCGCACGCGCTCACAGTCACGCAAATAGAGTTCTCGCCTGATAGCCAACAACTGCTGTCGGTGTCGCGCGACCGAAGGTGGACCTTATTCCGACGGCGACAAGGCACAGACTCGTTCGAGCTCGCCGCGTGCACAGACAAGACGAACGGGGTGCACGCGCGGATAGTGTGGTGCTGTGCGTGGTCTGCCGATGGAGACATGTTCGCCACCGGCTCTAGGGATGGGAAGGTACAGTTGGCCCAACGAGTCGAGGCATTCGTGATGTTAGCCGCAGAGCACTGCGCAGGATCGTTTTTCGGGAGCAATTGGAGGTTCGGAGAGGGGCGGTGGGACTGTACCTACATGCGCAAACTCGCACCTGTGGCTAGCTTCACGAATGCCTAGATCAGTTGGAAGACCTGTACATTAACTAGTTCTAAACTGGTACCTAACGGGTGAAAAAATATTTTTAAACTTACGCGATCTGAACACATTATTATTAGCATTAAACGGATATTTATCCCGTTTTATTTATCAGTCTACCCGTGACCACGACTGTGTAAACCTATCGAAAGACACAAATGTTAGTCCTGGGTGGGGATCGAACCCACAACCTGCAGCGCAGAAGGCAGAGCTATTACCAACTGAGCTGTGAAGCCAGTCAAAAAAAAAGTTTGCTCTCGAGGACCTGACTAAGCTATGCGTTACCACTTATCACTCAGTGTAGGTAATCATAATCATATTAAAATCTTTCCAGGTGTGCGTTTGGTCTAAAACAGAGACATGTTCGGACACCTCCCTGAAAGACTACGGCTTGTACGGCAAAGCGCTGGATTTGAAGCAGTCCGTGACGGCGCTAGCCTTCGCGCCGCCGCCGGGCACCAGGCTGGTGGCCGTGGGGACCGAGACGGGCACTGTGAGGATTTACAGCTTCGACGGCATGTGGAGCCTGCTGCGGGAGCTAGATCACAGGTAACTTGCATGCGTGAAGCCATCTGTCATCAGTTCAATTTTTTTTCATTACTACAAAATATTGTCGAAAAATGATTGTGTAATATTTTCGCTTATATTATTTAGGGATGCTAGTCTTAGTCTTAGGGATGCTTCCCTCTTGATCAGTTGAGTGAGCCACAGCCACATAAATATAGTTTGTAACAGTCCTTAGATAGCACTGTTAAAAACTGTTTACAGCTGGGTAGCGGTGGGCCTCTCTTTGTGTATAGCTGTCCCGCTCGCGACTTCGTTCACTTAAAGTATCTAAACCGAGTTTCAAACAATCACACAACTCATTAAAAAATCCCATACTAACTTTGACACTCCATTTTGCCTTTTTCGAGGGTTATTTTCAAAAATCCTGAAACACGTGTCCATTCATTTTACATTTACAGTACTTACACAAAGTTTCATGACAATAAGTCCACGCGTTAAAAAGTTTCATAATAACGTTTTTACCCTTTTTCACCCCCATAAGGATGGAATTTCCAAAAATCCCGCCTTAGAGAGTGGTTTTGTTATAAAAGGAAGCAACCTTCTAAATTTCAGCTTTTTAGCTTCAACGGTTTCGGCTCGGCGATGATGAATCAGTCAGTCAGTCTCAGTCAATCAGCCGGTCAGGGGCCTTCCCACGAATTCATAATACATTACCGAATCAGTATTACATTGCTATTTCGTACCATGACCTAAGCCAATTGTATGAAAGTAGTGTTACATTAAAACGGAATTGTTACGAAATCGTTCTGGAAGACTTCGTGGGAAGGCCCCTGGTTGCTCATAGATAAGTTTTATGCCTATATAAGAGCTTACCCTGATATATTTACATATTAATTTATGATGATATTAATTCCCCAGCGCGGCGCACCACCTCGCGGTGCGGCGGCTGGCCTTCAGCCCGCGCCGGGCCGCGCGCGCCGCGCTGCTGGCCAGCTGCGGCAGCGACCACCTCGTCCGGGTCCACTCTGTGTCCGTCACATGAGCTTGTACCGCAATAAATATATAAATACACCAAAACTTTTATCATTTCTTTGTCATCATCATTCTCCTGCCCTTATCCCACGCTAAGTGGGGTCGGCACAACATGGTTTCTTCTTCCACTCACTCCTATCATTCGTCAACTCTGAATCTACTCCTTTAACATTCATATCATCTTTCACACAATCCAACCGCTTCTTCTTCGGCCTTCCTCTACTAGCGCACCCAGCCACAGTCATACTCATACTTTATCATTTCTTTGTAAACAAACAAATCAACATACTCATCCGTCGTATAAGTACTGCTATAAAAATGTATGTATTCCATGAACACCGCACTAACAAGATACAGTGAGAATAAGGATTAGTAAGTAGTTACTTGTATTTTGTTCTAATATATTATGTACTAGCTTCCGCCCGCGGCTTCGCCCAGGTGATAACTTAAAAAACAAAAACATCGCTATCCCACGGGAACCGTACATTTTTTCGGGATAAAATGTAGTCTATGTGTTATTCCAGACCATAATCTATATCTGTGCCAAATTTCATTCAGATCTGTTCAGCCGTTTTAGCGTGAAAGAGTAACAAATCATACATCCATACATTCTTACAAACTTTCGCGTTTATAATATTAGAAGGATGTATAGATTATACTTGCGGAATTATTATTACGTAAAGCGTACTTAAATAGGTAAGTACCTTATAATTTTATTTGTTTTGAAGGTTTTTTTGTAAGTAGATTATTCTCGAAATAAAACCAAATGTACTTCATAATGAATGTTGGATAAAATTATATTTTGTTGTTAGAAGTTTTAAGTAGATACCTACTTAAAAAATTGGATTGCATTGTTTACGAATGAATTTATTGTCAATTTGTACAAAATTTTACATACATTTATAAAATTATAGCAACATTGTATACGCGCGCGCATATTTGTACGAGTTTACAGTTTGCCAATCACTTTGACCAAACATTGAACATTACATAAAACCATCGAAATATCATATCTAATTACTTAATTACGATTAGCACCTTTGATTCTGATTTTTAGTATTAGTAAACTCTGACGATACTTACGACTAAGATACTTAAACATTACTACTTTTTTTTTCTTTTTTTTGTCCTTATCTCCATTGTTTCACATGTATTTTATATTATAGTAGGTATAAGATAGTTTTATCTGAAGTTATGTATATAATTTGATTCTAAAAGTTGCTACTTACATACTGATTCATATAAAAAATACTTTACGAGACTTCAAGTATCATACGGTTCTAGTTATTATTATTTTTACCGTCTCGGCCTTTTTTACATTTTGGATATCCTGTGGCGGCTCATTTTAGTGCAAAAACACTTTTGTGAAAATTGTGTTTTACATCAATATGGCATAAAATAAGTCTCAAAGTGATCTAAATATATAATGCACAGCCCAAACCGCTGGTCGTAAAAACCTTAATTTTTTAATGTAAATACAGGGTACAGAACTGAATCTACCATCCAACTCATAATTGTTTGTCCTGGGTGGGAATTGAACCCACATCATACAGTGCAGAAGGGAGACCTACTACCATCTGAGTTCTGAGACCGATCAGTAAGAGAAGTGTTCAATATTATGAATATACATACATTATTGCAGATGATTTTTTCGTTTTAAGCGCAAATCGGTTGCGGCATCTCCTGAACCTTTTGTTTTTTATTTTTCTTTCTTGTGAACGTATTCTTTAACCTGCTTATTATACTGCCTTTCTTTTTCTTCAGTGAGCGATTTAAAATTCCCTCGGTGTCCGAGCGAATCAAGAAGCCACTAGCAGCTTGCGAGACGTTGCTAGATAATTGCAACTCATTACTAGAAGTTTGTAAGTTGTTGGTAGAAGTTTGTAAGTTGTTGCTAGAAATTCGCATGTTGTTGCTAGAAGTTTGCAAGTTGTTGCTAGAAGTTTGCGAGATGTTGCGTGTGGGTGGCAGAAAGTATCGGCTGTCGCTTTCCATGCTGGCGTTGGACTCGGGCATTGTCTCGATGTTGACATCTGAGTGAGTATTGCTGCTCGGCTGCGGGGACGGGGAAGACTGGGGTAGAGACGGTGCCACGCGGTGCGCGCTGAAACACAAACAAGTCTCATATAGGAATCAATGTTGTTTTTCAACTCATTTGAAGAACTTGGGAATACTCAAAAACAGTTCCAAGCTCACTTCAAAAATGTTGGTTAATCTAAGGTTTACTAAAGACATTAAAATGACAAGGATAAATTGAACTCTAATCGAGCGTTTTAAGTTTATTAAGGGTGGATTTGGTAGTCAGAGGCAAGTCCAAACATGACATTTGGTACATGCCCACACTTTTCACAGTAGTTAGTATTCCGTACGTGACAGGTTGCAAGCCCATCGCCGCTCATAAGAATACTAACCTAAGACACATACCTTCGAATTTTTGGTTCTAGGGTATGCCGGTTTCCTCACGATGTTTTCCTTCACCGTTTAAGAGCACTGGCATTGCGCACATAAATTTTTCGAATGGAAAAACTCATTGATGCACGACCAGGTTTGAACCCACGACCTTCGGATCGTGAGGCAGGGGTGGTACCACTACACCACCAGCCCTCTTTGACATTACATTGTGAGAATATTTCTATCAGAAGTCAATTCCACCCTTAAATGAATACCCTCATATTCATAGTATAGCACGCAGTGCTAAGTGGCGGTGTCAAGTAGATGTAACGGCTCACCTGAGAATCTTAACACTCTCCACGGACTTGGTGAGGCGTTCCCAGAAGTTGTCGCTGTTGTAGTACAGCTTGTGGTAGAGACTCACGTGCGGCGGCAGGTCGCATATGCGGTACATTATCGGCAGCACCATCCGCTTATCCAATTCTGAAACACCACTCTTATTACTTAACGTGAAAATGAAGCATCAATATCGCTTGAAAAATGACGGAGATATGATATGGAGTTACATACAGACGAGCTATGTACCAAAGTTGTGAATTCAATAATGAATTTATTTATATATCGCTGCAGTCTGAAAATAAAAGAATCTTTATTATGTGACTAAGTGCCAAAGAATATTTGCGGGAGCATATTTATTAATTTTTAGAGTAGCTTTTACAATGCATTTCCGTTACCTACACTTACATCTACTTATTGTCTAAAGTGCTTTCATTTCTATATATTTGTTTTTGTTTATTGATTAGTACATATATATCTTGTTATCTTTAGTTTAGTATTATGCATTGTATATATTCTAATAAAACTCATTGAATAGGAGACCTGTAATTGTATGTAAATATTTGAGGTGATCTCACCTATGGAGTAAGCCTGTGCCGCATCTCTGTAGAATGTGTTCTCACGGCTGATCAGGAAGTCTGGCGAGTACACTGTGATAATGCAGTCACAACGTTCGACGAGCAGCTTGGCCACCGGCGCGTATTGGGTCGCAAATCCAGGCAACAAATTTTCTTTTGTACAGATCTGGAACGAAAACTGGCTTAGAAAAATGTCAAAACTAGGTATTTATAATACAATCTGTTTTATTGTTTTGGTTTGCTTGATTATTATTTAATGAAGGATTGAACTTTGCACTTTGTTATCTCATAAGGCCAATATAATAGTTCTCATACTCAATCAAAAGTTGAAAATACTATTAATATTAGAATTGTTATATTGGATTTTGTACCTCAAATCCATGTCCAGTTAAGAATCTTATCATTTCCATAACAAATATCTTGTCTGCATCGGCATACAGCACATATGCATGGTAGCGGTGGTTGTAGCCAGGTCTGTCCTCAAAGGTGAGCACCTCACTGAGATCCACTAATGGCACCAGTTGTTTATTGCTTGGTATTGCAACTTGATTAGCTGCAACAATATTTTGTATTATCAAACTTACAAATATGGGTGGGATCAGGATGTGTTGGGTGAACCACAGTCAGGATTTCGGTAAGCTTATCGTGAGCAACTATCTTGTTTCAATGTGAAATAAGGCCTTTATAAAAAGAGAATGTCATTTTAAACTAACTATATAAAAGAATTATAGTTTGCATTGAGGTAAATTGCAGCATAACTTGCACCTGATGAGTACTGCTTTCTGCAACTAGGCTGCTGGTGTTATAGAGCAATGGAAAAGGAGTATGAATTAATACTAATTTTGTGCAATGCAGCTGAAAAATTGGCCACATAATATATTTCAATACCACACAAAACAATCACCAGGACAGAATGAAGGATCTTATTAGATCTTAAAATTTGATTCAATAGCCATTTAAAACACAAATACCTATTAGGGTTTGTGGCTTTTTTATGTCAGATTCATATTCTTTAAATTTGGTATATTAGCATAATATTTAATTCTTACCTAATCACTTTTTTAATATACTATATCTTAGATCAATTATTGATTCAGGCATGACTTTGCGGAAATCCATTACAAATACTGAAAAGGACAGAAATATCTAGTACTTGTGTTAAGCTCATAAGATAATACTTTCACGGGAAAGTACTAGACATTTCCATCATTTTCAGTATACTATTATCTTATTGTAGAATTTCTAATTTATTTATACATATACTAACTTGGAGTGACCTTCTGCTGCTCCCTTATACTATCAATAATATCATCATACACATCAAATCTATCCAATGTGGTCAAATGGTCCAACAGTTCCCCCACCAGACCTGCCCGACTCTGTGCCCATAGGTCCAAGACCTTGCCAGTTCTATCAGTGTAGTGCCATATAGTGGCTTCTTCTTCTGCAGTCAGTTTCACTAGGGAGGCCAGGCCGCGCCAGTCTCTGAAAGTGTTTTCTAGTTTTATTTGGTGTTTGTATCCACAAACGCCTCAAATAGACAGGTATTTAAATAATAACTACAGCTGCGTGGTCCTTTCTGTTGAAATATTATACTGTGTCAGTAGGTAGTGCTGTATAATCTACTCATGTACGTACCGTGTTATTTACTCAATGAGCAACTGACTCATACAGTAAATTCATCACATGAACTTCAACAATTTAATCACTTTTTTAAAGCAAAGAAATTAACAGGAACTTGTAGCTCAATAAAACGCACTCACCTGTGCAACTTAATAGGTCCTTTAGTCAGCAAAACTTTTGTAGAATTCAGTAAAGTCGACAACAATTTTCTTGTTGGGATCGTGAGTGATGTTAATGGTAAACAACGAATTTCGGAAAGATCCTCCACCATTTTTACAGTTATTTCAATCAATTCCTAACACTATCACTTGAGATATATCACTTTATTTATTATTTGCAAAGATTTCATAACGCAACTCTTTGTTTTTGCTTCGTTTTTCCTTGTTTTCGATTCAACTGCAGACAGAGTAGATAAGTATAGTATATTATCTAAGTAAGTATAGTATAATATAATAGCACAGACGTACCTACTAATGAACTGACCTGAAATTACTAAAAACGAACGAATGAACGAAAGAAAACCCACTACACCAAGAGGATATAATCACTACCTCTCCTGTACTTTACTCGTAAAGATAACCAAAGCAATTATAGATTATACTACCTATGAGAAAAATGGTTAAGTGCGGACGGAAGTACTCGGATGAAAATGCGACGCGTTGCATGTGTGGCGCGGTCACCTGTTCAAGCTCACTATAGCACTTATTACACTACACGGTATTCAGGGCCCGGTAGTAAGGGAGCCTAACTCCTAGCCTCTACGCCTTACGCCCTGACTCTTATCACACCACTCTTATTTAGGGTAAGGATCCTTATATTCAGGGTAGTGTAATAAGTGCTTAATATAATGTAATAACGTCATCACTGCAGAACTTTTTTTATAAATGTAGGTACCAGCACTGCAAGTGGGTAGGTTGGTAGATAGGGTACTAATCTAGACTTCTAACATAATATAATATATCATACCTATTAAGCTTCTATTCTAATTTCGTATCGCCTTAGATATAATAAAAAAATTGTTTAATTTTCAAATGTTTTAATACTATTATCCTATTCCGGACGAAGACAAATCCAAAAACACCAAAGTTTAAAAATTTACAAGCCGTTTTTTTTTTCAAACGGGAGAAAAAGTATCTTAGGTTTCCGTCTCTTGGTTCTATCCCTAAGCTACCTCCCACCAATTTTCAGCTAATTCGGTTTAGCCGTTCTTGAGTTATAAATCTTATACCTTTAAACGAGCAATTCTTGTATATATGTATATACAGGGTGTCCCAAAAAGTAGTGTCAAGCGAAAGTCCACAGATAGAACACCCCTTGGGGTACCCGAATCACCCCCATGTATGTTCCGCGGATTTTTATAGTTTTCGAGTTATTCATTTTTTTCCGAATTTTTGAAAATTTACGACTTGAACAACTTAAAAAGTTCTCTAAAAAAAAGTAGAAAACTTTCTTGAGATTTTTTTTTTGCTACTGAATTGTTATGAGTTGGTCTTTTATGCATAAAATAATCAGCTACGTGACTTTGATGAAAACTATGAAAATGTTGGTGTAAAGTCAAATAATTACATTCGGTGAATTATGACTAAAATTTTCAACTTCAAATTAAAAATCTTGAAAAGTGATTTCATGGTTCCTAAATAAGTCTAAAGAATTCTCCAGACTCTCAGCTTTCATAATCATTAAAAAAAGTAGTACTTAATTGGCTACTTTGGCTAAAATCGGCCGTCAAAGACGGTGAGGTGGAACATTTTTAAAATTAGCCTACCTGATTAAAAAATAGATTTTGGCCATTTTATCATTTCTAAGCTTAATTCGTATGTTAACTAACCAAAAATGACTGCAGGAAAGTAAGATTTCATTAATATTTGAAGGTTTTATTTATTTAGTTAAGCTAAATTTATGAAATAAAACAACAAGTAAAATTTATTAATTTTTTACAAGTTTTTAAAATGTCAACTTTCTAGATCGAGACAAATCCTACATCGTCTTGAAAAGGTTTTTTTTAATCGTATGAAAGCTATTTTAAGTGCCTTAATTTTTTCTTCGGCTTGTCTTAATTTTGTTCTTAATTCGGCCATACTGCTGATTTTTTTGGCGTAAACTGATTATTTGTAGTCATTTTTGGTTAATTAACAAACAAATTAAGCTTAGGAATGATAAAATGGCCAAAATCTATTTTTTAATCAGGTAGCTAATTTTAAGAATTTTCCACCTCACCTTTGAAGGCCGATTTTAGCCAAAGTAGCCAATTAAGTACTACTTTTTTTTAATGATTATGAAAGCTGAGAGTCTGGAAAATTCTTTAGATTTATTTAGGAACCATGAAATCGCTTGTTAAGATTTTTAATTTAAAGTTGAAAATTTTAGTCATACATACATACATACATAAAATCACGCCTGTTTCCCGACGGGGTAGGCAGAGATCACGGATCTCCACTCATTTTAGTCATAATTCACCGAATGTAATTATTTGACTTTACACCAACATTTTCATAGTTTTCATCAAAGTCACGTAGCTGATTATTTTATGCATAAAAGACCAACTCATAACAATTCAGTAGCAAAAATCTCAAGAAAGTTTTCTACTTTTTTTTAGAGAACTTTTTAAGTTGTTCAAGTCGTAAATTTTCAAAAATTCGGAAAAAAATGAATAACTCGAAAACTATAAAAAATCGCGGAACATAGGTACATGGGGGTGATTCGGGTACCCCAAGGGGTGTTCTATCTCTGGACTTTCGCTTGACACTACTTTTTGGGACACCCTGTATATACAAGAATTGCTCGTTTAAAGGTCTAAGATTGACATAGGTAGTTGGGTACCTAAGTACCTACAATTATTACTAAGGACGTTTCGAAACCTAGATTAGCGTAGGAAGAAAATAAATTTTGAATGGGGCATTCAGATGAAATAGAAACCAAACCACTAAGTTCGAGACATTTTATTGTCATTCACAAGTGCATTCACTACCTAACACCACCTACTTTCGAATTAAATTATTAATAATAATTATGTAGGTATGTACAAAGGTTAATTAAAAAGAACCAACAACTCATACACATTACGCAGAATTAGGTAGGTAGGTGTAGGTACCTTACCTACTGAAGATACGTCACCCATGCCTACTTAGGTAGGTAATTAATAACAATTAGATAAATAAAATTAACTATTTCCACTAGGTGACTAAAAGGGCAGGCGCAAACCAACGCGTCCATTATGCGTTCAGTGGCGATCGACATGACAATTAATAAAATAGTCGTATAGTTTCAAATTACGCGGAGGCCACCGTGAACGTAAATTGAACACGAGATTTAGAGCGGTTACGCACTGCGTCCGATCCGAATCCGATCCGTATCCGTGAAAATATGGTCCGGCGTAGTCGTATAACTATTTCTTTGGTAACTTACGCACTAGATCCGATTTCTTTCCGTTATTTTAGAATTTCCATCCCAGAGACCGGAGATGATTTTTGACGGACCGAAGTAGCCATAGTATTATTTTAATTATTTTGTATTAACGTAAAATGACGTACGCCAAAAGGTGGCTCCTGAAATTGCTTGGATTATATATATCAGTACCTGGGTGACCGAGCTTTGCTCGGTTTTTTTTATTGGTAAACGACGTTTTCTAAAAATGAAACCTAGCTATATCGATTTATCGCCCTCGAAACCCTCTGCATACTAAATTTCATGAAAATCGCTGGAGCCGTTTCCGAGATTCCAATTATATATATATATAGGTATACAAGAATTGCTCGTTTCAAGGTATAAGATAGTATCAGAGATCGGACTAGTGCGTAAGCAATACCACAGAATAATTAGTACTACGAAATACCTATCCGAATTCGGTCCGAGTTTTCTAGATCCATATTTTCACGGGTACGGATCGGATTCGGATCAGACGCAGTGCGTAACCGCTCAAATAAATGTCGTCTAATTGTGCATACAGTGTTGATGCATAACACGAATACGTTATTTAAGTACTTTTCCATTTGTATCATGTGACAATAATAGTAATTCCTAAAATCTGAAGTCTGATATAAAACGAAAGGCTCGAGTTTGCGGCCGACCTTAGTTAAAAAAATTATTACACCTTAATGTACGCTGCTTACAGGGTTCACTACAACTATAATATTAAAAGCTCTTAAAGCCAATGGAATGTTTAAATTTTAAAAATAAATACAATTATTTCAGTATGGTAGGTAATGTAGTCGGCTACTTTGGGTTGCATCTGGGCGTTGATCAGAGTTGAGCTTATAGATCGTTTGTAACGATCCTTAGATAGCTCAGATGTGTAATATAGTATTTATAATGTGTTATTGATAGTTACATAATAGTATGATTCTGAAAATAATTACTAAAGAGTAGAACACGGGTAGCACAGCACTCAAGTCTAAGCACTTCAAAAAGAAGAAATTTAAGTTCTGAAAGAAGAAAGAAGATGTAGGAGAGTTTAAAATTCTAATCACTACATAATCATTATTATGTTATTACATTTATTATTATTTATAATATAAAATTGTAGCTACAAATGTATTTTTGAATCAATATGAAGCCAATACAATTTAGGTACCTACATTTACTTAAACATTTTTTTATATACTTATTATAAAACAAATATTATTATCCAATTGATATGATTCGTCTTTTAGTGAGTACCTAAGTATATGGCCCTGATTGTAAAATTCTTAAAATCTTGATTAGTTAACAACAGGAAATATGTTAAGTATATAAGGTAATAAATAAATAAATAAATAAATATTGGTGGTCAGTTAATACAACGCCATCTAGCCCCAAACTAAGCAATGCTTGTACTGTGGGAACCAGATAGTTGATAGATTAATTATATTTTTTTTAGTAATACATACATAGAACACATAATAACACCCAGACACAGAACAAACATCTGTGTTCATCACGCAAATGTTAGTCCTGGGTGGGGATCGAACCAACAACCTACAGTGCAGAAGGCAGAGCTACTACCAACTGAGCTGCGAGGCCAGTCATAATTTAATGTAAAATATATTAAAAACAACATTATCTTCAATACAAAAACACAACATAAAATATGGAAACAGAATAATATGGGCAAGAATAAGAGCATCACTACAAGTTAAATAACGTAAATTTAAGGCAAGGATCATTTATGAACAAATTACATACAATTAATGGACAAAAACAATGTTTTCCCCTACTTTTAAATAATAATTTTAAATACTTACTCGCTAAGGTAAACGTAGATGGAATAGCTAATATAATTTAATACATTTGTTTGGTTTGGACTTGTTTTGGTGAAACGGTGCTTTACAATGTCCTGTATTACGTTAAGGTACGTCAGGGTTAGGCGCGAAATATAAATAATTTGCGATTTTTAATATTTCCTATATTCCCTGATTATAATGATAGTAAAAAAGTAGTTTTACGACAATTGTCAGTAATCATTAATCAACATAAATTACCAAAACGATCCCATAAATCAAAGTTTTCTTAACTCATAGTCATGTTTTTCAATTGACGCAAAACTAAATTTCAGCTAGCCATAATACTCGAGGGACGCAGGAAATATATTAAAAACAGCTAATTATTCGATTCACTACTGTGAGTACTGTGCAAATAGTGGGCATGTTTAAATATATTGTTCGGACGTGCCTTTGACTCTCTTTAGATATTCTTAAGGATCTAAGTAACTGGAGATCTGAGAAGATATCTACCGAGCCTGGGGATTACAGTCGTATCATGTTTTCTTTTAATTATTCGAATTTCGCGCTCGACCGAGAGGAACCGCCTTATTAGTTATTCTTATTACCTATGCGTTTTTTGTGCGTTAGACGCGCGTTTCACGGTCGAATAAATTATTCAAAGGCTCAACATCCACTTAAACTTAATTTGATACTCCGACTCAAAATATTAAGTGTCGTTTTAGAAACAACTCGAAACGGTGAGTTCACATAATAAATTACTTAAATAATTGGTAAGTACATTAAACTTTCGTAATGATATGGTTAGATCAGATAAATTATTTCTAAAGCTATCAATGCTAATCTAAATAAAAGGTACTTACTGGCCATAGCTGCCTATACATATTTTAGGCTTTGAATCAAACAATCGAATATTGAAACGTCACTGAAATATTCAGGCAACTGAAGCCTTGTTATCTGACGTTTCAATATATTAAAGATCATTATATTATGACATTTAGCTTTGAACATTGCGTTGTGTGACACGTCGTTTATTGACCGCAAGATACGAAGCGACGCACAATGCGAGGCGTTTACGGATACGGGCCATTGAACATTATTAGTAGAGTCAGCTGGTAACTACATGGACAGTCAAGTATGGACTACGAGCAATTTATTAGTTACCTACTGTCTGTAGGTAACTAATAATGTGTCTACTGGCTTGTAGGTGACTTGTTAAATTTATTGGTAGGTTGTTACCACCACAATTTCAGGAACTGCTTTGCCAAGAGTGAAAATAGTTAGAAAGTTCCTACAATATCTCCAAAAACAAATTCAAAACAAAATAGACATGCATATACACAATTACAAAATGTTTTTTTCATTCAGTCTTCAACAGTTCATAATTCATAGATTGTTTAATATTCACTAAATTCATATTTAGATATCTTACCTTTTATAGGTTAAATCAAAATAAAGATATTTCCCAATAAATGTCATTGTTTCGAACAGAATAAAGCTTTTGCTGAACGAGAATAGTATATTTATGGTAAGACCAAGTTTTATTCATGTAGGTGTCATTTTTGAATAAACTAGACTTTCCTCTCACCAGCCAAGCAGTTACAAGGCAGAGTCATATTGCAGACATTGTCTATAAATGAACCCATAATCTATTGCGGGAATACTCTGAAAGTTTCGCTCGAATGTTGGTGTCTTTATCATCGTGGTAAGGGCTGCCGGGCTAACATGAATGCTACGACAAAATTTTGTGTCGCTCTTTATAAAAGCGTCGACAAATTTTATCGCGGATGCTATGTTAACCTGACTCGTGTGTATTTTCACAACCCATTTATCTCAAAGGATTATAACTAGTTACATCTAAACATTCCTAAGTGTGCCAGTAGGTACGTTAGTCTTATTAAAAATTAGTGTCAAGTCATCTAAAAAGCATAACTTAATAAATATTTTGGCTTAGACTTAAAGTAAGAAAATCTTACGTTAAGAAGTATTGGGACGTAGCTACAGTGTCTAATATTCTATAAAATTAATAGCAAAAGTTTCGCTTTCAGAAATTCATTTTTCCTACTCCATTTCAACCACAACCTGAAAACCTTCTATGTGACCACAGACAGTCATCAAACCTTAGAATCTTTACAGGGCAACAGCAAGATAGACATCTCTGCAGGAAACTCAAGCCCAGCTATATGTCAGATATACTCGAGCTTGACAGTGACATGACTAGAACAACTGTCACTGACAGTGACAGATTCGAATACCTCAAAGGATTGCTGCTTATTTTCAATTATGCGCAGCTCGTTTCCCTTGCATGTACCCTTCCCATCTCTTCGCCGTATTTATAAGAATCGGATCATCGTCAAGCCCGGCTAGGAGGTAAAGCTGGTTCACATGTGTGGCGTGGTAGTCCCACCTAGCTATGTTAGGACTTACTCCTAGTGTGAAATGCCTGAGGTCGTAAAAACTGCCGCTGCCGGTGTCGAACAAGGGAAGCAGGGTTTTCAGTGACGTCATTCCGTCGTCGAACATTTTCTTCGCTAGAGATATCGAGTTTTCACCTTCGATTATGTGGAGGTCGTAGAGGCCGAGCAGTGCGTATATAAACCCGTTTAAAACGAAGAGCGGGGGCTTTGTTGGGTATTCTTCATACCTGAAAATAATTACAATTAAATATACTTATTATTGCAAAGTCAATAACGAACTTGTGAATACGCACGAATCGTAGTTTCCAACTGGCACAAACTTCACAACTTTTGTGGTAACACAGCATGTAGTAGTAACTTCCCATAAACAAGCTTTACTTAGTTTGAGACTAGATGGCGCTATGAATTTATTTAGTCGATTAACGCGATTTAAATTAAGCTATTCAGTGTAAGATAATCACTAAAAATGACATTCATCACAAGACATTATTCTATCTTGTGATTTTTATTATGCTACTCAGAAGTTGATTATTTAGTAAGCGGATGTTATGACTTTAGCTTTACCTACCACACATATTTGTCCATCCACATAGCCTTGACCCCGCCGGCGTCGCTCGGGACGTCAAGTAGATAGAGCGCCCGCTTGGCCGCTTGCAGGTAGGTCACGTCACCGCTCTGGTAGTAGGCACGCGACAGCAGTGATATAGCATGCCCTTGACTCATCGCTGAATGCCTATAGATAGACAACATAATAAATTATAATCTGTTTATGGTTAGGTAATAGGTTTCTGCTGTTCTTATTTATGATACTGTAATTGGACAAATACTATAGACTTTTTGCTTAGTCTGCTTAACCATTTCACATTTAAATGTGATCTAAAATTTTTAAACGAGTGGGAATCGAACGCGCTTTTTCGCCTAAAGTAGGCCAACGCACTATTTATTAGCTATACCAGGTCGGATCCGTTCAAGTGGTCATACGAATAACTGGACACTCGTTAAAATGATAGCTATACCAGGTCGGAGCCGTTCAAGTGGCCGGTCCATGCAAATAACTAGGCACTCGTTAAATGAGGATCGGGATGACCGCCGACGCCATCTCACGGTAGAGCTCGAGCGGAGCACTCACCGCCGGCCAGCAGCGAGCGGACTGCCTATGGCGGCTGTTACAAGGGGCGTACCAGCCGGGCGCGAGGTCGGCGAGCCCGGCGGCCAGGCGGCGGCGCACGGGCACGGGCCAGCCGCCGCGCGCGCCGCGCTGCGCCCGCGCCAGCCAGCGCGCCGCCAGGTAGAAGTGCGCCATGTGCGCGGCGCTGCACACCGTCACGTTGTCCAGCGCGCCCGTGCCCGACAGGATTATGCTCCTTATCTATAGTTACAAATTACTGTCAATATCAACATCCTATCGACAATGTGCACTCTTTATCATGAAACTTGGCGAACGAATTTCTAGAATTATATCTCAAAACACCACGGCACGTCAGTTTTTACGTTGCGACCTCATGTCGTGACCACAATCGTAATATAGTATGTATGAAGAATGAAACGATGCGGTACCGATTGAAATTGAATTTGTAATTGAAAACCATTTATTCACTAAAATCACAAGGATCACTTTGAAACGTCTTACATGCTAGGTGAATCTATGTGCCGATTGCAACCTAACCCAAGTACGAGAAGAACAAGCAAGAAACTCGTCTCAATAAATGATTAATAGAACTTCACTGAAGTTCGATCATTATGGTATCAATTGTTTCATTCCAATCTATAGTTAGTTTCCCTACTCATCTATATTCAGTAAAACACAAAAACGTTATGTCTTATTATGTACTCCAATAGGAAGCCATGTTTCCAAAATCTGTGTTTTGTTTGACCCTAAGGAGTGCAGTCTAGATTGTATAAAAAGTCGCGGGTAGTTCCACTTGTTCTTACCGTAAACTTGTTTCTGGGAGACCGTCTCTTAGGGCGGTCCTGCAGTGCCCAGCCCTTCTGCATGTCGATGATGAGGTCCCGAGTGAGCCTGCGCCACGTTTGCTCCGTACCGATGCCGTGGTACACGTGGTCGTCCTGAAATTATACGCAAGACCATATTTTATTTAAGTCACTAATTCCATTAGTAGTGGTCGTCCTGGAATTATACGCAAGACTATAATGTTTTATTTTGTCACTAATTCCATTAGTAGAATATAAGCTGAAGTTAGCTGAGCAACTTTGTATCTAGTTTGCAGTGACCACAGAGTTAAATTAGCAACAAACCTGACTATACAAGTTTCGCTTTATTATTAGTATTAAACGGGTATTTATCGCGTTTTATTTACCTATTTTTTCCGACGTTTCGACATGTTTACACAATGTCGTGGTCACAAAATAGGTAAATAAAACGCTATAAATACCCGTTTAATAACAATAATAATGTGTTCAGATCGCGTAAGTTTAAAAAAATATATATGTTTTGCTTTATTTCCTTTCCTCGCATTATTCATACGGACATTTAATCTTCAAAATGTCTCAAATGATGATATCCAATCACAAACCTCAAAAAGAACTCACCATTGAATATATAAGTTGTGTGTTAGTAACATAGTGCAGGTACATGGTCTCCTTCTTCTTCTCCTTGTTCTGGAGGACCACTGTCAGTGAGGAGTTGGGCTTCAGCATCAGATCCAGGCTCAGCACGAAGTCCTGAAATCAAATCATTTCTAATAAAGCTCAAATTGTATATTTATTGTGTGGTATGTATATCAGTAATGTGATTCCTATAATACAAGTTTTGCTTGGTTTGGGACTAGATGGCGCTGTGTGAAATGTTCATAGATATTTTTTAACCCTTGATGCTGTTTAAGTGTTAGAAAAGTGACTTTGAATGTGTTTGTACCTATGATGAGCAGGATTTTTATTTTTTTTAAGTTAGGGTTCTATAAGCAAGTAATACCGAGAAAAGAAGTTCATGGAAGTGTAACCAACAAGTTATAATATAAAATCTGTAAGAAGCACTTGCTAGCATTTGAAATACTGTACCAGAGTAATGTGTATGTGACTCAATGCTAAAACAGCAACTATGAATCTGGAGCTAAGCAAGGATTGCCGCGTTTAGATCTTGCAGGTAAACAAAACTACGAAAATTGATGAAAACACTCACTTGGCTAATATTAAGCTTCATCCAAACTTGACTTGAAACTTCATTAGAAGTCGAGAACCTTATAATATTGGAGTGGGTTGCTTCATCGAACTCTCGCGCCATATACGCATCCTTGCTAACAATCCAAGTCTCCAGATGTTTCTCCCCATCATCAATGATCTTCCTCCTCGGTTCAGGTTCGGTGAGGTGCTTGCTGTAATGTGCCAGTCCGAACTGCGCTATTTGTGTTGGGTAGAAAAATCCACGGGGTTCCCATTGGGTTGAAACCGGCACGCCCTCAATGCCACTTATGCATTTTACTCGATCCCTCACTGCAAACATAAAGTTCTCATATAATTAATAGATAGCACAACACTATGATTTTTGTTTTTATGATCTATGATTCAGTCTAAGTACCTTCTACATTATAATTCTCGAATGTGACGAAGGTGCCGTGAGGGTCGTATCGTTTCTTCGGATGGTAGATTTTTCCATAGCTGTGAGACCATTCAAACTTTTCTGCACCGTTATTTGACGTTATTTTGCCATATATCTGGAAAAAGCAGTTTAATTCTACAAGATTGGTACCTAGGTATGTATGTATAAGTACTTACAAACATTAAACGTAATACCTACTGAGTTTAAATGCTGGGTAAAGGTTTATTGATCATTTTCATTCTAAAAGGTTATATTTAGTGAGACCTTACCTCAAAGTACTTGTGTATGAATGAGAAGGGTACAAACACCTCATCTCTCTCAGCATCACGACGGCATCCCACTGAGTACTCGCCGTTGATCTCACACTCAATGTCGCTCAAAGCACCACTACGCTCGGAGAGGGCTGAACCAACTGGAGTTAATAGATAAAAACAATTTTATTATTATTGCCATTAGATGTGTGCAGATTACATATTGAGGTGAGGCAGTAAATATACATTGTGAATTACCTACACTAATTTATGATACTATCAGGCAGAGAATTCAAATTATATCTGCTGTAACTTCCAACATTTTCATGGATTACAGCAGAGATCTAAGTGAATATTCTTCCACATTTAAATCAGTCATTAGCCATTATTTACAGATATTTAACATACTGGGTCTCCGAGTGAGATCGGTGCAGTGTCCCCAGTATAACATGAGCAGAAGGGCAGCAGCACACAGCGCACACAGCGCCACGCGCAGGTTCACGCGCATCACCATCCCGCAGCTGGTCAGCTGGGAAATACTTAGTAGGTATAATTTTTGTACATTCACAAATATAATGCAGGTACTGCAGTTGCTGATATATGGAGATGGTAAACCCCTTTTTTTATTAGTTAAACTATGATGTTACAATAATATAGGGAAAACCACATCACTCTCTAGCGTTAGGAGGATGACAAACCTACAATTACTAATACATTTAGCACGATAGATACCTATTTCAGTCCGCTCGCTACATCTTTGCGTAGGTAGGCCATGACATAAAATGTACCTATTGTGCTGAAGTAAAAATAAGTTTGTATTTATTTAAGAATGTAAAACTATTTTTTTTGGCAACTATACAGCACAAAAATGTACCTACATACGAGTAATTTTAGTGATCACTTACTAAATACGCAGCAGAAGCAATATTCCGTTCCTCTTCACATTTTTTAATATGAATTACATTTACTTCTTTCATAAGATCGGCGGCAATCACATCACGAACACCACTCAGTTGAAATGTGTACAATGTATATATTTATGTGATTTATTTTTATGGAATCTAATAAATAAATAATATAATGTGAAAGGACACAACACAGCAAACAACACTGGCTCCTCACCTCACCGCGATATAATAAAGTACTCTGTGCCTCACCGCCCGCGCGCCGCTGGCTGGCTGGCAGCTGTCTGTGGCCTGCCAAGTTAAGAGGATATAATCACGATTTAATTTCATTTGATTGATAGATGACAGATGAATAGACAGCAAGTGAAAGCACTTCTATTTTGACTTTGACGTATATAAAAAAAATATTTAATTTAAGTACATACAATAAATTAGAGATATTATTATTTAATTTATCCCCAACTACTTAGATCCGATCGGTCATGCCCGATTATATGAACATCCGCGGCATAGTCAATTTAATTTTTATGACATTCATTTTATTTACTTATAGCTTCTGATTTATTTATAATGTAGTTTTAAGTGTGTTATATTGTTTTATGGATTAATAATATAATCTGAAATAAATGAATAATAATAATAATAGTCAGTTCCGCTCGCAGTTCCGCCTGTAAAACATAGTAGATATACCTACCTACCTACTTCCTGCGACCGACTACATTATATAACATGATGGTATTGGTATCCACTGGCATAGATAAAATAATAGGCGCTCCCTCCGTTTTCGGCAATGGGTTAAGCTGAGTCCATTGCAATCCTAGAATAATATTGAGTCCTATGTGTAGGTATCTGCCTACCTACATAGCTGTCGTCTCGAATATAATGTAGGTAGGGGAGGTAGGGGTGGGACGGGCAGTCGGGAGAGATGGGCACCCCCCTTTTATTCTGATCCTGTAACAGATTTTATTTTTTCGTAATTTGGTAGTTTACTTTACCGACTGGCAAAACTGTTCATCCATATACTATCTGTCATTTCTGTCCGTTGTTAAACACAGACACGTTTGAAGGTTATGCGCTCGTAAAACCGACTATTTTGTTGTGCTTTCTTATCGTATTAAAGAAAAAACTAACGAAAGGTATGTCTACTTTTTATTAGATATCTATTGTATATATACTAACTTATAAATTAAACTGAAATTCACGCTTAAATACCTAAATAAAAAAAAATACCGGTAACTTATGTTGAAAATGTATACAGAGGAAGTAATGGGCATTCTGATATGAGGGAGGTTTGGGCATGCCCAATGCCCTCCTATATGTTGAGTGAATGAGGATTTTTTAAAATTCTTATCAATAACTATTTAGATTATTTTTATTTACAGAAAGATGCCATTCAAGTTAAAACAAAAAGGTTTGCAACGGGAAATTACTAAAGATTTGATATTTCGAGCCATTAGAAGAGGTATCAAGAGGATAAAATAAAAACAGCAGCTTTAATATAAAAACAACCTTTATGGGTTAAACCTAATCTTAGATATGTTGAGATTCTATTTAAGATGATTTTTATTTTATTTTTGGATTCTATTGTGGATTTAGAATGTTTTATAGGTCATGCCCAAGCCTCCCATAGGGTGTGTCCAAACCTCCCTACCATAGGGAGCATTGGGCACTTTTGGCTTAATTTCTAAAATTATCTGTTAATGTCAAGATTGATTATAATTTTAAGAAATTTCTCCTAAGATATCTAGCCAAATGTGTGGTGCAATAAGATTTGGCATTAAATTTTGATTATCTATAAAATCAGATTTTTTATGAATTAAATTGTGAAAAAGTGCCCATCCCACCCCTACCTCCCCTACCTACCTAGGCAGGCAGGTGGACGATTCTCCTCAATATGATGTTTTACCGTTATTTTAAAAACTTTTTTCCTTGATTTACCTGCTTACATTTAAATTAACTAAAATTTTACGACATACCTAACCAAAATTGTTTGTTTGCGATCAATTACGAATAGTGAGACAATGACTAAGCCGCTGAGGAGAATCGCCCAGGCAATAACACGAAAGGAGCCTGAGGCGCACTATAGTCCTTTTACCACTAACAAGAGGCGACTCATATGTCCGGTCGACGTGTTTAACCGGACTGCTGACCATAGACAAGAATTGAAACTATAGTCCTTTTACCACTAACAAGAGGCGACTCATATGTCCGGTTGACGTGTTTAACCGGACTGCTGACCATAGACAAGAATTGAAACTATAGTCCTTTCACCACTAACAAGAGGCGGCTCATATGTCCGGTTGACGTGTTTAACTGGACTGCTGACCATAGACAAGAATTGAAACTATAGTCCTTTTACCACTAACAAGAGGCGACTCATATGTCCGGTCGACGTGTTTAACCGGACTGCTGACCATAGACAAGAATTGAAACTATAGTCCTTTCACCACTAACAAGAGGCGGCTCATATGTCCGGTTGACGTGTTTAACCGGACTGCTGACCATAGACAAGAATTGAAACTATAGTCCTTTCACCACTAACAAGAGGCGGCTCATATGTCCGGTTGACGTGTTTAACCGGACTGCTGACCATAGACAAGAATTGAAACTATAGTCCTTTCACCACTAACAAGAGGCGGCTCATATGTCCGGTTGACGTGTTTAACCGGACTGCTGACCATAGACAAGAATTGAAACTATAGTCCTTTCACCACTAACAAGAGGCGGCTCATATGTACGGTTGACGTGTATAGCCGGACTGCTGACCATAGACAAGAATTGAAACTATAGTCCTTTCACCACTAACAAGAGGCGGCTCATATGTCCGGTTGACGTGTTTAACCGGACTGCTGACCATAGACAAGAATTGAAACTATAGTCCTTTCACCACTAACAAGAGGCGGCTCATATGTCCGGTTGACGTGTTTAACCGGACTGCTGACCATAGACAAGAATTGAAACTATAGTCCTTTCACCACTAACAAGAGGCGGCTCATATGTACGGTTGACGTGTATAGCCGGACTGCTGACCATAGACAAGAATTGAAACTATAGTCCTTTCACCACTAACAAGAGGCGGCTCATATGTCCGGTTGACATGTATAGCCGGACTGCTGACCATAGACAAGAATTGAAACTATAGTCCTTTCACCACTAACAAGAGGCGGCTCATATGTCCGGTTGACGTGTTTAACCGGACTGCTGACCATAGACAAGAATTGAAACTATAGTCCTTTCACCACTAACAAGAGGCGGCTCATATGTACGGTTGACGTGTATAGCCGGACTGCTGACCATAGACAAGAATTGAAACTATAGTCCTTTCACCACTAACAAGAGGCGGCTCATATGTCCGGTTGACATGTATAGCCGGACTGCTGACCATAGACAAGAATTGAAACTATAGTCCTTTCACCACTAACAAGAGGCGGCTCATATGTCCGGTTGACGTGTTTAACCGGACTGCTGACCATAGACAAGAATTGAAACTATAGTCCTTTCACCACTAACAAGAGGCGGCTCAATGTCCGGTTGACGTGTTTAACCGGACTGCTGACCATAGACAAGAATTGAATTACATAAAAGTCTCATTAATTCGGGCCTCCGGACTAATAACCGACCTACTGATAGGTACTAGGCCTAGTATTATTCTGTGGTCGAAGTTCAGATATAAGGCTTCAGAGAGACAAATAGGTTTATTTCTAACGCGATTTGATCCGGGCTGCTGAAGCGACAAATCGGATTTACGTACTTAACCGAAGTTGTAGCAGCCATTGTTGATTTGTCTAGTTTTATAACTAAGACATTAAGACCCGGGGTCTTACCAGTTACCACAAGCTCTTTGAGCCATATCAAAGTAATGTAACTTTGATATTTCATACCATGATCCATAAAAAATGTACCTACTGAAGTAGTGTTACTTCAAGCTTGAAATGTGACGTTTCTGAAACATGATGATTTGTAAGAGTTTGTGGTAAGGCCCCAGAAACGTCACATTTCGAGCTTGAACTAATACTATTACATTATCTTCTTATATACAGGGTGTCCCAAAAAATACGTTTCAGCGTGATTGAGTTACAAACATCCATACATCCATCCATCCAAATTTTCGTATTCATCATATTAGTAAGATAGATTAGATTTAATTCAAGACGCGTTATGACTGTAGGTAGGTAGGTACCTATTCTTATATATACGAAATATTATTATTATTATTTTAATCTAGTAAAATGTAACCTAAACAAATTGAAACCAGGAATCTGACTGACCCATAAGATAAAAATGTGTAGGTTAATTTGTACTAAAAAAACCAAGATATTCGCCATAGCTGAACCTGCTCTTAAAATGAGGACATCTGCAGATAAATTGCCATTTCAGCGGGAGAGTTTGCCTTCATCTTTCAGTTCGTTATTCACAATGTACTAGATGCTGGGTACATATTGTTTAGCGATACGTACCTCTGCGGAATATCTGAATGTGCAATCTGTGCATGTGTGCGTGCGCGTGCGTGTGTGTGTGGGCTCGAAGGAGGTCAGTGTGCGGCCCAACTGGGTCAGGGCGCATGCAGCGGGGGCTGCCAGCGCGCGGCGCCTCCGCCCCCACAAGGGAAATATTACGGACCTTGGGACTTTGATAGTGTTTTTAAATACCTAATTATGTAGACCACTTCAATTAAATTAAGAGTAATCTTTGAAGGCATACAACTTATAGCTCCTGTGATATTTTTAAGTTATTTGTTTTCATCAACATAATAATTTAGGTATATAAGTTATACTTATGTATAGCGACCGTACATGCATTATTTTGCACGCTGCAACTAAATTTTGATGTAAAGTTAGATTAGTGTATGTACATCCAAATACTTGACGTTCAAGATCAGCTGATAGCAGAATAATATAAAATGGAAAACGTTGTGCGGTAAATAGCAACACCGGCCACCGCGGGCACCGTCGGGCGCGCTCGGGAGACTCCGCGAGCGGTCGTGGCGCATGCGCGCGCGGAGGCATCGATCGCCGCGTGGGCGGCGCAGCGCCCCTCGAGAGGTCCGCGAGAGGCGACGCGAGTCCCGGGCTCTGCCCCTGACGATGGCGGCGTGAGCGCGCGCCGCGTGCGGCCTCCGGCGAGCATGCCGCGATGGCCAGAGAGGTGACCGCCGCCGACGCCGACCCGTTACATAACCCGTGCCCGTGCACGCCCGTCCGTGCCCGCGCGACCCGCCCGCGCCGTGCTCCCTGCGCCCTGCCCGGTGCCCGAGACGCCTGCCGTCGAGCTCGCGCCAGCTCCGCAGCCGGCATCTCGCTCTCGCGCGCGCTCCCTCTCGCTCCGTCTCGCTCGCTCTACAGTGCACTGCTGCACATGCAACCTGCACCTGGACCTATAAAAAACCCGAGTTGCCCGAGAGCCCTGTGCATATATCCTGCCCGAAAACAGCCCTACCTGGGCCCGGTGTATGTCGTATCGACCGCGTGTGCCGTATAAATAGAATATCTAAATATAGAAGGGAGTGCTGATTGTCTTATCAGAGTGACACCTCGGGAAGCAGGCGCGTAGCCCTATCGTAGCGCCGTAGCTCGTAGCACGTAGCGCGTAGAGCTCTGCCCTAGTTCGCCTCAGAGCTACGAGATGTAGTTTCCGATCGATATGGCCAATGATGCAAATCACAAAATACCTACTCCCGCCTCGCTATATTCGCGACCCGCCGGGAACATGACCCGAATATAACAATAATAATGTGTATTTTAAGTTTCTAATGTTGAACTTTTATAAAAATATAAACATAAATAGGGAAAAATTACATCAAGAGGTAAGTATGATAATTATACTTCAGTGACATTATATTTATGCAGACAACTTTAGGTAGGTACATATTAAGATAAGTATTTAATATAAAAAAAACTCAGCGCGGTGAGATAACAAAAATCTTAAAAATGTACCCGACGAGAATAAAAATAGAAATCACGTGAGTTCGCAAACAAAACTAGGTAATTGAATTAGTGAATGAGTAGGTTAGCTAGCAGCGCGGGTGAGTGAGCGGTGTCACCACGCCGCGCCCGAGTCCCGCCGCGTCAGAACCACACCATGGTAAGACCAAAGACGTTATAACTACCTGACGTAGGGTAAGACAGACTCGTTACACATGCTGAACTCAAACTGTCATTGGGATTGTCAATATGTAAATAAAAAAAAAATAAAAAAATATGATCACGACTGTAATCCCCAGGCTCGGTAGATATCTCCTCAGATCTTTAGTGACTTAGATCTTTGAGGATATCTAAAGAGGGTAGTCAGAGGCAAGTCCAAACATGACATTTGGTACATGCCCACATTTTGCACAGTAGTTAGTATTCCGTACGTGACAGGTTGCAAGCCCATCGCCGCTTATAAGAATACTAACCTATGACACATACCTTCGAATTTTTGGTTCTAGGGCATGCCGGTTTCCTCACGATGTTTTCCTTCACCGTTTAAGAGCACTGGCATTGCGCACATAAATTTTTCGAGTGGAAAAACTCATTGGTGCACGACCAGGTTTGAACCCACGACCTTCGGTTCGTGAGGCAGGGGTGCTACCACTACACCACCAGCGCTCTTTTTATGTCAATATGTACGTGAACGATTTACGTAAAGTAACAACAATATGGGTCTTTAGCCAACTGAGGCCGCTGTCAACTTATCCCACGGGATGAGTTGACCTAATGCATTTTTGAATCGGTCAACTCATCCCGCGTGTCAATATTTGCATGAGTGTAGTACTCCCGTAATATTGACAATCGTAAATGACAATTTCGATTGTAATCATAATCTAAAAGCGTTTTTATGGTTTAAAAATACATATCAGTATTTTGGAGTGGAAACCCTTGCCTACGAAAAATTGGATATCATCGCGTTTTCAAAATCATAAGAAGACGTCTGCTCGAAGCAACGCGAGACCCAAAAATTTGCTTATATTTGACTCAGAGCATCAGTGTTGCCATTCAACGTGGTAATGCCAGCGGCTTGAGTACGCTTCTCTGTAGCAGTGATCGGGATCAGTGGAGCTATCGATCGTTTGTAACGATCCTTAGATATCTCAACTGTCTTGCATGCATTATTAAGAGTATTTTTACCTATTGTATTTCTATAAATAAAAGTTTTCAGAAAAGGTACCACTAACCGCCACCCTACCGGGTGTATCTTCTACTTTTTATCGTGTAAATTGTTTTTTCGAACTAATGGACTCAAAAGATTTTAGTGCGTCTTAGAAGCTCCTATTTCTTACACTTATGTCTTCTAACTTTTTAATATTTTCGTCGTAAGTACCGGTTTCTTCATCATGTTTCAAATTCAACCTTTTGTTAGTTTTTTTGTGAGGTATCGACCTCACAAAAAAAGCAAAATTTTCACAGGCATAATTTTGAATCGTCTTAAATGCTACGTGAAGAGGTTCAATACTGTTTTTCTCCCCCAGTACTCAGATTTCAGAACGTATTTATTAACCCAATAAGTTTTTCAACATACCCCTAAATCTCATGCCCCTATTAAGGAAAGCAATCCAGCATCACACCGCAACTTTAACTAACCGATTCATCTGCCGAGGACAGGATCCTTACTAGTTCTGTCAGAGATAGCGATTGGCTGGTCCGCTTGGTTCCTCGAACCACAAGACGAATGATCAGCTCAGTGGCGCGAAGGATAATTAGTATACCAACTGCAAAAATGAATGAAGGTTTAGTTATAAACACTCTACAATTTCATACATTAAAAACTTTAGTAACTAAAACAATTCACTGCATTATAATGTTTTTTAAATTCGCGCGAATAATAAAAAATATACAACATTATGTCCTACCGTAACAAAAAGGTGGACATGTGGGAGTTTTTCAAATAATAAAAGTTATATCTGTCCCCCTGTTGCCAAGAAGGGGACAAATGGATCGTTTTAGTCCAAAGGAGCAGGGGGACAAATGGAAATAATCTAACAAAAATCACTTCACATCAAAAGCAAATATAAATAAAAATACCTACCTATTATTTAATTGAAAAGTTACATAAAGTAAATGAACTCTGTTTTTTATCTTTACCCAAATAGTTTTTTTGTGATTAGAATACAAAGTTCAATTAAAGCTTTAATCATTATTTTTAGATTCTAAGGATAGGACTAAGTGCTTCTCTGAGGGTCTTGTCTTACACTGAGCGGACGTTCTACTTGTAAGACGTTTTCAATTGTAGACGTTTTACTAGTAAGTCATTTTACTTTTATGCCGTTCATCCCACAAGGCGTTTGCAAGATTGTCCTTCTGATACGGACCGAAAAAGCGTAATATTTTTTGCCAGCAGAATTCTGTTGTAGGTAAGTAAACATAAACTAGGTCTTTATTAACTAGTCACAGAGAGTGACTCCGGTCCTCTAGCTAATTAACATCCCCTTTATCATAATACGAGTATAAACAAAAGCTTATCCAGCGTCAGAGATTTTTTTGATAACCATCTGTGTTATCTACGCGATAGAACCCCTCTTACTGAATATTTTTTAAAAAACAAAACAAACGGTCACGACCCAGGTTTGGTAGATTATCGTCTTACATAATCTAGTTACTTACTAGGATCTTCGATAAAAAAAAAGATAGTCAGAGGCACGTCCAAACACACGTCCAATCCTATTTGATATTTGACAAATGCCCACTTATTGCACAGTAGTTAGTATTCCGTACGTGACAGGTTGCAAGCCCATCATCGCTTAGAAGAATACTAACATAATGACTCACACCTTCGAAGAAAATAATTTTACGATTAGAAAATTTTATTGGTACATGACCCTGGTTTGATCCCACGACCTTCGAATCGTTAGCTAAGGGCACAACCACTACACCACCAGTGCTCTTAAACTATCTTATCTTCTTAAACCGATTTATTATATTGATTAACTATTTGTCAATACAAAACTAGAACAAAATACCTACCAAGATAAGGAATATAAATAAATCTTCGAAAAGTTCTTATTTCCAATTAATTAAATAAATTAAAACGTCCATGTTGCCATTCCGCTGATTGAATATATATACATTAAACTAATCCCTGAGTGATGGCATTGTTTGGCACCCAGAACTATACAACCATGAGACAAGAGAAAAGCTAAGGAACGACACTTGTCAAAATCCGTTCAGCCGCTTGAGCTACAGGAACTCGCATACATAACAAACATACCTAAATACATACACCCCAATACACTTTACACTCCTTCTTCGCTTTGCAGTCGGTTAAACAATAAATATTTTTCCCATATTTCAACCAAGTAGGTTTAGGACGTTTCCAGTCTGCAAAACTAGGTAGGGTACTTAGGGTAAAACCTACTTGTTCAACTTGCAGAAGAATAATTGCTTGCCTTGCTAAAGATATCTTAAAGAAAACAAAATTTTGCACCGTCCCGAAGTTAAAAGGTTCTAGGCAACCCGAAATCCTTTAATTCCTCCGTTCAAGCATTATCTTCTCATGAAGATCCTCATAAAGTCGCATCTCTCAGGGTTTTTGCAGAATGGTCGCGCCCTTTCTTTCCAATGAAAGTTATGGAAAACCGATAATTATAATGTTAATCTCGTCGCCTCCATTCATTAGATGTTCATCACAGATATTGAAATGAAAGTCTTTCAAGAGCTGTTATAAAAATGTAATTCTTTGAAGCGCAAGCCACTTCGTCGTTGACTGTTTGTTTTTTCTAGAAATAATATTTTCTTTACTTCCTCATTATTATCGCGTTTTACTCTGCTCCTTGTGCTCAACCAGCTAGAATAGCTGGTTGAGCACAACCTACTAATATTATAAACGCGAAAATTTGCAAAAATGTAGATATTGATATATGGATGTATGTTAGTTACTCTTTCTCGCTGAAACTGTAGATGAAATTTAGCACAGAGATTGATTATAGTCTGGAATAGGACTTAAGCTACTTTTTAGCTTTTTACTTTTTAGAAAAATATACTTACGCTTTCCGTGGGAGTTTTTTTTGTTTTCAAGATACCACGCGGGCGAAGCCGTGGGCGGAAACTAGTTATAAATATTATCCTGTTTAGAATTCAAGTTCAAAGCTATGAAAATATTGTATTGTCATCGGTCCTTGGTGTGTATGCTTTACAAATAAATCGGACGTCTTGAAAGTGGTGAAAATTACGATGAATGATTCCGTTACATAAATACATAAAATCACGCCTGATGGGGTAGGCAGAGACCACGGATCTCCATTTGCTACGATCCTGACATACTTCTTTTGCTTCATTCACTCTCAATACATTATTTTTATTGAATAAATATCTGATTTTGATTTTACAAAATATCAAAGTTATATTACTTTGATATTGCCCCAAGAGCCTGTGGTAAGGCCCAGGTCTTATATCTCGTACGGTGTTTAACTGGATGACGCGTGTTGCCAGCATACCTCGCAGCCCGCGCCGCGCCGCGCCGGCATGTCTAATAAGCGCGCTTTTTGTAAAAACAAACGTTTTGCACTCTGCTTTTAGTGTATGTAGTACACAAGTACACCTCCGGCGTTCATTTGTCTGGCACCTCCTTAGAGAGACGTAAAGAGGTACTATTGTTGCAGGTTTCAGTCTTTTCGTTGGTATATTCAATCTTCTGAATGCATTATTATGAGTAGGTACCTACTTATTGTATTTCTGTAGTATGAGTTTTTCATAGCTTAAGAAAACTTTTTTCGAATAGTTTCCTTTCATACATATTTACCTCCATCGGAAATGGAACTAAAATAGGGTCGATAACTATAACAGATCACTGGTCGATAATATCGAAAATATCTAATCGGCAGTGATTTTCGGAGCAAGTTTTCACGACATCGACCTTATTTTAGTTCCTTAACATTTCCGATGGAGGTAAATGTATGAAAGGATACTATTCGAAAAAAGTTTTCGTAAACTATCAAAAACTCATACTACTGTAAATAAAAAAGTTTCCAGGAAAGTACTACTAATCGACATCCTGCCGATTGTCTTATCTTTTTCTTCTTCTTCTTCGTGCCGTGTCATAGTTCTTTCAAACCAGTGTGGTGAAAGGATTAAAGTGCGTCTCACAAGCTTCATTTTCTTGCACATGATACAGGTGTTAGAGAATATTTTAATGTATATCGTAATATTTTTTTAATATATTTAACGATCATGTTATAATTTGCGTCCTAGGATTTGCTATTTTCTTCATAACTATTTTTCGTATCACGTTTTATCATCATCTCTCTTTCACGGTCACAATTTATAAATCGAGTGCCTCAGTAGGTACATTTCCTGAAATTCAGCCAGTTTTGAATACTTTATGAACCTACCTTTGAAAGTAACAGAAGAGGAGAAATTTGTGACTATGACTAGAGTTACATAATTGATCGAGCGAGCGAAGCGAGCGAAGATCTCAGTGGCAGCTATGCGATTTGGCGTTGTATGTATGCATATATGTTTGTTAGAGCATAACTTGAGAACCGTACATCCAATCTGCATGAAACTTGGAGGATTTAGAGATACTGCTAATCAAATTTACTGGGAAGCATATGAACTTAATCGGTGTAGTTTTTTTATTTTTATTTTTATTTGTAAATAAAAACTTATTCTAATAAAACCTTTTTACTGTTATCTCGAACTAAAAAGCAAATGAAAAAACGTCATATTTGAGGGAATGAGCAGAAAAAGTATAATATTTACATCGATGAAAAAAATGGAAGATAAACATATAAAAAATCGGACGCTGGTCTGATCTCAAGGTCTGAGTGAAGAAACCATCCTGGAATCGCTGACAAATTTCTTCCGAGGATTTCTTTATCTCAAGAACTCAAGTCCAGGAAAATATTTTAAAACCTTGACCAGTCCAGCGCTAACCCCGTTAAATTTCATATACCTACTGTAATCTTTAGTAAATTTATCTCTATGACTGTAATACTATAAAGCATAACTAATCCTGGAACCAATATCTTGAACAAAGCCTGATGAGGCCCTGAGGACGAAGCTTGGAAAGCTTGAGGAACGAACCACAGTAAATTGGGTTAGTTTCTACCAGCGCGACCAACAGAATCATACAGAATCTTAAGGGACTCTCGCGAGTGAAATTATCTACCCCGAGGTTCTTCTGGAGACAGATAAAGTCCACTCCGCTCATATTCTGTGGTCCAGTGGCGTGAGACCTTGAAGCAACTATCCTAGATGCTCCTGCTAGACAGTCCTGGACTCTGAATAACATTTAAAACAGAAGAATACCTAAATATTTTCCTCAATCATTTATCTGTATTTTATATCTAAACTCTTTAATTTCTATTAGCCTCAGTTTCATTTTTATTAATTCACTGTAAATTTATAGTATAGGAAGGGACTAATTTGTAATATACATAGGTACGTAATATATTTTTATACTCAACATTTTCTTTTCTTTGTTAGATAATTATAGCAGTAGCGTACAGTCCTGGACTCCCTAAATACTACTAAAGACTACCTAAATATTGTCCTCAATCGTTTATCTGTAATTATATATAAACTCTTTAATTTCTATTAGCCTCAGTTTCATTTTTATTAATTCACTGTAAATAGTATAGGTAGGGACTAATTTGTGATATACATACTACCTACTATATGTTTATACTCAACATTTTCTTTTCTTTGTTAGATAAATAGCAGTAGGGAGATATTTTTCCTTTCTTAGGTAGGATAATCGAATATTTGTTTGTGTTTAGGTTGCGTGGCATAGTACATAAAGTGTACCTATCCAAAAACTTTAGTGCATGAATACAAATAAGGATTGTGGACATCGCGCGCGAGATCTCAGTTCGGGGCGAACTACTAGTTTAAAAATGATACTAGCCTTAGTCCAAGTTGCTTTAAATAAAAGGTAGTTAGTCATATTACAAGTTTTTAATTTATTTTTGTTTTAAATACCTTGTTGTACATTTTACTATCAAACAGACTAATAAAAAAATGAAAAAAAAAACAATACGTAATTGATTAAGTGCTCAAACATTACCTTTCTCTGGTTTCGGTGTGGGTTGTCACTAAAACAAATGAAAGGTCAATTGAAACAAAACTTTCTTCAAACTGACCTTTCCTTTTGATGATTTTTATCATTTTTCTAACTTACTTAAATCCCACGTACTTCCAACAACAGCCAGTAACAAAACACAATGGACCACGTGACATTTGAGCTGAAGCCCGTGGGTAGAAACAACATGGCACATTCCCCAGCTCCTTTTATGATATGAGTCTAAATTTAGATTAATTAAAGATTACATCCCACGCGTGGTAAACTTAACAGATAATCAAACCTTAGTTTATAACGCCTACAGTGCACGGTGCGCTTGTGGTATTAATTACATTTTACATTATACTTTTTGTTTTAAGTACAGTTAACATTTTCAAGTTTGTAATATCAAGTAAACCTAAAACTAAAAAAAACTATACACAGACTTTTAAAATGAAAGAATATTTTATTCATCATAGGTTCAAGTAAGTTCTTCATCATCATCATCATCCGCATCCCGACTTCACCCACTGCTGGGTATAGGCCTCTCTTCGCATATGCCATTGTCCACGGTCTGCTGCTAGCCTCACCCAGGTCCGGCCGCGGCGGATGCTGTGTGGTCAGCCCACCTCGCTACCGGACGACCGACGCACCTATACCCGGTTCTTGGACGCCATTCAGTTAACGCCTTACTCCTTACTTAACACTTACACACTTACTCCTTAAGTAAGTTCTTAAAATAGACTAAATACACAACGTTCAAATGCACAAAATTTAATGGTGCTATAATTTAATTTTACGAGGATCGAACTTGTACGAGTATTACAGCGGTCTTCATAAAGCTTGCATCATAGACCAGACTTTGTTCAAAAGATTACATTAATCACAAAAATATTATCAAAATAACTTAAACAAGATTATTTATTAAAATATTATCACACATATTCTTGTATATACTTAGTTCGATAAAATAATAATCAAGCGAAGTCCTTGTTTATTTTGTATATTATTATAAATAACCAATGACCAATACACCAGTTTTATTGAGGCCATCTTTAATATTAGTAGGGAATATAAAGTATTTGCTCAAATGTTTGAGAGAAAAGCGGCAATGAGCTTGCAACCTGTCACGTACGGATTACCTACTAACAACTATGAAAAATGTGGGCATGTGCCAAATATCATGTTTGAACGTGCCTCTGACTGCCCTCTTTAGATATCCTCAAAGATCTAAGTAACTAGAGATAAGAGATATCTACCGAGCCTGGGGATTACAGTCGTGATCATGTATGTATGTATATTTGAGAGTACTGTACATGATCATGACTGTAATCTGCAGGCTCCGTAGATATCTCCTCAGATAGAGATCGGAGGAGATATCGAAAGAGGATAGTCAGGGTATGTGTTAAACAAATCTCAATTCGCTCCAAAGCACATAGTTCACTGGCATCGTTCACAGGAGCGTGTACACATGGACGTAACACATGCTAACCTACTATTTACTGCCTGACTGCGAAGAAGGAGAGTTATGTGTTGGGGGTGTATTTATGAAGGTATGCGAGTTTATTTCGCTGTCGCTGGAGCGGATCCCAAACTGCTGGATGGATTTTGAGAAATGAAGTGTCGTTGGATTTTGGATCAGAAGAGTGATACATGTCAAAAAAACAGATATATGGCGGCTATAAGAAGCTATTGTAATAATACATTTTTGATGGTTTTTTGATACATACATACATACATAAAATCACGCCTGTTTCCCAACGGGGTAGGCAGAGACCACGGATCTCCACTTGCTACGATCCTGACATACTTCTTTTGCTTCATTCACTCTCATTACATACTTCATACATGCGCGTCGGTTAAGGGTACTCTGGACCTGGCCTTTCTCTAGTACGTCCCCAATTTGATCGAGGTACGTACGCCGTGGTCTTCCCCTTCCAACGTGGTTTTTTGATATTTGCAATAAATATTAATAAATATTGTTGTATGACTAGTTGTCGTAGTCAGTCTATTTTTTACTTGGTACATGGTTCTGGATTTAGAAACTTAAATAAAACACAAGGTAGTTTACCAAAAATGTATTTTTAGATTTTTGGGGAACTTTATACCGGGCGGATGCGCTAAATTCGGACAATTCAACGACTATCCCCAGAATAAATCGTAATTATTCTAAGAATAGTTATACTAGTTACTTATAATCTTCTTCTTCCTGCCCTTTTCTCACGCTAAATGGGGTCGGCACAACACGTTTTCTTTTTCCATTTCCCTCTGTCATCCGTCATCTCAGTACTCATCTTACTCATATCATCTTTCACACAGTCCATCTTTTCTTTGGTGTACCTCTATCTACCCCTATAACCATCCGAATTCATGTTCTCTAACACATGCCATTCATCCCTCCGCCCATACCACGCTAACCTATCACTTCACATTTTTATCAATAGTATATAATATCAAAGTTACTTATTAACATAGTGATAGAATCCACCCAAAGTGAGGTACAAGTTTTATTAGAAACTAGCTACCACCCACGGCTTCGCCCGCGTGGTACCTTGAAAAATAAAAACAAATCTATCCCGCGGGAACCATATTTTTTCCAGGATAAACAGTAACCTATGAGCTATTCCAGACTATAATCTATATCTGTGCCAAATTTCATCTAGATCCGTTCAGCAGTTTCAGCGTGAAAGAGTAACAAACATACATCCAGACATCCATACATTCACACATCCGTACATTCTTACAAACTTTCGCGTTTATAATATTAGTAGGATTAGAGTATATCGAGAACATTAATTGAATTGGAGAGTGTATCTAAGTTCTCTATAGACATAATTAAATATAATTTACTAAAAAGCTGTAAGTACTCCAAATAACTAACAATAAACTAATAACTAACTTTTACGTTATCCAGGATTCATCCCAATCCATTCACGTACGGCGAGATTTACCAATTCATAAACTCCTCACAAACTTTCGTATTTATAATTAACTGCCAACCGCGTGCGGCTCCGCTCGCGAGGTACCTAACCGGATAAAAGTAACCTATGTGTTATTCCAAGGCATAAACTACGCGTATTTTAAGTTTCATCCAGAACCGTTCAGCCGTTTCAGCGTCATTGAGTAACAAACATCGAGACATCCATTCATCAAAATATTCGTATTATAATATAATATGAAGTAGAGTTATAGTAGGATGATGAGTAAATGTTGTAGTCCTGTGGTTGGAGGGTCCTAGGTCACCTCCAGGTTCGGAGAATCAGAGCGTGTTACGTCTGAGTACGTGCCTTCCCATGTTTCAGTTGCATCGCCATTTTATTGCATTTATTTTAGCTACTCACCTAAAAACATATAGGTAAACTATAATTAAAAGATTGCAAGTCATCGTTTAGATAATAATAAGTTTAATTATTGCAAAAATTGGCTCAAGTTTACCACTTTAGCAACTTTAGCACGCGTAATGCTGAATTTATCTTGTCAGAACTTATCAATAAAATGTTCCATGATATTACATACTTCATTCATCTACAAATGAATAGACATTTGAAACATCAGAGTATAACTGCTGAATTTGTTATTGAAAGCACTATTACTTGAACCTTCTCACGTCGGACTTGCCGAAAGTGCATCATTGGCATCGCTAATTTCAACGTCTTACGGCATCAAGAGATTACGGGCCACGCTGCAGTGCGGGGCGGGCGGGGCGCGCGGGGCGCCGCGCGGGGGCCGCGGGGGGGGGCGGGCCGCGACCCGGTCACGAGCGGGCGGGCTCCAGTGCGGCCGCGGCGCTCCGCCGAGGCGCACCGCGCCGCCCGCCTTCTCGCTTAACGTAACCAACACTTAAATCGAACATTTTTATTTACAATATTTTAGCGCGTCGCGAATTTTTTCCCTTCGGTACCGAGCGGCGAGAAGATGATCGTCGAGATCCAGCAGGAGGTACGTCTCGGCTCCCACTTGTCGGGGGAGGTCGCGTGTGACCTAGCGCGCCCTGCGACTTGTAATGCCTTTTTTGCGCCGCCACGGGCCGGCGGGACGCATTAGCGCTCGCTAGATCCTATCCTCGGAGTGCTACGAACGGATTGATTCGCCTGAAATAGACGGAGTCAACGATCCCCCGTTCGTAGGTGACCGAAGGACGTCAAACCCTTCGGTGTCTTCGAACTTCAAAGGTCCCAGTCGAGATTAAAGATCGTGCAGGGCGACGATGTCAGTGGGTCAACGCACAGTGCGTGCGGGGCGGGAGGGGCGTGCGGGCGCGGGTGTGCGGGGGGCGGGGAGGGGAGCGGGGGGAAGGGGCGCGGGCGTTGCACCGTTGCAGCCGGCGGCCGCTACGGGGCACTGCTACGCACTACGCTGTTCGTAGCGGTGCTACGTAGCTCGTAGCCGTGAACGGTACTCATTGCATGACGTGTCGCAGTGGATGAAAACGGTCGAGCCGAGCAGAAGGCCGCGCTGCACGATGGTTCGCCACATACAAATATGGGTCGTACGCTGTAATCTACGGATGTGTAGTCATGGAAGCTCGTAAAAGTGGTGTATTTACGAACAACCAATGGTAAACACGTATTCTAATTATTCGAACCAATCAAACGCGGTCGTGTTATCCAAGTTTGAAATAAACAAACCGTCGGCAAGCTGATCAAAGTTGAAGTGTTAACTGGACGTGTGGTGTGTTACAGGAGGTTAGAGGAAAGAGGCCTTTCAAGATATGGGATTGTTCTCGGAACGTGAGGAAGGGACTGGTGGTCACTAGCTTCGAGGAGCTGATACACAGAGGTAACATACTTACATTGTTTAGACAACCAACTTCTTTAGTAATTAATCACAGAGACAGAGGTCGTAAGCCGTCTGAAGGCTATGCCCTAACAGGATCAAAGTCAAATCACGACTCTTTCGATGGGCTGATTCTTTTAATGGGCTGATTCACAGTTTTATTAATGAAATGATTTTGACACCACAGTAAAATGAGAAGTTTTTATAAATAAATATCGGTGGACATTGCATGCAGGGCCATCTGGCCCCTAACTAAGTAAAGCTTGTACTATGGGAACACAATCATACAAATACAAATAAAAAGAACTACTGTGACACGATAAGAAAAAGATTTATTTATTTAATACGAGTATTACATTGTTGTTTCGTACCATGACCTATGCAAATTGTATGGAAGTAGTGACGTTTCTATAATGAAATCGTTACGGAATCGTTCTGGAAGACTTCGTGGTAAGGCCCCAGGTTTTAGGACTCAAAGTGTAAGCTGAGTCTGTCAGCCAGCCAGACAGTTAGTCTAGGCCCTAGCTAGTCTACATATAATTTGAATGAGATTTGTTTAACCGCCACCTCACCTACGGGCACGGCATGTCTACAACATTCAGGTCGGCAGTGTCATTGCACAAGGTCATTGCCCCCAGGACTTTAGACTCTTTTATTTATTAGGTTGCCTAGTAAATAAATAAAAGAGTAATCCAACACACATAACATAAAATTATTACATTAAGTTGTGCTTTTTAAAAGCATAACTAAACAAGGGCAAGGTTTACAAAACGATCATAAGACCTGGGGCCTTACCACGAAGTCTTCCAGAACGATTCCGTAACGATTCCAATAAAGAAACGTCACTACTTCCATACAATTTGCATAGGTCATGGTACGAAATAACAATGTAATACTAATTCGGTAATGTATTATGAATTCGTGGTAAAGCCCCTGTCGTATTGTATGGATCTGGGTGTTGGGCCTGTGTGAAAGATGATATTATGAGTAAGAAAGGAGTGAGTACTGAGATGGTGGATGATAGAGGGAAATGGAAGAAGTAAACGTGTTGTGCCGACCCCACGTAGCGTGGGAAAAGGGCAGGAAGAAGAAGATTATACTTAGTTATAATTGAATAACGGGTATTTATCACGTACCTATTTTGTTTTTATTCCCGACGTTTCGAACACATTACAGCGTTCCGTACCAATACCCGTTATTCAATTATAATTATGTCATCAAATCACGGAAGTTTAAAAAGATTAATTATACTTAGTTGTGCTATTGAATGTGTCCATTTACAGGAATGCACAGCATTATCCATTAAATTATAAAAAAACAGACAACAGCTTAAAACTTAAAACTATACATGATATAAACTATACTTACATGGATTTCTCTTGGGTTGTTTACTTATACATTAGGTTAAAACTATCATTTATTTTGAAGTTCTAAGATCAGTTTTGTCTCCAATTTTAAATTAAATTTGTATTATTTTACTCTCTATTCAGCATTTGAGTATGAATTTATAATTATAAATAACTTTCTCGTGAAAAGATTACCATTTACTTTTACTTCTTAGATCTATATAAAACATCTATCTACTAATTAGTATACTAGTAAACGCCCTCATATAACTCTGGGCGCAGTCAAGAGAAAAATTAATCAGAAACCATAATAATTATCTGTGGTCTACCTACGACTTTAATCATTGAGACCTGAGGCCTTATCAAAAGCTCTTCGTGCAATATCAAAGTAATATAACTTTGATGTTTCGTACCTATACAAATTGTATTGATGTAATGTTACTTCAAGCTTGCAATAATGTTTTTGAAACATAATGGTTTGTGAGAGCTTGCGGTAAGGCCCCTGAAGTTATGAAACTAAAGAATTCCTTTTAGAAAATTTCAGTAAACATTTTGATAAAATAGAAAACATGTTATTTAAATTTAACTGCAGAGATATAAATGCAATCTATAAACACGTTTAGAGCTAGACTAGATACACTACATTTGAATAAACTGTATAATCACTTTGAAAATGTGATAAGTATTCGTAAGTACCTACTCGTATCTACAAACAAATATCTTGAACATAAAGCCTTTGAACACTCCTATTAGTACTGTTGTAATCTCATCAAAGATATCTACTACTTGAAGGAGTTTTATGGTAATCGCGTGAGCTGTAAATTTACGAAAAAAGCGCTTATAAAATTCTGTCTTCTAATCTATAAAAATATCACCAACATTACATTTATAATCCGCATATTACTGCTAGCAAGGCAGAAATAAGTACCTACCTAAACTTATATTGTGATTTCATCTCTAGGTTCTTTCTATCGTCCTTTATGAGTAAAAAAAGTTTCACTTGAAGATTATAACGCAAATGCCTGTTTACTTATATAATTGGGATATTTACCTCACAGTCTTCAAAAAACTTGATGTTGCCTGATACAAATGTGCTCGTCAGTAAATGCGATTTATCCAGCCCCTATCCAATAATTGAATGTATCACGAGTCCAAACTCCTATTAAGTTCGCTGCAGAGCTTAGAGATAATGCCTTAAATCCGTTACCTAGATTTAGAGCCATTATTCGGATAATTGAATACATCAGGCGTCCAAACTACATTGGAGTTTACAAACAAAGTGCATGTGTTCAGAACGAGATTACTGTGCGCGTTGTGCAAGTTTATATTCAACTCGAGCAGACACAAATTGCGACTACGAGTAACAGAAAGAAAGAAAAACCATTCATTTACGACCACTAAAGGATGAGAAAAAAAAGAAAATAATAAAAAAATACTAAGTAGTTATTTTTTTTTGTTACTGCAGAAAATGAATACGAGTATTAGCTTATCTGAGACCTATTCAATTATTCGAATAAGCTAGTAGGTACCTAATTAAAGATTAATAAACCTACTTTATTTCAAAGAATCTACATAATATAATTCTAAAATTAATCAGGAACATCAATTGTATCGAAATGAAAGTGCCAAAAATGGCCATTCTTCACACACTTCTTCCACCTACCAGTTTTTATAAATTGCATCTATTTCTAACACACCTTTATGTATAAAGCTGGAAACCCATTATTGAACACGGCTTTAGGAAATCTTAGGCATACACAGGATGCCTGAAAGCGTAGGTATCCGGTGGAAGAGGTTACATTAGGTACTCACATACGGCACAGTCGCCAACTCGCGTCCGATTCGATCGGCGGACCGTGCCAGAGAACACAGGCTGTTTGGAGACCAAACTTTGGTCCGATAACACGTTACATGAGATATGTAACGTGTTATCGGTCAAGTTATAGCCAAGTCAGACCTTAGGCTTCAATTTAATATCCTAAATTATAAGATGAAATGATATTTTAAAGTTGTTAAACATATTTCATATTGTTATAAATAAGTTTCAGGACTGACCGTTGTACTTGGCACCCGTTTAGATCTCACTTCTTTTGTCGCTGAAGTCAACGACTAAAGCATACTTATTGAACTTGGCTATCATTTCACATTTATGTTTTTGATGGGATATCATTACTTTTTGTACAGAACTTATTAGTAAGTAAGTACTTATTCTTATATTGTTATACTTATATATCTACGTGCATGGACGGCTGAAACTATTGGCACAAGGTATACATACCTAAGTAGGTAGATCCGACACACTATAATCTTTGCTCTTACTTATATTATAGGCGCTATAAGAGTTCCTAAGAGAATGAATTAAGTAATTGAAAAATTATAATAAAAATATATAAATTTACTAGTTTCTGATTTTTTCCTTTGTATTCACCCAACCACCTACCTGGATGCCAAATTTTAACTTTCTAGGTCATCTGGAACTGGGTTAGAATTAACGTCTATAGGTCAGTCAGTGATTAAAATTAGGATTTTTGGACGTTAATATCTAAATAACCGTTTGAGGTGTGATTATGAAATTTGGTGTACTTACTTAGGTCGCAAATATCTATAGATGAGCCAAATTTGACATGTTTACGTGAAATAGTTTTGGAGTTATGAGGAGGTGAAAACTGTCTCCAAATGGTTCGTGTAATATTACACACGGTGCGCGGTTCGCCAGCTTGAACTTGGCTTGACACGCTGCCGCGTGTCTAGATGTTATTACTGAATGATTTTATTTATTATTTAGAAAAATAACATATCCCAATTATAGGTTTTCGTTAATAGCATTAATTTAGAAAAATAACATATCCCAATTATAGGTCTTCGTTAATAGCATTAAAATAGTTGCTAAATATTTAAACACTATCGCTCACGACCTACGAGTATTTTGCCACAACAAAAAGAAAGAAGTAATATAACTTTGATACTTCGTACCATTACCTATAAAAAATTTATTGAAGCAGTGTTATTTCAAGCTCGAAACATTGACGTTTCTGAAACATGATGGTTTATAAGAGCTTGTCCTAAGGCTCTTGATAAACTCATTGACAGTTCTATTCGCTCGCAGCATACGAATTCTGTCTTTTTGTAAAATAGAACGTGAAATATCTTGGTATCATAGCAAAGGTACTTCATGTATATTGATTTGAATCCTATCAACTGAACATAATTAACGTAGACAAACAGCGACGTGGTGTGCTCGAGGAGCAGTCCGGTGCACGTCGCCGTTGCCAACCCTAGGGCTTCCCTGGTCAATGAACCAGCCTCGCCCGTCTGACCTGATTTCTCGTTTTGACCTATCCGCGCACGCGGCCGACCGCCCAGATAACCCACTCCACCCAGCCATCTACCTAGCTTAATGCAATTTCTAAATGGACTATCTGCAGGTTCTTTAGACATCGAGTGCGGGCGGGACCGAGTGACCTATATTTCCTCGAATGCAATTCTTACATAATTATGTGGGTCGCCCAATGATAGGCGATCCCCATTTTGTTGGCTGGGAACTTATAATCGGATTGAACCGTTCGCTTTGATGGATTAAAATATGAGTGGAAAAGTATTGCCTTCGTACTGCGGATATCCATTTTAATCAACTCTTAATTGGTTAATGGTAATTGAAACAAAAGGTGCCAGCCCAAAGCAGAGCTTATCAATGAACTCGTTAGGCCAACTGATTATCTCTAAGCAATTAGATACTTGAGACAGAAATAATTAACTTAGCTAGATAGAGATATAGTATGTTAACTGACACTAAAACACCGGCATCAGACTCTTGTCTCTAGCAAAATAATGTCAAAAATCATGGTAGTCATATCATATATAAATTGTACAGAAGGTGTGAATAAAAGCTGCGTTACTAGGTAAGGAGAAGCTATCGGTGGGCGCGAGCGAGCCGGTGCGGCTGGTCCTCGAGAGCGACGGCACGCAGGTGGAGGACGGCGAGTACTGGCGCACGCTGCCGCCCAACACCGTGCTGCTGCTGCTGCGCGCCGGGGAGCGCTGGTACCCCACCGGCGTCGACGTCATCAAGGCCGGTGAGTGCGCACCGCGCGCCGCTCCGCCGCGGATCGGGCTGCGCGCGACGCTCCTTGCTTCATCTTCCGATTTCCTCCACAGCTATATCTGCGATCCCGAAGATAGTATGCGAGACCATCCACGCTCTCGAGTTGCACGATGAGACGCCCTCATGGAAAATCATGGACAACAAGGGGCGCGTCACGGTCGTGCTGCACTGGGACCAGCGGCCGAACGCGGGCGCCTCGCCCTCCGCGCGCTCGCCCTCGCGCCAGGCCAAGCCGGACCGACGGCCGAGCCTCGTCATCCAGACCAGCGTCGAGCGGCAGCCCCCGCCGCCGCCGCACATCACCGTCGTGAACCACGACGAGCCGGGCGCGGCGCGCGCGCGCCTGTCCCGCGCGCCCTCCTCGCTGGAGCACGTGCACACGGTGGAGTGCCGCGCCGGCGCCTCCCCGCCGCGCCCCGCGCCCGCGCCCGCGCCCGACGAGTGCGACTTCCACTGCTGCGCGCTGCACGAGGAGGGCCGCCGCATCGCCGTGCACAAGAGCGTGGCCACGTCGCCCATCCAGGACGCGCAGCCGCGCGCCTCGCCCTCGGGCCGGCCCAAGGGCCACGTGCGCTTCCTGGACGCGGAGGCGGCGCGCCGCGGGGGCGAGCGGGACTCCTCCGAGAGCGAGACGGAGAACACGCTCGTCGAGGACGAGGCGGTCACCTCGGAGAAGTTCCTGCTGCTGATCGACCAGCTGAGCGTCGATCAGAAGCGGCACCTCACGATCAAGGACATCGGGATCATCCTCGAGCGGCTGAGCTCGAAGATTCTCGACGTGGAGCGGCTGGACCGCGAGTCGGAGTCGGACGACTGCTACAACTGGACGATCAAGGCGACGATCCGCGGCGACGCGATGCGCGAGCTCGGCGTCATCTACAACGGCAACTACTACGCGATCAGCGAGCACCCCGGCTACCGGGAGGAGAACGAGGAGGCGGGCGACGAGGCCGAGGAGGAGGAGGAGGAGGACCGGCTCTGATCGGCAGCGTGCGGCGCCGCCGTGCCGCTGTGCAGCGCCGCGCGCGCCGCGCTGTGCCCGCGGCCCCGCGCCGCACGCCCGCCCGCCCGGCCCCGAGCGCCAGTGCGGTGAACTGATGGACACTTACGTATTGCACTGACGTCGGTCGCGCCCCGAGCGCTACATTATTAACGAATATAGCTAATATTATTGTAAGCGAAACTGACTTCCTGTCGATTTCTAAGATAACTATTAGGTGGCCGCGCCGGAGAACGCCGCTCGCCGCGGGCGGGTCCGGCGCCCCCGGAGTCGTCGACAAAATATTTACCGATTTCGTCGTCAATGTTCTTAGTCAATAAGGAACGGTACCCGTGAGCGCGGACCCGCGCCGCGCGCGCGCGCCGCATGCGGGCCCTGCATCGCGCCGCATGCGGGCCCTGCATCGCGCCGCATGCGGGCCCTGCATCGCGCCGCATGCGGGCCCTGCATCGCGCCGCATCGTTCGTCCGCATCCGCGTTGGCCTAACTAAGGGTAATAAGATGGACGTGACTCTTCGCTCTCGCCCTCCCGCGGAATTGTCAATGAGCCCTACAACTTAATAACATCATTTTAATGCGATGGCGGCTCAATAAAACAATAAATACCTACTTATATAGGAAATTGTAGTCTGTCTTATACGAGTATACAATCTTGTGGTATTCGGCAGAGAGAGGGAATCTCGTCACCGTCTTTAAGGGATGGCGGTGCACAACTGCACGACATTGAGTTACTATGCGAATTATATTTATGATAATGTAATGTAATTGGAAGGGAGTAGGTAGATCGATAATATTACCAGCAGAGTCGAGGTACCTACCTTGTGAGTTTTTTTACTAATTTATCGGTAATAATGAAATTAGTCCCTAGCATGTCGCACGACTCGGTCTTCTTACAACTCGGTTCACGCATCGAGCCGGCTTTCGGGGAGTAAATACCTACAAAGTATGAGTAAGAGTATGTTTCAGAGAGATAATTGATATAATAGTTATGTAATATTATTAATATTTATTAAATTGTACGTTATAAAGAGGTTGTAACTAAAATACATTGCATATTGTCATCGTGCCGATGTGGGTACCCTTCGTTAGTCGTAAGTTGATTCTTGTATTTATTAGCTCTATGGTATCGTAGTATTATTGTATAATGTTTTTAATTTTTGTATAGTACCGTGAAGATAACACTCACCAATGTATGATATTAAATGAAGTTCAATAAGTTTTACAAGCCCACTGAGGGTGTCATTGTATAGTTGTGTAAGGTGTAATAATAACAATGATTATGATTGTTTACATTATGATTGTGACGTGGATTCAGTGAGTCGGCGAGCCGCCGCCGGCGCCGGCGCGGGGCTTCGGCTCGGCGGTCGTCGCCAGTGCGGTTGTGTGTTTTAACATTCGCTATATTTATTACATATTCCGTGTTGTTTACTTTTTTATAGACGATCATTTTTATATTATTCTTATATTAGGTTTATAGTGAATTTATTAATTATCAACACTTATTTTATTATATTGCTAAAAAGAATATACTCGTATGTAATAATCTAACTACTATTTATATTACTTAAAAAAATCAAGTTTATTTGCGTATTTGACATCGTATTTTAGTATTTTGAGAGTATACTTATTTAACACTATGATTTTTTAAGGTTTGATATTGTGATTTGTCCTAAAATATTTTAATTTCAGTTTGATTCTCGCTAAAGCTGTAAGACGAAGTTCAAACTGCTGCTCGTACAGTACGGAAGGGTGCATGGAGTACAATATGAAATTGCTCATTATATTTATTTATGAGAAACGTGAAAATGTCTAGAGTCTAGATCTTTATCGCGTGATTGTGAAGCCGTAAAGTAACTATGTCGCGGGACAAACAATGACAAGTCGGTAGCAGGAGATCAGCGACTTGTTCACAAGCTAAGCGTAGAGTGTTCAAGTTTTTGTACCAAACTAGTGAAACTACGATTGCGCTTTTTGAATGTATAAATTATGTCACGTTTTTTGCATATGTAATTATCTGCAAGTGGCGAGTCTCTCGGGGAAGCGATTTTCGTTTCAAATGAGCCCTGACGTCTACGTAACATTTTTGTATCGAGTAGTTTATTTATCTTTCGGTCGACTAGTCTCTCGTTGGTTTGTACTCGTACTACATCTGACGATCCTATCGAGCCCGTTACGCACAGTAATGATAGCTAGGTAATATTCAGTTTTAATATTTTTACGTGTAGGAGTATTGGTGGAATAAATTGTAAAATAATGGTTTGTGACTGTCGGATATGGTGAAGTGGAAGGAAATATGTTGCACGGTTATAGAATGCTTCGGTTGCCCAAATCATTCGATGATAAGTTTGTATCAATATTTGTTTATAAATCATAGATGAGATTTGAGATTCAGTGCTCTGAATGCGAAGTTTATATAGAACTATTTGTACGCAGATAATCGATCCAGCAGCAAGACACAAAGTCAAACAAATGCCAAAACCTCAATTACAAACAAGACATTTTATTTTACGCTACATAATACACTTAGGTACAGTTAAAGGTCGGCTAAAGTCACCTCCTAAGATCTGCGTGAGATAAGCAATAAATTAAAACGTATGTAATAAAAGTCTGTAGTCATAGATACTTAGTCCTGTACCATAACACAACAGTATGTACTACACATGTAAGTGTACAGCAAAATAGCACTTGTTGCCTCGAGCCGCACACTTCACAGCGGGCGAACACAAGGACATGGACAGTGGCAGAAGGTTTCCCTGCAATTCGTAGAATGCAGAATTCCTCCCGCCTCGAGCGAGGCGCAGCATACCTCCGCGCGGGTACCTCGCGCTGAAACTCCTGAAGAATTTCAATTCCGCAAAATTATGACACTTTCTAAAAGTTTTACAAGAATCAGAACAAGAATTTAAATCGGCTGCCACTTCTCCATCCCGTTTACATTATATACTGGAATATATAACTCGAATATACATAACATTAGATAATACGGTGTAAGCGAAAAAGATTTTTGAAAATTTCGTTTTTATAGAAGTACCTGTTAGTGAGGTCACATTTTTTAAATAATCGTTAACACCACACCGAGCCCGGCGCGGGCGCGGCCAATACGTACGTAAAGTATTCAATGTTAGATAATCATAAACAGTACAGTGTATAGGTAATAGGGCGACGTTTCCTTTTGATGTGCCAAAACTATTTTATTTGTAAGCGCCTCGCTCGTGTTCTGCGGACGCGTTACATCGTACCCGTTCGCGGAGCACACGCCAACTTGCTATTATCCAAGTGCCAATTTATGCCAAAACCCCTACCTGGCACGGACTTTTAGTTAGTGTAATTTTACTGTTATACTTTGCTCTGAACTCTCCGGCCTCATCTTCGGCCGTTTCCGAGGCGGCAGTGTGTTTTGCACTAGAGTTCAGACGCAGAACCAGCCCTACCTTTTGAATGTGAATTTGAAACATCTACCTTCTCAGTAGGTACTAAGCGCAAGCTCTCCGAGACTTATTTTTGTATTCGGACCTTCTCGACGACTGAGGCAGTACCGGTTTTAGTTTAGTTAAACTAACGTACCCGACAAACTTCACTGCCACTAAATTAAAAATAAAATATTGGAAATTATTTTGTGTTTCATTTTATACATTAAAAAAATTCAACACTAGCCAAATTAAAAAAAATAATATTGGTGAACATCTTATAAAACGCCTCACTTGTACTATGGGAACCGGATAGTTGATAGATTAATCATATACTTTTTCTTTGTAAATATATAGAAGATATAATAACCCAGCACAGAACAAACATCCGCGTTCATCACACAAATGTTTGTCCTGGGTGTGGATCGAACCCAAATCCTACAGTGCAGAAGGCAGAGCTACTACCAACAGAGCTGTAAGTCAGTCTAATTACTACCAAATAGCCTCTAATGCATGTAAGGAGCGTGAAACTACGAGTAGGTACCAATATTTCTCCAGCACGGGAATCGAGCCCTTGACCTTAGTTGGCACTCGCCCGCCACGCCGCCGAAGTAATTCCGATAGCAACACTATGGTAGGTATACTCGTATTACGGTTACTACCTACCTACTAAATTTTTAAATGCGAAAGTTGTGTAAATGTTTGGATTCAGTCTTTAGCTTTACTACGCTGAAATGTGTAGCTTAACGGAATAGTTGATAAAGGCACCACCACGTGCGAAGTCGCAGACAGAAGCTAGTCAATAATAACATATCTCTGATACACAGTACACACCAAGGGAAAATAATAAAAATGCGACCGCGGAAGCGGGCAGCTCTGGGGCCTACTCGCGTTCTAGGCAACCGCAATTTCGGCATCGTAGGCATCGGATGTAGACGAGCGCAAAACGTAACGTGAACTCGCGAACTGTCATTACGAACTGCGAGCCGAAGTTTCGGTTTTCATTTATAAATCCATGAAAAGAGCCTTTGTGGCACACTTTGACCCTCTCACTTTGAGTCTTTCGAGTCACTAGTTCTTTTGAACCAGTGTGGCGAAAAGATTAAATTGCTTGTGATATTTCAGGTTTTCATTTGATTAAAGGCCCGAACCTGTTGATTCTTTTATACAAAATTTTATAAGACGAATACGAAATTTCGTACTTCAGTTTACAGAGTAGGCCTCCTGATACGAAAGTAAAATAAGTAAAAACTAGCATCAAAGGAAAACCTACAAAAACCCATATCAGAGTGGCAATCTCGGGCGATTGGCAGATTCAATCGACTGCAGTGGGTGCGGTGGGGTGCGGCGGGCGCGGGGTGCGGCGGGGTGCGCCACACCCCACGGGGTAGATAATGTTAGCTGGAACCCCAATTGCGACACCTTTTCCGGGTGAAAAGAGCCTGCACTCTTTTGGTTTTGCTTTGAAGGAATGTAATATCGGCTGAGCTGTGAGGATTAAATAAGTACTTCTTTGGGTCGCTCTTTGCTTGGCTAAAACCTTTTAATTAAGTCTGAAGTTTTCTGCAGTTTTTAATCAAAACGTGAATGCCTTTACGAGTCCTTTGATAGTGAAAAAGTTTTTGACGAATTTACAATACAACAATTCATAAGATCGTAGGTTATGAAAATACCTACTTACCTACACAAGCCTTTTTTCTAGCCTTTTTGTGTACACACTCATTATTAGCGATTCACGTACACATAACATTTTCCTAAAGTGCCGTAGCACCTAGTATAGCGTAGCACATTTATGTAGCTTATCGTAGCAAGCTTCGTAGCGCGTAGCAGTTCGTAGCACTACATTTCATCACTTTTGTATTTAATTTCCAGATTCACATTTATCTATACTAATTAATGGGAGGTAAGTTTGTAGTTATGTATGTTTAGTGGTGGGGTAACTAACTGCTGAACCTCTAAAAATATTTCACTAATAGATAAATGCGAAAGTTTTTTTGGATAGATGAATGGAAAGATGGATGTTACTCAATTACGCTGAAACGGCTGAACGGATCTGCATGAAACTTGGAATACGCGTACTTTATGATCTGGAATAACACATAGGGTACTTTTTATCCGGGTACCAGCCGCGGAAGCTAGTAAGTCAATATAAAATTAAGCAGTCTTATAATAATAGCAGATAAAATCCTCATTTGAAATCTATATCTATACTAATATTATAAAGAGGAAAGTTTTGTATTTTTGTTTGTAACGAAAAAACTCAAAAACTACTGGTCCGATTTCAAAAATTCTTTCACCGTTAGAATGCTGCGTTATCCCTGAGTAATATAGGCTATATTTTATGTAGGTACCTTGCGAGCAAAGCCGCGAACGGAAGCTAGTCGTTTATAAAATAAAGTTATATTTGATCACCAAAATTTTATTAAATCATAAACCTACCAATCAAACATGTATAGCTCACAAGTTTCCACTAAACGTGAAATAACCAATGACCTGAGTATAAGCACACAAGCGAGTCAGAGATTACAACTAGCTGGTAATGGTCTCGGCGGCGCATGAGTGGCGCGCTAGGCGTGGGCGCAGGACTGCATGCGCACGAGCGCCCGCTTCTCCGCCATGGCCATCTTGTCCAGCACGTCCTGCATCTCGGGCCAGGGCTCGTAGCGCTGGTTGATAATGAGCATCTTGTGCACGGTGGGGTTGCGCAGGTCCATCGTACGCGATATGTTGTTGCGGCTGTGCGTCGTGAACACTATATCGACCTGGACACACCCATTTCAACGTTATGTTCTATTCTACAGGGTACATTTTCATTTTTTTAGCACTTGTTGTGGTAGCACTCCTGCCTCACGACCTTATGGCCGTCGTTTCAAACCTGGGGCCTTACCGCAAACTCTTACAAACCATCATGTTTCAGAAATGTCATACTTATGTATGTCTAAGTGGAAGTAACACTACTTCAATACAATTTTTACGGGTCATGGTACAAAATATCAAAGTTGATACTTTGATATTGCCCGAAGAGCTTGTGGTAAGGCCCCTGGTCGTGCACTAATGAGTTTTTCTATTCGTAACATAGTGTTTGATGTAAGAGGCAAGACTCGTAGATCTTCTAATACTGAGTTGGGCGAAAATAACTATTTTTTTGACACGCCCAAATATGCTATGATGTCTTGGTAATAGGTAAAACCACAGCATCCTAAATAAGATCTGTGGATATTGCAAAATATTGAACACAAAGTGGGAATCGAACCCGCAATGTTCACCCGCCTACAATAGCATTGCTTCATTGTTTAATCACTTTGTGCAGAGGCTACATAAATCAATATATTGGTGGGTCACACAACGCTATCTAGCCCCAAACTAGGAATTTTTTACTACTTACTATTGGAACCAGATAGCTGTTAGATTAATCATATAGATACTTTTTTTTGTAAATACATTCATAGAATACAATAATAAAACCCAGACACAGAACAAACATGTTCATTAATCACACAAATGTTTATCCTGGGCGGGGATAGAACCCACAACCTACAGCGTAGAAGGCAGAGCCACTACCAACTGAGCTATAAGGCTATATAAAAGTATTTGACGACCTCTGTGGCGCAGCGGGCGAGAGTCCGTCTGCGAAACCAGAGGTAGCGGGTTCGATTCCCGCCGCGGAACAAATTCTTGTACGATCTGCAGAAATTTGTTCCGTTAGTCTGAGTGTTTTCTATGTATAATAAAAAATATCTATCTATGTAAGTTATCTAGTACCCATAACACCAGCTTTGAGTAGCTTACTTTGGGGCTAGATGATGCTGTGTGGATTGTCCAGTATTAGGTATTTATTTCTTTATTTATTCATTCCTATAAAAGTAGGTACCTTATTTCTGCACGCCCAAACGATCGCGCCGAATAACACGGAGAAGCTTATAAAGGTGGTGACGAAGATAGGTATCAGCTCCCAGTAGACCCTCATCGCGTATCCTATCTTCAGCTTGTCTGACATGGGGGTGTCGTACTGGTTGGGGGGGACGCCCCACATAGCGCGCACACTTGTCTTGTGCGGGACTCTCACAGACAGTAACTTCACCGCGTGGAAACGACATGGTTGGAGAAGTTTTGAAAACATTTCCGAATATAAATTAGTCTAAATAAAGGTATTACAAAATTTCGTGGAACCAATCGACATGAAAATGTCATAGATTGACAATTTGACAGGTTAGGTTGACGGGTAATACCATCGTGTTTACCATTACAGTGCCGCCAACATAGATAACTGTTTGTCTATTTATGGATTTACTATTTATTAAAAATAGGCTCGCCAACTATTAATTAACCTATCTAGCCAATAACTTATCCATAGCTGTATAGTCTAATCTAGAAATATCCCAATAGGTTGCACTGGACGTAGTATTCATAATTTTATCTCATATCTTATATTTAATATTTTATTAGTGTTTTTTTTCTGTATTACATATTCATCATCATTCTCCTGCCCTTATCCCACACTAAGTGGGGTCGGCACAACATGTTTTCTTCTTCCACTCACTCCTATCATTCGTCAACTCTGAATCAACTCCTCTTACATTCATATCATCCTTCACACAATCAAACCACTTCTTCTTCGACCTTCCTCTACTTGCGCACCCATCCACATTCATACTCATAACTCTTCTGGTGACATGGTTTTCATCCCTAGTCATCACGTGTCCATACCATGCTAATCTAGCACTCCTCATCTTTTCAGTAATAGGCGCCACTTTCAGACTTCCTCTAACATACTCATATAATATATTATAATATAATATTATACATTCAAACTTTTCATAATCGGCTCTCAAAAAGGTTTTAGTGTGTGAACCTGGCTAACAATTCAATTTGCTTTTAATTTTAGAAAAAATATACAGAGATGTCGTATGGAAATTCAAAAGTCAAATATATTTTGATTTACCTAAAATAAAATTAACAATAAGCATAATTTATATTTCCAATTATTTCATTTATTTGTGTACCTATAAAAATATGGAAATGTATCATAATGACCCACATACAATATTCTAAATTTACAAGAAGCAAAAAAGGTATCTCATGCAATTTTTTACTTAATATATTTAGGAAAGAAAAGGTTCACTTGGTATTATTACATGCAGGCGTCGGCAGGTGAGTGCCGGTGATGACTCCACGTCGCCGGATCTCACCGCGGGCCAGGAGAAGATACCGGGCCGTAAAGGACTTTTTCAAACGAGCTATAGGTGAGACTAGCTTTCGCGATCAATAAATCCCCAACTAGCTCTCATCCGCATTCTACTGATGCTAGGATACCATTTTTGCAGGTGGCTCATCGCAAACTGATATGGAAATAAATTCTAGCACAGCAGTCAATGTGACAGACCTCAAACACAAAATAGTAGGTTTAGAGGAACAGCTGAGTGCAGTGAGCAGGACCTGTCGCGAATTCATGTACTTGGAAGGCTCGAGAAGAGAAACGCAAAGCCTCATTCCCTCCGAACTAAAGGAACACATACGGAGAGATAATTCAACGAGAAGGCAATCACACGCTGAAGGAATAGACACTCCATACGAAACATCAGAACGTAGCTACAAAAAGTCTGAAGGAAGTGACTATACTACGCCAAAGCACAGCAAAGAAAATGTACATAATTTCGATCCGAACACAACGAAAATTAAGAAAAAAAGAAGTGAAATAGACAACAGAGCCAAACATTTCGATATCAATCCAAATTCAAGAAAGCACAAGTCTCAAACGGCTTTTGAAACTGTTGAGTCTGCTTGGTCTACAAGTTCGTTTCATTCATTGAGTGAGTTCAAAGACGTGCCTCATTCTAATCCAGGTTATTCTGGCAATCAGACTGATCGAAGAGCTCACAAAGCAGATAAAAAAAGTCATCGACAACGTAGAGAGGAAGTTAACAATGAACAATCAAAAAGAGTCGAACCAAAGAATTATGAGAACCATCGAGAAGCTGTTAAACATTCAAAGAATAGAAAGTCTAAACGTGAGATAAATGAACTGGACCAAGACTTTATAGCAGATATAATCAAAAGGCAATACAAGCCTGTACAAATGTTCGGCAGAAAAAGTTCTAGCATAAGCCAATTCTCGGAGCCAATGTGCCGTGACCGAGAGTACACGGCTATCAATGAAAAAATTCCAGAGGAAACAGAACTGTGTTCCTGTTGCTATGGAGGTCACCATAGCCCGAAACACCATCGTCGCAGTTATGAAAGAGATGCAAAAAGTGTTTGCGAAAGAAATACTCGTTTCAAATATCATAGAGTGTATACAGACGCCTATAACGACTCCGAATTTTACGATTTAATACCAGTCAAAGAGAAATCAAGTCCAAAGACTAGACGAAAATTTGCTCAAGACAATTTTGATAATTATCATGATTATAGAGAAGTACCTCCATCGCCGAGGACGCACAGACCACGGCTTAACTTGAAAGCGCAATACTATACAGGCTCTGAAAATGATATAGATTTCGTTCGACATCATAATACAAGAGTTTCTCCAAAAAGGCATAATATATACCATGAGCCTATAGAAGCATTTCAAAGTGATTATTCGTCACAAATACTTATTCCTAAGAAAAGTAAACAAAGGCAGAAGCTACACAGCAAGCCGAAGCAGGTACACGAAATCGGCACCGTGAGCAGTCTGCAATGTCCACATCAATTTGATATTGAACAAAATAATACAACCGTCGATACTGCATTAAATAATACACAAGAATCGGTAACTTCGACAGATAAAACTGATAGAACGCTCTTTGAAATTAAAGATATCCTTCAATCTTTTTTACAAGAGATTAAGAAGGAATCTTCGTCCAGCGGCAAATCGGATGTCAGCAGTAAAATTACAGAAAACTGCGTTAGTAACACCATTCCGCCAGCGAGTGTGAATCCAAACAGCGGTCACAGCTTTAATAACTACAGCGCGCCTCAGTGTAGTGCAGCCCCTACTCCGTACATTATGCCACCATACCCAAATCCTTGCTGCTACCCCGTACTGCCCATGTATTCTATGAATTGCATGCAAAACGGCTACGTAATGCCCAGTCAGAGTTTCACTTGCTGCTGTGCTGCCAAAGCCGAAGACACAACCGATAAAAATAAAGGCAACAACACAACAGCAAGCAACGAGACTTTTGCCAACGACACGGATGAACTTATAAAGGAGATATACAAATTTGTCGCGCAAAGCCCTACGTTTTCTAGAAAACAAGACGATGGCCGTAACACTGAAAACGAAACAAAAAAATGCTTTGAGAGCATAGTCTACACTTCAAGAAGCGCTGGTGACAGTACCAGAATCTCAAAACACGATGCCAAGGTCGGAACTCCTGTACTGAGGTGTGTCTCAAAGAGTTGCGAAGCGCTGGGATCGAGAATGGCGGCATCGGATGCGTATTACAGTGAAACCAATAGAGCAACTACTTACTCTGACTCTGTTGCCACAGCATCATTTGTAAGCGAACTTAGCAATGAATTGGTAGAGAAAAATCAGGTATGTACATATAAAACTCTTTTAAATCTGACTTACTAACGGGCTCAGAACTGATAGCTGAACGAAAGTCTAAGCCATAGGACCTACAATGCAGCTTTGCGTTAGTATTCTTCGAATATTATGGGGTTACACTAATATAACAACACTACTAGTACTATATATATTATATTATACTATATATTATCTAGTACCCATAACACAAGCTTTGAGTAGCTTACATTGGGGGTAGATGATGCTGTGTGGATTGTCCATCATTATGTATTTATTATTTATTTATTTACTATGTAGGTGTATCAGCTTTATCAGTTTTACTTGTTCTTTTTAGATGTCTCAACCAAATACTAAAATAGGAAAAATGTTGCGATCTTTCGGCATTTTCAAGAAAAAGAAGACAGAAGCAATCGATGAGGTTAGCGAGAGCGAAAGTACTATCGATGTCGAAATCCTGAAAAAGGCTCCCTTTCGGCAAGACTACGCGAGTTATCATATGACTAACCAGGTGTACGACAGACCACCTCCAATCCCATACGAGTACCGGCATCCTCAATACCCGCATGACTACCGCCCTCCCTATGACCCAGCAATGCAGAACTATCCTCCACCTCCTCCTCCACCAAACGATCCATACTACGACCCGAGAGTGCATCAGCCAGAACCACCAAGGGTCGGAGGGCCACACTACTACCCAGGACATCCATCCGCACCACCATACATGAACCCCTATGAAAATTTCAACCAAATGCAACCACAAGTTCCTGTATGCCTGAAAGAGATAGAAGTAAAGAGTATGGCGACACAGAGCGAACAAAAGATATCATTCTTCCGAAAACTAAAAAAAAAGATGCAGCCGCCAGTTGAGCAAACCAAAAGCCATGAAGCAGATCACCATGTACCTCAGACAGCGCAAAACAAGCCAGGTCTGTGGAAGAGTCTGCAGGCTAGAGCGGAGAGTAAAAATGAACGACTCACGTACTCACTACAGGACAGGCAAGGGTTCGACGCAGGCACTAAGTTAAGAAATGCAATGATTAAAAAGATGTTTTATAAGCGCAATCCATTCTCTCCAAAGAATTTGATCATGAAGACTTTGTTGGGCAAGGATAAGGCCAACTACGAACCGCCTAAAACCAGGCATGCCCCGTTCTTCATAATGTCGTGACATAGCGTGTTTTGTAAGGAAATGTAAAATTGTCTTGTTATGTTTGCATGGAATAAGATTGAATTTGAAAATAATTTATACTGGGTTTGTTTTGTTAGGCTGGCCGCGAATAACCATAGTTCTAAAGTTTATTGTAAACAAAAAAATCTAATGAATATTCCAAATAGGACATGGCTATAATGAAAGTACTGCCAGAAAAATTTAGTTTTCACGAATGTGCAAAAAGATTATCAAAAATAATCTCAGATATATAATGTATGTATATTGTATGGTATGGATCACGGATGCAATGGTGCAAACAGTACTACAGTACTAGTCTATGTCTGCCTATAAATACAATTTATACTGATATTATAAAGAGGAAAGTTTTGTATTTTTGTTTTTAACGAATAAACTCAAAAACTACTGGTCCGATTTCAAAAATTCTTTCACCGTGAGAATGCTACGTTATCCCTGAGTAACATAGGCTATATTTTATGTAGGTATTTTTTTGGTCGCCTATACCTCGCGAGCAAAGCCGCGAACGGAAGCTAGTATAATATAAAAAGGTTTGCACGAAAGGTGCCTCTGAGACGCACTTTAATCCTTTCACTACACTACGAATAAACTAATGGCAGGGTAAGAAGAAAAAAAATGATATGGAGCCATAGTATGGAGCCCTGACCTATAGCACAGACATACATAAATGATATGGAGCCATAGTATGGAGCCCTGACCTATAGCACAGACATACATAAATGATATGGAGCCATAGTATGGAGCCCTGACCTATAGCACAGACATACATAAATACAAAACAAACAGAACCTGCACAGAATACATCGTGCAAATTTGGTGCAACTTGGCATCACAAATAAGTGACATTATGACACTAAGCATGACATGTATTGATGACAAAATAATAGTCATTTGATACTTAAATATTTTTTTTATAAATTGTTTTTTTATCACCAATTTGGATCGCACATTATGAAATTATTTGTATACAATAGCAGAACGAGTAGGGGCTAGCTATCTTTTGAACAGTACCTATCCCTGTCGCATGAATCTTTCTTCGTAGCCTATGAACCACTTGGTGTAGGTAACGAATAACATCAAACAAATAAAATGTTACGAGGTAGCATTTTTATCAAATCTAAATTATGTGGGCTCTAGACTTATCGCAATGAGTAAAGGCGAGTGCAAACAACGGTTCAAGGGAATGGAAAACTTTTTGCGAAAGGTAGCATTTAACTTAGGTAAGTCCTGTATTCGAGGAATAAGTCTGTACTGTTAAAAGGCAGGTATCAATCTTATGTAAGTCATACCATATTGAAAAAATTGCCTGTATTTTCAGGTAACACGCCATCACAAACGGAAGTTAAGGTCATATCGTGCATACCAATAGATGTAACTGATTTGCAGCAAAAGATCATACAACTGGAAAAACAGCTAGAAGCGGTCTGCATTAACAGCAAACCATCTCGCAAGGAAACGTCTGTGGTATGCACGGGAGTCCACAGTCCCCCTGGACATAAAAAATCGAATGCGGCGGTCTCCTGCAAACTAAACAGCTGCCGACAATCAGCTGACTCGCTACAAAACGTAATCTGCGGTTCATCGAAACAGATAAAATCCAACGTCTCATTGTACCCCGCTAGGCCCAACGAAGCACAAGACTGTTACTTCTCTACGGACGTCTCTGAGATCACTTACACAAAAAAACGTAAACCATGCGAATACAGAAAAAACTTCTTTAACAAAAGAAAGTTTGCCAAGAAAAAAAATACGAAAACAAGATTAATTTATTACGCCAAAACGGAGGACATGACGCCTTTCAATAACTATGGTCCAGCTGATGATGGTACGTCCAGGGGCAATGAGCAAAACAATAGCTTCGATCAGTCCTATCTGACAGACATTGTTCGCAAACAGTACCTGCCCGAACTAAATGAGGATACAGACGCAAGTGAATTCTCAACACCTATATGCAGAGATGTCACCCATATTCAAAACGTTCCAAAGCCGCAGCCATACGAATCAGACATGTGCTCCTGCTGCCACGGAGAATTCCGAAACATTGATCACCACATGAAACAACATAATCAATTCGATATATTTTCTACACACACAGATAGCAAAAACTCATATTACGATTCTAATCTTTACGATGTAGTTCCCGTCAAAGAAAATACTGTAAAAGATAAAAACATCGAAGTCGCTAAAAGAAAAGAGCTAAAAAAACAAATGAACACATGCTTGCAAGGAAATATGCGTCCTATATATAAAGTACCTCCAATGACTGTAAACTATGCCACTATAACTCCAACGAAACAACACATTATAAGGAAAAAACCTGTGAAACCAAACAGAACTGAACAACTTTTAAACAAAATGGCCAAAAAACCGATACCTTTACACCGACAAATTATTCATATAAATAAATCAAAAACACGCAGCGTAGAAGTTGGTGAAGTTTATGCAAAACAGCGCGAGAGAAGACGTAAAATTTCTAAACCAACACATGCGAAAGTTACAAATCGCCATGATGCTGCTTGCTTGACCACTGTTATTGTTGACACTGAATGCCAAACTGCATCGGATACCAACGGTAACTCACAAGAAAATAAGACACAAGAAATTACAAATGTTTCGCTACCTGAAGACAAAACAAAAGTGACTCTGAACCAAATAAAGGATATTCTTCAATCAGTTTTAACTGAAGTTAAAACTAACAATAAATTAGGCATTTCAGGACAAACGAAGAAAAAAGATGCCGTTGTACAGAATGGTCCATCTCAGAGTCACTTGTACGGAGGGTCATCTCTACTCCAAACTTTCACATATAGTCCGCAAGACGTCGACCCTTACCTCCTCTCATGCTCCCAACAAATGCAATCTAGTAACTTATGCTACACAAATATGGCACCCGGCTCAATGAAATGTATGCAACACTACCCCTTATTAGTACAGCCGGGACAGAACATGTGTGCAAGCTGCTACAGAAACAATCCTCAAGTAAGTCAATTGCCAAATTTCAAACGCGCAGCCAGTACGGCCACTAACACTGAAGAATTACGAGCAAGAAACAAAGAAACCGAAAACCTTATAAAGGAGATATACAAAGCTATGGCTTTGAATATCGAGCTACCAAATGCAAATAATCCAGTGAACAAACATGGCGATACAATTCAAACTATTAAAAGGAACAGTACCAGAACAGAAGATAAAGAAAACAAAGATATAGCCAAAGCCATTTCGGAAATATTTAAGAGTACAAATCCAATAGACACTTCAGTTTCTCAAAAAACGGACACACCCTTTGAAAGTAAATATGAATTGAATAAAACGAGCTTAAGGTCACAATCACAACCAGATAGAAACTACGCTCAGTTAAGGAGAAAAGTTAGTGATTACTACAATGATGTGCAGTCTGAAGCAACCGATAATGATGAGACAGAACAAGTTTCGCGAGAACTTGACTCAGATGAAGAAAGTGATGGAACAGTAGTCAATGAAGACAATCAATCATCTGACAGTGAGACTGAAAGTGAAACTGACGATGTGGTAAAACTTGAAGAACCAAAAGAGGTAAGATAATTTAATTTAGTTATTCGGTTCGTTATACACGAGCATGTGCTAATGGATGACGACGCTTTTATCTTCCTTTTGCTTTGTTTTTGAAATGTTTATTTTATATTTTCTATTCTAATTTTAGAAAAAGGTAAAGAAAGGAATCTTTAGCAAAGTGTTCAAACTGTTCACGTCAAGGAGTAGAAACATAAAAAAAAATAAAGGTAGAGAAGAACAATATCTAGACACCGATTCTGCCGACTACCGAACGGTGCGCAGTCATCACGCTGCTGCCCAGCCTACGCCTAAAGCAACGGGAAACAAGTCCCGCCCTATAGTATTTTTCTCAAAAGGCCCTCGAAACCCTAGGCACCAAAGCCCAGAAACAATATCCCCAATAACGCCATATATGGAGCAAGAGTACAGAAGGTACTTTGACGAGAAACTGATGTTTCATGACAATCATAGCCAGAAATCATCGACCCAAGGTACGAGTCCTCGAAAGAAACCAGCCTACTACCAGAAAGTTCAAGCGAGGAGTGCTCTAGTGGACCATGGTTACAGCGCGCGGAAGACATCCACGCATAATTCTCCCAGAATAGGATCCAAAAGTATGAAGCAATATGATAGACATAACCAAAATAACTATGCAAGTGGTAAAAGCAATTTGCCCGAGAAAGCTTCAATCGTGCCCGGAAAAACTTGGTTGAAGAAACATAAGCTCGGTATACATTGCCACACAATCGGTGGCAGAAAATAATCCTAGATCGTTACACTGTGAAGTGAAGTAAGCGTCTCTATTTTAAAGAAAACATGCTGTCTTATCAACCGTTTATTTAAAAGAATTAAAGTTCATTGTATTATAAAAATAAATAGTAGTTGAGATGTTTGAAATATGTTTTTCAGTTTGCACAACTCATGACTAGATAACATTGAAATGGAATGTCCTGAAAAGATTGCAAAATGCATTAGGTACACACATTACCATAATACGTGGTATTAGATGTGTAGTATTTCAACTCTCTCTGATGACGTCATAATACGTGGTATTAGATGTGTAGCAGTTCAACTCTTTCCGATGACGTCATAATACGTGGTATTAGATGTGTAGCAGTTCAACTCTTTACGATGACGTCATAATACGTGGTATTAGATGTGTAGCAGTTCAACTCTTTACGATGACGTCATAATACGTGGTATTAGATGTGTAGCAGTTCAACTCTTTCCGATGACGTCATAATACGTGGTATTAGATGTGTAGCAGTTCAACTCTTTACGATGACGTCATAATACGTGGTATTAGATGTGTAGCAGTTCAACTCTTTACGATGACGTCATAATACGTGGTATTAGATGTGTAGCAGTTCAACTCTTTCCGATGACGTCATAATACGTGGTATTAGATGTGTAGCAGTTCAACTCTTTACGATGACGTCATAATACGTGGTATTAGATGTGTAGCAGTTCAACTCTTTACGATGACGTCATAATACGTGGTATTAGATGTGTAGCAGTTCAACTCTTTACGATGACGTCATAATACGTGGTATTAGATGTGTAGCAGTTCAACTCTTTCCGATGACGTCATAATACGTGGTATTAGATGTGTAGCAGTTCAACTCTTTACGATGACGTCATAATACGTGGTATTAGATGTGTAGCAGTTCAACTCTTTACGATGACGTCATAATACGTGGTATTAGATGTGTAGCAGTTCAACTCTTTCCGATGACGTCATAATACGTGGTATTAGATGTGTAGCAGTTCAACTCTTTCCGATGACGTCATAATACGTGGTATTAGATGTGTAGCAGTTCAACTCTTTACGATGACGTCATAATACGTGGTATTAGATGTGTAGCAGTTCAACTCTTTACGATGACGTCATAATACGTGGTATTAGATGTGTAGCAGTTCAACTCTTTCCGATGACGTCATAATACGTGGTATTAGATGTGTAGCAGTTCAACTCTTTACGATGACGTCATAATACGTGGTATTAGATGTGTAGCAGTTCAACTCTTTACGATGACGTCATAATACGTGGTATTAGATGTGTAGCAGTTCAACTCTTTACGATGACGTCATAATACGTGGTATTAGATGTGTAGCAGTTCAACTCTTTACGATGACGTCATAATACGTGGTATTAGATGTGTAGCAGTTCAACTCTTTACGATGACGTCATAATACGTGGTATTAGATGTGTAGCAGTTCAACTCTTTACGATGACGTCATAATACGTGGTATTAGATGTGTAGCAGTTCAACTCTTTCCGATGACGTCATAATACGTGGTATTAGATGTGTAGCAGTTCAACTCTTTCCGATGACGTCATAATACGTGGTATTAGATGTGTAGCAGTTCAACTCTTTACGATGACGTCATAATACGTGGTATTAGATGTGTAGCAGTTCAACTCTTTACGATGACGTCATAATACGTGGTATTAGATGTGTAGCAGTTCAACTCTTTACGATGACGTCATAATACGTGGTATTAGATGTGTAGCAGTTCAACTCTTTTCGTTTGCGTCATCAAATCAACTTGTCGTATTGTCCCGATTGGACATAACGTAGATCGTCAATCACAAATCTAGAACAAGATAAGTCTGTTTGTAGTTAAACAATACTCGTAATAGGACAATGTCCCAATGCTGCAATATATTAAATAATAGTACCTACAGGAGACATAATTATGCAGTTACAAAACGTCCCTAGGCTAAATGTTCCCTTTGTTACATCTTCTATGCAAACTTCAATTCTTCGCAGCATCCCTTAGAAATTGAATTACGGGACTTTTTATACACCTCTAGACATGATCACGCCTCTATTGCCCAGGGTCGGTAGATATCTCCTCAGACCTCCAGTGACTTAGATCTTGGAGGATATATGTATAAAGAGGATAGTCAGAGGCATGTGTAAACATGACATTTGGTACATGTCCACGTTTTGCCCAGCAGTCAGTATTCCGTACGTGACAGGTTACAAACCCATCGCCGCTTATAAGAATACTAACCTATAGGCCTGTACAGGCGTCGGCGACCCTACGCCAACCCCGGCGAACCACCTCACTACACGCTGGGCGTTGGCCATGATTGGGCGTCGCCCGGCAGGCCAGGGCCAACGTATGGAGGCCCCATATGACACACACCATCGAATTTCTGGTTCTAGGGTGTGCCGGTTTACACGATGTTTTCGAGCACTGGCATTACGCACATAAATTTTTCGAATGAAAAATCTAATTGATGCACGACCAGGTTTGAACCCACGAGCTTCGGATCGTGAGGCAGGGGTGCTACCACTATACCACCAGCGCTCTTACACCCCGAAAGAAAAGCTTTGACCGGTAACAGAAAAGATGAGGAGTAATAGGTTAGCGTGGTATGGGCATGTTATGAGAAGAGATGAATGTCATGTGACGAGGAGAGTGTTAGATATGAATGTGGATGGATACAAGGGTAGAGGTAGACCAAAGAAAAGATGGATGGACTGTATGTAAGATGACATGGGTAAGAAAGGAGTGAGTACTGAGATGACGAATGATAGAGGGAAATGGAAGAAGATCACATGTTGTGCCGACCCCACATAACGTGGTAAAAGGGCAGGAAGATGATGATGATGAGTCCTAGTGTCCTAGCTAAACTAGGACTATGGTTTAGCCTATGCGTTGATGTCAGTCAGCCAGTAACGTGATAGTTTTATAGCGTGATATTTTTGATATAACTTACCTGTAGAACAGTAAGGGTAGCGGCGCGGTGGACAAATGCCACAGTGCGTGTGCGTCCCAGCTGCCCCACAGAGGTGGGAAGTCGAGTAACTCCAGCGACAGGGCAGCCGCGGAAGCCAATGTGAAATATATCATGTTCAGTGCATATCTTCGTCCTGCGTAGAACTGGACGCACGACCAGCCTAGCCAGAGTAAGGTCCCACATGAGCCTGGAAATTTAAAAATATAGATTTTTTCTATGATAATATTGCTAAGAAGGATATTAATAATATTGCTTAGAAAACATGTTAGCGAAACATTGCAAGTCGCATTGTATGGCTGGACGATTCGTCTCTACATTTTTATCATTATTCTCAAATAATTTTGTTTATTTCGTTAAAATTTTAAATGTACTACCCTTCGTGAAATAACTTATTATCAACAAATCTTTTATTGCTTCATCTTCATGCAATCAGCTTGAACGACGAGCTCTTAAATTAAGGTTAAAAAAGCTGTTAAAAATAACGACAAAAATATAAATTGAGAAGAACCACCGGCTACCATTTTTCGCTAGTTCGTTAAGGTGTTTTGGCAGCTAACAAAAATATGATCCTACCAATAATCACATTGATCTTCATGTTGTAATCATAGTCTATTCGTCCTGTGTACAGATACTGCACGTGCGTTATGTAGTAGAACAGTGGAACTAGTAAGAGTGGCGCCAACTTTCTCTTTCTATGGAAAATTCTGAAAAAGTATGAAAATTAAGAAAACAAGAACCTTCACAGTTTTATTAAATTTGCAAAGAAATGTGACCCTGGAATAGACGCCCAGAAAGTTCAATAGAGCCAAGAATAGCATATAAGAATATATAGCATATAAGAATATATAGCATAGAAGAATAGACGACCTCAGTGGCGCAGCGGGCGAGAGTCCGCCTGCGACGCAAGAGGTTGCGGGTTTGATTCCCGCCGCGGAACAAATTTGTGTACGATCTGCAGAAATTTGTTCCGTTGGTCTGGGTGTTTTCTATGTACTATGTATAATAAAAAAAAAATCTATCATGTAAATTATGTATAAAATATATCAGTTATCTAGTTCCCATAACACAAGCTTTGAGTAGCTTACTTTGGGGCTAGATGATGCTGTGTGGATTGTCCAGCATTATTTATTTATTTATTATTTACAGAAAAGCCTTGATAGTAATCTCAATATTAACCTCACAACAGCAGCCACAAATAGGCCCATAACCATAGAGAGGGCGCAGGCGTAGTCCATAAACTCTGTGAACGGCTTGTCTCGTGTGTGGAATATGGTGGACCACACCCATGCATTCATGCACACCTGTAAAAGTCAGTATTTGGAAGCTAGCTCAAGTTTATGCACCCTCTAATTAGGGATAACTCAGGAATCTAATCTGGGCTCTTTTACGTTTCTCATCCTCATACAACTCATGTATGAGTTGTGCTTGTAGATTTAACTACAATATACTTACATAAGCAAACAAATGCCAGAACAGCACTATAGGCATATTCCTCACAGGGAACTCTTTGCGAATTTGCCTAAACATGTAAGTATTAGCGGCTAAGTTGAGTAAGGATGAAAATGCTGCTGCCGGCTCTTGGACTCCTAGGAGTCTAATAAATGGCCACTGAAAGATGAAAAAAGAAGACATCAATAAAATTCTAGAAGAATATTATTATTAGTCTGCGCTGTCATGGATACATCCACTTCACTTTATTTTGGAGATAATTCAAAATGCTTTTATGTGATGTGACTAATGTCAGACACAAACTTATGTGAGTTTAATAGATAAATTTCAAGCTTCATTCTCACCTTGCCATAAAATTTAGGCATGTAATCAGAAGTAGAGTACTGATTCACCACTACCCACATGCAGTGATAGCTACACTCATCCCGGCAACTCCACTGCAGAGCTTTGCACCATACATCCTGAAATAGGCTTGCTGAGGGTTTAAAAGCTACTCCATCTAAAAACATGATTTATTTTTAGCAATATGAATTATTTCATAGTAAGTACCTGAACCTACCTACCTACAACTTGTCAACTGCGTTGGATATAAATTATACCTTTAGCTACTAATCATGTTTGAGGTAAATTACTGAGCACCCATCGAGATAAATTAGAATAGAATAGAATAGAATAGAAATCATTTATTTTACGTCACGTTACAGATATCTTAAGTTTAATTATAAAGCGTTGCTAAGGTGACAATAAAACAGGCAACCATTCAGCATGAGCTGCAGCAGCACACATGGGGGCTGATGCAGCGCTGATTTTCGATGGCGCCTCAGAGCAGCGCAGCAATGACTGCGACACGCGTTACCATATTTACTAATACTAGGTTAAGCATTTACTGCTTATCATGACAGAAGTTACTTAAACAAAATAACAATAAATTACTGTAACTATAACAGATCACTGTAAGCACCATACATTTTTAATGTTGATTTAATCCACCAGTTTCTTGGAATAAATTGGTAAATTCAACTTAGACAAACAACTTATACATAAATAGACAAAGCTTAAATAGGTAGGTAGGTAGGCAGGGTCCTTTCGTTGAAAAAGTTAATTGAAGTAAGTAACAACATGCTGAAGTCGTCAGAGTGAGACAAATTTAGTGCTCTGGCTGAAGAAGAAACTTTAAGTAAAGTTATACCTTACGTAAAACTTACTTGTTGTTACTTGTTTAAGTATATACCTACCTTCATAGCAGTTTTTCAGTTTGCAAGCATGGAGGCATTTCTGGTAAACAATTGACCTATCACCGTCACTCCCAGTGATAGTAGAGATATTGTGACAAATAATTATAATTATGAGTAAAAACAACATCACAAACAAGCGTTTGTGACTACCTCGACTACCTAACATAACCTATTAGAAGTAAAACTAGCAAGCATCTCCCTCCAAATAATAAAGGCTGATTTTGACAATTGACATGACAGTGCTATTAGATTTTTCGTCTAAATTTTTTTATGCTAAAAGTAACAAAATGACAGAGACAACAAGATTTAGAAATTGAATGAATGAGAGAAACAAAACAAGCGAAATAACGAAATGGAGGATAGACATAATGTCATTATCGTAGCGTTGTGTTTACATTCTTTCTAGAGGGACAAGACAGACAACAAAATAACCTCAAAATCCTCAAATGAAAAGGTTTGATTTACAAGGTTTTGTCTTCTAAACTAAAAAATCAGAAAAAATGGTATTTCTTCTGAGGACTTTATTTGCTGCCAAAGAGGCCAAAAAACCACGTAACTATCTCAGATCTAAGTTTATCGATTCAGTGAGGCTACATGTCAAAGGCGGCACAGGAGGCACAGGGCTTCCAAAGTACGGAGGTATGGGAGGGCAAGGAGGCTGCGTTTACTGCATTGGAAAAGAAAAAGCAAATCTTAAAGATATCGTTAACAAGTATCGTGGGAAGACTATATCTGCGATTCACGGCGAAGATAGCCGAAAAACCAAAGTAGTCGGCAACCCGGGAGCCGACGTGAAGTTAGAGGTACCGCTGGGCGTCACCGTTTACGGGGAGAGAGGCAAAGTCCTCGGTTCTATTGATGCAGAAGACGAGACAGTAATATTGGCTAGAGGTGGCCCTGGCGGCACACCAGAAAACCAATACCTAGGCCACTACGGACAAATTCACCATGTACGCCTAGACCTGAAACTGATCGCAGACATAGGACTTGTTGGGTTCCCAAACGCAGGCAAGAGTTCCCTACTCAAAGCAATATCAAGAGCGAAGCCCAAAATAGCTAGCTACCCATTCACTACCATTAAACCAAACAAGGGCATCATCATGTACAAAGACAAGCGGCAGATATCTATTGCAGACCTTCCGGGGCTTATTGAAGGGGCCCATATAAATGTAGGCCTTGGCCATCAATTTCTTAGACACGTTGAACGGACCAAACTGCTATTGTTTATTGCTGACGTCCAAGGCTTCCAGTTAAGTCCGAAACATCAGATCAGATCTTGCTTGGAGACTATTTTACTACTCAATAAAGAGCTGGAACTTTATGATCCAGAGCTACTGCAAAAGCCTGCAGTGCTGGCTGTGAACAAAATGGACACGGAAGGTGCTGAAGACACTTTTCAACATATTAAAGAGTCTTTTCAAAACATTGACACAGTTATAAAAACAATATCCAATGAAATAAGACCAAATAATATTATAGCTTTTGATAATATAATTGGTATCTCTGCACTGAAAAGTGGAGATAGCATAGAGAAGTTAAAAGAATTACTTAGGAAGAGGTTAGATGACCTTGCTGATGAGAACGACCCTGATATTCTGAAGCCTGATCAGCTATTTAGAAGGACACAAGCTGCAATAAGGGAACAGGGATCCCGAGCAACATAATTTATACCACACATTACATTCTACTCTATCGTTTGATAATCAATCAAAGACAATAAAAATAAGTCATATTTATCATTACTTACATACATAATCTTAAATTTCTATTATATTATTTCTGACTAGCTTCCACCCACATCTTTGCCTGTGTGGTACCTTGAAAAACAAAACAAATCTATCCCATGGGAACTGTATATTGTTTCAGGATAAAAAATAGCTTATGTGCTATTCCAGACTATAATCTATATCTGTGCCAAATTTCATCCAGATCCGTTCAGCCGTTTCACCGTAAGAGTAACAAACATACATTCTTACAAACTTTCGCGTTTATAATACATATATCTAAACTTATGATGTATATAAAGAATATAGGATGTTCTTTGTGTTGATATTATCTCAATAGATAAAACTAAGCCTAACAAATAAAACAAATTGGAATCAATGTCTACATTTTATTGGAACTTTCAGAAGCTCTCTGATGCTGCCTATCAACTAGTTTTAACTACTTTTAAAACTATAAAACATATTTATCATCAACATTGCAAACCAATAGTTTGTATAATTATCACAGTTTAAGAATTATTCTGGCTATTGATATAATTTACCGAGACATTTGTTTTTTCAAATTCAGAAATAATCTATAAATTGACTGTCTAGTCATAACTAATCCAGAATAATTGCTTTTGAATAAGTTTCTATTGAATAATATTTAGTTTAATTTTGGAAATATTTCAATCCCTCTTCTATACTTACAAATTATTAAAACAAACCCCAAAACAATGTTTCATAATAACTTATCTAATTACATAATTAAAGTTAAACTAAGTAACTGGTCATGGTTACTTCTTGATAATCACAACCCACAAAATAAACCATAGCACTTAAAATTTTACAAAACGAAATGTAGGGAGAAGCTTTCTGTGAAAACTTATTTATAACTTGTTCTTCATAGTTTGGGCTACACAATAGAACTGCTACAAATAACCCTTACAATTACTGTTTTCCCTAATTTCTGCCTATATACAGTACAAAAAAAATATAATTTTCCTTAAAAATAGTACTTACTAATTTCAAGAGAAAGACTAGAAAACAAGCTTACTAACTAAATAACTTTTTTTTTCGTTTTTTTCTTATACAACTGAAACAATTTACTTGAATTTCAGAACTGAAGGTTGCCGCAAGACCAGAATAACTTATTTCAGTTGCAGTATTCAATACATTAATACTAATGGATATGAAAAAAGTGCATTACTATCTAGCATTTCATCGGTGCTTCAAGTTCACTCTTCGTAGCGCTCGGCGGCTTCCGTAGCGGTCTCAGCGGGCAGCGGGGAGTGAGCGCGGGGCTCCTCGGGCTCGGGAGCGGGGAGAGAAGGCGGCGTGGGGGGAGAGGCTCCGTCTTCGTTGAGAGGCGGGGCTTCTATTGCTGCTGCTCCTGTAAAATGAAATCACGTTTGAAGTATTGGCAAATAGCTTAAACGGCTAACGGCTGACGATGACGAGTGTTGTACTTAGGTTAATCATCACAGTCTGACTCCAACAATTAAGAATGTTTATAGGTATGCCAAATTAGTTGAAAGTTTGTTACAGTTGTATACACATACACTAGTTTTTGTTGTAAAAATACCTGTTAGTTTTGATTTAACAGGCATTTAAACTTCGATAAATATCGAGTCCCGCTAATAGTCACGTGACCGTATGTGACGTCAATTTCCAACGCTCCGCTTAGTAGTTGTGTTGTGAGATGACGTCACACCATCACACGCATCGAGTACGAGTCCGCATCGCACATTTACTTCTATAAATCGGAAACCAATTGACGTATCGAAGTAATTCTTTCACTTGTATTTTTTATTTTTGACCGAGAATACGGAGAGCTAATATTCAAAATTAGTTGAACATTTTAATTATTGGATGGCCTATAATGTGTGTCATCTACCGCTCATCCATCTACAGCCCGCGACCAACTTACAATCTTATGGTGAAATTAGTTCTTTCGATCAAATTATTTACCGTTGCTTGGGTTGAGCCTGTTCTCGACCGATGGCCGTTGTTTCTTCGCGACGGGATCGTCTCTAGCCTCCTCGACTTGCGCGGGGCACTCCAAATGTACCAGGTGGAACACCTATACACGTCAATATTGTTTAGTTTATTTATACAGTTGTTGATGGAATATCTGTGTTAATAGTTACCAAATTAAAACATCACCGTGAAACAATCTATAAGTACTATATGTACTTAATATATTACTATATGTATTTTATACACGAAAGTAACCGTTTGTTTTTTTTTAAAACTAAACGAAAAATAGATCTTAATTCAATTTAGCAAAGACATAGGATCTTGGGGAAGGTCTTAGGCCATCTTGGAATTGGCACCTAGACTCACCTAGTATGTAAGACGATTCAAAATGATCCTTGTGATATAACTGAATAAAGATTATTGACTATTGACTAGATTCAAAAATAAACGGAATGTCTATACGTCGCAGATAGCAGCTACTATTTTTATAAAACCAATAAAATAGTCTATGAGAATAGTGTCTACAAAAGTACAACTTTTCTCCACTATTAGTAGAGTATTTTATTTACCTCGTTAACGGAGTTGTTGGTGCCAATGATGCGAATTATCGAAATAGGCCGGAGGGGGAAGTAGATCACTTGCCAGGACCTGAAATATTCACATTTTGACATCATGTATATGGGGGTTTTATTATTAGCATTTGAGCTATTTGAGCTGTTCATTGGTTATTATTCTTATAAGCGGCGATGGGCTTGCAACCTGTCACGTACGGAATTCTAACTACTGTGCAAAATGTGGGCATGTACCAAATGTCATGTTTGCCTCTGACTACCCTCTTAAGATATCCTCAAAGATCTAAGTAACTAGAGATGTGAGGAAGATATCTACCGAGCCCGGGAATTACAGTCGTGATGATATTATAGTTATTCGTAGGCGTAGTGGTAGCACGTGGTAGCTCTTCTGTATAGTTGGCCTGACGAGTCGAGGTAATCGTGAAGTTAGCGTACATGCGCAAACTCGCACCTGTGGCTAGCTTGACGAATGCTTAGATCCGTTGGAAGAACTAAGGCCGTCTTAATGTATGCTGAGGCCCTTGGGCACTCAAGAATTTAGGGCTTTTGGAAAGTAAAGCTAGCTAATTATATATTTTTCATTTTTAGACAAAAATGTTTTGAGAATAAATATGAGATAAATTGTCGGCCCCTGAGGATGGGGGGCTCTGGGCACAGGCCCCGTGTGTCCTTATGGTAAAGACGGTAGTGGGAAGAACTGTACCTGCATTGGTCGCGCGTGCGGTCACACACCGTCTCCCACTCCCAGTAGTTGAGCGAGACCTCGACGTAGTAGCTGTAGTGGCGGTAGTCGCAGTCCCACAGCAGCAGGCGGATGGACGACAGCATGCAGGGCTGCGCCAGCTGCACCACGATGGAGCCCGAGCCCAGCTGGTGGCACGTGTAGCCCTGCTCCCAGTCGTAGTGCTCCGTGTCGCCGTTCAACAGCGCGTTGCGGGACCGACTGATTACAATATTTATACACCGTGAAATTTAAATGGTTGTTTTCCCGTAGCGAAATGGTTTTGTTTATAAAAATTGTATAATTTGGTTTGAAAATCATTACTAGGACTGCTGATTAGATAGTAAACTAATAGTTTTGTAAGACGAGAGACGACATCGAAGGCGTAAATTTTAAACTCATATTATAGGTACTGATACATGATGGTTTGTATGAGCTTATGGTAAGGCCCCAGAATAGCTAACAGTCAGTACGTCTACCTGAATTGTCACATTTAGATCGGCTGGCGTTACTACAGTAGTAATAGTACGTTACTATGACATCTGACAAAATTGTTACTCATGGTACCAAATTCTAAGCAAATTAATGAAGCTCAAACTACAGTCGCTGTAGTACGCTGTGACGTGATAGTTAACTACGGGACGTTTAGGACCCAACTATCCGCTAGAGGCGCTGTACAAGTTTTCATACCATTTTTTAACTACAGTCGCTAGCGAGTATAGATTGTGTAAGCTCATGGTAGACCGTAGACCCACAGGATTCCCACGTACCTTATCCCTTCGATGACGACGGCGGACAGTTCGACGGTGGCCACGTTGTGCAGCGGCTTGACGAACCCGCGGTACAGCGGCGGCACCTTGGCCGTGTGCAGCGCCTCCAGCGCCACCGCGTGGAACACCTGCCAAAGACGAGAGCTCATTACTTTCACTGTAAACTTTAAATGACGAATCAGCTCCAACTCTGCTAGGTGACCCTAAACAAGGATCAGACAAAAAAGCGCTAGGGCCCAGCGAGTTTCTTGTCAGTTCTTTCGCACTGGGGATAGAACTGGGATTGGCTCCTAGACTCGCCTAGTATGTAAGACGATTCAAAATGATCCATGTGATTTTAATGAATAAAGATACTATTGACACACATGTATAACATTGGTGCACATTTCACACAGCGCCAATAAGCTCCAAACTTAGCAACGTTTGTACTATTTCGATCAGCTAGCTAAGTTGGCACATGCTACTTTTATATTCATGTATAAAATATTTTATATTTATATTTATATATTGGGCTTCGCCCGCATGTTACCTTGAAAAGGAAAACATAATATATCTGTCCCACGGAATCCGTAATTTTCTTCGGGATAAAAGGTAGTCTATGTCCTTTATCAAGCTCTATTCTATTACAAAATTTCAACAAAATCGGTTCAGTAGTTTAGGCGTGATTACGTAACACACAGAGTTAACTTCGCATTTTATAATATTAGTAACGATCTCAGTGTGGATGCAAAGATATACTTTTAAACTTACGCGATCTGAACACATTATTATTAGTATTAAACGGGTATTTATCGCGTTCTAATTACCTTTATTTTCCCGACATTTCGAAAGGTTTACACGCTGTCGTGGTCACGGGTAGACCCAGAGTCAGACAGAGTGTAAACCTGTCGAAACGTCGGGAAAATAAAGGTAATTCGAACGCGATAAATACCCGTTTAATACTAATAATAATGGATGCAAAGATCCCCATGCCGTGGTACTATTGTAGTTGTAACTTGATGAGAGTGACGTTACCTTGTTAACAGTGTTGCTAGTGCCGACTATCTTGATGTACTTGACGACGCGCGGCTCGAAGTAGAGGTTCTGCCAGGAGCGGCAGAAGTACTCGCTGTGGTCCACCACGCGCACCCAGTCCTTCTGGTCCACCGACACCTCTATGTAGTACATGTACGAACTGAAAACATACATGTCACATACATTGCCTCAATTTGATGAATTTGTGAATATTTTTAGTAATTAATACAACAAAATTTCACTAACAAATGCTATAAAAATCGATGTAAACAGAAACGTAGTATAATTTTAGTCAAAGTAGTATAGTTTTAATTTCCATGTACAATTTTTTTCCAAAAGGGTTTGAATCAAACCCTGAGTGAGACTATGCGCGTTCTCATAATCCTCACGCGTGTTGCTGATCATATACATAGTTATTACCAGACTACTTCCGAAAACTTCAGGGGGTTAAAGTACCCATGAATATAAACAACTTTTTCCCAAGAAACCAACACTGTGAGCGCGAAAACAGCTGTTCCATACAAAAGTTCAATACTTATTTGGCTAAAATGTATGAAACAGCTGTTTTTTTCGCGCACACAGAAAAGCTTTTTTAGAAAAAGTTGTTTATATTGATGGGTACTTTTACCCCCTGAAGTTTTCGGAAGTCTGTCTGTGCCTGTATATATGGTTAGTGGTTTTAACAAAAAAGTGCTCCAGTAGCCTTCAAATCAAAATACAGTAGCATACTACTGCTTGGAAATAATAATCTTGCACTGTGGTGGTATGTGTTGTCTCCGCAGTGACATATCACCATTTGTTGCCGCTATCGACAGCCTTCAGAAAACAGGAGCATTCAGATTTAAATGCGTTCACCCATAACGATGACCGCGCAGAACGTCGCTCTACTCTGTCCATGTCAATTTAAATGCATGCCCTAGATTAATTTAACATAAAGTATTTTTAAAGCGCCCAGCGCCATGTCTTCTATGTATAATTTTTTGCAATGCTCGACAAGGGCAAATAATCGGAATCTCGGAAACGGCTCCAGCGATTTTCATGAAATTTAGTATGCAGAGGGTTTCGGGGGCGATAAATCGATCTAGCCAGGTTTCATCTTTAGAAAACGTCGTTCACCCCAAAAAAACGAGCAAAGCTCGGTCACCCAGGTACTGTAACACTTATACAAATAAACATTCTTGATTGTTGTCCGAGCAGATTGTTCATACCGGTTGTCCCGATCCCACAGCAGCAGCCGCAGGTGGTTGATGATGGTGGTGGTGGCGAGCCGCACCAGGATGCCGGGGTTGTCCGGCGAGTCGTTGATGGTGTGGCGCGTGTAGCCGCGCTCCATGTCGTAGGCCTCCGTGTCGCCGTCCAGCAGCGCGGCGCGCATGTCGCCGGACATGACGCGCGCGCCGCGTTTCGTTGTTGCTACGTTCTCTTCCGGCACTGGAAACGAAACTTTCCTTACACTTTGACGACCTCAGTGGCGCAGCGGGCAAGAGTCCGCCTGCGACGCAAGAGGTTGCGGGTTCGATTCCCGCCTCGGAACAAATTTGTGTACGATCTGCAGAAATTAGTTCCGTTGGTCTGGGTGTGTATGTATAATAAAAAATATCTATCTATGTACCTATATCATGTATTAAATATATCAGTTATCTAGTACCCATAACACAAGCTTTGAGTAGCTTACTTTGGGGCTAGATGATGCTGTGTGGATTGTCCAGCATGACATATTTTTTTTTTTTTTTTTTTTTACTGATGGTCTGGGTGTTTTGTGTATAATAAAAAAAAACTATACATAGTAGTTTTTAATAGGTAGTAATAGTTTTTAATATGTAGTAATGTATTAAATTTATCAGTTACTAGCTGACCCGGCAGACTTCGTACTTATTTAGAAAACGTTTGTATGAAAAATAGAAAAAGGCTATTTTAAGGGTTTTCCCGGCAGTTATTCGAATTGTATGAAAAATAGAAATGGGCTATTTTTAGGGTTTTCCCGGCAGTTATTCGAATTTTTCTTATCTTTTAAACCTTCCCTAGAACTCCACGAACATTTCAAGACCAAGATAAGATAAATCCGTTTAGCCGTTCTCGAGTTTTAGGGAGATTAACGAACAGCAATTCATTTTTATATACAGGGTGTCCCAAAAAGTAGTGTCAAGCGAAAGTCCAGAGATAGAACACCCTTTGGGGTACCCGAATCACCCCCATGTATGTTCCGCGATTTTCAATAGTTTTCGAGTTATTAATTTTTTTCCGAATTTTTGAAAATTTACGACCTGAACTACCTACTTAAAAAATTCTTACAAAAAAAGTAGAAAACATTCTTGAGTTTTTTTTTTGCTACTGAAATGTTATGAGTTGTTCTTTTATGTATAAAATAATCAGCTACGTGATTTTGATGAAAACTATGAAAATGTTGGTGTAAAGTCAAATAATTACATTCGGTGAATTATGACTAAAATTTTCAACTTCAAATTAAAAATCTTAAAAAGTGATTTCATGGTTCCTAAATAAGTCTAAAGAATTCTCCAGACTCTCAGCTTTCATAATCATTAAAAAAAGTAGTACTTAATTGGCTACTTTGGCTAAAATCGGCCTTCAAAGCAGTGAGGTGGAAAATTCTTAAAATTAGCTACCTGATTAAAAAATAGATTTTGGCCATTTTATCATTCCTAAGCTGAACCATGAAATCACTTGTTAAGATTTTTAATTTAAAGTTGAAAATTTTAGTCATGTAGCTGATTATTTTTAAGCATAAAAGACCAACTCATAACAATTCAGTAGCAAAAAAAAATCTCAAGAAAGTTTTCTACTTTTTTTTAGAGAACTTTTTAAGTTGTTCAAGTCGTAAATTTTCAAAAATTCGGAAAAAAAATCATAACTCGAAAACTATAGAAAATTGCGGAACATACATGGGGGTGATTCGGGTACCCCAAGGGGTGTTCTATCTCTGGACTTTCGCTTGACACTACTTTTTGGGACACCCTGTATAAGATAAGAAGAAGATCTAGTACCCATAACACAAGCTTTGAGTAGCTTACTTTGGGGCTAGATGATGCTGTGTGGATTGTCCAGCATTATTATTATTATTACTGATGTTTGCTCATCCTACGTTCGCTCTAGCATGACCCGATTGTATCATCTAATTTTTTACTTATCCTGCATTTCGTGATGTGAAAAATCACCTTGTGCAGTGTCTCGAAGTCATCATAATAGGTACTTAGTACTTACACAATACTCCACGATGGCGCAAGTCAGTGCTCTTCGTTTGTGTCTTCTCCTGTATGGCGTCCAGCAACATATCGGGAGTGACGAGCGAGAACGGACGCACTACGGTCAGCAACTCTTCGAGGCTCATTAGAGTGAGACGAACGCATTTCAGAATTTTCGCCTAGAACAAAATGACGAGTCCAAATCTTTGTCAGTTCCTTTGAAATGTATTTTGGAATTCACAATGGCGACCACTTACCACTTGGGACTGCCCTGCATCCGATTTGACCCACAGCTGGTTGGTGTTGAACCAACTGCAGACTGCGTTGAAGATGTCTACCTCGGGCGCGAAGAACGAGTCGCGCTCGAGCAAACCTTGCAGGGCTTCCTAAACATTCAGACTAAATTGTAATCGGTGATTTTTATATCGTTGACAAATAATACAATACAAAGTGCAATTATCAATGTTTTATAAAACACTAGCTGTCCCGCCCGCGACTTCGTTCACTTAAAGTAGGTATCTAACTAAACTGAGTTTCAAACAAATAACACTAATAAAAAAATCCCATAATAGCTTTGACACCCAATTTTACCCTTTTTACGTAATCCAGGAATACGTTTCTATTTATTTTGCATTTAAAGTATCCAAACCAAAATTAAGACCAATCGCACCACCCTTTAAAAAGTACTCATAAAAACATTGACCCCACATTTGACCCCTTTTTGAAGTTTACATTGAAAAATCCTGAAACACGTGTCCATTTATTTTGTATTTACAGTAAGTACACAAAGTTTCAGACTAATCGCACCACCCGTTAAAAAAATCCCATACAAACATTAACCCCTTTTTTAGAGTTATATTGAAAAATTCTGAAACAGGAAACAAAGTTTAAGGCCAATCGCACCACACGTTAAAAAAATTTCATATAAACATTGACCCCCCCCATTTGACCCCCTTTTTTAAAGTTGTATTGAAAAATCCTAAAACACGAAATTAAGTTTCAGACCAATCGCACCACCCGTTGAAAAGTTCCCATACAAACATTGACCCCCCCATTTGACCCCTTTTTTTAAAGGTTTTATTGAAAAATCCTGAAACACGAAACAAAGTTTCAGACCAATCGCACCAGGTTAAAAAGATCCCATACAAACATTGACCCCACATTTGACCCCTTTTTCAAGGTTATATCGAAATATCCTGAAACACGTGTCCGTTCAATTTGTATTTGCAGTACACAAACAAAGTTTCAGACCATTCGCACCACCCGTTAAAAAGTTCACATACAAACATTGACCCCACATTTGACCCCTTTTTGAAGGTTATTTTGAAAAATCCTGAAACACGTGTCCATTCATTTTGCATTTACAGTACACAAGCAAAGTTTCAGACCAATCGCACCACCCGTTAGAAAAATTCCATACTAACATTGACCCCCCTTTGACACCTCTTTGAAGGTTATATTGAAAAACCCTGAAACACGTGTTCATTTATTTTACATTTACAGTACACAAACAAAGTTTCAGGCCAATCGCACCACCCGTTAAAAAGTTCCCATACAAAAATTGACCCCACATTTCGCACCGTGAGAATAGAAGTGACTCAATTAAGAAAACATGATTTTTGGGAAATGCGATTTAAAGATTTTATGATTGTGTGTTTTTTACTAAATTGTGCTATGACATAACCAAATTATGACTTATCTTCATTTTTTTACAAATTATGGGATACTTTAGGGTTTTATATAAATTTTAAACTTATTACTGATTCAAAATAAATTTAATTAATTACTCTATTTACCATTTCAAAGAAACCTTCCGACATTTAAGTCGGTTTTGTACTATAGCAATAATTTATTAGTATTTACTAATGACTTAAACCTTAAACGGTCATTAAAATAAGCCTTAATATAGTAATAAACTGATTTAACTCGATTTAAGTCACAATAATTTACTCAACTTAATGCAATAAAATGACACAAAACAAACATCGGTCATTTTATTACTCTAAATTTCAACAAAATTTTACCTGATATTTGCATACAAAACTGTAATATTGAGGTTTAGGTCACATTAATACTAAACACGTGACGTCTCACGGCAAACCTGGCTGACGCAATACTGAATATAATCACTTTTTCACGGGGTGACGGACGAGGGATCGCCGAAATGAAAGAGACTCACCTATTATGTTTTGTCGCATTCTAACCAAAAAGCGGCAGTTTTTTATTCACTAGGCGATGCAGTTTTTTTTTCTGAGTCTTTCTACATATTTAACTCATTTTACCTGTTTTTTGAGATGAGTCACTTCTATTCTCATGGTGCGATTTGACCCCTTTTTGATGGTTATATTGAAAAATCCTGAAACACGTGTCCATTCATTTTGCATTTACAGAGCACAAACAAAGTTTCATGAAAATCACTCCACGCGTTAAAAAGTTTCATACTAACGTTTTCACCCTTTTTCACCCCCTTAGAGGTGGAATTTCCAAAAATCCCGTCTTAGTGGGTGCTTTTGTTATAAAAGGAAACCACCTTCCAAATTTCAGCTTTCTAGCTTCAGCGGTTTCGGCTGGGCGATGATAAATCAGTCAGTCAGTCAGTCAGTCAGTCAGTCAGTCAGTCAGTCAGTCAGTCAGTCAGTCAGTCAGTCAGTCAGTCAGGTTAAGCTCTTATATAGATATAGACAAAAAAAATAAGAAATAACTTTATTGTATTAAAATTGAGAAGACTTACAACTGATAGTTGAAGAAACGATTCGTGCTGCAGAACCTCTGTTGCATTTCTGTCCAAGAAGTTGAAGCAGTAATCCATCAAAGCATCCAATCCATACAACCTTAAATAAAAACGCAGATTTGGTACTTATTCATTTGTGCGGATGCCGTTTGGACTGCACACAGCAATATTTTTTTACACAAAATTAAGTTTGTAAACGCTCATTGCAAAGATAGCGGAAGGATGTAGATAAAATAAATTTGTCAAAATACCTAGCGGCATCGAGAACGGCGCACACATTTCTCAGCGCTAAGACTTGGCGCAAGTAATCAGATATGGCCGTCTCCAACTCCTGAAAGTTGAACTGGTGCGCCAGTCCCAGCATATCCAGGACTGTGTCCTCTCGCAGCATGGATAGACCCATGTGACCTGAGGAGTATGGAAGTTGTAGTATCATGGCCATAACAATGGTTAAGTAGGACAGACAACTTCAGTGTCCACTGGAGCACAAAAGTGCTCAGAGTTATTGCAGAGTAGTATGTACAGTGCTAAACTTAGGCAAACATAGCAGACCATTACCAGAATAGACATAGCGCAGCAGTGCCTTGAATGCTTGCAGAGGGGCTTGTAATTCCACTTCGGCCTAAAACAAAATCAAAGTTTTACTAAAGAATCATTTGCAAGCCACTGTCTATTTACATAAACAGCCTTAAAGCACAGATAAAATACCCAAAATTATATTACTTTTTGAGCTAAAATTATATTACTTTTGGAGACAAGCTACCTGGTCTAGTTTTCTTTTTATAAGTATTTATGTGTGAAGTAGGTCCAAGGAGGTGTATAACCTGTAGGTTTATTTTATGTATATTTATAGGTTTTTTTTTTTTTTTTTTTTTTTTTTAATTACTCGTTCCTTTGACGTATAATGAATCAAAGTCTTTTGCATTTATTTCTAGCTACGGGTGTGGGGTTACATTTCTTGCCCTTTATAGGGTCTAGGGGTGTACTATTCTAGGTATTTAACTTTACATATTATTTGGTAATCTTATATGTTAACATACTTATTTTACATTACTTATTTTTAACAGATTTTATTTTTAACAATTTTTAATTCTACCTTATTTCTACATGTTTCCTTATCTATTTTCCTATTCTATTACACTTGCATATTTCACATTATATAATTTTGTACAGGTTTTTATCTAAATATTTAAATGCTTTCTTTTTTATGTTAGTTTACATATTATTCAGAATATATATTAAACATAATTTGATTACCTATTTGTTTCTTATTATTACCTTACTTGCTATTTCTATACAATATTTCATAAAGTGCTTCCTACTTTCTTTGCTGCTTATTAGTTCGTTTAGGTTATCTAGGGTAAGTTTTAGCTTGAGTACTTGTTCGGCCTCATATCTCTGCAGGGAAAAAACGGGACAATCTAAAAGTATGTGCGCCACCGTCTCGCTGACGCTGGGGTCACAGATGCACGATGGGTTCTCCTTACATCTGAAGCGGTGCAGATATTCGGAGAACCCGCCGTGCCCCGTAAGAACTTGTGTCATGATGCTGGTGGGTTGAAATTTCCTAACTAAATGATAGGCCTGAACAGCGTCGGGGAAGAACAGTTTAGTGGTGCTGGCTGTTGTGCCCTCCCTATACCTCCGGTTCCACTCGCCCAACGATTCCAGACGAATCTGTCGCTTGACGAATGAAACCGGACAGCGATCGTAGTCGGGTCGTCGCTTGCTGTTAATCGCAGCCTCCTTCGCCAACAGATCCGCTCTCTCATTTCCCTCCAAACCTGCGTGGGCTTTGATCCAGAATAAAGAGACTTCTTTATTCTGGAATCTGCTCGTGGTGAGATTTTCCCGAGCCTCCACGGCTAGAGGGTGGAGGGAGTCATGATTGGTAACGGTCTGTAGCGCTGCCATGGAGTCACTATAGATGCCAAAGGTAACTTCCGTTCGCTTGAGGATTTCCCGCGTAGCTCTACATATCGCCAGAAGTTCCGCTTGATAGACCGTGCAGTAGTTTGGCAGCTTAAGTTTGAGGGCTTTGATCTCGGCTTCACTACTCCAGAGGGATAGTGCTGCTCCGACCTTGCCCTCAATTTTGCTGCCGTCGGTGTAAATTCGTACTGCCTGGGTGTTGTGTGAATCCACCTGTTCCTGGTCCATCAAGCTAGAGAACTCCAGGCGTATATGTGTTGCTGGGTGCTTTGTCTGAGCGTATGGTGTAGGCCGTTCCACCTCCCTGTCCTTTAACTCTGGTCTTGACACCCCCCTCCTGGCCTCATACAGGGCTGCTGCCTCCTGTATTCGGAGGTCAAGCGGGAGTATCCCGGCCAGTACCAGTCCTGAGTTCAGGGAGACGGTGCGGTACGCTCTGGTAAGCTTCTGGGCGAATCCTCTTTGAACCGCGTTAAGTTTCCTCTGGATCTTCCGCTTTTTGGTAGCCGGTGCCCATACGCTAGATGCGTACATAATCACTGGTTCTACCGTGGCCGTGTATATTATCCTAATCACTTCCGGACTGAGACCCCAGCTGATTCTGGCGGCTCTAGACAACTGCTTGTATATGTTTAATGCCTTTTTGCACACGTTTGTGGCGTGGCTATTAAATGTAAGCTTGTTGTCTACTGTCAGCCCCAGGATCTTGAATTCCTTCGACATGCCAATGTCGACCCCTCCCATGCTCAGGAGTGGTGTATCATGTTTTAGTTTCCGTGTAATGACCATCGCATTGGTCTTGTGTGGTGCGAATTTGAGCTTATTCATGATACCCCACTCCCGAACATAGGCGAGAGCGGCATTCGCCCGTCGCTGGACCTCCAGAGCTGTGTCCCCGTCAAAGATTAGGACAACGTCGTCTGCGAAAGCCTGTCCGTAATCCCCACGCTGTTCAAGCCCCTTGAGAAGTGGATCAAGTAGGAGGTTCCACATAATGGGGCCCCCAATCGATCCTTGGACGCACCCCTTTTCGGTGTTCTTAACGTGCTCCTCCCCCGCATACCTCACCCTAACACGCCTGTCCTGCAGGTAACTGTCCATCAGCCTTCTTAAATTTATGGGGCACCTCTCTTCTGCCAGCCTGACTTTAATCGCAGGCCACCAAGCGCTATCGAAGGCTCCCTCTATGTCCAGTGATACCATGGTGATGAGCTTTTTCTGTACCAACTTGCCTTCAATGTAATGTATCAGGTCATAGAGGGAGTCCTCGGTGCTTCTCTTGGGCATAAAGCCATACTGGCGCGTGCTCATCCTGGGGATGAGGTGCCATTTTAATCGCCTAACGACCATTTTCTCCAGGACCTTCCCCATGACTGGTAATAACCCTATTGGCCGGTAAGATTTGGGATTAGTATAATCATCTTTGCCTGGTTTTCTCAAGATCACCACTGTGGCTTCTTTCCAGATATTCGGAAAGTGGGAGAGAGCCAGGCATCTGTTGGCCAGTGCGAGGAAGGTCTCTGGATCCTCCCTGACTACGTGGTTGCAGATATCTGCCGTAAAGCCATCTGCTCCTGGGGCTTTTTTCGGGTTAAAACTTTCCACCGCAGAACTCAGCTCCTCTGTTGTAAATGGCGGGTCATGTTCATCATGTTCCGTATCATTTATTCGGCTTGCTGCATTTCTGGTCTGTCGGTGGTCAGTGTTATCCTCTGCCTCATTGTCTTCAGGGAAGAAGACGTCCGCGAGGGTTTTGGCTGACTCTTTGGGGTCGATCTGTCTGCCGTCCTTGACTAGGGGCAGATCTTCGTGTCTCGTGGCTGTCCTTCCGATCACTCTATATATCCCCTCCCATACCCCTTCCCTATCCTGCTTTCCACAGAACTCCTTCCAGCTTTGTACTTTTGCCTTTTTTACTTCCCCTAAAAACTCTTCTCTTGCTTTCAGGTACTCGTCGACTATCCTGGGTCTTCTGTCTGGCGCTGCGCATCGGATTCGACGCTTCAACGTGACGGACTTCCTCTTCAGTGCGGCGAGCTTCTCGGACCACCACGGCATGGTAAGTATTTCTTTTGCTTTCTTTTTTGGTATGGTATCTGTGCATGTTTGTGTTATTATGTCTGTGTATTTTACTATTGCTTTCTCTAATTCTACTTTACTTGCTATTTTATCTATTTCTGTTGCATATATATGGTGATCTAATTTTAATTGGGCCAGTTTCTCATGAAACTGGCTCCAATTAGCCTTTTTTGTATTGTAAAGCCTCGTTGTTCTGTTTACGCTTACACCTTTTGCTTTTCTTAGCGCTATGTTAAAGGTGATGCCGTTGTGGTCCGAGTGCGTGAGGTCATCTACAACTCTCCATCCGTCTACCAGATCCAGCATGTCGACTGAGCAGGCCGTTACGTCCGGGTGACTCCTGTAGGATATTCCTCCACGGATGGTGTCGAATGTGGGGGTGTCCCCTACGTTCAGCACCTGTAAGCCCAGTTCCTCGAGAGTGCCCGACAGGTCTTCTCCTCTGTCATCTACCACGCTGCTGCCCCACCAGGTGCTCTTTGCGTTCGCATCTCCGCCCATGATGACTCTTCTGGGTCCGGCCTCGTCGATTATTCTACTGATCTGCCCCAGGTATGGCTCTATGGGTTGGCTCGGCTCAAAATAGAATGAAATTGCAGTAATCTGCCAGGCGCTTGTTCGAATCCTCACCACTACGATGTTATTCGTGGTGAGTTTCGGGCACTGTATCACGTCTAGTTCCGGGTCGAAGACGGCTATTGCCGCTTTTACAGTCCCATCTCCTTGGTTGGCGCTCTGGTAGACTCTTGCTCCTCTATATCCTTTCATTCTATTTATTCCCCCCACGTATGGCTCCTGGAGCAGCGCGAGTGCCACCTTTCTTTTCTCTGCTTCGATCATGAGCTCATTTGTTGCGATTTCCATTCTTTGGAGATTGGCTTGGAGGATGCGATATGGCTTCTCTCTGGTTGGTGTAGCTGTTTGGTTGCCGTTTGTGGAGCCTTTAGCAGTACGCTACCGAGGCCCGCGCCAATGCGTCCCACCTCCTTCTTACTGCGCATTCTTGGCTGAACGCATTGTGCTCAGTCGAGTCCAGTTTTGCGTGCCTACAGTTACAGCAGGAGGGTGCTGACCCGCTGAGCCAGTCCGCGCACTCGGTCTTCATGTGCGGGCCCCCGCAGTGACTGCATTTCTCTATGGTCTCCTTGCAGTGTCGTCTGCCATGGCCATAGCCCAGGCACATGGAGCACTGTATCAGGGGTGATTGGTCCGCTACTTTCACCCTCTGGAGATCGACGTGGACTTCTCCTGCCTCCGTCATCAGGTTCCACATCCTTGGGGACACCTTAATGACCATGTGGCACATGTGAGGGTTCCTCGCCTTCCTTCTGTAGCGAACCTCGAGCCTGTCTTCCTGCTTGTCGAGGTGCTTAAAAATGTTTCCGTTTTGGTTCCTCAGAGCGTTAACGACGTCTTCGTCGCTATGAAACTGCAAAACGTCTCTGAGGATCAAAAGAGGGTCCTTATTTTGGATTTCCTCGACATTGAGGTGCGTCCCTGCTTTCCTGAGCCTTTCCTTTACTTTCTGTCTCTCCTCTTCTGTTCGACAGCCCATTATAACCTTCCCGTCCTTCGCCTTCCTCACTCTGTCAACTTTGATTCCTCCTTCTTTAGCATTCACCACTTCTCTTATTCTGCTTAAAATATCGTCTCCGGTTTCTTTTTCATCATTGGAGGAGACCACGACCGAGTGCAGCGCAGTTTGGTCGCCGGGTTGCCTCCTGACTGGCCCTGCCGTAACATTCGCGTACGTGGTCTTCTCCAAGATTTCCTTCTGTCTCTCCATTGCCTCTTTTAGGCCTTCCATTCTCTCATTGTTCTCTCTAAGCAGCTTGCTATGTTCTTCTATCTGTTTCTTGAGGTCTTTGTGACTTTGGTGGTCTGTGCCTCCCGACTCCTCTAACATTTCTCCTTTGCCTTCTCCATGTTCTGTTCTGCTACGGGCATTCTTGGCCTCGGATTCCTTGACCAGCTCGAACAGTCGGTCTATCGCTTGTGTCACGTTTGATTTTATATCGGTCTTTAAGTTCCTCGACTGTTCGAGGTTGGTCTTGGCTTTCATGAGGCAGGCCTTGGCCTCCGCTGTCCTGGTCAGGAATTTCTCCTGCTTCGGTGGGCTTCCAGGAACCTCCACCGGTAGCCTGCGGCCTGTCGATTTCCCATCTTGCGAAGAGAATATCGCAGGCTTTGGTCTAGGAGGGGCTATTGAAGCAGTCCTTCTTGGCGGTGTTGGAGACTTGGGTTGTTGCGAGGTGGATCTCCTCTTGGTCACAAGTTCCCATTCTCCTGCGCTTCGCCTCACGTTTGAGGTCTGCGCCTTGTCGTCTACCTGTCGCGAGGGTCCTGCTTTGTCATTCTGTGGCGAGGGTTTTTGGGAGTCGAGTTCGGCCGAGTCCATGTTGACCCTTTTTACGGGTGTGCGCATGCCGAACATATCGTCAAAGGAACTCGTCACGGTTATTAAATAGTAAAAACAATAAAGCTAAAATAATATTGTAAAAGTTGTAAATTTGTATATATATATTTCTAATTCCTATGATTATACTAATCGTGTGTTTTTTGTTTCAGGTTGAGCAGCTGCAGTCAACGTCTCACGCAACACTACTGGCTCCAGGTGTTCCGAGTCAGTATTAAATAGTCTCTAAGTGTTTTGCTAACTATGTATTCTGTTTCAGGTGGCAGTAACAGATTCGCCGGTCAGCGTGTCGTCAATGGACGTCCGGGTGGTGTATGCGGCGTGAGAACACGGTAAGTCAATTTTCACTTTATGTAGAGAGGGCTCTACTTGCGTTATGTCAGTTTACGCTCCAAAAAGAGCTTAGTCTGTGTAACCAAACGCTTGGTTGGGTCCGCAACAAAATTGTAAAACAAAATAAAAACACGAAAATTTCTACTCTATGTAGAGTCAATCTTAGTATGCGAATAGATAGACCTTAAGATTATCTATATCCAAGAAAAAATCCCGTCAAATTTGGAGCTATGGTCAGAGAGATACGGGGCTTTCAAGTTTCTCAAGATGGCGTCCAAGATGGCCGCCAGAAACTTCAAACCCTTGCCAGAGGTTCAGTTTTCGTCGTAGAGAGACGAGATTTGGACTACTGTGGTGGCCTCGCCGTAAGTTTTTTAAGTCAGGGGGCCAAAGTTACTTAGAATTTACTGATTTTAATTATTTATTATTTATTATTATTATTATTATTATAAATATTAAGCTTTGCATAAAAACGCTCTAAAACCTACCGTTTCCGAGATATTTACAATTAAAACTTTAGTAATTATTTTGGGGGTCAAGGGGGGGTAATTTTACGTGGAGTAAAAACTAAATGAATTATGAAAAATTTGGTCTTTTAAGTGCGTTTATTTGTTTATTTATTTTCTACTAAAGGGGGGCTTATTTAAAAAAGTGCAAGCTAAAAAATGGGAGGGGGGGATAAAATTAATTTTAATTATATGCGCAAAAGTGTAGGTGATATGAATCTAGAGTTGAGTTTGTCCTTACTTTTTTAAATTTGGAGATACAAAATTACAAAATAGTTCTGCGGTTGGCAATTTCACTTAAAAATCAATATTTCCAAGCGCCGCCACTGAAAAAATCTGAAAATTTTACAGAAGGTTCTACTAGCCTATGGCCACACTTCAGCAAAAAATCAAGGTAGGTCGTCGCTGTAGAAATTGAGTTAAAAATGTTACCAACTTAACCTAAACCGCAAAAAAACTTTAAAAATTAATAACTTAGCCTACACTTAACTTAAAAATATTCTGCCGGTGCCTCCGGGGTCCTCGGAATGTCCTCCTTCGGATGGCGTGGTCAAATGGTGCCCCGCGGCCTCGGATGGGTGACCTCGTGGCCACGTGGTACTTGTTTTTTTGGCTTTTATTCCGCGCTGGTGCGCGGAATAATTCCGGAACTGGTGTCCACTTAAAGGGCTTCAGAAGGCGCTTCGAACGGTGTAATAAAATATATGGGTCGTCGCTTAAAAACGTGAGATATTGCACTTTGAACTTTTGAAATTTTGAAAATTTCACTTTTCACAAGATTACTTTTCACTCGTTTCACTTGGAGCTGCGCGGTTTTCACTATCGTGTGCGCCTTGTGATTACGCGTGTTTTGATGTATTACACGACTATTTTGGTGAACTTTTTCCCACTTTTCCGATTTTTCGAGCGCGGAGAGCCTCTAATTCGTGGCGGTCTGGCTGACGGGTGGCGCCAGACTCCTACAACCTATATTTATAGGTTGTATGTATGTGAGTTTATAGGCCTTTGTTTTTGTGCTTATAACACAGAAAATATATCCTAGATTATATTACTTTTTACAGAAACAAGCGAAGTGATCTAGTTTTATTTTTATAGGTATTTATATGAAGGAATTGAAAATTTTTGAATTTTGTCCAACGATTTTGCACAACCTGAAAAATAGTGAAAAATAGTTAAAATAATCTTAGTAGTTCAGACTTTCACTGACCTGATTGGCTTCTCTCATTCCGCCATAAAGCAGAGCCCTGAAGTAGTCGCTGCTGGCTGCCAAGATCACTTTGTGGGCTGGGATTCTCTGCCCCTCTACTATTAAGGTCACATCTGAGTACTCAGATGATAGGCAGAGGGATCCTATATGCTCCGACAGGTGACCTACAAAGAAAATTTATGTTTTTTTAGAAGCCATCATGGTCTTATATATGGTTGATATCAGACACTAAAAATAGGTAATGGGGTTAGTGACCCCAATCATCCAAGGAACCTCAAATTTTTAGTTATATAAACATTTATATATTTTTAAACTTACGCAATCTGAACACATTATTATTACATGTGTTTATAGCGATTTATTTACCTATTTTTATTATATTAAATAAAACGTGATAAATACCCGTAGTATTAAATACTAATATAAATATTTCTGTGTTGCAGTTTCTAAATATATAAAGTTGTTAAGCTACTGACTTGACTATCAACACAGCCTACATTATAGATCCTAGAGTATATAAATTTCGATAGTTTGTTCTTATCTTAAAAACAAATAACTAAAATTAAACTTTCAAGGAGTGCTGTGAGATGATAAAGTAAAACTATACCACTGGTTGCAAAATTTTAAGATGTAGGTATCATAATAATTATAATGTACTCACTGATGTGTTCGATATCACCAACACGAGTGCTGGGTGTGTTGTTACCAGACATATACTGATGCTGGCTGCTCATTTTTCAGCATTACAACTATGCCGAGTCTGTAACAAACAACACTATAGTATTTTAAAATCATTATTTCATGTTATTTCATACATACATGCCATTCTGTGATTGGCAGAGAAATCTTCCTTGATCTAAAACTTGCAGATTGTAAGCTATATGTTTAGTATTAAATTCTCAAATGTGTGAGTCTTATAGGCATTGATTTGTATCCCCATATAATAACGGCCTCTAAAAGTTATGCAATAGGTACCAAGTGATTACAAACAAACATAAAACTCTCTGTACTTATGTTTTGGACCTACATATCAAATCCATTTTATAATTCTGTATGTATTGTAAATAAAAAACAAAAAGTTGTATTGTACAATGATTCTTCACAAAAAATCAATGTTCTCAACAACATACGCAACCTATATAAGGTGAAATTAGCACTTCTTGTTTGCTCACAGACAGAACAGCCTTTACTTACTTACTTTAGTTCTGGTTTCTACGGTTGTAAATACTTACAAGTAGCTATTGCTTCACTGCCAATCGCCAGCCAGACTTGAGACCAGGCTCAGCTCAGGAGTTAATAAGTTAGTTTTAACTATTATTTAATTGCTAAAATTAATCAATCGCTGGAGGCCACTTACGACTAGAAAGGAAACAGTAAAGAAAGAAAACTATCTAATGAAAACGATCTTGAGATTAGGATTTCGTTCGACGTTCGATTCGTACAAACAAACAAGGTAGCAGTAGCAGACAGCAGTAGGTACATGTAAACAAATAAAAATTTTTGACTGACATCTGAATGACATTGGCATTTCTCGAAGTTCTCGACGAAATTAAATGCCATTCTCCAATCTTGTTCGGAATTTTTTTTCACAGAGTTTGAGTGTATAGACGGTATAGTAGGTAGCCATTCCGAACATACTCGCACTGACAGTTGACACTTGTCATATTTTTTAAGTACTTCAGGCGTTGTAGCGGGAAGAACTAATTTTAATTTAGTTCCGTTTCCGTTTCTTTAATCAATTTATTTCATGATCCAAGAATAAACAGACAGATAGGATTTTTTGTAAACGTACAATAATAAAAAATAAAAATCAATCTATGCCTAAGGTGTAATAAATATTTTTGTATTTTTTATTTCTTTATTTTATTGTCTCAGTAAAGATTGGGTGTAGACTTTAGAGCAAGCTTTTTATCATATTATAACCCAGTTCACTTGAAAAACCATTTTTTTTAGAAATAAGTACACTAACTAATGGGTCAATCGAAGATTAGATAAATACTAATACATAGTATAGTAGTTACTTTTAAATACCTATGTACTTTTATGAAACTTCTGAATTCTGATTTTTAAATAAATACCAAAGAGTGGACTTGCAAGCGAATGCGCGAAACGATCTCTACCGGGATCCGGGATTGGCTAAAAATTTCACTGGTTGGTTGGTATTGGTATTGGTACCAACTTTACAACATTTTAATTTTAATTTATCAAAGTTGTCATTTATTATTTTGGATTTGTGCTCGGCGAGTAAATATCACGTCGTTCTGCTAGTTCATAATTTTATTTTTTTCGGATTACCGCGCGTTACGATGTTGTAACAGTACTAAAAAAGTAAGTAAAAATTAATCCCTAACAAACAATGAGAGTGATCATAGCTATTGAACTTCATCAAGTACGATTCGTGAACTTTTTGAGGACGGTTGTGATTCTTTTTCAATAAAATGATAGCAACTATCTGCACAACGAACGCAAATTGGTGTGTACGAACTGCGAGTTCGCGTTCTAGAAATCCATAAAACGAACAATATTTTGTTATAAAGAGTTCCATTTGTACGTAGTAGATATTAAGCAATTTTTTAGACTTTGCAACTTATTTATTGTAGAAGTAGGTACTTAGTGTAGAAGCATGTCGCCCTCTATTATTATTAGATATATTTTTATCACTTTTTACGTAGAATTTTTATATAATTGTTCGTTGCAGGGTCTCGATAATGTGTTGTAAAATATAAAATAAAAGATGCAATAAACTTGCCCATAACTTCGCCGCCGAGAAATGGAGAAACAGCATTGTAATCCACTTCAAAACTTCGAGGGAACAAAATCAGAAATTCTGAAGAAAAGATTACTAAAGTCTGTAAACACAACAGTGTCTACTATTTCACAACCGAGCGGGCCCCAGAATAATGCGCTGCTGAATCCATTACACGTGAGCTATAAATATTTTTGAATATAATTTTTCTCATGCAAGACCTTGACCTCACTGAAATTGTGTTTCTTATTTCAGGCGCCAATATCGAACAGCATGATCGTGTCCTCTATGCAAGCACCTCAGAACTCTATGTCTATAACCCACAATTTCACCCAATCTCTAACCCCTGTAAAAGTTCATCCAAATAATCATCCATACCCTCTCCACTTGTCGACTGTGCATGTACCTGTACAGATCCCGGGCTCCACCTCTAACATCAATGTGCCCGTGCAGCTGACGGGACCGACCAGCACAGTTCCATTGCAAATAGCCCCCGTGAGTCTGCCACTTCAAGTTTCTGGTACCAATACTAGTGTCCCAATGCACCTTTCCGCCGGTGATACAATAAATGTCCCCTTGCAAATTCAAAATACTCAAAATATTCAACTGGCTACTCAAACACTGCCTTCAATGCCAATTTTGCACGGAACTAACCAATCATTACACAGTTCTATAATACATCTCCACATGGGATCCAATGCGAGGCCTACTAACTTAGATGGTTTGTCCGAGCTGAGTATGTCCAATTCTTCACAGCTTCACTTGACGGACTCCTCTGGTGTTCAAATAAAGATGAATAATTCTACACCTGTCTCTCAAGTCCAAGTTGGAAACAACCAGGCAGTTGTTCAAATCCCGAGCTCTACCAATAATTCATTACAAATGCGTGGTGCTGGGCGTCCCGTGCCCCATGTGGTGTACATCCAGACCTCTGCAGGCCTGAAACCTGTCACTAGCACGGAAGTCATCAGCCAGGCCAGTACAAGTGGAAATCCTCCTCAAATAATAGTAAGAAGACCTGTAAGTGAATTAAAATTACAATATACAAAAAAAAATATTGAATCTATTAGGTGAAGAAACAAGTTTTCTAAAGACAAGCAAAAACTATGTAAAAATCTTACCTCATTTAGAATTCTTTTGTAATTTTGATTAACTTGATGTGTGTCTGTTGTTGAGTAGCACAATTATTTTCTCCAATTTTTACTTGTTTATTTGTATTATTATTTTGCAATATTAGTTGTATTTTTTTACAACTATTAAGTAACTATATTTATCCTTACAGGTAACAAGCACTGCAAACCTTCAACTGTTGTCAAATGTCAGCGCCAGGCCTAACATGACGCCCAAATTGCCAGTTCAAAACAAGTCTTCCATACTCACCCCAATCAATGCTACTCAACCCATTGTCATACAAAAACCCAAAACCAATGACAAAGTGATGGTTCCCGCCAGCATAGCAGCCGGTGCTGCTCCCAAGCAAACCATTGCATACCTAGGCCAAATGAAAAAGCCCACCACAAAGAATTTGGTAGAAAATCAATCTATTCTCATATCCAATAACCAGACAAACAATCCAAATAACAAACTTTTCTTGGCTCCGATGAGCATGCCGATAATGCAAAACAAGCAAAATACAAAGTTTATTCTACCAGTGACCATGCCGGCTACTATGGCTTCAAAAGGACCCATCATAAACTTGCAGATAGCCAATGGACAGATCCAGAATGACCCACAGGGCAACATTACAGTAATGCGAGATACTGGTATAGATCCAATGGATATGCCACCTTTGCATCCTTTGGGAAAAATTATGGGTCTGAATGGGAATGATAGTTTTTGTCAAAATAAATTGGAGATTCCATACACAAGTATATCTATCCCAGGCTCCAGAGCAGAGCCCACGGGGGAACAGGGTGAGTATACCTTGTCTATACCTGACACTAATTCTGGGATGAATGATGATATTTACACAGTTTCTATTGAGGATGACGAAGGTCAGACTCGAGAGGAATCATTCACCTTATCAATGCCTGAGAAGAGCAATAGCTTGTTGAACAAGGACGCCATCGATGGGAACGATTCGTCGAACGGCGCCGCATCGGCAATAATGCGACGTTCCAACTCGGATAACACTAGCAGCGATAGAAAATCCATGAACGCTAATGCGAAAAGGCGAGTGTCACTATGTGCAGAAAATCTTTTGAACAAAAATAAAATGACTTTGCTCAGTCAAAGGGGCGTTGACTTCGAGCAAGTGATCGATAGCAATGACGATCATAGAGTACCTTCTTTGTTTTGCGATGAGAAGTTAGACAAAGATCTGGATACCAAAGCGGTAGGCGATTCGGACGCTGAAGAATATAAGGAAAAGAGGATGAATTTTGAAGCTGAAAAGAATGCCAAAGATGTGTATTTTTCTAAGACAGCTGCTTATAATGAAGCTTCAAAATCAAAACCTGAAAGTGACACATCCGAAGAAGATCCACCTGGGTTGATATGGAACAACGGAGTCGCCATACTGCAAGGAAGCGGCCTGCAGTTCCAGACCAATGAGTTCGGCCTCATCGACCTTATCGACAATACCGCGCACGATCTGATTAACATAAACGCAAAGTATCAGACACCCTTGAAACAGAGGATCGATAGGAATAAAAATAAGAAGGTTACGTCTCCGGAGGATCTGTATCGCTGCGAGGGCTGCGGGTGCCACGGCATGGCTGCCGAGTTCATAACGCCGAACTTCTGCAGCTCCACTTGCCAACTGGAGGTTGAGAAAGCGCTGATAAAGAGACGAGAAAGAGAAAGGGCGGATCTGCTTAAGAAGAGAAATAAAATGAAGAAGCTATTGATGAGAAAGCAGCTCTCGGAGTCAGACATCATTTCTGATAATAAAGATCAAGAAAAAGTGCCTCTAAAGCTCTACGATTCAACTCCCGCGGAGAGCGTACCCGAGCCGGCAAAGCAGACCGAAGAGGCCGATAATGAGAAGTACCCATGGATGTGCGGGAAAAACGGCTTTTCATGGATGCGGTATCTCGACGTGTGCAAGGCGAAAGCGGCTCCCGTAAAGCTCTTCAAGAACCCGTTCCCGTACGGCAGGAACGGGTTTCGCGTGGGGATGCGAATGGAAGCCATCGACCCGCAACATCCAGCTTTATTTTGCGTGGTAACAGTGGCGGAGATACAAGGCTACCGTATGCGGTTGCATTTTGATGAGTACCCGGACATGTACGACTACTGGGTGAATGCGGATTGCGTGGATATCTTCCCGCCCGGGTGGTGCGAGAAGAACAACCGTACGTTACAGCCGCCGGCGTCCTACACGATAGCTAACTTCTCGTGGCCGACTTATCTGAAGCAAGTGCGAGCGGTGGCCGCGCCTAGACAGCTGTTTTCTCATGTCACTACTACGGTAAGCTGACACGATTAACATCAAGATTATCACAAAAACAATCATGTTGTGTTTTGATATTATAGCTAGGTTTCATTCCGCAGGTGCTTAAACCGAACTGCTTCCGAATCGGTATGAAGCTAGAGGCCGAGGATCGGAAGAACGAGTTGATCTGCGTAGCCACGATCGCGGATATGCTGGACAACCGGCTGCGAATCAACTTCGACAGCTGGGACGAAATGTACGACTACTGGGTAGAGCCTAGCTCGCCGTACATCCACCCCGTCGGCTGGGCGGAGGAGAACGAACTGCCGCTCACACCACCCAACTGTGAGTAGTTCTAAGTCCTCCATTTTTCTGTTCAAAAAATGTTTGTTCGCGAAAACATCGTGACGAAACGCTATGTAGACCACAAAAAGTTAAAAGTCATGTATCAATTGCACGAAAGGAGCCTTTAAATGATGCATAATAGCTCTATTATCTAACAGCTAACTTCAAAGTACTTTTAATATGTTTTATATATAAAAAATAGTTTATAATATTGTAACTCGTTTCAGTCTACAAAGATCCAGATGCATTTTCGTGGGAGAACTACCTGTCAGAAACGAGCACCACCGCGGCGCCCCCTCGCTCGTTCAAAACGCGACTGCCGCAGGGTTTCAAACCGGGGATGAAATTGGAAGTCGTCGACCGAAGGGTAATTACTGTCCCCTAAAATTTGTAGTTCATGCATGTCTTGAAGATTCGTACTATGGTGGCTTTTATATCATTGTAGGTACAAAATGCAATAATATCTGCATCTTGAAAGATGAAGGGTAACTAACAATTTATATACCTACCTAGGGCCAGCTAACTAGTTGCGTGACGAGAGTAGATAGCTATATGATTAATCGCAAGCCAGGCAGCCCACGGTGTAGCTGGCTGGAGATATGAAAAATATTTACAAACATGTTTACAAATCTTCAACTTGTTTGAAAAACAAACGGCTACCAGTTACGGACGTTTATAAGACTCTGTATGGATTCAGGTTCCGTTCCTGATTCGCGTGGCGACGATCAGCGCAGTGAAGGGGCATCAGGTCCGCGTGTCGTACGACGGCTGGGGCGACGAGCTGTCCCACTGGCTGGATGACGACTCGCCCGACCTCCACCCCGTCGGCTGGTGCCTCAAGACGGGGCATCCGCTGGAACCTCCGCTGAGTAAGTGTTGACAACTAAACACATGAGTATATTTGGGAATCGTAACATATCCGACTTTAGAGCCTGTCCAGATGGAGCGTTTCACGCGCGTAAGCACTCGCGCGTTCTCAGGCACCTACTACATAAACCTACCTATTACCTAGGTAGGTACATAAATAATTTTCTGTCCCTGAGTCCTTCCCGAACACAACGCGTGTAGGAACGAACGTGAAACGCGGCATCTGGACGCAATGTAAATTGTGTGTGTGTTACGCGCGTGAAACGCTCCATCTGGACAGGCTCTTAGCGGGTCATGACCTAATTAGATTATGGAGTCTTAAAACTTAAAGCTTATACTAGCTGTGTTACTTTTAGCGGCAGAAGAGTTGCGGATCGAAGGCGCGTGCGGCGTGGGCGGGTGCCGCGGGCTCGGCTCCAGCCGCGGCGGCGCGCTGAAGCAGCACGCGGCCGCCAGCGCCTGCCCCTACCGCGCGCGGCCCCCCGCCCTGCCCGAGCGGATCTCCACGCCGCACGAGCCCGAGCGAGCCTTGCCCAAGGAACGGAGGTGATACCGCTTTACTTGTATCCCTATTTTCCCTTAACTTGTATACATATAATGGAGTGGGATATAGCATGTGCTGTAGTTGCAAACGAATCTACTTCTGCGCAAGTCATGTTCGTTCACTATTCGTGGTGCAAAATGCTGTTCAAAAGTTTTAACACAGAACTGCTATGGTATTCAGCATACCCTTAAAATTACAGATCTCGAGGGCGACCGCCGAAGCACAAGAGGATTGAAGAAGTTACCAAAAACGATGTAAGTTTTTATTCAAATACAAAGTTTTTTTTTTAATCGGCTACTATGTAACGCTAATAACGCCGAATATGTATGATTAACTATGGTTATCATTTCTAGGCTTCTGATGAGGATTCGGTATCAAGTAGCGGCGGCAAGCGATGGCGCGGCGGCAGTGAAGCTCCTTACTCCGGTTCGGAGCAGCCCGCAATCTCAGCTCATCCGCAACTACCGCCATTGCGAGCAAACGTCGCGCAATACATCAGCGATCTCGGCCTGTCTACAGATCCTACACTTTGGTCGCAGGTACGTCCAATATATTCCGACACGAAACTCTGGATACCTACCGTTCCATATTGTACTAAAACAATTAATTAACAATGGCTGAAAATTAAAAAATAAATTAATGAAGTAGTATAATATAATTTAATGAATGTACAATAAAATTATGTATCACACAGCTCTAAGTATTTTACAAAACTAATAATAGATTTTGTAATACATACGATACCTATGAAGATGCCTTTAGGTGCTGCTATTATATGATAATATAGTAGTATTGTAGAAGTATATCCACCATAGGTGAGTCTGCTTGATGTTTATTGAGATAGTCATATAATGTGTTGTCCAGGAGGAGGTGTGCGCGCTAGTGACGCGCGTGGCGGGCGCGGGCGCCGGCGCGGCCGTGCGCGGAGCGCGGCTGGGCGGCGCCGAGCTGGTCATGTGCTCGCGCGAGGAGCTCGTGTGCGTGGCGCGCCTGCGCCTCGGGCCCGCAGTCAAGCTGTACAGCTGCGTGCGGGAACTGCGCACTATGCCCACCTGATACCGGCCGGCTACACCGTCCGGGCTATACACGCACTAGATCTCCTATCTCCTATCGTCTCATTAGCATCGATCGGATGCTTGTCGTACGGTTAGTCGGAGCCGTGCTAGACTTTCGATGGACAGCGATTACTGATTGCCTATTGTGATCTAATTATTGATGTATAAAATATGACTGTGGTGTGTCACCAAAGAACTTCAAGAGTGGCAAACAAAGTGAACCTTTTGTTTTACATGACATCTATGTTGCTTGCATCTCTTCAATGTTTTATGAAAGTGAATTTCGTTAATGGAGTTTTAAAACTGGGTGCCTAACTTTGGGATGTGCAATTGTGATTTAACTTGCGATAAGCTATTGGATCAATATTATATTAATTTGCACAACTGTTAACATCAATATGTTGAATATATAATTTTTCAGTATTCTAAATTAACAAAATCATGACTTCAAGGTTTTTTCTTCAATAATTTTAAGCAATGATCTATCTAGAATAATCAAGATGACTTCTTTAAACACTATTTTTATTTTATTCAACAATGTTTACATTTTGACAACCTATCAATAGTTATAAAAAACTATATTTATAGTGATATACTTGGCCAAATGCAGGCTGTCTGTTGAGTTCTAAAGTTACCAATCTGCCAGTTTAAGAAGCAAGAAAAGTTAGTGAAATGTGAGAAAATCACAGGTGAATACAGAGATCTTAAGACTTTTGCACTTTCTATAATGCATTATTCTACTTGGATAGTTGCCAAAAACAGTTTTTTGCTAATTTGGCAGACTGGCAAAACTATGATATTATTATAATTATTATTTATAAGGAGACTAGTAGTTAATAAGTTATAGTCAACAGTTACAATTGTTATGTTTGTACATAAGATTGACAAAGTTATTAGAGTAATATAAGTTTTTTAAATCTGAAATTCAAAATTAGCACAAAATGGATTAACAATAATCATGCTTTAAAATGTGAGGGTTGTGATTGTAGCAATCTATTTTGTGTAGTTAGTGAAATTAGCTGTAGGTTTCCGTTCAAAATCTAATATTTTTACATAATCTTATATAAATGTTTTGGATGATCTAAACTAAAGATATCTTTTATAGAATGTATGTCTAAAACTATTGGTTACATTATTGTAAATAAACTTATTATTTATACTGACTTGATGTAAATATTGTGGATAGTTACATAGTTTTAGAGACTTAGTGCAATTTAGTTACTTAATTCTAGAGTTTAATAGTCATAAGTTGGAGGAAGAGTCTGAAAACTATACTCCAAATGCTTGTTCCTTACTTATTCATTTGTTTTTGAAAACTAAGTTACTATCATCTTTGTTTGAGTGAGATGTGCTTCTGGTATTATGAAAAATAATTTTAAAAAATGTTCTTCAAAGTCTGTATTTATGCATTATATTCACAGACTTACTGTAAATTTCTGCCACAGTGTGTGTATTCTAATTTTAGGAGATGAAATTTATTTTATGTAAGTATAATCATGCCACTTATGTACTACAGTGGCTAAATGTAGTGTACACAACGTGGCATGCATGTAGGTAGGTACAGTTTTTACACGGCTATTACTATGTAGCTGGAATGTGCCATTTTATCGGCACAGATTTTATCAAAATTTGTTCATTTTAATAAAATTTGGCGAATGATTGGTACCTATTTGTTTCTATTTTAACCATTTTTAACTGTTTTCTCTGACTTGTAGAAGTGACAACTGCTAATCTACTTCTATCTACTAATATTAGAAAGAGGAAAGATTAGATTGTTTGTTTGTTTGTTTGCATTGAATAGACTCCGAAACTACTGGACCGATTTCAAAATTCTTTCACCAATGTGTAGAGTGAACTTTCAGGATGAACAACATTAGGCTATATTTTATGTAGGTACTTCGCGGGCAACGCCGCTAGCAGAAGCTAGTAATAAATATTATTACATACCTTTTAGCAGTGAATTGTTATAGTTACTAGATGCCTTTTAGAATAGAGACAAATAACTACTATAATAACTATTACAATTCACTGCCTTCTATTTGCCTACCCTACTAAAATACTGGGCTATGATAGCTGGCTAAAATTTTTTGAATTTGCCGCGTTTTTTCCCCTTTCTAGCTCGATTAAAAAGCCAGACTCTAATAAAGGGTCACAGTATAAAAATCATAATAATACCGTAAACCGTGTGACATTTTATCTATGTACTGTCTAGAACGTCCTGGTACTACCAACTCGCTGGGGTTATGCTACAGATGCTAAAACCTTATTTGAAATCTGTAGTCGAACCTTCTTTCATCTTCATTTTGTGTCTGTGCCGGGTGGGAGAGAGATTTTTCACTGTTTGTCAAACAGTGTTTGAGTTTGACGTTTGATTTTTCGAGTCGAGCGAGTTTGTTGGCTGTTTGTTCCGTCTGTTTCTGTTGTTTTTCGTGCGTTTTGCAAAAATTGTTATACTTGAAATAAACTTTAGAAACTCAATAAAATGTCTCTCTACTGCGCAAGTAAGCATGAACCGCACTATTTTTGGTATAGTTCTATTAGATGTTGATTTTAGTATCATTTTTGTGAACCGCGATGCCGGGAATTCCAAGCTATCGTGATCCGATTTGCGGTTTCTATTCTCTATTGCAATATATATGGTCTGCACAGTGATTATTTCGTAAAACCTACACCTAAATGTCTCGGTTTATTTTCATATAATGGTAATGTTATGATTTACTTCTTAGTTAATTACATAACCTAACTTTCCTGTTTTGTTAGTATCCAATGAAGTACCAGAGGCTCCCGTAGTGTCCCCGACTTCAGGGGCAGTTTTCGAGAAGCGAGTCATTGAGAAATACATCATCGAGAATGGCGTTGACCCTATCAATGGAAAAGAACTACGGGTTGAAGATCTCATTGAGATCAAAAGTGAGTACAATTTGCTACAAACCAACATTAGTAGTGTGCCTAAGCAGTGATTTATATTATATAAATAATCTCCATCAGCTCCGCCAATAGTGAAGCCTAAACCTCCAAGTGCCACTTCCATCCCGGCAACATTGAAGAGCATGCAGGACGAGTGGGATGCTCTGATGCTGCATGCTTTCACCCAGCGTCAGCAGCTACAAACTGCTAGACAGGTATGTCATCAACATAAACATTCAACACTCAACCTACCTTTACTTCTAGCTGCACTAGTAAGTATATCATTTTTGAAATATCCAATGATAACTTTAAAATTCTACCAGGAACTGAGTCACGCACTGTATCAGCATGATGCAGCTTGCCGTGTGATAGCTCGGCTCACCAAAGAGGTGACAGCGGCTCGAGAGGCTCTGGCCACGCTGAAGCCTCAAGTCGGCGTTGTGGCGCCGCAGCCAACACACCAGGTAATAAATATTTATAAATATTTCCATAAAACAATAGAGAAGAATATTGCATGATTGAATTCAAGTTTCAAATTATAAAGGTCTTGTTGACCTGCAACTTCACCCAAAATCTATAATAGTCTAAGATCCGGTTGCAAAATTATGCTCTCATTGAGTATTTGCTAAAATCAAAATTTTTACACATATTTATGACCAGGAGAATATTTATCTACCAGGTTGCCTATTTAAATGTGGTCGATAATATTTTTATAAAATTTTTGTTCCATAATTTTTGGTAAAAAAATAAATTCTTTGTATTAATTGTATTAGTATAGATTTCTACCAATACTGGAACTTTTATTAAAATAATTAGTACAATAAGCCAGGGCTATAAGGTTTTCAGGCTCATGTTAAATTTAATTCATCATCACAGTTTGCAATTGCTGATACATTGTTGGGGTTACATAAAGTGTGTTCTTGCAGCCGGAGTGGGGCGCGGGCGCGGGCGGCGGCGCGGCGCCGGCTGGCATGTCGGGCGCAGTGGTGGCGCGGCTGCAGGAGCGCGCCACGGCGCTCACGCAGGAGCGCAAGCGCCGCGGCCGCACCGTGCCAGAGGGCCTACTCTCGCACGATCAGATCCGCGCTTTCAACACGCTCGCATCGCATCCGGTCAGTCTAATTTGTCCATGTCTGCCTTGGAGGGCTCTAGCTAGACTGTAAATTACGGAGGCTGGAAAGATCTCTGTAGATATTCTGGCCATTTGAAAACTTTCTAGGCATAAAGAATTTTCAAGTTTTCTTTGATTTCACTGTAATCTGTTTTTACAACTTTTTGCACTTCATTTGTAGGGTCTTCACTCTGCCAGTATCCCCGGTATTCTGTCCCTGGACATCAACCCCTCGGACCACAGCAAGCTGCTGACGGGAGGCAACGACCGCAACGCGACCGTGTTCAACAAGGACACGGAACAGGTGGTGGCCATACTCAAGGGGCACACCAAGAGGGTCACGCGCGTGATCTACCATCCAGACGAGGACACCGTTATCACGGCGTCGCCGGATCACACCATCCGTGTGTGGAACGTGCCTACGTTAGTATTGGGTGCCTTAAACTTAACTGTTATCTGTATTAAAAATAAAAATAAATATGATCACGACTGTAATTCCCAGTCTCGGTAGATATCTCCTCAGATCTTTAGTTACTTAGATCTTTGAGGATGTCTAAAAGGGGGTAGTCAGAGGCAAGTCCAAACATGACATTTGGTACATGCCCACATTTTGCACAGTAGTTAGTATTCCGTATGTTGCAAGCCCATCGTCGCCTATAAGAATATTAACCTATGACACATACCTTCGAATTTTTGGTTCTTGGGTATGCCGGTTTCCTCACGATGTTTTCCTTCACCGTTTAAGAGCACTGGCATTGCGCACATAAATTTTTCGAATGGAAAAACTCATTGGTGCACGACCAGGGGCCTTACCACGAAGTCTTCCAGAACGATTCATAACGATTCCATTATAGAAACGTCACTACTTCCATACAATTTGCATAGGTCATGGTACGAAATAACAATGTAATACTAAGTCGGTAATGTATTATGGATTCGTGGTAACGGTAAGGCCCCAGGTTTGAACCCACGACCTTCGGATCGTGAGGCAGGGGTATCACTACACCACCAGCGCTCTTATCTGTATTAATATCACTTTATATAAACATTATATTTTATTTATAACTTCCAGATCTCAGACGACCTGTATCCTGCGCTCTCACGAAGGCCCGGTGACCGGGCTGTCACTCCACCCTACCGGCGACTATGTGCTTTCCACATCCACCGATCAGCACTGGGCCTTCTCAGACATCCGTACTGGCACACTTCTGACCAAAGTAAGCGACTTCTCCGGCGTATCGCTCACGACGGCGCAGTTCCATCCCGACGGTCTCATCTTCGGCACGGGAACTGAGAATTCCCAGGTCAAGATCTGGGACTTGAAGGAACAGAGCAACGTCGCCAACTTCCCTGGGCACGTTGGTCCAGTAACCTCGATATCATTCTCGGAGAACGGTTACTATCTAGCTACGGCCGCAGAAGACGCATGCGTTAAGCTTTGGGATCTGCGTAAGCTGAAAAACTTCAAAACTATCCAGTTGGAGGAAGGTTACGCTATCAAGGAGTTGTGCTTCGACCAGAGCGGTACATACCTAGCTATAGCGGGTACGGATGTGCGCGTGTACTTGTGCCGGCAGTGGCAGGAACTCAAGGTGTTCAACGACCATACAGCGTCGGCCACCGGAGTCAGATTTGGCAAGAATGCACAGTACATCGCATCGACGAGCATGGATCGAACGCTCAAACTGTACGGCATTGAGTAAGGAATAAGCTAGGTTTATATTAATTAAGATATTGAAGATTGTACCTACAGAGACTGGGTTCTCTGTATAGTAAGTATGACGATGACGGTATGCACTGCAGTAAGGCTGTTTTGATTTCAAGTTTTTAATAGATAATAAGATGGAATGTAAGTCATGTTTTAGATTTCTTGTAAAATTAAAATATAATTTGTATTAACTTCAACTCACGAATACCGAGTTAAACAAATTTGCAGAAAATTTTGTTTATGTTAAGTATATTTTTACCCATTAGCAGATTCTGAAAAATGTAAGAAAATCAATTAGCCATACAGATGTTTACTAACAATAATTATAAGCAAGTTTATCAAATGATTGGGAATGTGTGATATTGTGTGAGAATGTGCGCGTAAGTTTGAGCTATGTACTTCATTACTAATAAAGTTAATGAAAGTAAACAATTTTGTTTTATTTAGTTCACTAGCTTTTATTATACCTATAGATTAAACAAAGTAATAAGTGGCAGCGTTATATTTATTTTCGAATTTTTTTTACTCTTTCAACAAGTCAACATAAAGAAAGTGTGCTTTGATGCACCTAAAATAAATAGAAGTTATAACAAATCACCAACCGGTCCCCGACTAAGTAAAGGTACGCATTTATTACTATTTAAATTCATTGTCTTTTTTGAAGTGATTTTTATGCCAAAACGGGAACAAGTAGAAACACAAATTTAAATGAGTAATGTACCTATCTAAAATTTGATAAATTATATACAACGATTTCTTTAAAAGCGGCGAGTAATTACTTAATATCCATAAATACAGAACAATTTTAAGTAGTTCTAGACTACATTCTAACACCTACACAACGTACAAAGTACACAACTGCAGACTAAACAATATTTTGTAGTGTTATTCAATGGATTTACTAAGAATGATTCACAATTTGAATTATATTTTGTGTATTTTTAGCTTTATCTACTTATTTATTTTTGGGGTAAATCTATCAAAGGAAAATATAAATACTACATACCTATAAATACAGCTGAGTTCTTGCAAAGAGCTACCATACACCTATTGTTTCTTAACCTAACCTAACATTAGAAGGGTAATAATAATTTATAGATCATAGGTACAAACAGCGGAATATCATAATTCATGGTGTATACAGTCAGTGTGAGCTCGCGAATAGATATGTCGTGAGCACAAATATACATTTATGTTTATTTTGAAGAATACTGCACATTTGTGCAATAATTTAAGATGGAAAGTTGTAAAGCTAGATTCTGATACAAACAATGCGAATATTCTAAATAAGTATAAGATAAATTATGGAACCATCTTCAATATATTATTTTATTAACATACATCATCTAAATTAGAGGCGGGTCAAGGCCGGCGCACACCGGCGGCGGACCGATCTCCGAGCTTTGGAATCTATGACTTCTTACCTTTAGATACGTGCGAATTTTTACGTTGGTTTTAAAATACCCTACCCTGCCATGGCAATGTGCGCCGGCCTTAATATACTCTAAACAAAGTAGGGTCTGGCCCAAGTGACATCTAGGTTTATATAAACTGTCTTTAAAATAGTTTTTATTAGCATCCTGTGATGACACCGTTTTTAAGCTCAGTATCTTATCAAGCACTGATACATTCAAGCTTGATAGGTATGGCAAGGTTACTTCGCCTGGTTTACATAAAGTCAAAACTATATAAGATGCAATACTCGCTAAATATCTTTGCGGACATTAGCTGCAAAGATGTGTTTAAAAATAGGAGACAACTACTGGACACGACATTTAAAGTGCTAGCTCCACAATGACCTTAGATCCCTTCATAGACCAGCTATTTAAAGCCTATAGGTACATGGTTTTGTATTTAATTGTTGCCAGTAGTGCTATATTTTTGCTGAAACGACAGTTACATAGTAGATGTTTAGGTGTTCACTGGTTCATCGCGACGTCCATAGCTAAACCAGAGTCCAAAATCAGAATCATTTGTAATTTGTTGTCCTGGGGCATTATTCAGCATCAAACCTTCATAATATCAAAAAATGTAGTCTGATATTTAGCTTATGAGTTTCCATTATGAAGTAGGTACTCATAGAAAGTTTTTGAATGATTGACTGACATGGAATTGTTGTTATAGTTAGAGAATAATGCCCCAACTAAGCATGCCCCCTTTTGATTTCGAATAAAGTAGCGCCTTCGCGAAAGTTCAAGGTGCAAGTCCAAGATGTGGTGCTTAAAGAAGCGGAGCCGCCACAGCACTGTGGTGGCGGAAGGCGCACTCCCGCCACAGCGCACGCAGCGCGGCAGCCGGCCGCCTCGGTACCGGGGGCGAGTCAAGCGAAGATCAGCCATAGCACGAACAGAATCGCCACCCACAGAAATATCTTCGAGAGAAACTGCTCTTCTTCAAATTGCGCCGTGCCGCGGGGGGCTGGAACCAAATAAGAGCTCAATTAAAATAAATTGGCGGAATGGTAGTTTTGATTATCCGATTACATTGCGTCTGTTTTTATTGACCATGTGAGATAACATTGAAAATACGAGTTCCGTACTTTTTGTGTCATAGTAAAATCTATGTGAATAACTATCTACACCACGACCAATTATTATCAATTGTCACTTAACTATCTCAATTATCTCAATGAACAAGTTATACTTGTTTATTAAATACATTAGATCATAATATCTCATTCTGCATTTATCTCATTATGTAGGTACCAAAGTTGTTTTCCTCTTTTTGTGTTTTTACATGCTGTGTTTATCTTAAACTGATGGTGCAATTAGTTTCAACATGTATTATTGTTTTAATTAATGTAATGTTACGATCGTTGAAAAATCGTTACTATAAATAAATAAATAATAATTATTATCCTTTTTTGGTACTCAACCTTTAAAACATCAAAATTTAGGACCTAATTAAAATATCAAATGGTACCTATGTAAGTAAATGTTTATGTTGGTTTATTTACTGCAACTTAAAGTTTCGATTATGTATGTACAAAACTAGTTCAAAATGATTTATTTGTATTCCCAATAGAGGTCAGATTTTGTGAACCAAATAAGCGAGATGAATGAACTTTATATTATTTTAATATACTCCAATAAGCTGGCCTATGATCTACAACTGAGATAAGTGAGCATATTTTAACTGCTGCGAATAAATTAAGCAGCAACCATTTGAGCGGGATTTTGTTTAACCAAAATAAAATATTCTAAATGGAAAATTACTATCAACTGATATAATAATACGCATTATGTTTCACCATTCTAGGTAAATCATTGAATTTATAGGTATTGAAAATTATCTGGTCTCAGTCTGACATTGTTTTTTTCGGTTTATGAATTTTCAATGAGCGCTGGTGGTGTAGTGGTAGCACCCCTGCCTCACGATCCGAAGGTCGTGGGTTCAAACCTGGTCGTGCACCAATGAGTTTTTCCAATCGAAAAATGTATGTGCGCAATGCCAGTGCTCTTAAACGGTGAAGGAAAACATCGTGAGGAAACCGGCATACCCTAGAACCAAAAATTCGAAAGTATGCGTCATAGGTTAGTATTCTTATAAGCGGCGATGGGCTTGCAACCTGTCACGTACGGAATACTAACTATTGTGCAAAATGTGGGCATGTACCAAATGTCATGTTTGGACTTGCCTCTGACTACCCTCTTTAGATATCCTCAAAGATCTAAGTAACTAAAGATCTGAGGAGATATCTACTGAGCCTGGGGATTACCAGTCGTGATCATATTTTTTTTTTTGAATGATCATTGACATAATCTACAGGCATAACCATTGATGATCTTGATTAGTTCATGAACCTTGTAAACATTTAATTTAGATGCATGTAAATCTATATTATAGAAGTTCCATATTTGCTCAGCAAATAAGATTAAAAAAAACAAAGGTTTGCATCCTATTGACCATTTGTCCCTATTTAGGGCCCTATGAACATGACTCATGCTGTAAGACTTACCGGGGCTAGGTCTCGTGTCGCCGAAGTTGAATGTGGAAGTGAGGAAGCCGAATGGGAAAGCACCGATGCCGAAAGACATCTGGAAACCGTCTCCAAACCCGAAGCCCGGGAACCCGCCGTTGTTGTCGGGCTCCGTGCGCTGCCCTGCGGGCCGCGGAGGGACCTGCCAAAACAATGTTAGATTTTAGAGCTCACTGACTGACCAGCCTTAACAATTTGAAAGATAGTGAATCATTGGTGTTCCAATTTTATACTGAATGGACCAGGCTGCAAACTTATACAAGGAAGGATCTGAGTTCCTCAATGAACCTAGAGAGTTACCTAGGTATTATTCCTTTGTGAACCGAAATTATACCCTAAATTGGTGCAGCAGAAGCTTGAAGCTTGTATGTAAATAACGATGTCATTGTTACTACATCATAAGCCTCGACAATCTGATGCTTGACGCGCCACATGTCCTTAGCCAAGGTCTACTACCTACTTTTTAAGAAAGTTCCAGTGATAACAAACTAATTGCCAGTCTGCTCACAAAGTTCAAGGGTAATTAGCAATTCACTATGGAAGCCCTGCAAGTGTCTATTGACACACAAAACAGCATCTGAGTATTTTGTTTATTTATATTATGAGTTTATAATGTACAAGTCTAGATGGCTACTGACTCTAGCCCCTTGCGTGCCTGTCATAGAAATACATTGCTTGATAACAGCATAGTAATGTACTGACCTTATTCCTAGGATCCTCCTGTTTGGTATTCCCTCTGCCATACAGTGGGATCACCTTGTCTCGGCTAATGGCAGCCTTGCAGACCGGGCACACCTGGCGACTCGGCCTCGTCTCCAACCACTGGTGCAGACAGGGCCAGCTGTCGACAAAATAACATCACAGATTCTGCTAATTAAAATATACCTATGTCAAACAAGCAAAATGACTGATAAGAATGTTAGAATACATTTTATAACACTAGTGATTCAACAATTTTCATTTGAATATGTAATGAGTAGGCAGTGAGTGGTATCACTAGATACTGCCAATATTTTTAAAGCCACTTTTCCCTTTATAATTATTGACCAATACAGAATCAGTTTAGAACTACCTGTCACTTTACTTTAGTCCAAGAAAGACATTGAGGATTGAAGGTTTCAGTTTGGCTAATTATTATTATTGAACCTGGATGACTGAGCTAAAAATGAAACCTAGCTAAATCAATTTATTGCCCCCCAAACCCGCTGTATACTAATCTTCATGAAAATCATTAAAGACATTTCTGCAATTAATATTAGTACCTGGTTGGCCGAGCTTTGCTCGGTTTTTTTTCTCGTAAATCTTGTTTTTGGAAAATGAAACCTAGCTAGATCGATTTATCGCCCCCGAAAGCCCCTGCATACTAAATTTCATGAAAATAGCTGGAGCCATTTCCGAGATTCCAATTATATATATATACATATATACAAGAATTGCTTGTTTAAAGGTATAAGATATTGCTTGTAGGTATTATAGATTTAATATATAAATTATATGTAAAATTTGTATATTTTAAGTTTATTTTTAAGGGGTGTTCAATTTCTTTCTTTGATAGACAGAGTAAATAAGTATATAATTAATATTTATTTTTAGTCACAAGACCAAAATTTAAAGTTATACTTAAGTTATTCAGGTCATTTGCAGGTCACATGATTATCTCTGAAAACTCTGTTAAAATGCGACTGAGGCATGTGTGGAACTGGACGACAGGCAGCTAGTTAAATATATTTACATTTTAATTTAGCAAAAGTAGCCTGTATTCTAGTTTAGCATAATAATTTACATAAAGATGTTTAGGTAGATGTTTATTGTTTTCGGTGACATTGGTTGTTCCAATGGTCAAGGAATTGTTAACAGCAATAGGTTGACTGTCAAAGAATCATCATCAGGGGCATTTATCATGGGACAAGAAAAACGATGTGATAGACAATACATATACCTATATGTACAAATTTTATAGGCACAAATCAGTGAAAATAGTGGACTAATGGAGACCAACAACCTGAATTATAATTTTAAGTCATCCTACCAGAAGAGGTGTCCGCACAAGCTGACGACGGCGTCTCGCGCAGTATCCAAGCAGATGTTACACTCCAGCATCTTCTCATCAGTTCTTTCGTCCTCGCCGCCCGCGCCGCCCGGCGACGGCGACGAGTTGCTCGCGTGCGCCCCGGCCCCCAGCATCGTGCTAACGCTGCTCCGATGACACCTCACACTATTGCACTCAAGACAAACACCCCAAAACCTTATCGCGATCACTGGTGTGACGTCGCGATTGTGACACGCACAAGAACTCAGCTGAACCGTTGTTGTGTTACCGGCCACTCGGTGGAATTTTACCTTACGCCCAGGAAAGGAGTATTTTTTTATGAAATGCAGTTTTAAAACCAGTTCATCATCCACAATGAAAATAAAATGTAAAAGTAAAACAATCAAACATCCCGTGTTTCAGATTTAGGCTACTTACTGACTTAGTGTTGCCAGCAGGGTTTTGTCAAAAGTTACAAATGGGTAAAAAGTAACCTATTAGTATGAAACATTTCCTTTCATATATATATTTTCCACTAGTGTTTAAGATTCAAAGTTGCTAGATAGACGTTGGTTAGATTGACTTACAGAAATATGGATAGCTTGGTATTTTTTCCATTTTTTGTTGCATTTGCCAGCTACATTTTTCAAACATCTGATATATTTATAATTATGCTAGTGAAATAAAAAGGATCATTCATTATATTCACCTAGTCTAACAGGTTAAAAATATTTCAAGGTATATAATGTACCAACATCTAATTGTTAAATTAAATGTTTTATAAAATTCACAGCTATAGGTACCTTCGTCTTCCCGGTCCTTTTAAGGAGTATAATTTGACTTTAGTTTCGATCATCGCTTTTCTTGGCTCAAATACATACTGTCACATTTTTTTTATAGTACCTACCTTTACTTTACACTACGGTACATAAAAATGAATTTGTTTCATTGCAAAGCCTATCAGCCTGTTCATGCTGTCATATTTTTTTAAGTTTGAGTTACCGACAAACAGAGTAGGGTACCTACTCTGTTGTGGGATGACGACCGTATGAATGAGGCGACAAGCACGAATGAACTCGAACAACAACAAATCTGCCCTATTGAATTAGCAAGTAACCGAGACGAATTCGTCATTTATTTTATTATGCTTTGCATTTAGTGTGAGAGAGCAAGACTTGTGTTTTTAAGTTACATTCACTGACGTACATACGAACGAACGAAGTTTTGCGTTGCCCAACATTGCATTCCATTTCATGTAGAATTTAAAAATTAAGTCCAGGGACCCTACTACGAATTCATAATACATTACCGAATTAGTATTACATTGTTATTTCGTACCATGACCTATGCAAATTGTATGGAAGTAGTGACGTTTCTATAATGGAATCGTTACCGTTCTGGAAGACTTCATGGTCAGGCCCCTGAACTTCTCCAAAATCACCTTTAAATAAGTAACATTTTGAGTCGTGTAACTTTTATGAAACCTGAAGGAGTCAAAAAATTACAAAAGTAACCTTCTGGAAACGCCCTAATAGTCATTGTTAATTTGTCACTGTCAACTTATCGAGTTCAAAAAAGAACAGACAATAAAGCTATACCAACCTGTAAAAATCTAACAATGATCAAAGAAAAAGGACTCCAAAGAGAATTCTTCTCATATTTTATTTGAGGCATCTGTCTTTTTATAGATTAAGATTTACAAGTGTCAAGTGTATTTTACTGAAATCAAAATAAATGAAGTTTGGTCATTATCTCAGAGGTCAGTCAGTTTTGACCATTTTGTAGTCTGTTTTTTTTTCCGTGAATTTATCTTCTTAAAGAACAATGAATGAATCCCGTCTTCTCTGTCTCTGCATAATCTAGCTAGTCTGTGATAAATCCTTTCCTTCGTTTGTTTGATTTTTCACTCAATTTTTCAGAGGGTTTCTACTTCATTGAAGAAAAAACCTTTTTCTACTTCTAAACAGTTAAAATAGTTGTTAGTTTGGTCCAATGCGAGCAAATAAACATAGCAACAGCATCCGACTCGCGTGGACTTGTTGTAATATGTTGAAAAACAATTGTGACGTCACAGTGCCAATCAGCTGAAGAGTGAGGCGAATCGGAATAAATACGTGATAAGAGAAGCAGGACTACAACAAATAGGATGGGGGGCGCAGTGAGCTCGGGGCGTGATAACAATGAGTTGGTAGACAACTTGATGGGCGGCGGCTACATCCGCACCCGGAGCATAGAACGAGTGTTTCGTGTGCTGGATCGCGCTGACTACATGACGCCCAACGAACGAGATCAAGCGTACAAAGACTTGGCTTGGCGCAGTGGCGCCTTACACCTCTCGGCTCCTTGCATCTATAGGTCAGCTCTTGCAATATTTGGATCTAATTTATACCATACAATGATAGATACTTGTCTTAGAAATAAGTACCTATAGATATAATATTATGCTAAACTTGTTCCAGTGAGGTGATGGAGGCTTTGGAGCTGAAACCAGGTTTATCGTTCCTGAACCTTGGCTCCGGCACTGGCTACCTCAGCACTCTTGTGGGCCTCGTCATCGGCTCTGCTGGAATCAGCCACGGCGTCGAGATACATCCAGGGGTTGTTGAATACTCAACGAAAAAGCTCAGTCAATTTCAAGAGAACTCGGTCACATTAGATGAGTTTGACTTTTGTATACCCAAATATTATTCTGGTGAGTTTTATTGGCATCATTGAAAACCCTTGCAAGTATCATAATTTTCAAATCGCAATCTGTATGTTTTTTTTACTAAGAGCTGGTGTTATATATGCAGTACATGTATCATTATGTACCATATTATCTGATATAAAAGTTTGTTTTTTATGTACCTAGCTAGTACTATCCACCAAGCATTATTTGCTTTATTTCTATGAATATGACATGGACATTTTAACATTACTTCGAACATTAGTGTAAAAACTAATTTAATTAAGTGTACTAAAATAATTTTCCATCTAAGTTTTCAATATGTCCAACCAGGTAACGCCCTGTGCTTGGCTCCCCTGCAGTCACAGTATGACAGAGTGTACGTCGGGGCCGGAGTGCTTCCCAAGTATGAGAATTACTTCAAGCAATTGATTAAGGTAATAACTGGATCCTCACTTTATTGATTATTGCATACTTCATAGCCATTATTGCAGGCTAGTGAGCATAAATTGGATGCAGTGTAGAATGAAAATCCACTTGATGCCTCTCGCAGGATGTTAGTCTTAGATCCATGAAGTTAAGCAATGTCTGTACTGTCCACACCTTGATGGGTGACTTGGCATCTACATCTGAGAGCTTTTGTGCTTCAGAAAGGATGTTAAGCTGGCAGTTCTGTACGTCTACCATGAGTTGTCACATTTAGATCGGCTGACGTTACTACAGTAGTAATAGTATTGTGGCGTTCTATTATCGCCCTTAGTATAGTCTGTGACCTTTAGAATAAGCTATCTATATTATTATATTATATTAAAACAAAGGAGGTTTCTTTTCAACCAACATACCTACCTCCAAAGTATGTTACTATGACATCTGACGACATCAGTGGCGCAGCGGGCAAGAGTCCGCCTGCGACGCAAGAGGTTGCGGGTTCGATTCCCGCCGCGGAACAAATTTCTGCAGATCGTACACAAATTTTGTGTTGTACACAAAGTTGGTCTGGGTGTTTTCTATGTATAATAAAAAATATCTATCTATGTATATAATGTTTTAAATATATCAGTTATCTAGTACCCATAACACAAGCTTTGAGTAGCTTACTTTGGGGCTAGATGATGCTGTGTGGATTGTCCAGCATTAATTAATTATTTATTAATTATTATTATCTGTCAAAATTGTTACTCATGGTACCAAATTCTAAGCAAATTAATGAAGCGCAAACTACAGTCCCTTTAGTACGCTGTGACGTAGGATAGTTAACTAAGTGACGTTTTAGTAACCAACTATCCGCTAGAGGCGCTGTACAAGTTTTCATACATTTTTTAAACTACAGTCGCTAGCAAGTGTAGATTGTGAAAACTCATGGTAGACCTACTGAATTTTAGAAGTGATTAGTCTATATAAGAGGCCTATTTTAACTACATCAAATGACACATAATAATTAAAATAAATTAAGTATACATCTTCAGATCACATCTAACATAATGTTTAATGGCACTGTCCACCACACAACAGCGCAGTCGTACCGCGCATAGTGACGGTGTGGTGTTTATCGTCACCAGGTGAACGGCGTGCTGGTGATGCCGCTGGGAGACACGCTCGTGCAGATGCGGCGCGTGTCGGACACGGAGTGGTCGTCCCGACAGCTCCTCAACGTGTCCTTCGCGCTCATGCGAGCTCCCACTAAGGAGGAGTCCGCTGAACCCATCAAGATGGGTGAGAATATTATTTTTTAACCCCCGACGAAAAAGAGGCGTGTTATAAGTTTATCGTGTCTGTCAGTGTATCTGTCTGTGGCATCGTAGCTCCCAAATGGATGAACTTATTTTCGTTTAGTTTTTTTGTATCATAGGTAATTTTTAATAAAGAGGAGGCCTATACCCAACAGTGGGTGCAACCGGGCTGAATGATGATGATAGGTAATTTTATCCCAAATGTTCTTAGACATGTTTCATTAAAATCTGTTCAGCCGTTTGAAGATCATCAGCTTTTTCTAGTTGATGATGGGATCTGACTGACTACCTTATGTCCGATCGATTCGAAATTTGGTACCGTGTTACTTCAATGATATTGAAAGTATATGGTAGAGTAACCATGACCTGATCAGCCGTTTGAAGATCATCAGCTCTTTAATAGTTGTAATGTTAAGGTGATCATGACTTTAAATATGACATGTAAGGGTAAGGTTTAGATGTCGGGGGGTTTTTAAAATTTTAAATGTTGTATTATTATCAGTCCTGGCTATCCTGCCATCGAGGTAGCTACGAGACTTGTGTATTTCTGGCATAGCGGCTGTCGATCATAAAACGTGTGTAATGTTTCAGAGGAGCTGGTGCCGGTGCCGCTGATGCTGCTGTGCCGCGCGGCCGTCCGCGGCGCCATGCACGCGGGCGTGGTGCGGCGCCACCCCGAGCTGCGCGAGCCCGCGCCGCGCCGCGCGCCCGCGCCGCGCCCGCGCTCGCGCCGCATCTGCATCCCCATCGAGCCCGACAGCGACGGTGCGTGCCGCGTGCCGGGGGCCTTCCGCATCGAGCCTGAGTCTACTCAACCCGACCGATTTATGAAAACGCTCGTTCTAGCGGCTCCGATTTCTCGAAACGTCACTATCTCGAGGCTTCGACGGAAGCGAAGCGCGCATCATCACTCCCTTTCGGGTCGCTCTCATCCGAGCTACCGACTCGGTAAACACTCGATTCGGTTCGGACCCCGGGTAGGAGCGGCGGAAGAGAGTGACCTCGATCGAAAATGATCTGCCCTTACTTGATTAACGGTTTAATCGGATGTGGGCAGATGCGAGTCTGAACGAGCTGCACGGCTTGCGGGGCGCGGAGGGCGGGCGCGAGATGAACGCGCTGCTGTCGCTGGTGCTGAGCATGGGCAACAACCGCGTGGCCGGCTCGCTGCGCCTGCCCGACGAGCGCCCGCGCCCGCGCCGCGCCGCGCCCGCGCCGCCCTCCCTGGGGCAGGGCGAACTGGAGGTACCCCTGTCCTCGCTTCCCTCTCTCGATCCCTATCTATTCACGGTTTAAAGATCCCCATGCGATATAATCCTAATCCGACTCGAAACGAGAGGTTCTCTCGTCACGGACTCGGAAACTACCTACCGCGGAACTCTAGACCCTAAGGTCCGGCATGCCGCGGCGCAGGTGGTGATCGACGAGGTCGAGCGCGGCTCCTCGGAGTCGTCCGGCGACGGCGCGGAGTTCAGAGAGTCGAGCCGCGAGCCGGCCGCGCCCGCGCCCCCCGCCCCGGGCCCGCGCCGCTCGCCGCGCGCCCCGCCCCCGCCCCCCGCGCGACCCAGCGCCGCCGGCACCGCCGGGGCGACCGACGCCTCGACGACCGTCGACCCGGTCAGCCGGTCCGTATTTTTCATAAATCGGCAAATCTCGCGCAGGCGGCCTTCGGTCGGGGAGGATCATGATGCGGATCGTTTTAGGTCGCGGGTGTCCCGCGGCGGCTGGGCCGTGCCGGCGCGCGCGGGCGCGGGGGCGGGGCGCGGGGTGGCGCGCGCGCCGGGCGAGGCGGCGCCGGGCGCCACGGCCTCGGGCACCGACCTCGACGCGCTCAACCCGGCCGGCAGGGTCGAGGTAGGACTGCGGCGACCCGCCTCGAGCCGGCTAGCGGCTCCGACGCTTTCGACGATCGACCATCGGAACCCCCTTTCGACCCTCCGCTCGCCCCCAGGTGGACGACGCGGAGGTGTCGGACGACGCCCGGCCGACCGTGACGCCGGACCCGCCGACCGAGCACGCCGCGCCCGCCGGCGACGACTCCAAGCCCTCCACCAGCGGCACCAGCCCGGCGGCCGCGCGCGCCGCCCCCGGCTCCGGCTCCTCGAGCGATTCAGGTTCCGCTCCCTTTTATGTTTCGATCGATGTCCGATCGATGAGCTCCGATCCCGCAGCGAGACCGACCCGATCGCCCCCGGTGGGGCCGAGTTGACCGGGGCGTGTGTCCGCAGGCGCGGGCGCGGGCACGAAGCGCGGCGGCTCGGGCGGCGCGCGGCGGCGCGGCCGGGCCCCGGCGCCGGCGGCCGGCCCTCCCGCCGCCCGCAGCAAGAGGTTTCCGCACGAGGTACGCTTCCTTCGGGAACATCCCGGATACAAATTATCGGCGATGCGATCGCGGCCGGAACCGCCGGATCGGTTCGATGGCGGGGGTCGGTTCCAGGTGCAGATATACTTCGGGAACGCGGGCGTGTACGACGGCAGCGACGTGGTGCGCGAGGCCGAGGAGGACGCCGCCACCGCCTCCGAGGACGTCGACATGGACGGCTCCGGCTCCGACAGCGACGGGGACCGCCCGACCTCCTCTAAGGTACGCGGCCTTTCGAGCGTCCATCGGTCGTTCGCAAGGAACTATTCCCGTTCGGGCTCCGGACGCTGACGGCCCGAGTGCGCTCCGTGCGAACGTTGACGACCTCGGCGGCCGAGCTCGATGTGCGTGTCGTTCAGGACAAGAAGCGGCAGAAGCTCGACAGCGGCATCGGCGAGGGCACCGCGTCCGGCTCGGCCGGCGGCGCCAGCTCGCAGGCCTGCTCCGACGGCTGCGAGGACGGCGGCGCCGCGCACCCCGCCCCCGCCGACGCCGACCCCGACGCCGACGCCGACCGGGACGGTGAGCGACCTTCCGACGATCATGACGTTTTCCGTGGTCGCGGGCTGACCGCAGCGTGCCCGGCAGGCGGCGCGCGCGGGCCGCGGCGGCGCTCCGGCAGCGGCTCGGAGGGCGGCGCGGGCTCGCGTCGCGCGCGGCGCTCCACGCGCGACGCGCGCCGCGTGCGCCTCTCCATCGTGATGAAGCGCGCCATCAAAGAGCTGCCGCTGCCCTACGCGCTCAAGAAGTTCGTCAACCTCCATCGCTGCTTCGAGTTCTAGATCGTCCGCGAGTAGCGCGCGTCACTCCACGTGCGCTCGTCCCGGCCGATGGAACCGAAGTGGACGGCGCGTGCGGCTCACCCGCCCGCGCGCGACGGCTACTCGGGAGGAGCGTCTTGTTCCGTGAGCGCGGCCCGGCTCCCGCGATGCCGGCGCATGTGTCTGTCTGAAGTGAGAGTACCGATATGTCTGCGCATCTGGAACTCAGTTTAGCGCGACGTCCGGCATCTCGTGTTGTCATCTCGATTGATATTCTATATCGTAGTGTTTTACATCCAACTCTCGTTAGATTTCACGTTCTTCCTCTGTTTTGAAAGTGTCGGGTCGAGAGTGGACGACGCTCGACTTGCATTATATCTCTTTTAAAATTAAGAAGAGTAGCGACGACCCTGGTCTTCCGGAACTGTTTCAGGATGAAGATCTCGGTCTTCATCAGATCAAAAATCGATCTTCAATATCAGTACCGACCGCAGATAAATCTGTCTGTCGGTGGTATCGATCGTATAATGATAACAATCTAAAAGGCTTATTCCCAAAGTACTCCATTCTTTTGTTCAAAAAAGATAAGAATCTCGAACATTAGTTCCCAATCTACTCCAAAGAATTATTATTAAAAAAAGGTAAAATAAAAATAGTGCGTTTAAGTTTTAAGACTACTCCATTCAAAACATCGAAACAAAATAATGTTTCATTCTACTCCATGAGATGAAGGAGTACAGTCTGTCACAGTCTTTCTGTTACAAAATAAGGTACCTATGCTGGCAAAAGTTTTCTTCAAATTATTTAGGACGTTTACGTCTGCGGCAAATGGAATAAATTGTAAGTAGGTAGGTACTTCACTTCAACATCACTTAGGTACCTACATACTTTTAACGCATTATTATTCAGAAAAAAACGGTAACAAAAGATATAAGTTTTGTTACACCCACGTATGTTAATGTTTCAAGCAATTACCAAATTACAAATTATTTATTTTCTGAATATATTTTAAGGGGTTGTTCCTCGTGGCCAAACTATTTCGCCAAACTAGTTTGGCTACGAGGAATAACATTTCCTCATAGCCGAACTCGTGTCAAAATAGGAAAAGCAAGTACCTTACCTACAGTTATCTACAAAATGAAAATACCTCTGCAATACTTATGATGTCCTGGTACTTCAAACATTATTATTTATCCATTTGTCATGAAGGATGAATTAATTATGTCATTTAGATAATTTAGCAAAGCCATTTTTGCAACATTATTTCGAAAACAAGATTTGTCCTTAATGACGACAACGGATAAAATGTTTTGAAGTAAGTACCAGGACATCAAAAGTATCGCAGAAGTATTTTGATTTAAGCAAGTAAAAAAAATCCTGTGCAAAGTTTATGATGTCCTGGTCTTTTAAAAAAATCCAAATCACAATTCACACATAGTGCATAATTGCTATTGCCAAAAAGATAGATACTATATACGAAACAAAAAACAAAATAGGCGAAAAATAATAGAGAAGAAAAATATGTTTATTGTACTATTAAAATATGTATTTCTTAAGCTGACTGTACGTCAGTTACCTTGTGGAGTAAAATGCGAAATAAATCAGTATGCTAAAGACTAATATTAAATGTTTGGAGTAGTTTGAGAACGAATGTATGAGATAATTATTTTTGGACACCAGTAGGGTGGAGTCGAATTAAACTAAAAAAACAATATTTTATTCGTGGAGTAGTTTGAGAATATTTCTTGGAGTACTTTGAAACTAAAACGTGGAGTACTTTGGGAATAAGCCATCTGAAATATCTGGGACACATACATTATCTATTAAATTGTTGTCCACCATTACATATAATTATTAGGTTTATTGCTCATAATATTATAACATATTTTTAGGTCATATTGATATGTTGTCGACTGTTGGGTTAGGTTATTGTTTACGTAAATGTTTATATAAATATGTGTATTGGAGCAGGAACACTTAGTTATATTTTGTTTATCAGAGTATTGTAAAGCAATACTCGAGTGGTTTATTCAAACTGTGGTCGTAAGTTTTGTGTTGGTTTTAAGACTCAATTATGCATAATCATAATTATTTAAACTCGCGAATCTTACAACTTTAAAGAAATTGCCATGAAAAAAAATAACTAAAATATAATGCAATTATTTACTTTCGGAATAGAATACTGCCATTACCTAGATCTAAAAGTCAATCTAAAATAATAATGTGATAGCACCAATAATATTATAACATTTTTACATTTTGTATATGTGATGAATCGGTCGTCTTTCAGAACCAAAGTAGCACCTAAGTACATTGCCGTGGGTGCCGCTACGTTTGCTGTACATTTGCCAGTAGCACAGCAATACCGCAATATCGCTATTGCAGTGTATCGCAACTCTTCGAATACGGCTGTAAAGTCGCCCTAAAGACATTGCAACGTTTGCAATTGCACGTCAAGAAACTCCATCTCATTACATTTTCTTGATAGACAGACAAGTGCATATTGAAGGATGTATATGGATGACTGAGTAGCTGGGTTCGAATTCGGTGAAGGAAAACATCGCGAGAGGAAACCCATGGCTAAGGCAGCCCCGGAGGTAAACCATGCCTTTCCCGTGGATACGGTCAACTAAGCTGAGGAGGTGGTACTGGACAATGCTACCTATAGTCACTTTAAAACTTTCAGTAAGTGGATATAAAGCTCCACGTAACTTGAGCTGTGCACATCATCTAGAATATTCTAGAAAAGGTCCAAAAAACTATTGGATATTGCAGTGTCTTTACGGTGACGAGACTGCTATATACAAATGAAATGAAATGCTGTTTTCGAACTAACCGGGTTAGTTTATATTTCGTTTCGTATCCTGCCGCGCAGCCTGTCACACTGAACCGTTTGTTAGAGCGAAATCCGCCTTATTTATTAATTGTAGTCGTTTATTCGCTATTAGACTAGGCTTAGGATAAGATATAATCATTGGAGTAAGACTTTTTAATCTCTTGTTCTGCGTAGAAATTATGACTTGCTGATGGCGCGACGGTTCAGTGTGTCTTATCAAGGATTACAATGAATTAAAGTTAGGTACGAGTATATAAGATTTTAGATATATGTAAATAATACTGTCATATTGTTTTATTTTTGTTGCAAGTAATGAATATAATGATTTTTATTAAAAACCAGTAGTTTGAATCATAAATTAAGAAAATTTTGTATCCATAGTAATAATACAATATTTTTTTGTATCAATTTAATGAAGTGTAAATATACATAAGTAGGTGAGCATTACACGGTGGGTGCTTATACGTTTTGTATTTACAATTACTATGCTAATAACTTAAGTGTTTCTGTACAAGATAGTAAAGAGCAACGTCACTGGATAGTCAAATTCACACTAAACGTAGTCGAGCCTCGGAACTATCATCGTGTGCGCGGCCAACACTACGGCAACCAGCATCCACTAATGTCTTTAGACCGACGCTTCTTGGTGTAAATATTGTTTCATAAAGCAACAGCTTATTTAAAAGCGCTCTAGTAATATCGGAAGTCAGGTGTGGGACGCTAGCACCACCTACTGCCCTTCTTAACGATTCCGTTCACCCTCTGCGGCATGCTGTTCTCGGGATACAAGTCGTCGGCCGCGGGCGCGTCGCACGCGCTCAGTCCGTTCATGAGCTTCCTCTGCGGTCGCGGGGTCGCGCGACCGGCGTCCCTTATCCTCTCCCTCACCCATTTATCGGCCGCGTGAGTGCGTTTCACCGGCCTTTTGTTCCCTGTGTCGTTTAAGTGGCACAGGTCTCCGTTCCGGAGCTCGGAAACCGGTCTACTGGGCGTCTCCGACTCGCTGCCGTTGACTAAGGAATGCGCGCTGCGAGCTTTGTGCAGGGAGAGGCGCATCGGCTTGCGCGGCGGCGTCGGACGCGACTTGACATCTTCCCGCTTATCGTCGTTCTTCTTGTAGTGGCTGAGCCGCGTGGAACACGACTCGGAGCCGTAGTCTATCCTCGGCGAACTGCTGTACATATCCCCGTTCGGGAAGTCTGAGCATTCCGACTCGAACTCTGAAGATTTCGCGCTTCTAGAATGCAATTTTGACGATCTTCTGCTGGATTTGTGCGCGTTTTCAAGAACTTTACCATCTATACGGTTATACATGTAGACTTTTTCTGTCTCTACTTGGATTTCCTCGGCGCTTTCGTTCTTTTTCATCTTCCGGAGACGTTGCGATCGCTTCAGTTGTTCTATGATGGAAAGCGTTTTTCTTTCTGCCCAGTTGGTTTTCTTTATACTCTCTTCTATTCTGTCGGCGGCCTTCTTGATCTCGTAGTGCTTGGTTTCTCTGACCTCTGCGTTCGAGTTGTTCTCTCTCGTGTCCAAGTCGCTGTCAGACCTGAAGTAGTCTTCTCTGGAGCGGCTCATTCTTTCGCTCTTCATGCGCTGCTTCTCCATGTGTCTTTGGTTTCGTTCAATCATTCGGATGGCTGCATCTGTCTCGGCTGTGTAGTCCACCCCTCCGTGTATGCAGTGGTGGGACAGAGAGTGGCGCATCCGCCCAGCGCGATGTTCCAGGCTGTGCGAGCTGTGGGATCTGTGGTTGGGGGGAGGCGAAGCGCGGGGGGATACTGCAGCTCTCGATGACGCTCCACTAGCGTTGGACCTCGGCCTCATTAATGGCAGATTGCCTTCCGAATTGTCCAGCCCCGGCAGTTTCGCAACTATAGCAGTGATGTCAGGTCCCTTCTGGAACACTTGTACTCCGGATCTAGGACTCGGCCTTCTCGACGCGGGCTCGGTGCTGATGTTGATATTCGTCACGTTCTTTTTGCTTTTGTTCACTGTGATGCAGCTGTCGCTACTGCTGACTGGCTGGAGCTGGAACAAGAACCCTTGTTACGCCTGTTCAACCTTTTTTACTGTGGAATGTCCGAGAGTTATTTACCTGGTTATGCCTGGCCAGCAGTTCTGCCACTTGTTCCTCGAGATAGGATATCCTGTGGGTGAGTCTGGTGTTGTCGGAGCGCAGACCTTCTTTGGCTTTCTCGGCATCATCTGCCGCCGTTCGTAAGGCACCCAGCTCTGCACGGAGTGACGCTGCCTCATTCTAAATGTAGGAAATATAATTTACATCAAATAAATTATAGGTATGCAAATCCTCGCAACGTCATCCTTAACCCTTCTATGATCATAAATGATGAAGATAGAAGTGAAAATGCGGAATAGTTGCATGACTGAATAGCTTCAAGCCGACTACAATATTTGATTTCAATATTATACCTGTGTAAAAGTAGAGGTGGGTAGGACGGGCGAGGGGTGCAGGCCGCGCAGCGCCACGAGCCGCGTGGGAGCCGCCTCCCCGGCCGCGGCCGCCTGCTGCAGCTCCTCCGCGCTGCGGCACGACACCACCAGCGAACCGTTCACTTCCACCAACCTGGAATACACCAGTCATTTTATCCTAGAACTCTTGACATAGGAATTCCAGGTGTAGGGTCCTACCTATGTATGTAATATTGGGTACGTTATCACTTGCAAATTGCGAAATACCTACCTTCATTGATATAGGTACGTTATTTATGAATCGTACGTTTGTAGGTATCTACTTAAATAGGTACCTAACTAATGCATATAATGTTATGCGATTGATAAACGCAACAGTTTAGACATTCGTCGGTGTAATATAACGCGCGTATATAAATAAACGCTTTTTTGTAAATAGCTGAAACTTCCGTGCAAAGAGAATGTCACACGTTCAATTCAGGTTAAGATACGACAGAGAATCTGAATAAAAAGCAAATCGCTCCATCAATCTAAATTCAGTAGAAGTCATGAATATGACAGGAGAGTCGTCGGCGCGCACGCACTTGTTCTTGGAAATGGTTTCTCGGGGTAAGCCGTAATAGGCGCTAGCGTGACTCACTAAATTCATACATTCGAGACAAAGCCGGGCCTCACTATCATTTGAAATTACTAACAGAAAACTAGTCATTTGTTTAAAATCTCATCAGCTCAGCTCTTTGAAGTAACGGAGTTTACCTTGGGTGGGTGGTTATGGAATGAATATATCTGCTATTTCCTCTGCAAGAGCTATCAAAGGACCATAAACAGGATTAATTGTTGGGAAACCATGTGGATTGAAATGTTTGCGGCGGACCGCGGCCGTAAAGCGCGGCCATGATCACGTTATAAATATAATTCCTTAGTTGATGGTCTACCATTACATTCTGTTAGAAAATTAGAAAAAGATTAATGTAATTTCTTTGTAGTTACTAACGATAAAAGAGTCAAATAAGTTATATAAGTACTTAGGAAGTTTATATAAAAATCCCACAAGGTTTGTTCATGTTGTTTCTCCAAGACCATAGGTATGTAGACGATGCCGTTCGGGATTACAGCACGATGACCTCTTGGACAACCAAGTTTGGTCGGCGGTTAGCGACTCTGCTAATTACTTAGATGCTGGTTAACTAGCTACTGTATGATTGTGAATGGGCAGACCTTGGGCCTACTTTGAAGAAACACTTAGTCAGAGATTTCTGATGACCATGGGATTAATTAGTTAAGTGAGTTAGTTTTCACGCAAATTTCTAACTGGATCGCAAATCTGTACGAATCAAAATACGAGAGTTGATCGCTTGGGGCTCTATGTGATATGTCCACCAGTATTTAAAAATTTGCTAACTTAATTTAAAATTTGTCTAAAGAAGCTATCACCTAAGTAAACGGTGTTCGTCATCATCACTTTATTCATTTTTCAATTAGGTACCTAGTTAATTTGGATAAGCAAGTACCTACCTACTCAAGTAGCTCTTCTTCATTCTCGATTAAGACCGAGGCTAAAGCTAAGCTATGGTATTCACAGCACACTGGGTTACCAACTTCACTCGGATTGTAGAAGTTTATTTCATCACGTCGGTTAGGTAGGTACTGCAGTCGTACAAAATGATGCCGACTCACCTATCTCCAACCTTCAATGCGGGTTCATTTGACCACTCGACCGCCATGCAGCCGACCCTGGCGACGGCTCCCCACGATCCCTCGCGCACCTCCGCCGATACTAAGACACCGCTGCCGCCGCACTCACGCACCATGCTGAAAACAATAACTATTTAAACCTTCTATGTTCGTAAAATATCTTAGACGCATGCTGTATCGGTGCCATCGATAGGTTTCTATTTAAAAATGATGTCAATAATGTTTTTGCCAAGCTAAAGCCACGTATCAGTGATGGATGAGTTATAAATCAATCGAGTGGCACGGCGTCTGCTAGCCGGCCATGCAGCTCGATAATCTCGTGGCAATCGTTAAAAATGAGTGACACAAACTTGTAGCTATAGGTAATAGCTCAGGTGGCGCAGGTTATCGCTTAAATACTTGGATTAATAACAGTTTCCGCTATTTTGTGGCTACAAGGCGTTCCTCCGAGTTGAACGGCTCATTGTCTCTACTAATAACCTTTGGTCAGGTAGGCTGGTGCATGGTCCAAATGGTGCAATGGGATTGTCACTATTTAATTGAAGTTCTTCCCATTCGTAGGTACAAGAACCTACTAAATACCTATGAAACGCTGTTTTTTTTGTCTGTTAAAATGTAGAGAATCAAAAGGTAAGTAACCTACCTATGTTATCCGCCTCCGAAAAAAATATGCAACTTAGGTACAGGTCGGTCTTTGACAAACATTGTCAACAAGATTATTTCAAACTAATCTAATGTAAGTACGCAACTTGCCAAACTCATCATCCCAGTATCGCTAGCCTACCTGTGCAGGCACACTCAAGTGGGTAATCGTGCTTTTGCCTTTATTAAGGCGTGCATTGAGGGATGCGATGCGAAGGGTCACGGCCGAGGTCGCGCCGCCTCGGGCCTGCGGGCACTGCACTGTAAGGTGACTGCGTTTTACAGGTACATTCAGACGGTTTTTGTTCTGCCATATCCAGGAATTCAAGATATATTGACAAAAATGGTTTATAAGAACACATTAAAGTTAGGGAACTGGAACTAAGTTTTTGCAAGCTTCGCTTAGTTTGGCGTTAGAGGGCCCTGTGAAAAGTCTACCAATATTTTATTGGAACGAAGTTCCTTATCGCGCATTGTGAAAGGGGGCTAGACGGAAAAAATTCTCACGAAAAGTTGTAACGACACTTTTTGCTATAGTTGTAAGCCGTTCGGCGTGCGCATTTTTCTCTGTCTGTCTCTCTCTCTCTCACAAATTAATCGAAAGGAACTTCGTTCCATCCGGGTGTCCCTTGACACCTCTCAAGTTATTATTATAATTATGTTTATTTAATTTGAACTCGAACTGTTCAAAGATCTTAGGTACTTACATTGTTTTCTATTAATGGAAATACTATGGTGGTAGTTTAAGTGTGAACTATGTATAACTTCCTTGTTTTATGTTTATTTGGAGAGTATGGCGCGGGCGCGGCGGCGCCCGTAACAAGATTATTCCGACACGTACGCGGTGCGCTTGGAACTCGCGCCCTTTGTTAGTTCCACTCGCACTCGGCGAGGACCTGCTTAGCCAGCTTTATTCAAATTCACAAAGAGAGCAGGCTACCCGAATACAAGCGCTTACCGGTAAAAGCTCCGCTTATAATTCAGCAGGAATCCGGCATCGGTTATTAAGCTACAATCTGTTTTCTGCGCGGATGGTGCCTTCGTGCCATATGCAGCGAACTACTAATAGCCTCAGCCTGCGCTGAAATTTACTCGCTATTCAGATTCTTACATAGGTACATTACCTATATACCTACATCGCCACTTTGTTCTCCGTTTGTGCAGTACCTGAGACCTGACTGGTGATAATCGGTTGTACCCACACGGGCTATGACTCAATACGGCAAGTTGAGTTTAGCTTCGGATAGTAAATGTAAAGGCCTATTTAATTCCACTAAAAGGAGTTATAGCCTTGTTTGTTTTTGTACCTAAGTAAACAACAACATATCAAGAAATAAAAAAGATTTAAGCATATCGATTAGAATAGTATCTAGGTACTTATTTCCCACGGTAGTTGAACGTGAGTGCAGCGAACCGCGCCAAGCCGAGGGAAAATTGTACTTGTTATGGGTAAACCTACATGTGGTAAAAACTACTTTTGCCTGAGTAGGTACACGACTGGAATGTAATTGACTTAAATGTTTTGGGCTAGCTCCAAGCTATATCTGCACTGGTCACGATTTTGTAGGGTTCCGATGCCTCAATAAAATGATGGCTAATTGGTTATTGGTCAGCAAGAGTCGAGATAATAATCACCTATTAGGTATAGGTAACCGTAATACTCGCTGTGTAAATAATGATAATAACAAGTGACAGTCGATAGGCAATATATAGCTAAGTACTTGGAACTTATATCAAGTGTTTCCCGGCACTATCGACTAATCGCATTCTGATGATGGGCTGGCTAGATGATGACCACCACGCCACGCTAACGCGGTAATGGGGGAGCCGTGATGCCTTGACACCGGCATTATACCACGTTTAGCTAAAGTGAAAATAATGATTTATGATTCTACTATAACCAGTTTTGAACACGACACAGTTAAGTTTATTAGTACCTATTTAAGTAGAGCTTGAAAAATGGGCGACCAAGAAATTGGTTTACCACTCTAAGGCTAAATATCATTTGCACGTACAAAACATCAAGGGCTATTTTCACTTGACAGATTAATAACTGCTACGTCAGAATCTGTCATAGTAATCCTTAGCGAATAATTATGTTACTGGAGGAGATGTCATCAAAAGTGGTAAACCAATTTCTTGGTCGCTATACTTAAAAATAATGGTAAACTATAGAGTCAAATTACGTACCTACTTACCTACTATTCATGATAGCTCTAATATTTTGGACAAGCTAAAAAATACCTACGTAATACAAAAAGAATCTTTATAACCAATATGTTCTGCCCACGATGGCTTATGAAGAAGGTGCTTAGGCATGAAAAAATAACTCTCTCTACGGATCGAATCTCAGCATTTATAATATCAGCAGCGTCTGCGCAGCACCAAATACAGAGCGCAGTCAAACGGTCTACGGTAACTTACGGCCAATGGCCATTCGCTTTGAATGGTTTATAGAAAAACATACGGACTTTTTGCTGTAATTTGCCGATTCAAATTTGTGATGCAATAGAATCGTACTAGAGTCGATGAGAGAAACTGATTATATGATAATAGTAATATAATCAGTAGATAGCTCAGTAAGTACCTAGGTATTACTTATGGAAACTGAGCAATGACAACTCGTAGGTAATGAATCTAAGCCCGGTGTGAGTCACCTGTCGGTCGAGTGGCAGTCAGACACTCGCGAAACCACCGGGAGCCTAATGATGCGGCGCTGACGACAGCTTTGTAAAGGCCGACACTCCACAATTTACCTCACTTTCACTCTAATTTCGCTTTTACTACTACATTCAGCATTAAGTACCTACCTAGATGTAGGAAGGTGAGTTACTGAGAGATTTCCCACCAATTGTGAAACCAAAAGTTCACTAACTAGCCACGTAATGTCTTTTATGTTGATGAAGCGAGTAATTACTTAATCCCAGAAAACAAGATTTAATTATGATAACATCAAACATTTTGCATAAGTAGGTATGAATATTATGCTTGTTTGCAAGTGCTTATCAAACTAAAAGATGGTGGTTTGTGTCTTTAAAAATAATATTCTTTAATGCTCTAAAATCGTATTTACCTACCTTCCTACCTATGTGTAGGTAGTTAATTTGTAGGTATAGCTTGGTACTTATTGTATGTAGGTAGGTACCTAATGTAAGACTCGGACTCATTCGTTATGTATCTTCAGATCTTTTATGCGTTCGCGAGTTCCACAGCTGCTCACCGAGCTACACTATCTGATCTCGACAAATTGAGACAGTCTTGCTAGTAAAAAGTGTGCATTTTATTTTACGAGGTTTTTAATGCAATTACTTACCTAGGTACTTGAGTATATTTAGAATTTTACTGAATGCCTTTATTACAGATTTATATCCATCGTTTGGATTAATAGGAGGTAGGTAAATCTTAATAAAAACGTTGATAAAAAGACCAAATAAAAGGAGTCAATATTTGTCATGCTAAGAAATAAAGCAAAGCAAAAGAAGTCGCACGTGATTGTATTTTTTGCCTCAATTTTAATGTAGTTAATAGTTTATGCAATGAAGGAAGTAATTTTTCACCTGTCGGACGCAACGTGAGATGCGCTGCGGGCTCGTAGTATAGATATACCTACTTAGATAACCAGTACCTGGGTACAGTGCAGTGGGCAGGCTGCTAGGGCTGCGTTCTATTTCCGTTTGTAATGTCGCATGCAAAGTCGTAAAGATCGAGTAAAGCCGTTTATAAAAAACATAGGTAAAGCTGGTTAGTAGAGGAGGTTAGACAAAGCTCTACACAGGTGTTCAACTGGGCTTAGATAGATGCAGTGTGTGTCATATTGATGCTCGTAAAGTGTTGACCTACAAAAATGTATCGCGGACCACGGCACGGCAAACAAGCGCCTAGGAGCACTGAAACACAAGTCACAGGCAATCGCTAGAGTAGCCATAAACAACGATTGCCGTGTAAGGTAGTGGAGCTGCAGATATGCGTGGAATACCAAACACATCTTGAGATATGATCTTGGTATGCCGCAAACGTGTTGCCTCTGCCTCCGCTGAAAAACATCACTGAATTATGCAACTATTGCCTAACGGGTGCTTTGACGTTAGAAGTTATATTAACAGCCAGCGGTATTCTTCGATTTCCTAGATTGTGAGATTCCTGTATTGGGCGTTACTTCCAAAAGGAGCATGGCTATTTTTTTGGAGAAGCGGCTCCTTTTTGCTTAGCTTTATCTATATTAACATCACGCTACGACCAATAGGAGCGGAGTATCAATAAAAATGATGCAACAACGGGAAAAAATGTATTATCTAGGTACTTAAACGTGCAGACAATGTTGCACGAGAGCTAGCCAAATATATCGAGGTATGACATAAAAGGTATAAGTATCATGCATCTAAGTAGCCCACTCCATAAAATCCTATCAAAGGTAAAATTACTTCCACAAATTTGGGAAATAATTGGGACAAATAATACGATATCAAGTTCCAAGAACCAGACCTTGTGTCCGTAGGTATATGTACCTAATGAAGTGAATTAGGTCAGTGTATCAGGGTGTCCGGCAGCGGGACACCGCAGACCGCAGCCACAGACTGCTCCAACGAAGCCAGCAACAATCGTGAGAAATCAACGCGATGATATTTCATGAAGGCAAATAGTCTCCATTGTCTCTCACTCTTGAGATTGGCTTGGGAATATCTTCGTTGCAATTATAACGAATCTATTGTCGGTATTGATTGAACTGTCTCTAGTTATTGAAGCAATAAGGAATTAAGTACTTACCTATGGATATATTATGTGGTACTTTGGTATAAAAAAAGTCATGATCGCGCACGACTGTAATCCCCGGGCAGAAGGGTAGTCAGAGGCACGTCAGAACATGACATTTGGTACATGCACACATTTTACACAGTACCTGGGATATATCAATACGAAATCTAAAATCCTCGCCTTCTGATTCTTCTTCTTGTTTTATAAATTGTAATATCCAATTAATTACAATTGACGACCTCAGTGGCGCAGCGGGCGAGAGTTCGCCTGCGACGCAAGAGGTTGCGGGTTCGATTCCCGCCGCGGAACAAATTTGTGTACGATCTGCAGAAATTTGTTCCGTTGGTCTGGGTGTTTTCTATGTATAACAAAAAATATCTATCTATGTATATAATTTATTAAATATATCATTTATCTAGTACCCATAACACAAGCTTTGAGCTTACTTTGGGGCTAGATGATGCTGTGTGGATTGTCCAGCATTATTTATTATTTATTATTATTATTAATTAATTAGTTCTCTTAATATTATTGGACCTTCTACAGTGATCATTCACGATGTCCGCGTCAGCTCACAGCTCACGCGACAGATGTTATCGTCTAGTAGGCCGCTCAATTATGTCAAGCTCTCGCGAGCTGCGTTGATGAATCGACCAGTACAAAGCTTATATAGATAGAGCATAGGTTCACCTACAGCAGATTTAATAACTCTCTTCTATGAGGGTACCGTGTCTTCGAGTAGAGGTGCAATTTGTATCAGCTTTCTATAGTGACTTTCGGAACAATCCATGATTTATTTGTAATTGCACGCAAATTGCTAGGTGCAGGTCTATAGAAAACTGTTGAATTTAACCCGGATTTGGCATGTACCTGCATACAGATTTTTCCCAGAGATACAGACACTGTAGAAAGTAGGTGCTGACTGACTGCTGCTCCGCCCCCGGAACACAATCTATGTAGTAACAATTACCAACTATTTGCTAAATTCGTTAAGGCACATCGCCCACTAAAGCGACACGTCTCGATTTTTCACGTACCTAGTAGTATTTATTCAACCTTTGACGTAAGTATGCTATACTTAGGTAGGAACCTACCGTATTTCGTAGATTAAACGGTTCAAGTGCTAATGGGAACGGACGAGCTTGGAGAACCACAATGGTTAACAAATAGAGAACTATTGAACAATGGTTATACCAATGAATAAGGAACTGGAGGAAGCATGTCCAAACTTTGGATGTTGACCCGATGATGCCGTGGAGACGACTGCAGTATAGTCACTTCAGTAGAAAGCGGCCCCTCAAACGAGTCGTTGAATAGTGTGGCACACGATTAACGCGTCTCTGATAGGCGGCAGATGAGCGAGACTATATTAGCGATTGTTGTCTTGTAAACTTGAATGAAGTCGTAAATATTTGCGTAATTGCTTACCAGTTTCTCATGGAAACCTGCGATAGACAGAAACGGTGGAAGTGCTAACTGAATAATTACGTTGATTTGAGAATTGTTGATTAGATACAGATTACATACGCTTGTACGGCAGCCTGAGAAACTATTCCAAAGGAATGAGAGTTGATAATTTATCTCGAGATTATTAAATAAGTTCTTGTGAAATCCTATTCTACTTTCCCAAGCCGCTCAGACTAGGAATGCCCAAGCCAACAGGAATCTGAGGGTAGTTTACCTGTACAGCGTAGGCTGCAACGTAGCGGCGCGAGCCCGCGCGTCCGCCTGCTCTATAAGCTGCGCGAGCGCACGTGCTTGTTCTCCCAGTGTGAGCAGCTCCAACTCCTCTCGGCCCAGCTTGTATTGCAGCTCCGCCTGCTGTATTCGCGTGTCGATGTTACTGTTGACAATGATAAATAAATATTTGAATGTAGATAGCTAGATAAATACTTATCATTTTCGATGTTTCTGTTATCAAAATCATCATCTTCAGGTATCATATTGAGAGTATGAAATCATGCTAATTATAGGAACACCACTAACTCTGTGACATGTGTTTTCTCCAGTCTCTTCCTCAATTCCTGAATGTTATTTTTCCTGGCTTCCAGGTCTGCCTTTACGGCTTGAGCTCTGTCTTCCAAAGCCATTCTCTCATCAGCCGACAGCGCAGTGCACTCCACGCGAGAGTCTGTTCTAGAGGGGGGCGGGGAGGTGGCCTGCACCAGCCGGGCTGCGCTCAGGGATGCGCTCAACTGCTTCTTGAGGCTGAGGGATGTAAACAAACAAAATTGTATAATGAAATACTATTTCTACATAAAGCTGTTATTGACAAACAGATACAAGTCAACTTGAAACCGTCACTAGTCTCTTTTGCTTCAATTTGTATATTTTACGTACTGTTTTGTACAGTCGGTCGCGGAATGAAAAGGTTGATCTGTTATTGCTTGCTCTATTGTTATCTGCTATGTCAAAGACAAAACATTTTTATCTAATTGAATTTAAACTTTGTTATCAAATAGTTAAACATACTTTTCTGTACAGCACTCTCGTTTTTAAAAAGGTAACATGTGCTTGCAACGCATAAACTAATTTATTTGAAAACTGGTCAACCTTTTCATTGTGCGACTGTAGGTACGTGTTTCGGGTAAGGAGTAGGCTCTCGGTCAGGTTGATACCTCTGTATAAGTGAGTCTTTATCAGACAGCGCGGTTTTCAGTGCGTCCAGTTCACGGCTCGCGTCCCGGGCGCCGGCACTGCGCCTGCGCGACCCCGCCAGGGAGACCTCAATACTCGCCATCTGAAACAAAAATAAAGTAGGTACATACCTACTTAGACTATAGGCTGTTGATGATGCAAAGGGCTCGCGTGTACGGCGCCTCACACAGGAGGTTAGTCCTCGCCCTCGGGAGCACCAGCACAGCAGCCCAGGCCGTCGCCGCGCCCCCGCATAGTTGTCCGGCGCGCACAAACCGACACACATCAACACCCGCGGATTGTGCACCATACCCAAGGCCGTCTTAAACTATGCTGGGGCTCTTGGGCACACAAGAATTTATGGCCCTTTTGAAAAAGTAAAGATAGCGAATTATACTAACATTTTTATTGAGTATTGATCTTCTATTTATTATGGGTAATCAAATAAACAAAATTATGCGAAATTAAAAATAAACATTATTTTTAAGTGTATACAAGCTTCCATTTAAAAATAATGTTTTAATCTCGCAGTCACATCAGCACATACCTACTACAAGATACGACGACATGCAAAAAGTCCCTGCTATGGCACGTATCGTACTGATCAGATATTATTAACATGACAGGGTTACATTGAGCTAGAGAAGACATTTAACCATAATGGGAGACATTCAACTGACTGTCTTTGGATCAAGAGTCATCATCAAGGAACATCGGGGAACTCTTAACAAGAGTTAGAACCCAGAATCGCATTACAATGAAAGACATTGTACCTTCAAAATGTTTTTTTCAGACTTACTACTTAGTTATATTTTGAAACAACTGTTTAGGCTTTCTCACTCAACAAGGTTGCGTCGTAACTTCCCTTTTTACCGAAATAAAAATCACGTATACGTCCTAAAAATCAAAATGAGAAGTTATCCTAAAAAATAATAACCATTCGTCTTTGATGGATGTAGTGTGAACAATCCCTAATATGCTATTCAAACGATGGTTTTGGCAAGACTACTGCAGAGCTGAGCTGTCTATAAGTAGCGTAGGGCTACGTGTCATTCGTGATGAGTGATCATTGGCTGATTTATCGCTTCACACACGTCACCGGTTCCAGCCTCCGCCATCCCGTCTGTAAGTGGTGTGTAGTCACTCGTGAATAATAGGTTGAGTGCTGAACGCTGCTATTACCTGCCTGTCCACATATTCAGTGATTACACACTCCTTTATCGGCGGTAGTTACGTGAATTAAATAACATATTATGTTGTAGTGGTTATGGTGTTGTTAGTATCTGGCGTAAGCCGTTTTTATGTGCAATTTACTAGATGTATTTTATGATAGGAGACACGAGATTACATTTTTTATTGTTGCTGATTACTTCTGGGATTGATTTTGAAAAGGTCTAAGATCAAGTTCTTTAAATACTTATGGCATGCAGCTATGATGTTCTACCATACTTAAAAAGTCACGCCAATAATGATGAGAAAAACACGTTCTCAAGGAGTCAGAGTTGCAAAGTTACAAGATTATTGAAAAGATTAGATCTAACGGCTTCATTGGAAAGTATCGTATTAAGATGTGCGGATAGTGCGTGAGAAAAGGGCGGAGGAACAATTACGGTAACATTAAAGTACAATGGATAGAATGGTTGGGAACGAGGAGCGTGCGTGCGCGCAGTTCCTACATGGGTGATTGTAGATCATCGATTGCATCAGTATGCAATAACTTCGAATTATCATGGAAAATGACTACGCAATACTACTGCTACTCGGTGGTTTTCTCTTTGGAAATTGTTTTACCTTTTCTGCTATTGACTGGGTGTAGGTAGGTCATCAATATTTTTATTTTTTTTCGTTGAAGACGCAGCAAAGTTCAAAGCACCAAAGCAAGCCAGCGAGCCAAGCCGTGTGGAACGAAGCGTGTGCAGGAAGACGCACTCGCGACCAGCTCCTCCAAGGACCATGACTGACACTTCCTGGTAATAACCAGCGTCAAAGTTTCGCGTCTACGTATAGAACTGCCGAACAATAAAGAGAAAAATCATAATAATTATTCTGCTAAACTACCTCGATATACTTAGCAAGTTTTTCAGACCACTTTAGCATATGTTTACAAGATTTTAACACATTTTTGTTGTAGGTACGGAACAAAATTTACAGTGCACCTAAATCAATTTACTTTTGCAGGATAATTTGAAAGATGATAGCACCTATGGACACCTTTACCTACCAGTAAATTAGATTTTCCATCGTAAATGGAAGTGAATGGCATCATTTGCGAGTACCTAAGACCCCGGTTTTTGCGAGACACGAGTGAGCAAGTGCGTGCGTGATGAGGTTTTAATTTAACTAAATTAGTTATACATACTTAAATTTGCATTAATAGGTACGTAGCTCATGATCATCTTCTTACCCTTATCCCACTTCATGTGTGGTCGGCACAACCTGTTCTTGTCTTCCACTCCCGTCATCAGCCGTCATATCTGTACCTATTCACTCTTTTCTTATTCATATCATGTTTCACGTAAATCATCCATAATCTTTTTGGGTTCTTTCTACCCCACTATAATCTATTATGTATCGCTTTTTATAGGTAGGTAGGTACTTATATAACTTATCTAGTCTATAATTTTTACTTGTAGCTATCCCAAAATGTTTCACAAATTCGTACAAAACGAAATATCAAGAACAGAAGGCATTTAAATATTTTAGTTAAAGCTATTATCAAGTTTACTGCTTTTAAATAGGAGGCTCTATAAAATAAGGTTTAAAATGTCAGCACTTGAATAGGACTTGTAAACAGACGTGTGAGACACATAAATAGCGTAGCGCTGGACCGTGTAGATAGGCTGCCGCCGGCGGTGTCGCCTGTCTTGTCCTGCACTGGCTAACTAAGGGCTCTACAGCACGAGTTACGATATAAGAAGGTGTATATTTATTTACAGAAATAATACAAGTATCCGTGCAAAGGTGGGATGCAGCTGTTAGGACGTGCTTCCTACGGCGGCACCTAAATTCACTTGGCAAGCAAAGAGTTACAAAGTGGTCTTTGGCCATTTTATTAAATAAATCTATTTTGACTTTGACTCGCGAGCGTCGTTACGTAATTCGAAGGTATCTTCCTCATAAAACTTTGGTTAGAGACACCGTTTTTGCTTTCAGAATGTTTCCGCCATTGATGTATTCTTTTTGGTCTAATTTTTTCTGAATGTGAATAATAGATAGTTCGTAAAGTTATGGTCACAGTGGTCGCCACCCGATAGTAAATATGTTCTAATTACACGTTGTAAATGTAAATGTTATTTATTGTAACTTATTTTATTATATGTCGAATCGATAGTAAGTGCATACTTATTTATTTATTTATTTATTTATTTATTAGGCAACGCCAACAGCACACACAACAAAACATTTAAAAAAAAAACAACAACATGAAAACAAATTATTCTATGAAATGTGTGCCAATTACAGGCATGCACAACATTTACCATAATATTTAAAGAAACAGACAACAGCTTCAAAAACTTAAAATTAATAAAGAAAATTTTATCAAATAGAATGCTAAATAAGGCAAGAAAAAAAACAGAATTAAGTCTAGATGGTTTGGTAAGCAATAGTGCGGGTAGCTAAATATATATAAGTATAATGTTATATACATACATAATTTATATTATTTTATATTATTATACAAATATTATGGATTAATCATGTTATTGAGACTTGTGCTCAAGTTTATAAAAATGTTCAAGCAATTTATTTCTAAAAATAGGTAACGAGTCACCAAACGGATCCAAATCGGGTATTTTATGCGAAATTAAACTATACTCATTACATATTCTAGTTAGGGGAGAGTTAAGACCGAGGTTAGTGCGTGAAAAAGGGGTACTGAAAATGTTAGCAATGGGCTTCCTGGGATAGTTGTGGGGAACTGTGAGAGGGATTCGACACATCAAACTACTTTATCCAGTTTGGCCTTTGACGATTTTGTGTAAGAAATTGAGGTCATGAAATGTGCGCCGGTTTTTAAGTGATATCATATTAAAATAAATTAATCGTTCTGTGTAAGGAGTTCTGTGAAAAATTCCTGATGAGATGTATGCAAGATGTCTCGTAAAATTGCGTTGAATGTTTTCAAATCTTTGAGAGTGAACTGCGTAAAATGGATTCCAGACTACAGATGCAAATTCAAGATGACTGCGCACAAGCGCGTTATAAAGGACAATTTTGGTTCTATGTTTAAAGTCTTTAGCATTACGTCTGATGAAACCAGTCATTTGAGCAGATTTTTTTATTACATGATCAAAATGAGCATTAAAATTTAAATTATTATCTATTATCACACCTAGGTCACGGATCTGGTGCACTGTTTCTAAATTAGAGCCAAACAATGTGTAAGTCGCAATACTTGGAGTACGTTTTTTCGAAAAATGGATGTGGAAGCATTTATGAACAGAAAGTTCCATGAAATTATTAATACACCAGTTTTGAATAGCGACTAAATCACTCTGTAAGATATTAACATCTTCACTAGACTTAATCACTCTATATAACTTTAAATCATCAGCAAACATTAGTGAATTACTTTTAAGAGTATGTGTTAAATCGTTAATAAATAAATTAAACAAAATTGGACCCAAATGCGAACCCTGAGGAACACCAGATTTTGTATAATAAGTATGAGATTCGTACCCATTCACAACTACAACTTGAGATCGCATGTGTAAGTATGATGCAAACCAGCTTAACATAGAGCCATGAACACCATTATATTCAAGTTTTTGCAACAGAAGAGAATGCTTGACTTTATCAAAGGCACTTTTAAAATCAGTGTATATCGCATCTACTTCACATCTATCATCCAGCGCTTGAGAAATATCAGAAATATAATTCACTAGATTTGTCTGTACGGAGCAGCCTAACCTAAATCCGTGTTGAGAATCAGATATGACAAGATTAAGATGTCTTGAAATTATAGGATAAACAAGAGACTCAAAAAGCTTGGAGAAACAAGACAAAATAGAAATAGGTCGATAGTTAGTGACGTCTGTGGGGTCACCTTTTTTAAAAATAGGAGTTATTTTGGATTTTTTCCAACACATTTACTTACATACAACCAGTATAATGTACAATAAGTACATAGCCTAGAATCTAGAATAACCCATGTACATATACGTAGATGGGTTTAACTGTTTTATGTTTTTATAAAATCTAGGTAGGTACTTTATGAAAACAGTTTTGATTGCCGCTTTAAGCGGAAATCGACGTACTCTAAGGCACCTTCTTTTAGAGCAGTGTTATCTAATTTCCTGCTATAAAATATACATACACATATCTACATAGGTACACTTTCTCCTCTTATTCCATCCATAATACTCAATACTTAATGCCTTGCGTCTTCCTTATGGCCTCAAATCATTTTAATTGCGTTGTCTATGGCTACCTATTTGAGGCCGTTAAAATAGCAACTAAAAGTGTGTATATTTATCCGCCTGCTAATGTTTACTGTTGCTCATAGCTAAAAGAGCTTCTGCCAACAGTTTCGCCTGCGCAATAATTGATCAAAAGTAACTTGGGGTCTTACCACAATCTTCGGGCAATATCAAAGCAATATAACTTTGATATTTCGTACCATGACCTATTAAAATTGCATTGAAGTAGTGTTACTTCAAGCTTGAAATTTAGACGTTTCTGAAACATGATGGTTTGTAAGAGATTGTGGTAAGGCCCCAGGACAGTAGCTTGTATTGTTTCATCTCCCGACAACGCGAATTGATCATAAGGATCGCACATCTTCTATCTAGCTAGGCTATCATGAAGTTAGCCCTTCTGATGCGCAGTACACAATTTAGTATGAAAAAGCTGCACTGCGCATCGAAACAACTGACTTCACGATAGTTTAGATCCGCTGGCCGTATTTTACCACAGACAGATGCTTTGTACAGTTACGTATTGGCTAAGAACACGTGCTTAATCCTCTGCCACATTGGACGTCGATTCCAATCCGAGCGTTTAGCAAAGCTTTAATTTCAATAACTTACGTACCTAGTACCTACATATACTACAAACATTGAGCATTAAGCGCGGGGAGCGCGTTGATGTCTAATGTATGAGCCGAACGTACCTACGTAGCTATATGAAGTCATTTCAATAGTACTGTAAAGAGTTATTCGTCCTCACTACAAAGTTATTTTACGGTAAGAAGGGTATAAAACATTTTATTACTGGCAAGTACTTACTAATAATAATTATGACGAAGTAAGCGGAAAACTGAGCGGTTTTTAAGGAGATATTGCAGGATGTTCAAATATATTATTTAAAAAATACAATTTAAATTGTACCTATACTTATTATGTTTATCATTAAGTTAGCTTACTCTAGCTAGTCTATTACGATTGTTACGTAACCTTTATAAGCAAACAGGAACTGTTAATCGTCAACATTCTTCGATTTCTTCTCAAATTACGAAATTAAGAGCACACGTGTACTTCCGTCCATTGTACTTGCATGTGTTACATATACAACGCCATGTGGTTATGCAAACAGCAATAATGTATACCTACTGGTGGGTCACTGACCTTGGCCTCCAGAGTGTCGAGGTTGACGACCCCGCCCGCCTCCAGCGTTTGCTGTAACAAACAAATAACCTGACCTTTACTTGTGTAGATGTAGGTTATACTATAAGCTACTCTTACATAGAAAGCTTTTTTGCAGCTTTCCTATACATAGGGTGCATTTCCGTACAAAGCCTGTGTCGGTGTCGGTAGGCGTTGGTTCTCAAAAATGAGCTAGCCTGCACGTATGCACATTCAAAGCATATAAAGCGGGTGCGCCAGCTTTCTTTGTAAATGCGGTTTCTTCGGGAAACTCTTGCGCAATCGCTGATTTAAGAGATGATTAAAGAAAACTTTCTATGGCTATTAGTTGACCAACTAGTATAGATTATCAGGATGACTGTCGGTTTATTTAATTGATACTGCTATTAAATAAGCAGGGCGATCGGTTTGAATGATACAGCGGTTGTTTTAATTAAACAGTTATTTAAAACGAAGTTTGGCAGCCTAATCGGATAATGAGCAGTTCTTTTAAACCACTTACTTACGCGTATAATTCTACTCTGTGGCTATAGTAATAGTCATGTTTAACAGAAGTATTTTAGATAGTTTAAAGATCTTTATACAAAAGGAAAGTAGGTTAACGTATAAAAACATCAACCGTGTAGACACCTACCTACTGCTCACATCATGACATCAAAACATTCAACAAATCCAACAAAACGTTATCCTATAACAATACCTACATTCAGTTATTCGGCTCCATCGCTCCAATATCGATTCCGAAATCGTAATCGATACATGTTCAGTCGATAGATAATTATACAGTGCTCCAACAGGAGAGCGAGAATTGAAACCAACAACGCTCTCGTCAAAAGTTGAAATCGAAATTATTTGTTCAGTTGTACAAACTTATAGAAAGCAGTGATGACTACTCACACTTGTGGTTCCTCAATTTAAAACTGTGGCTGGAAGTATTTCGGAGCATCCTGTAGGCAGACAGTGATAAGATGCACTCTATTTGAATGTCATATAACGGGATATTAGCATAACACGCAGATACACTCAAACTGAAGGTCTCAGCAGAATGAAAGCGCCGACATTGTCTTCTGGTGGTGAAGCATACGTACGTGGTTTTAAATTGCCGTGTAACGTGTAATATGCAAATAATTTTTTGATATAATTCTTTGGCATAATTGACAAGCCACGCCTACCAGAGCTCTAATTTGTGGGGTCACTTTTTTGCACAAGGAATGCTTCCATGTATTGTCCGTTTACTTGTCAGTCCACTTCGCCCCATCCGATGCGTTTCAGAGCGAGACAGCACAGAATACGGGCGCAGCTAATTTCACGTTATGATTACTGCAATTAACACATTCGCGATAATTGACTAGCGGGACTGCTTCACTACGCTCGCAAAAACTCGCTGGCATCTATACTTTCTACGCGAATCGGGCTCTTTCCAAACACAACAGGAAATCAATAATTTCCTTGAGTTGTCTCAGACATCTGTTATTCGTTCACAAACTAGGATTCGTTTCAGTATTGTGTAAATATGAGGTCATCACGTGATGAATAAATTGAAATTGAAATTGAAATTGAAAAATATTTATTCAGTACAATCACAAGGATCACTTTGAAACGTCTTACATGCTAGGTGAATCTATGTGCCAATTCCAACCTAACCCAAGTACGAGAAAAACAGGCAAGAAACTCGTCTCGGTCCTAGCGCTTTTTTGTATGATCCTTCTTACAAAAAATGTAATCAAGATTATCTAATAATAATAACATAAAAACAAAAGACAAAACAGAACATAAATACATAAAACAAAAGGACAGCGTTTACATTGCAAATTGGTTAGCTGTCGGAGGGCGGAGCGACATCGGGCCATGAGTTCCTATCATCAATATATTCATTTATATTATATTAAGAGATTATTTTTAATGAAGGCTTTGAATTTTCTAACAGGAAGTTTAGTTGCATTTATAGGAAGTTTATTATAGAAACGTATCACGTTCCCCATAAATGACCCGTTCACTTTTTGTAACCGAAACTTAGGGATTAATAATTTATGTTTGTTCCTAGTATTGATTCCATGTACATCGCAGTTTTTCTGAAGTCTATCCCTATTCTTATGAGCGTACAGTAAATTTTCGTATATATATTGTGCCGCTACTGTGAGAATATTAATTTCTTAAATTTTTCTTTTAAAGAGTCCCTCGGTTTCATTTTGTAAATGGCACGAATTGCCCTTTTTTGTAATACGAATACTGATTGTATATCAGCTGCTTTTCCCCAGAGAATTATACCATATGACATAACACTATGGAAGTAGCTAAAATAAACTAATCTAGCTGTAGCTTCATCCGCAAGCCACCGTATCGTACGAACTGCATATGCAGCGGAACTAAGCCTACCAGAAAGTTTATCAATTTGTGGTCCCCATTGAAGTTTGGCATCAATATTGATACCAAGGAAAACCGTAGAATCAACAAGATTCATTGCTTCCCCATTAATTTTAATATTAGTTGGCCTATGCACTACGTTGGGCAAAGTGAATTTAATACATTTTGTTTTGTTAGCATTCAGCAGAAGATTATTTACAGTGAACCAGTTCAGAATCAATGATAGTGACTCATTTACGTAGTCACAACTCGAATTGGTTCTGTCAACTTTAAAAACTAATGAAGTATCGTCAGCAAATAAAACTATGTCACAAATATCTTTTACAACAAATGGGAGATCATTAACGTACACTAGAAATAAAAAAGGACCCAGTATCGATCCCTGCGGTACCCCTATCTCAATAGTTGAACCTGAAGACCTTTCCCCGCTAACGTCTACTTTTTGGACTCTATTCGATAGATACGACTGTATAAGGTCTAAGGCCTGGTTTTGGACGCCGTAATACTTTAACTTTGAAATTAAGTTTGCATGACTCACGCAGTCGAAGGCTTTAGACAGATCACAGAATACACCGATTGCATCCTGCGACTTCTCCCACGCATCAAATATATGTTTCATTAAAGCTATACCTGCATCTGTTGTTGATCGACCTTTGGTAAATCCGTACTGATTACTATGAAGTAGTCCGTTAACGTTGAAGTGAGATAATAGCTGATTAAGAATTATTTTTTCAAAGATTTTACTTAGCGCGGGCAATATCGATATTGGTCTATAATTAGCGGGATCTCTTTCGCTTCCAGATTTGAACAAAGGAATGAGTTTACTATGTTTCATAAGGTCGGGAAAAACTCCTTCGTCAACGCACCTATTAAAAATATAAGCTAAACAAGGAGCAACATCTAAAATTATAGTACTTAACACCTTTGTAGACATTCCCGATAGATCTTCCGTATTTTTTATATTAAGTAATTTGAATGCTTTTACAATACTAGCTGCGTTTATATATGTAAAGTTAAACACACGTTCACATTTAGCAACATTAGATTCTAATAAAGTAAACGCATTAGAGACTGAAGAGTTTAACGATTGTGTCACAACTTTAGGTATATTCGAGAAAAAAATTATCGAAAGCGTCTGCAACTTCCTGTTCTTTTGTTATAATTGTGTCATTTATTTTTAAACTTATTTGGTTATTGCGAGATTTCGATTTACCTGTTTCATTATTAATTAATTTCCACGTTGCTTTTATTTTGTTTGATGAATTTTCTATTTTATTTCTTATATGTAAAGATTTCGCTGCATGACAAACTTTTTTAAATATTTTTGAATAATTTTTAACGTGCAAAGTAAACGCTAAATCGTGTAGCACTGATTTCTTAGCAGCGTATAGATCATACAACTTATTTCTACTTTTATAAATACCCGGTGTAGCCCAGTCAGCAAACTTAACACTATTATTAACTTTGCATGTCTTAAGCTTGAATATTTCCGAATGTTCTTTGCTTACTAAGTTAAACAAAATGGTGAAAAGGTCATCAGGATCATCGACGCATGGTACAAGGGACATTTTCTGTTCAATATTGGTTTGAAACTTCCTGATGCGGCTCTCTGTAATTGGTCGGTAGGTAAAGTTCTGAGCCTCATCTGCGAAACTACACGTGAAGATGGCGCTGTGACCGTAATGGTCAGAAATAATGTGGCGAAATCATTATTTTGTCACATTATTTATTTGATTATCCGCTTCACTTCATTGTCCTCAGCTAACAGTTAGGTACATTTCAGCGGGCTACAACAGTCATGAAGTTATGTTGGAGGCAGTATTGTCCGTTCACTGGTTGGAGGCTTTTTGCAGTCCTCAAACTCGTCTCCAGTGTTACCAGCTAGAGAACATTTACTACTACTACTAACTTCCTACAGTACGTACCTATTTGACAATATTTCCAGGAACATAGAGGAAGTGGACTAGCGTTAATTAACATTCTCGGCCGAGTAATATAACCCGGCTCATGCGCACTCATTACACGCGTTCTTACCCATCTATTCCGGGATAATTAAGCCTTGTTTTAATGCTTATTTACTTTAAATTACTCAACTACTTACCCTTTTTTGTATTTCGTATCGCATGATCATCATATCAGTCAATTTGGAAAAAAATTGTCTAAGTATTAGTTTTTGTAACCGAATCTAATTTATAAAATTCAGGAAATACTGTATTTACCTACAAAATATACATAATCATAACTAATGGTTATTATTGTAGACTCTAATAAAAAAATCTACCAGTTAAACTTGACACGGTTACCGACAATGCTGGCAGTGGGTGCAATTACATGGGCAGGCGCACCGCAATGACGCATAATGAGGCGTGATTACACGGTGTAAACAAGCTTAATGTTAGTTGTTACCTTTACCTAGGTACCTACTGTACGAGACTAGATACACGGCAATGACTACGACAGACCGGCCGAGGCATGTGGCGTCCTAACGAATGGGCACTTGTCTAAGGTCGGACAGTTTACTTGCGGAGATAATACTCTGGCATGGCGTGAGTGTAACTGTGGAATCTCTAAATGCGGTTTTACTTAATTGTTTCTATGGCAAAAACCATGCAAAATCCAATTTTGCGGTATCCAATGGTACGGTAGTCAAATTGTAACTGAATATAAAATTTGAGTCAATGAAATATTATGGGAACGCAGCGTTCTATTACAATGGGATCAATCAACACTCTAATATTTATATAACAATCATTGTCATCAATCATCACACCACACAACAGAAGCTAATTGCTTTGTCGTCGAGCGACTCAGACCATTTCTTATAGTGGCTTAGCTACCTATGTACCTGGGTACTTAACTTAGTTACTATTTTTACCCGACTGCGAAGAATGGTAATGTATTAGTAGATTGTCAAAGACCCAATTATTTCAAATGAATGTTTACCAGTCACAAAAACAGAATTAGACATCGACAATATAGCGTCTACAATATAGGTGCTACGAGTATAACTGTGGTCTCCGCGACGATGGGCAAGTGAGCGGCTATGACAACGTTATTTAGATTATATAAAAGTTATAGAATCGTTTAATTTATACGATTATCTTAGCGTACCTACCCACATACATATAGCTGGTCACATAACTTGAATTCCCCAAGGCGGTTGGGTAATTGTGCATAAGCTGCATGCATTATTCTATGAATACTTAACGTTGTGATTGCACACCTAGGTACAATTGCAATAATATTGCAAAATTATTCAAAATAAGTGCATCTAATCCGGTTTTTGTACATAATAAGTAATAACTCATACAATAGACAGCGATTGCATAACTCACCAGGGAGGCCGAGCGCTGCTGACTGCTGAGGTCATGTTGGCTGCGAGTGCGGTCTTCACCAGCATCGGAGAACTGCCCCGATTTGCGACTGAAACAGAAAATATCTAGAGTTGTCGTTACACCAATTGTAGGCACTTACAGCTAGTACCCGTATGCTGGGAAGCACAGGATACAGATCCTTCTTCTGCCTGTTGACAATTCTCTAGTCAATAAATCTTTATTCAATTAAATCACATGGATTATTTTGAATTGTCTTACATACTAGGTGAGTCTAGTCTAGATGCCAATACCAGTCCTATCCCCAGTCCGAGAAGAACTGTCAAGAAACTCGCTGGGCCCTAGCGCTTTTTTTGTATGATCCTTGTTAATTTTGTTAGGGACACCTAGCAGAGTTGGAGCTGATTCGTCCCAAGCTCTGCACCTCAGCAATGATTACAACTATCTACTTGATACGAGGTGTCAATGCGTTAGAATGAAAAATGTAATATGCAACCTTGAGTCCGATACAGAGTTACACGAACAAAGAATATAAACTTGGTGTCCTATTACATCGTGTTTCGTCTGGTTCGCAACATGAGTTACAGGTAACGGTCAGATATTATTGCATATTATATAATTATTATTCGTCGACTCTGCCATATATATGAACCTTCTCGAAAACAAATTTATAGTGTCCAATTTCGAGATCGTCGGAAAGCTTTAACCATGCTTTTGTAAAAAAGAGTTGAATATTACCTACGTACGAGTAGGTTAGGTGCTATTACACATGCTACAAACAGTCATCCCAACCAGACAAGCAGAACCGTTGTTAGTAATAAGCAAGTCAAATTTTAGGTACCTGAATATAGGAAAGCCCTTAAAGGGCTTTACTTCTGTTAATCTTGTGTTAAGTCCTCATTAACGGAGCTACAATCGAAGATAAGCAAAAGTCGTAGCTCGTAAAACCACCCGTATACCACCACAATACGATTTCCACTTGCTATTATCGCTTTGAAATTGGTGCTTGGTACAGACTTTATAGACCTCTAATGAGCTCAATCGAAGGCATTACCAAATGCAGAGCTCTACATTGTAGCAGCCGAGTTCTATTATGCAAAAGGAAATAAACACCAACGCCTACGGAATGATAAAGACTTTCGAACACATTTCTAAAGAGGTTTCAGTTACCTAGGTACAGGATGCTACGATTTAAAGTTTTTTTATAAAGATTTTTGATAATGGATAAATGCTTTCGTCACCAGGACAATCAGCTCATAAGAGCTATCTGAATGCTCATATTTTATTTATTTATTTCAAATTACAATTACATTGTCTTAACAGTATGACAATGATGAGTTATCTATGCTAAGTTTTGAGCTTGACTACGACTGATTCTGTTCTTAGATAGTAGGTACCTACCTTGCCAGTTTGCGGTGCGCTCTCCGGCCCCCGCTGATCATGGACAGCGTGCTCATCACCGCCGACATGCTGCACCGCGGGGTTCTCCCTCATGGGACCTGTTGAGAGTAGGAAAACCTTCGTAAGTTCTTAGTCTATCTAATTTAAATCACAGAGAGAAATTAAAGCTGAAGCAACATAACAATGAGTTTTGTGTAGTGCTTATAAGAATACATTAGTTTGCTTATTTTAAAACAATATTAATGTTAAAACAGCGTGGGTAGGCTTATGATTGACTCACAACAACACAACAAAAAGCTATTAAACCAAGAGTGGACAACGAGGTGGTAACAGCGCTGTGCGCGGGTGGCTTGCGGCCGTCCCGCCACTCGCCACAAATCACGGAGACAAATACACAGGTATTTGCTCGTACCTAGGCAATCGCGTGCGCCGGCGCCGCCGTCGCGCTGTCGAGCCTAACGAGCTGGCTACTAGGCCTCAGGCTCAGAACGACCTAGATTGCTAGTGGCTGCTTTAAAATGGTTGGTGCCGATATGCGTCAGTAATTCATCAAGAACATCACCACTACCTACTTGGTTTTCTTAAACACAGGCGATATTTGTATTCTTGAATGACCTAATTTATCCTCACATGACTCCTGGCCGTTTTGTCAATAATATACACATGACTTTACGCAGAGTTGGCGGGTGAATGCAACGAGTCCAACATTCCTCCATGATTCTCGCACACACGCGAATCACGCGATACTTTCGGCGAGCCAAGCGGTTATTAGAGACTCGGTTCACCGCTGCTCCATTACCTGCCGGCCAGCGGGCAGCTTCGGCCGAGCCCCCACTGTCGTTCGGCTGCGGAACGAGCTCCGTCATTAGGTACTGCCGGCCGTATTGCTCTGGAGTCATCATTACTGTTCTTACAACTGGGCAACGAGTAATGAAATACAGGTTTCAGATGTGTACAGTTTGTTTGTTACGTTAATTTATAGCAATAAACTGTACCTGCATGTGTATCAAATACATATGCAATATAATATTTTATTAAAAGTACTTATAATATGGACAAAAGTCGAAATAAAACAATCGTCAGACCAGGATTTGAGCACTTCGGCCTGCATTGCCAATAAGCCTTGCGTTTTCGTGCATTACTGGTTTACACTTACACCATCGATCCGAAAAGACAACAGCTAGACCAAACCTTATAGGTATTTTAAATTGAGTAACGAAACTACCTACAAATCTCTGATGAGATACCGACATTTTATCTAAGTACTTATTTATTTTACAGAAACTAATAAATTGAGTCATAAATTTCTAAGCTACATACCTCGACTTTCACATTATGCTGATGCAAGGAAGAGCCTGTCTCGAGCTAACGGGTTTGAATCCCTGCAATTATGGGTGCAACAATCGCCGAGGTAGGTTGGCAATCGGAATAAATGCCAGGAAATATCAGATTGTCATGTGTTTAATCCAATTACCTAACAATTTGAGCTTGCCGTAGGGTAATTTAGTGTACCCTGGCTATGTGAATCAAAATTGTCATTTCAAAATATCAGTTGACACAACTTGCGAAAAAACATGGCGGTCGTTAGCGGGAGGGTCATGGTTAGATAATGAAAACGCAAGTCAGGCGTCATGTGGTGTCGGACGTTACCGCAAGATTGATGTTCTGTCTACCCCCTACCTCTGCATGCTCACTAGGGATGTTCAGATCGGTTCCTTCCTATCCTAAATCAAGTTAGCAATGTGCGTCCTCTGAACATTCGAATAAACAGGTCTTTGTAAAACGATCTATAGAATATTGAGATGTATTAGGTAGGTACTCTATTTGAATGTTTGGCAAAACGAAAAGTTCCCCGCGCAACATTAAAAAAAGCATAATTACTGTAGTAATTACCCAGTTTGTCATCCCGTTTTATCAAAGCAATGCTTCCAATATTTGACTCCTTTGACGTTTGCTACGAGAACATCTCTAGCATGAACTATTAGCGTGACTGTGCCTTGACGCAGATGGCGTAATTACACCCTGCCACCCTGGCCGACACGCCGGCAGAATGATGAAAGCTCTCTAAAGTTGTCTTCATTTCATATGAATAGCGGTCGATTAAAATAAGAATTATAGATTGGAGATTATAAGATTACACAAGAATCATACCGATAATTTTCTAATAAGTATTTAAGTTTTTTAAGCTTTTAATCTTATGAGAAACCCTGTAGTCGCGCGTAAAATAACGCCATGAAACAGGATATATATCTTCTGTAACTTACGAGGATCGTTTAACCGTCGTGTTGTGAAGATTAACCATCTCCCAGTATGGTCACAGAATGGTTATTTTACCTAGGTAGGTACTGTGCAATACGCCTTGTTCGTGTACACTGCTTGCAATGTAGAGTTTGATTCGACGTCTGTTCGTTTAAAATGCTAATGCGCCCGTGGCCCACGAATGAGAGTAAAGTTCTACTTGCATCATCTAAAATAGATACAAAAGCCTATTCGAGTAACAGTTTCGAGTTTCCACTACGGCCGAAGCCCCACGCACGAATCACGATGCGGTTTCAGCTCTTGACACCAAGCACACTTGTAAAAATAAAAAGGTAGAGTCTGAGGTGACCGCAGTGAGCACCATTGGGTCTTGCCGATAACTCTATACGCCTGGGACTCGCTCGGATGAAGAAGCCGTGGTGGTTTTCTATGCTATTGTTAAACCCCACGCGCCTCGAAGACGTAGGTAGAATGATCCGTGCAATCTTTCCGATCAGATAATTTCAAGCAGTGAGAACTGTTGAATCATAATATGCGAATGTGTATTACAAATTACCTCTACAACCTTTATCATTTACATTCAACTCAGTGGGAAGTAAGTGCTACAAGTTGATGTAAATTCGCACCGCTACGCAATAAGCTTAAATGAATGCAATATTATCGTGCGATCTACACCGCGCGTGGTGTCGAAAGCGCACGCGGAGCCACACACCGCGCAGTCCTTCAACCCTTCGAGACCCACCGACATTGAATGAGGACTACATGACGTGACTTTCGAGAAGTTCCTTTGCACATCGGTATATTTTTGAACGGAAATTTCAATCTACGGCCATAGGAATAAAAGCAGAGTCGATCTCCACCCTGACTTTGCATCAGTAACCAGTATCACAGATTTACGGTGTGTCGAAAGCGCAGCCTCTCGTTGTGCTGTGAGTGCGCACGCGTCTGCGTCACGCTAATAAATCAAACAGCAGTAATTGCCCTGTAAATCAAGACACGTGACTATAGTAAGAATGACTACGTTACTCTGTTGGTGTCTGATTACTTTCAAGAACCGAACGACCCGGGAAACGTTCATGAATCATGAAAATTCTACAATCCCTTTTTACTGAATAATAAGTAAGGATATTTGTAGTAAGTATCCTAAGAATAGCATAGCTGTTTCATTCATTTTTTTTGCAAAACACATGGTAGAGGCACGCGAGTCGCGAACTATCGAGCGAGTCTGAATAATTCCACCGTATCGGAGAAATTATTCAAAGGAGCCTCAAACCGGTTCCAGCGGCCGACTGTGTTTCACTTTATTTCTATTTCTTTTTCGTTTTTAAATAACAATTCACAATAAGGCCCAGTGTCTACCGCGCATAATTACAAACGAAGACAGTGCCCTGTCGCAGACATCAAGTTTTAAACCCAATAAGTCATTATGGACTCGACCGCATCTTACTTCCTAATGTGCCATTAGGTTTTTGTAACGTACATTACGCTTTTTGTTTGTAGAGGTACTTAAAATACCTAATAACCTACACTGAGTACGTGCAGATGATAAAAAAAAAACAATCGTCGGGCTACGGTAAGTACCTATATTTCAAGCTAGGTACCTACTACTATTTATTCGTACTTATCGACTATAATTTTAAAATAAAAGGAATGATTTTTATATGCTTTAGTATACAGCAAGCCTTACAATTTGGCGGGCTATACAGACGAATAATAAGTTGATTTTAATTAGAGGATTCGTATCAGTACCTATCTATAACTCAAGAGGAGCGATTGGAGATAATAAAATACTTACCACACTTAAAATGCTTCTCTAAATAAAAAGTTATCTTTAGATGTCACTGCAGTTATTTTCATGGAGTGCAAAAAGTGTGAACTATCTCCAAAAGAAATATTTTTTTGGTAGGTAGGTACCTATATATTTAACTGCCCAGGAGTTTATGCCACCATCCAACGTTTGCTTGGCTAGGCCAAAAACTAGGAGGTAGTAAGTATCTATGGATTTATTTAGGTACTCTTGTGGGATAGTTTTTAGTCTCTAAATAGGTACATAGTTGTGTGCTCTTCACTCAGCTAAGGTGACTGTGAACAGCGGAAATACATCGGAAGCAGTGTGTCGGAACCGAAGTGCAATTAGAAGGCGGCAGTCGACAGCGACATCGGCGATGGAAGTGCGCGCCTCAGTGCCCCCCATGACCATAACCACTGCCCAACTTGCGGACTTCCTTTATTTGTGTTTTGAACGAACACTGTCCTGTGAGTTATGTTAAAATTAAGAGTCTATATGACCTGAAATTTTCTGTATAGAGCTATGTAAAACTAAGATAATCTATTTGCCTGATGTTTAAAAGTGAATAAACTTTAATACTTCTGCCACGGTTCCTAAATTGTGAAAACATGATTTGCAAAAAAATCCTCGATAGAAAAAATATCTGAAAAATTGTCGCTTCTACAAAATTGGACTTCAATATCGAGAGCCCCGCTATATTTCACAATGATTTTTGCTTTGCTATGCAGATAATCCATATTTATTAGGTTATTCAAAATATTACGGCGTAATAATGACGCAAAGGTAAGTAATATCACAAATGCCTACCATAATAGGTAGATAGGTACTAGACTATATTATTTAGGTATATTGTCAACCCGATTAGGCAGCTTGCGCAAGACTGAAAACGTTTATTTATTCCGCTGCATTTCAATTATATCAGATACCAACTCGGCACCACCAATTAACATGTTCCTTCAGCTCATGTTATCGTGGCCCTAGCATCAGCGTCTCCACTGCGATCGCCGATTCCAGCCGCCCGGCCATTCGCAAGGTATTCGCCCAGTAAATAACAGCAGGTGTCCGGCCGGACCCGTTATTTTTATCCATTTTCCAGAATTGTAAACGCACGTAAACGACATGATTTTTTAATATCGCGGACATTGAATTTATATTTCTGTAATAAATTGTCCGTTTTGCAATGAAAGGCAGGCAATTGAATATTACCTTTACCGCTACTGTGTAAAAATAACTTCTTTTTAAACATCGAATCAATCGATTCGATCAGATTTAACTACGATTTGCACACTTTGTACAAACATTTTCGACGGTAAACGTTTGTTGCGAGTCCCGTTATCTCGGATAAATTGTCAGTTGATTCACACGTCAGCAGTTCAGTGATTACGAGCATACAACAAATTAACGCTGATAAGTAAGTTCATGAGAACGCGAGTACAATGCAGTCATATTTCACAAGGAAAGCTCCATCCCAGTGATTTGCGGCGCGCGAGTAGGGCCCACTCCTCTGTCAGACGAGCCACAGTACATGCTGGACCAGTAGTGAACATCGACTGCTCTGTTTTAGTAGCTATCTACTGGGCACAGCCGGCCCATTCCACTCAACTGTTTCGTCATTGTTCTCACTATTCGTCATTGTTCGCAACAAACAATTAGGTTATCTCGTAAAATATTAGTTAATTTTAAATGTACCCTTAGTTTAAAAAGTTTTTAAAATAACGGTAAAATATAAACCGTATATCTAGAATCAAACACTTAGACAAAAAGAACACTTGCAGAGTCGCAAACGGGTGGTCCCACTGAGTAGGTACTATCAATATTTTTCTCTACCTTATTTTATCTACATTTTGGTTCTCACTCTATCCGTGTTCCAAAGGCAGAATAAACGAGCATGTTGTATTCGTTCAGCAATGCTAATAAAGCCCTCGATTACCTCTTCTGTTTAGTGCTTTCACTGTGGCTCACTGTGTGTAAAGTTTTTCAAAGGCACCGCTGAGCTACGGCTCTCAAGCGAGCTAATTAGGGGCCATAAACCATTAGCTCTATGTTTCACTCTATGGGAAACTATGGAGCTGTAAAAATTGTTTAGGTACTAGCACTTTCCGTAGATAAACGAATAGTATCAAAAGAAATACTAATAGCCAAATAAACTCAAGTACAAAGAGTTTCATTTTTATGAAATTGTAAAGTAACCCTAAAATAATTGATATTTTAAAATTGTTTTTTGCGGAATATGTTTTTAACCATGTTCTATTTACGCAATATTCCGAATTTAAATTCTTGTATCTTACTGAAATTTAAATAAGTAATCTTTTGTTAATATCCATACCGTATGCGACAGCATCCGCTATAGAGAACGCAGCCCTACTTCATATTACATAACAAACTAAACACATCATACAAAAATGAGGGCAATCGAACACATCAAATTACAATAATGATCTGATTAGATCTGCAATAGCACAACATTATGCAACTCACAAACAATGAGAGAGGCAATAATAGAGTAGGCAGAGTTAAATCAAATGGATGTCGGCACTGGCAGACTTCTATAACGAGGTGCAGGGAAGCCGTGACGGACAGGTGCGCGCGGCGAAGCGTGCTGGGCGCAGGACTCCCGCACGCGGAAACTTACACCAGCAAAACAACTTCAATCCTATCCTCGTCGCCGGTTGTGATATCTTAATAAAGCTCTAGGCGTTTATACTTAAACATGCGAACCACACCGTAACACTAGACATGAAAGAACGAGTGAAGTGAAGTGTCACAGGCTAGGCTATATCGATATGTTCAATATACCACAATGCATAACCTTTTGCACAAAACTGGTTGAATTACTTGACTGGTTGTATTAACACAAAGTTGTGTGTCAAAAAGCTCTCGAAATGCATCCTATGCAAAATTATTTGAGCTTCGGAACTCCACGTTTGGTTAATACATGAAAGCCTGACGGATAAAGCTTAGGCCGACCTGAACATGCGCTTCTGCTTATGGTATTTTACTCTACCAAGCTGTAAGAGGTAGGGCGAAGGGCGAAGTCCCTCGGGCAGGTCACAGCCGCTCGGCCGTGAACCTGAGTACCTCGAGGTGCCTTCTTATTGTCGTTGCACTCTCACGCCGCACAAATACTCACGACCTTAATCCCACGGCGACTCAAAGAACATAAATTGTCCTTTGGATCAACGGTTCTTTGCGATTGAGAAGCCGCTATGACGAATTCGGTAGGTAAGTATAGGTAATTTATTGGTACTAACCTAAATTTAAGGGAGTTGCATTGTCGTGGGTTCGAATTCCGGTCGAGCAACAATAAACTGCTCATTCCTGTGAGCTCTCGGCGATAGACAATTTATCCAAAATTATAGGCATCTTACTAACAAACCGAGTTAAACACATCCTGCCAACCAACAGTACATTTCCATCGAAATTTTCTTAATAAAATAGTTCGCTTAAGGTAGTTACTTACCTATCTACACACCTGAAATGATAAGGCCACGAAATTTTCCAGCTAAACACTGAAGTGTAAAATAAATTTCCGCTTTGTTGCCATGGCGTCTCCGTGGTATCGCGTAGGTAGATTGTACGACTGGCAGTTATGCAGGTATCAGCCGGGCTAGGTGTTGCTCGCTATTGTGATGCGACTCTTTACATTCAATTTGTCTTCGAAGGTCACTTTCAGCTACAGGTGCATACTCGCAAAAATAAAATTGAGCCCTTAACCATATTTTCTCACCTTAGCATACGAAAGCTTGATGCGGCGTGACGTGACGGAGCGTTTGTTGGTTGGAATGTAAGGAAGGGTGATCAACTTTACTTACTAGAAAATTACCAACCTAGTTAAATAAAGTCTAGTAAGTAAAGTAGCAAATTATTATTAGTATTAGACGGGTATTTATCGCGTTTAAATTACCTTATATTTTCCCGACGTTACGACAGGTTTGCACGCTGTCGTGGTCACGGGTAGACTCAATAATAATAATAATGTGTTCAGACCGCGTAAGTTAAAAAGTACATAAAGTAGCAAATGTCTGATCCCGGAGCTAGACTAATCTAAAGAAACTTAGCAAGTTGGCGTGTCTACTTCAGCGCTTTGGCACGTTTCCCGTAATTAAAGCTAACGCGTCGATTTCTAATGTAACTAATGAAATGTTTCGATAATTAGCCGCAAAGTTGTCGATTTGCGGCGGAATTCAAAAACAAAGGCACGTTCGTGGCGAGTCCGTTAATGGACACGCACTAACACATGCCATCACTCTGACTCTGTTTGGACAGATGTATTTGCCACGCGGAAAAGAAAATGTAGTTATAGGTAGCTACTAGAAAGACAATGACAATGAAATCGGTTAAATACTTTGCTACTCCGCAAAACTATCAACGATATATCGGCACAATAATCATGCAAAACCTACTAAGTGATAGAGCGCACGAGTTACTTTTGTCGCCGTGACTGTTTCGTCCCTTTTACCTAGTCCGTGGTTATGTATGGAGATGCGTGCACGTTACGTTTCGACGTGACACTGGGTGGCATCTCCATACATAACCTAAGAGTGACGAAACAGTCACGGCGAGAAAAGTAACTCGTGCGCGCTATCACTAAGTTCAACGTTTTCACTATCCGAATTGATATCGTAAACATACAATAGCACCACGTACCCACGATTCGATAATTTAAATTAACATCAAGTGATTTCAACGAACATTCGTACCCTACCTCTCACAAATTCCATATTTTTCCAACGCCAGCCCTTTAGCCACCTCAATGATTTGTCGTAAATAAATTACAAACATAACAATATCATGTTACTGCGAGCCCTCATTTCGATTACCGAATAAATTAAAATGTTTAAAGAATAGCAAAGAACTGTGTAGCATTTAGATCCCGTGGGTTCAGTACCCTCGCATTGTCGGTGTGAGTTAGATAAATGAGGCTTTTACTCGTTGTCCGGCCCCAATCCCGGCCCATTGTGGGAACTGGTTTCATTCAAATAGGGAATACTCTGTAATTTAGGCTTCATTTAATTTATTTTTATATGTAACAGAACGTGGGTAGGTACGATATCATGCGTCATTCAATACGTAAGTTTACCATTGTGAACCAAAAGCAGTATTAATGTAAATTCTATCCCTTGGTCCAAGCGCACAAAACGTCTGTTCTTTCTCTACATCACTTACAACTATCATAGAAGCAAACGTTCTATACTCACCACATGAGACTTACTAATGAAGACATCTACTTAGTGCTTGTGCTTATTCATAGACCAATAAAGTTGTTAGTAGGTAGGTACAATAAAAACAAGCATCTTAACAAAGATAAACAAGTAGAAAATAAACATGATGATAGCAGTCAGTCTCACAAACGGCGTCTACTCAAGTCGTAAACATACCTACTGGTGGATTTATGAGCTCGGAGCGACGGAGACTGAGTCGACGTTTATGGAGCTCGTGTAGAGCCAGGAAATCGCTCAATCGGAATTAAATATGAATATACCTACTGTTTGGATTTCTAATATTTACCATCTGTTTTTGAACGTATGACCCACTTTTCAATGTCAATCTATTAACTGTCAATAATCTAATAACTGTCAAATTGGATTGATTACCTACTGATTTACTTTCACTCTAAGATAAAAAAAACCACTTCCTGTTTCCGATCCGTGTAAATCACTTGTTGAGTGTGTGTAAAATAATTATGATGAGAAGAATACAAAGTTTTTATAAGTGCAATAATCTCTTTAATTAATCCTATCAAATCTCTTTAAATTAACATAACATTAATGGTCCTTCGCTGCCGAATGTGATATAAATACAGTGGGTGCTGAAATTCGGTAAGATTTTTCCATATTTTCGCCAAAATGTTGGAACCAAGCGCATCACAAAAAATCATTGCAACACGACTCGAAAGTTTGCTTACCAATTTGAAAAAGAGCCCTAAATCACGCATCACCTGCGGTTACTTGGAGGCGCGTTTAGAGTCTGCTATAGATAATTGGAATAAATACAATGCGCTGTACGACGAGATGGTTGCCGACGCCATGCCGGAAAAACTTTCAGATATGGAAAAACACTACGAACAAACTAATGAAATCTTACTAGAATTAAAATCATTCGTGAAAGATAATCTCCTTGCATTGAAATGTACAACATCAACTTCAGAATCTGCTCCAGAAAGTTCAGAAACAAAATATCAATCAATTGAAAAGAAACCCAGGGTAAAATTACCACCAATTGCCATACCAAAGTTTGCTGGTAACTACAATGATTGGCTCAACTTCAGAGATTTGTTCACATCGCTGATACACACTGATGAGTCGCTCACAAATGTTGAAAAGCATCAATATCTTCGCTGTAGTTTATCGGGTGAAGCTGAACAGTTGCTTAAGCATGTCTCTGTAACAGCAGCTAACTACACAATGGCATGGGAAACACTGGAAGGCAGATATAACAATAAAAGAGTTATTGTGAATACTATACTCAATCGGTTTCTGTCTCAAAAGAAACTAACTACTGAATGTCCTCGAGGATTGAAGCAACTGCTAGATACTACCAAAGAATGCTTACATTCTTTAGAGAATCTCAAGATACCCACATCATCTTGGGATGCACTTGTAGTACACATCACTGTTTCCAAATTGGATACTGATTCACACAAACTTTGGGAACAACACCTCGGGATATCACAAGATTCACCTACTTTTCAAGATCTATCAGAATTTTTAGAAAGCCGATTTCGTTCAATGGAGATGATTCTAACCCCAAAAGAGAATAAACCCAAGAATTCTACGAGCACCAACCAGTATAAACCGAATCAACCTATAAATTCATTACACACTGAAATGAAACCATCTGGTACATGTACATATTGCAAACAAAATCATTACCTGTGTTATTGCACTGACTTCTCACAACTTGACCTGACAAAAAGACAAGATTTTATCAAAAAGAATGGAATATGCTTCAACTGCCTGGTAAAGGGACACACAGTATCCCAGTGCAAACAGAGCACTAGCTGCAAGAAATGTGGTAGAAGACATCACACGACTCTTCACCAGACACAAACTAAGGAAATGATTGCTGAACCTGAGAAACCCACTGAGAAACCCAAAGACACAGAAAATGTTGTAGTTAGTATGAGCACAGGCATGAACGATGGCCAAGCACTTATTGCTACAGCACACATAGCGGTTAAATCCAAAGATGGAAATACTCATGTTTTGAGAGCACTTATTGATCCAGGATCACATGCATCATTTATCACAGAAGCTGCAACACAATTATTGAATCTTGACCGAACACACATTGATGGATTAGTCACTGGATTGCAAAATACTGAAGTAGGAAGAACAAAGGCTTATGTTAACCTGAATTTTCAACCCTGCCACAATAGAACTACTACATTCTGTTTGATGGCTTATGTACTGAAACGCATTACTGCACCTTTGCCCACCCAAGACTTTGCAAAAATCACTTGTTTTGAAAATCTCAAGTTGGCTGATACCAATTACAATAGAAGAGGACACATTGATTTGCTCCTAGGAACAAAAACCCATGCACAACTGATTTTGGAAGGCATTAAGAAACACAAATCACTTCTAGCTATGAACTCCCACCTGGGTTGGCTTATCTCAGGGGAGATTACACAAAGTGGACCACTACCACAAGAAGTATTGATTTTTCACACAAAAATAGAAGTGGACCATTTACTGAGAAAATTCTGGGAGCTAGAGGAGCCACACCAAAACACAATTAGACCCATATCAAAGGATGATATCCGATGTGAGGAACACTACAAGAAAACACACAGAAGACTTGAAAATGGACAATATGAAGTTTGTTTACCCTTTGTGAATGAGAATAACCCTGATGTGGGTGATTCTAGAACCATGGCTGTCAACCGACTATTGCAAATGGAGAAGAGATTTAAATACAAACCCGATTTTAAAGAGCAATATTCAAACTTTATGAGAGATTATGAAACACAAGGACACATGGAACTAGTCACTGCAACACCTGAAACAGAAACATTGAATTATGAAAACACACATAACACAGAATTGAAAACTAAGAAAGTATATTACTTACCCCACCATGCAGTCTTGAGAGAAGCCAGTATCAGCACAAAACTAAGAGTTGTATTTGATGGCAGTGCCAAACCTGAAAATGGAAAATCACTAAATGATGAATTACTGACTGGACCTGCACTACAACAAGACTTACCAGATTTAGTAACCCGATGGAGAAGACATAGAATAGGTCTTGTCTCAGACATCAAACACATGTATAGATGTATATATATCAACAAAAAAGATACAGATTATCAGAGAATTGTTTGGCGAAACAATCCCAATGAACCCATCCAAGATTATCGTCTACTGACTGTTAGTTATGGTACTTCATGTGCTCCATACCTTGCCATCAAAACCATAAAACAACTAGCTGATGATGAGCAAGAGAACTACCCTACTGAAGCTGAAATCATTCGGAATTCCATGTTCATGGACGATCTACTCACCGGTACCTGTTCTGAAGAAGATGCTATCACTCTGCAACGGCGCCTGACGGCTCTCCTCTCAAAGGGCGGCTTCCCGCTACACAAATGGTCTTCAAATAGTGCTCTTTTACTGAATCAAATCCCGGATACCCTTAAGGTACTTCCCAGTGCAGTGAATATAAAATTAGATGAATCAGTAAAAGCGTTAGGTGTGTTGTGGAACCCTCAAAGTGATGCATTTGAACTGAAAATTGACATTGACTCTCCTCCCAGTGAAGTGATTACCAAGAGACTTGTACTTTCTTCTATCGCTAAAACATTTGATCCACTAGGCTGGTTAGCACCTATCATAATAGTAGCTAAAATATTTATGCAAAAATTGTGGTTAGCTGGCTTGGAGTGGGATGTACCTCTTCCAGAAGAATTGAAAACCTTATGGTTTACTTACCGTGATAATGTTGCTCAAATGACTCCCATCCATCTACCACGTTGGTTAGGAACTTGTCACACTAATCTAAAACTAGAATTACATGGGTTTTGTGATGCCTCGTGTTCTGCTTATGCTGGTGTAGTGTACCTCAGAGTTATCACAGAGACTGAAATTCAGGTTCGATTAATAACAGCCAAAACTAAAGTGGCTCCTGTAAAACAAGTCTCACTCCCTCGTCTCGAACTCTGTGGTGCAGTGCTCCTAGCAAAGATATTAAACAATGTGAAATGTAGTCTTAATATTTCTGAAGTTTTTGCTTGGACTGACTCAACTATAGTTTTGTCCTGGTTGAGAAAGAACCCAAATACTTGGAAAACATTTGTGGGTAACCGTACTGCAGAGATATTGAACACTACAAACAGTAGTCAATGGCACCATGTGAGATCACAAGACAATCCTGCTGATTGTGCTTCAAGAGGTGTTACTCCCAGTGAGTTGACTGACCTCTGGTGGAGCGGACCCACTTTTCTTACAGAATCTAGAAGTATTAACTATCAAAATACTGTGATCCCTGAGACTGATTTAGAATCTAAGATTAAAGTATCTAACTTACTAGTCACAAATGAAGACAGTGAAACTAAGAAATATTTAACAAAATATTCAACTCTTTTGAAACTGATCCGTGTCACTGCCTATTGTCTGAAATTTGTTAACATGTGTAAACTTAAAATCCAAAGAAGAAAGAATTTAATACCTGAAATTGATTACAAAAAATATTTAACTGCTGCTGAACATAAAAATGCTTTAAATTTATGTATTAAATTGTCACAAAAATTAAGTTTTGAAAAAGAAATTCACTCCTTAAATAAGAAATGTACTATTTCAAAAAATAGTAAAATTCATACTTTGAACCCTGTGATAGATGACCATGGAATCCTGCATGTAGGTGGACGTTTATCCAATGCTCCAGTTCCTTATGACATGAAGTCACCTATACTGCTTGCTTCTGATTGTCATTTAGCCAAATTGATTGTATTAGATGCTCATATTCATTGTTTACATGGTGGACACCAACTCACTTTGAATATTGTTCGACAAAAATATTGGATTGTTGGTGCAAAAAACCTAGTCAAACAAACTGTTCATAGATGTATAACATGCTTTAAGTATAGAGCAACCCCTAGAGCCCCTTTCATGGGAGATTTACCCAAATGTAGAGTCAAACCTTCTCGCCCCTTTCTCACTAGTGGAACTGATTATGGTGGTCCATTTAACTTGAAATTGTACCCAGGTAGATGCAACCGTACTAGTAAAGCTTACATTTGCCTATTTGTATGTACTGTCACAAAGGCCATTCACCTAGAGTTAGTGAGTGATTTGACTACCTCAGCCTTCATAGCGGCTTTTCGACGCTTTGTAGCTAGGCGCGGTCACTGCAGTGATCTCTGGAGTGACTGTGGTACCAATTTTGTAGGAGCTTCTCGTGAATTAGAACTTAATTTCAAAAACGCAAAATCTAGTTTTGCTCAGGAAATATCCCAACTGTTGGCCAATGATGGCACAACTTGGCATTTTATACCCCCAGGTTCTCCTAACTTTGGCGGCCTCTGGGAAGCTGGTATAAAATCGGTTAAAAATCATATTAAACGTGTAGTAGGGCAAACTAACCTTACTTTTGAAGAATTTAACACTCTATTAACTCAAATTGAAGCTTGTGTTAATTCCAGACCCCTTACATTGATAAGCTCATCTCTTGATGACCCACCTCTTACCCCAGCTCATTTTTTAATAGGTGAACCTTTAATTGGTGTTCCTGAAGAGAATATCACTAAAATTCCCAATCGCTTGAGTCGTTGGAAAATAGTTCAAAGATTAGTTCAGAGTTTATGGACTCGGTGGCAATCTGAATACCTCACTACTCTTCAACAGAGATATAAGTGGACTCAACACTTACCTGATGTTAGTGTTGGAACAATGGTCTTAGTAAAAGATGAACGCTTGCCTCCGGGGAAATGGCTTTTGGGAAAGATTACTGAGAAACATCCAGGTGCTGATGGGATTACTAGAGTTGTAACTTTACAATATAAAAATCAGCTGTTCAAACGCCCAGTTTCAAAATTGAGCCCCTTACCCCTGGATGATTCCCCTAACTGAATGATTACTTGTAGACTTTTGTTTATTTTTGTGAATTGTTTTACTCTGCAGAAGTTTGCAACTTTATTTTCATTTGATTTTCTTTTAATTTTTTTTAATTGATTTGTTTACATGAAGAGTTATAATTTAGCACTTGATCTCTTTTTCTTATCAACATTTTTTTTGTAGAATCTCTAAATTTATAGACATTATAACTTAAAATGTAGATTACTTACCTAGAGTCATTACATACTTTGTGAATTTTATGTAAGGACCACAGTTGTCCTTCGCCCGGGAGAATGTTTGGATTTCTAATATTTACCATCTGTTTTTGAACGTATGACCCACTTTTCAATGTCAATCTATTAACTGTCAATAATCTAATAACTGTCAAATTGGATTGATTACCTACTGATTTACTTTCACTCTAAGATAAAAAAAACCACTTCCTGTTTCCGATCCGTGTAAATCACTTGTTGAGTGTGTGTAAAATAATTATGATGAGAAGAATACAAAGTTTTTATAAGTGCAATAATCTCTTTAATTAATCCTATCAAATCTCTTTAAATTAACATAACACCTACATACCTACTTCATTCATACGAAGTACCTACTGAACATTTCGTTTGTACGTACCTAACTAGTAAACGTTAACTGTCACGGATAGGCATTCATTTAAGTACTTCTATGTATCTTTAGCTATCATCAAAATTTACATAAGTATATTATTTTTAAACATCTTGAAATATATGCGATAGACTTACGTAGGTAGGTACCTACGTTTACACAATTACTTCATCTCATCTATTTACAAGTTTATAATTCTTACAATTTGCATTTGATTTGATTTGATATGCGCTCGACAAAAACCGTTATGACATGAATAGACAATAGATGTATATAAGGGGTATTGTTAAGTCACTTCAACGCTGCACCCTTCGCACTGCGCCGGCGCACCCCTGCACTGCACACGCACTCAACTGCCCCTAAGTCAATGTGAACGAATATAAATAATACAAGTGGTAATTACAGCAATAATATTGGTACCTTGGGTCTTTGGTAATCTGAGGTATGGTTAAAGAAAATATTCAAAACTGAATTTGAGTCTTTAGTTTTCTGAAATTCTATAAAATTTTCAAATGCTAAAAAACCGAAGTTATTACCTACTTATAACTCTTTCTCATTTCTTGTACCTATTGACTGCTTTATAAAATGTTGTGTTACCCCTCAGATACATCCACAAAGTCCACAAACATGTCTCATACATATATTTATTGTGTACCTACCTACACACAAACCGAATTGTGAAAATATATGAAACTTGTAGAAATCGTGTTAAAAATGTTTAAAAAGAGCAACCGAAACACATTAGAAACAATGTCAATACAATGATCAAAACATGATAAAGATTGGTCTTCTATAAGTTTTGATAACTTGTACTTGTATCAAACATGTTTGCGGATGTAAACGAGGAGTTGGAATACTACAATAGCACGCTACTGTTTATTCGGTCGATTGTAAACGTCAATTTGATACGATTGTCGGAGAGGCGTCACCTTCGCAGCGCCATCCAACATCTATTGTGTCCGCACTTTTATCTAGCAAACATAAACTTTTACGATTATAGCGATAATAATATTTTCTTTTGTGACTGTGATCGCACGATCGTTATTATTTTGAGCTAGTGTTTGCAGTTGACGGTACAATCTTTAATTTATGGCGGTGTACATGATGAGCAGCTGCTATAACAACGTTTGAAAACTAATCGAACCAGGAATATAAATTAGTATTTATGTAGGTATATGATAATAAAAAGTTGCAAGGCTCTGTATAAGAATAACAGTAGATAGGTACTGACTATGTACCATATATAAATTAGTTTAACTTGAATATCAAACTTTGCAAACATAACTTCAAATCGAGTAAGTTTCCTTTTGTCTCGCTGACATATTATTTAATACCATTGTTGGGAAACTAAGCCAAACAAATTGTTCCCGATTGATACGTAATCGGATATCGGTAAACAAACCGCGCGTGCGCACCGCTTTGTGTAACTCTCGGCTGATGCAGTGACACAACGTGGTTGTCCCTTTCGTACTTATGATAAGCAAATTATTATTTTATAGTTAAGGTAATAGGAAAACGATGGAAAAGAATCTATAATTTATTGGCTTTGCCAAAATAATGTTTATCAGCCGTGATGTGCCACAGCAACAGCCGGGAGCTGTAGCATTGTGTTGTACGGCGGTGATCAATGGCGTGGCGATCTATCGCAGTGCGCTGAGCACTATTACTCAGTAAGCGACGCGAAAGGCGAATAAAGGATGTTTCACGGTAGAGTGGACAACATCCACACCGAGCTTTGTGCTTTTGCTGCTTCTAAACTTAAGAGTAATAAAAGTTGAGTTCAACTTAAATGTTAAATCGATCACTACGATCACCCATCCACAATAATATGTTAACCGCAAAAACCACTTTTTTAATATATCTAAAGCTTCGGTTCAAAAAGAAGCACTATTAAAATTAAGTACAGAAAACTGATGCTAGACAATTATCGTAGAAATTAATGATTATGCGTCTAGACTAGATGGCACTACCAAACTTGACGGTTACTTAATTATCAAACTTGACCGGCGCCGGCGCAACGAGTTCGGCTTTTCCGGCGCTTGCGCAGCGTCCGTATCACCGGCACTAACGGAAGGTCAGCTATTGTTCTTGAATATTGCAGAAAACTTCATTAGGAATTATCCTATTATGCCCTTAAGGTTCAGGATATTACATGGAGTTACTTACCCAGGTACTTTGAAGTTTTGGCATGGGAGCCAAATAATTATATGAACTGCAATATTGCAGACAAGACAGTGGGGTACATGGCTGGTATGAGTACAATAACGGAATTAAAATTTCAAAAATCACGTTTGGTTAACCGTACAGCCAGTTTCTAGCACATAATACTAGAAAAAGACCCCTATTTATAACTGCTCTCTATCTGTAACGCCTGTCGTTATAAAAGAGTGACGAAGACGGAAGATATCAGATAAGGATCCAATAGTGCGTTATAATAAGGGATGGAGTTAATTAAAGAAGGATCAAAGGGCAGGATGGAATGTGTTGTTTTTGTGAATGCCCGCCGTACAAGATGGGGCAGTTTTTTTGTGCGTTAGAATTTGATATCGAATTCACGGAACGCTCATGTTTTAAATGGTGTTGGTAATACTTTTAGAACAATTCAGTGTGAAAGGTATATAAAGGACTAGCTGTCCCGCTCTGTAAAGTATCTAAACTGAGTTTTAAACAAATCACACTAATAAAAAAATTCCATCCATAACTTTGACTCCCCCTTTCACCCTTTTTAGAGGGTTATTTTGGAATATCCAGAAATACGTATCCATTCATTTTGCATTTACAGTACACAAACAAAGTTTCACACCAATCGCACCACCCGTTAAAAAGTTCCCATACAAACATTGACCCCACATTTGACCCCTTTTTGAAGGTTATATTGAAAAATCCTGAAACACGTGTTCATTCATTTTGCATTTACAGTATACAAATAAAGTTTCAGACCAATCGCAACACCCGTTAAAAAGTTCCCATACAAAAATTTACCCCACATTTAACCCCTTTTTGATAGTTATATTGAGAAATCCTGAAATACGTGTTCATTTATTTTGCATTTACAGTGCACAAACAAAGTTTCATGAAAATCGTTCCACGCGTTAAAAAGTTTCATACTAACGTTTTCACCCTTTTTCACCCCCTTAGAGGTGGAATTTCCAAAAATCCCGCCTTAGTGGGTGGTTTTGTTATAAAAGGAAACCACCTTCCAAATTTCAGCTTTCTAGCTTCAGCGGCTTCGGCTCGGCGATGATCAATCAGTCAGGTCAAGCTCTTATATAGATATAGATAACTAATTTCAAATGTGGTTAGTAATAAAAAATCAATTCTATGTAATTTGAATTGGTTTGATCTATCTTTGACGAAGTTCAAGAACAAAAGATTTCAACGCGCTCTTGATGCAAGCTCGTATCGGTTAATGCAATCCACTTTAGATTCCTATTGTTTTTAGAGGGTAAGTTACCTAGGTTCCTAGTTTTATAATAAGTACTTACTTCTACTATCTAGCACTTGATATTTTTAAGACGTAGTACCCACATAAGCACTTTCTTTTTCGTAGTTTTCTACGACAAAACACTAATTAGATACAATTACAACATTTCGTATAACGAAAGTTAGTTCATCATGGAATCATAATTAATAAAAAATATATATTCGTTTCGATTTCAATGGAATTAAAAGCTAATTAACAAGACGAAGGAAAACAGATGAACTGCGAACAATGGCGATGAACTCCCGAACATTCTCACACAAAAACAAAGTCAAAGAATAACTCTGCTAAGGCTGGGAATAGACGGCGTCGACCAGCCGGCAACTCACTCTGCTCTATATACTCGTAGAGTCTGCCTCAACTCACACAAAACATTGGATGTAATTTAATTAACATAGGTATTCTTTGAGTTCTAATAACAGTAAAAACAAACAAGTAGATTGTACTAAAGATCCGTATCTCGCCAGCATCGGCTGCGCGTGCGCTGATGCTTTCACATCTTTTTATCGCGCAAACCGCGCGGGCGCGTGGGACGTATGAATTTAGTTTAGATAAGGTACCTACCATGGCTGAAGGTTCCCTTCTTTTAGGGTATTATTAAGCTGGCAATCAGACTTGAAGCTATCTAGGGGTCAGTTTCTGGCTGCTATTCTAAGCACTGTTCAGATTTGCATTAATTGAAAGGGTTGTCCATTGTTTGGCATTTTTTAGGTCATTTATAAAGTAATTCATCATCATGAAGTATTGAGTTATCGCGTTCTGTGGTTATAGGTACTTATGCTAAAGAACTTTTTTATAAATCCATAATTTACATCATTAAAAGTTATTAGTAAATCAACATAGTTGTGAGTATCCGTTAGTCAAGTGTGATTTTGTGAAACGTGAGAGCACACGGCTCACGGCACACGGAGATCGTGTTTGCACTTCAGATTGCTCTGAAGTGCCGCAGTGTTTGAAGTGGACAAGTGGACGTCATGATGTTAGACCAACACTTCGGTTTAGGCATGTTGCTATACAAACAAACATCTAACAATCAGATTAACTACAATTCTGACCTCTCGTAATGATTGTTAACAAAATACCTACATCTTGTTTTCCACCATCATCAGTCGCAGTCGTCAGACGTCCTAGACATGCTACGTGCTTTCATAAAATACCCAGTTGGTCTCGAGTTGCCTAAGATCTCTGGGCTTCTGCGACACGTAGGTAGGTAGATACAATGTGCGTTAATGCGTCATAGAGATACATTCTCTACATTTTAAAAACAATTCTCGTTCAACAGTGATTAATGCTCTATTTTGCACATTTCTGAACATTATACCGTGCATGTCTTATGAGATTTTCTCTGAAGCTGTGCCATAGCATGGTGTGTGAGCAGAGTAATGGACGCTCGTGTCCAGCCGCACTTTCCCTCGCGTTGCCATGCATCTGCTTATCTGCCATCTTTCAATTAAGGCGGCCACTTGCGGAGATATTAGCTTATAATTTTACTTCACGGGTTAGCTAGAACAACTAAAGGTCTATCAGTAGCGATTGGCTAAAATCAGTTAGCCGCCCATGTACCTATATCTACTTACTAAACTTTAACACAATTATACAGTTTGGCAATCGATTCCTGCAGTGTGAGTGCGATGGGAATCAACGCGAAACGACATTGGCAATATGCCATGCGGTGCTGCTGAATGCGTAAAGTGTAGATTTCCTTGTTTCTTCCAATCCATTAATTTATTGCTCCAATTAATCCAGCCCCGTGCAGTGAGTAATATATGCTACACACAGAATTCAAATTCGTGAAACTGCTGATATCTGACAGGCACGAGCTAGCCGGTCCACATGCCTACAGACAGACAGGGTGGTGGCACTAACCTACCTACTAGTTTTTTACGAGTAGGTTATTACTTGTATTGGTAGGTAAACGTTAATATGCTATTATGTAATATAGACGTGGCCAAAGAAATTAACGACACCCTCAATTAAATTTAACTTGTTTCAAATTATCTCGCTGATTTATTCTGTCCCGCTTCGTTTGCTCAGGTTCATTCTGTCTCTTTTTTTTTGAGTGCCAAGAAAAACGCGAGTCGGTGAAACATAAAGAGGATTTCGATTTCGAGTAGGTGGCTAATTTAATTTTTCCCCAATATCTAACTACCCGCAAAGGACAGCAACAATGTGATATTGTAAAACGCATGCATTTTTTAGATTTTTCCCCAGAAAATTCAACAATTTACACCTGCGTTATAGCTTCTCCCTAGTATCAGTTTGCTGGTAGAAAACTCTTGTAGAGCTAAGCTCGCCTTTGTACATGTATTTTTTCAATGACTTAGGTACTTGTAAATATTTTAACGCGTAATAACAAGAATTATAAGTTACATATTCTTATCTACTCATGTAGGTATGCGGTTTTTAAATATCTAAACGCAATTATCTTCATTATTTTGTGAATCACAAGTTACAAAGCTCACCTATCAAGTGACTACCATATCACACAGTACAAATGATTTACACACTTAAAAACATTACTTGTATTTATAAAAATATAAAAATATTACTCCGTTCAAAATCTCTTCTCCGAGAAATAGCAAATTATCTCGCAAACTCCGAGTAGGTACTCAGGTACATAAGTAGTATACAAACGAGTTGGAGATAGCGTCGGAGATATTTCAATTAGGTTGCTTATCGCAGACTCTTCTATCCACCGCCCATTAATATCTCGGACAGGTAATTTTATAAACAGTTAATGTTCTCAATTTATTTTATCTCCGCGCTGCTAGCTCGCCTTATGGGATCAAGAAAACCTATGTACCTGCAGCACGGTCTTTGCACGGTCGATGGACCCGTCGGTTACAGTGTAACATTAAGCCAGCGATAATTTGTATATTATTTAATTTATCTATGCCATGCATGGTATGCGTTTATTGATCGGTGCCTTCTACTCCTAAGTGCATAAGTATCAGGTGCATTAGTACATTACAGACTACTGAATAAAGGTTTCCTGAAAATAAAAATCCAGGTTTTAGCGATAAGGCCACAATTTGTAAGATTCTGTAATAGGTACCTTACCTTCTTAGGTAGGTGCATATTAGAAGAAATGCTAAATATTTATATTATAACCACTGGGAAATTTGACGATAGAAATATAAGGTATTGGGATAAATAAATATTCAAAAGGGGAACTTAATCTAATACCCACGTAGTAAAATAACAATCATGTACTTATGCTTAAATTAATTTAAAAACTTACCAAAAGCAAACAGATAAAATCCTTCTCCCGTGACGTCCAACAATCACGCACTTTCACATATTTTTTAAGCACAAACATTCACAAAAATGTATAAATTACAATCTCAAAATCCTTATCGTAAAGTTTATTTTGTCGTAAGAAGCGTGCGCGATCCGATAGTCGAGGAACGTGCGCGCCGACGACGACGCCTGGGTGACTGCAGCCCTCGCGTCGCGCGCTGCACGCTCCACGCCGCCGCACCTGAGCTGCAGGCTCCATGGCACCACTAGGCTACGGCTATCCGAGGGCCTCTGCGACCCTCGAGGCAAACAAGCCAACATACTCTGGCATACAATTTGTGGTTTTCATAATGATGGTGTAGATGTTTTATTCGTTTTATTTTTCGTGAAGGTTTTTATGGTGAGGTTCAAATCAAAAAAGTCGTTACTAGAATGAAGATAGAATTAAAGCAAAGTAGAATCAGAGTCTGCAAAAATACACTTTATATAAAGGTAAGTATATTGGTTATCGTTATCGTTAGGTACGATATATACCTATATAGATACGTAGGTAACTTACCGCTTACGTGATCGTAACTTAGCAGAGGGCTTGGCATGCCGTCGCGTCGCGTCACTTGTTCACAAATTCTCATTATTGTACGGATTGTACCTAAGTATCTAATTCACTGTCTTCCGGGTCAATCAGAGGTCACGTACGAATAAAATTGACCTGGCACATCACGCTAGCGCTCGTGTGCTTGTAACGCAAAACTCGCGCCAAAGCAATCTACTCTCACGTGATGTTAACAATATTTAAGGCGGTACCTATTTACCTTCAATCACACTTGGTATGCGTGTAAAGAACCAGCCGCGGTAGCCGAGTATTCGAGTTTAGAAATTGATACCATAATACTATTTGGTCGCGGCTAAAATTGACAAAAACAACAAATTGGTGGGCACAATCCGTGAAATTAGTAAGACGAAACGCTTGCGCCCGAGATGGATGGGTCAATCAATCATTTCTATTTCTGGTCGATGTTAGGTAAGTGCCTAAAATGGAAACCAATAACTGATTGAAGTTGGTTGCCCAACACAGATCAGGCCTACAGAAAAAATGTACTTAGATTAGTTAGGTAGTATTTAACTTTATGTACGAGTAATAGGGGCTAACTCTCAGAGGAAAAGGAAACATAACATGAGTCGGTGCTAAGCCGCAGGATATTGAACAATGATACTCGAAGCAGGCAAGATATATTTATTACAAAATCGCAAACAATTATGCATATTAAATGTAACGTCAATTAACAATAACTTTGGGGCCGAGTGTTGGTTCTCTAACGTAATCCCGGATTTAGAAATCGTATGTCAATTCAACAGACAGACAGACACGCTCGGCATTCAGCTATTATAACAACTCAATTACATTACTTACTGCTAATGATGTTACAGTGTTATTACCTACACATTTTAGTAAGAAGGTACTTAATGTTCTGCCAACTCGCGTGACGAATGTTTTCTACAGAACTTGAAAAAATGTATTTAAGTATCTACTTAACGTTGCTCTAAAAAAATCTTAAATTTTATAGATCATCTGATGTACCTACCTAAATGCCAAAATAAGCAACCGGCCATAAAAAGTTGAAAAGTTTGTTAGCCTTAATTAATAGATAGTGATAGGTACTTACGCATATTGTAAAGTAGATAATAACAAGGGCGATAGCAAACTCACTTCGTCACACCCCCATTCCCGCACGCATAGACCTGGGTAGTGGGTACGCAGCATGCCCCCGCTCGCCTATCAGCTTACACTGCCTAGACACGGTCTAGATTTTTTGCCTTTTACATTGAATCAGTTCATTTAAAAGCGCATTCAACTTTTGATTAATGCACGTTTTTAGACGCAGCGGTGAAACTCTTGCGTGCCGCACCGCCATGTTCGTTCAGCTTTTTATGGGAACATTTTTAGAACAGAATTCTCGGCATTCAATTTGAAAGGAGCTGCTGCGACTTAGATTTTACTTTGATACCTCTTGATTAGGTAATCGACTCATGGGTTTTTTTATAATTATGTTTGTTTAGTTTTTGTAATAAATATTATGTAACCATCATAATACTATTTTTAAACTAAGTTATGAAATTACTTAAGTAGGCAAGAAATCAGTAATTGTTGAGCATCAGAAAACTTAATAACCACCATTTAATTAGATCGTACAAGGAAACTCATATTTATGGGGAATGAAATACGTAGATACCTACTTTTTAAAATAATTTTTAACTTGCTAAGCGCAATGATCTTAACGGATGCGTGCCCCGTCACACCAGCTGACTCCAAATATGATACTGCTGACTTTACGGTCACTGCTTAGCCTAAGGCCTATGATTCACGATGAGCAACTGCTGAAAAAATAACATAAGCCCCGCTACTTAATCTCACCAAGCTCGATATCGAAAAATGTTTTCGAATACTATCGCTCGATCGTATCCGCTAAATACTGTGAGTAAATTCGAAAAAAGCGTTCGATTATGACGTAATTTACTACCGCCAAGCTGTCAAAATCGTAACTCATACTGGCAAAATGCATTGTACACTTTGTACAGCTCGATATCGAAAAAAGTTTTCGAATACTAACTATCACTCGATCGTATCCGATAAATACTGGTACTGCCAATTTTAGTTAGCTGGAGGTAAATGTATGAAAAGATACTATTCGAAAAAAGTTTTCGTCAACTATAAAAAACTCATACTAGGGGTACTGTAGGGCTAGGACAAAGTATAAACCTGTTGGGCACCAACCCTACGCTGTTATTAGTGGGTAGCATCTCGGAACAATCTGAATACTCGGATGTCCCATCCCAATTTTAAAATTCTTACAAATTCTTAAATTTATAATTTATTACACAGACTTTGCAGGCCGCCATTAAATATCCGTTCTGTTATTTTGTTATTCCACTATCTTTTGGCCGTGATTTTGTACGCGCTGTACCTACGCGTTTCCAAATTTGATGGGTTCCCAACGAGTCACACACACACACCAGATCCGATCACTGTGTTCATCCAAAAAAGAAACATCAACACAAATTTTAACATTTATTTAAACAATTAGGAGGATATGAAACGTCTCCGAATATGGTGGTGTGGTATTTTTACAGATTCACGGCGACAGTCTTTCCTGCTTGATCGGTCTTGGTGAAAATTCATCTTTAATATAAGGACTGTGTTCTTCCTCTCTTTTGAACGAGTGATAAGCTATATCGTGTCTTCTCGTTTTACTTCCATACCTTCTTTCTTTACTTCTACTTCTGTGGCGTTTTCTAGAAGTTTCGCCGTTATCTGAATCGCTTGGTGGTGATTTTATTTCTTGTTTTATTAATTTATCAGGGCTGAGACGTTTGTATTTCTCGCTTCTCCTTTTCTTATGATGGTTACCATGATCTTTGCGTCTAATTCTATCGTGATCGCGATGCCTGGAGTAGTCAGAGTAAGATTCAGATTCGTGTATTTCTCTTTCCTGGCTCTCAAGTGCAGTTTCATTGCTTTCATGGTCTCTACTCCCACCTCTTGATGAGTAATCTGAATTGCACCCGCTTCTATTATCACTATGTTTTTTGTTTCTTGTTCCATCTTCTTTCTGATCATCATGATTTTTTCTCCTTTCTGTCGATGAATATTTATCCTTGTCATGACTTCTTTCGTCATCATAATATCTCGACTCTCGTCTTTTTTCTGTATTTCTGGTAACCTCACTTTTGCGTCTACTATCTCTTTCTTTGGATGAAAAATTATATCGAAATGCTCTTCTATCATCATAATATTTCTTTTCTCTACTCTTTGCTCTACGTTTTCTAGTACCTGTCTGATACTTGTCATACGGACGTGGTTCTGGCGACTCCTTTTCTAGTATGCTGGCCGCATTATGAGACAAAACGTCTTCCGAGCTGATGTTTGAAGCATTTTGAGGCAATAACACATTTGAACCATGTTCCGTGTTGATCATTGTTTTAGTTGCTTCTCCGTACGCATCCATCTAATGGAGGAAAATAATTTTGCTTTATTAGTTCAGCTCTAGGTTATCGAGTGTTGGCGCCCAACGACGCCCGTAGAACTTGCGATTGAGAACATATTGAATGTAAGTGTGTTATGCAACAGTTATATGTTTAAAGCACTTAATCGGTACATAATTACCTGTGTCTTGATGACATCGCGCAGCACGTCGGAGTAGTTGCGCGTCTTGGGCGCGACGCGGTACTTGGCGCGGCGTCGCTTCATGTTCCGCAGCTCGGCCAATATCTCCAAGCGGGACTTCCTCTGGCTTTTTTTAGCGTCATCGTTCGAACTAGACCACAAAATAAATATGTGTGTAGACATTAGTTAGCCACTTATTATTTGCTCCTAATTATAAGTTTTAAATATTACCTATATGTACTTTTAAACTTACGCGATCTGAACACATTATTATTAGTATTAGACGGGTATTTATCGCGTTTTAATTACCTTATATTTTCCCGACGTTTCGACAGGTTTGCACGCTGTCGTGGTCACGGGTAGACTGGAGTACTGGAGCTACCGCCTCCGCGAAGCGGGGGTCGCATTATTTGCAACTACCCTCACTTCGTTCTCGACAATAGGGATGTCCATCTGTACACTCGGACGACACACAACACTAACAGTATCCGCGACGCGCTGAATAACCGGTCTACGACGAGTACACTTAGCTAGCACTGGATTCCATGAGGCAGAGAGTCTGAAACCGTCTTCACGATTGAAATTAGGATATTTCTTAATCTCAATCGCTTCCCGAACCATTCTCTTGTAGTAATGCCTTTCATTACAGATGACCTGTGGTTTGTGTAATTCAATCCAGTGATTGGATCCTGCGTCTACAACATGATCAGCTATTGCTGATCTGTATGTTTGTCGATTTTTGACCGCTGCTATGTGTTCCTTTACGCGTTCTGCGACCGTACGTTTAGTCTGGCCTATGTAGGAACGCCCGCAGCTGCAATCGATCTTATAGACTCCTGGAACTTGCAAGGGTACTACGTCTTTAGGTGTTCGAAGTCGTTTCGCCATCTTAGTGAGCGGAGTGTAGATCGACTTAATCGAAAACTTCCTAAGAATGTTTCCAATTTTGTCCGTCACTCCTTTCACATAAGGTAGAAACGCCGGCTGTCTAGTCGCTTCAACCTGTTTTTCTTTGCGCCTCCGATTGGGTTGCCATCTGATATTAATCTGGTAGCCATTCTGTTTCAGAACCTCCTGAACATGTTCCAACTCACTGTGTAGGTGTTCAGGGTCACAGAGGTCATGAGCTCTGTTTACCAAAGAAGATGCTACTGACTCCAGATGTGACGGATGGTGGTGTGACGCAGCGTTTAAATATCGGTCCGTGTGTGTCGGCTTTCTATACACAGTGTGTGCTAAGGTCCCGTTAGATTTTACCATTACTTTTAAATCAAGGAAAGCGTGCAAACCTGTCGAAACGTCGGGAAAATATAAGGTAATTAAAACGCGATAAATACCCGTCTAATACTAATAATAAATATTACCTTATCAAATCAAGTCCAGTAAGGTCGTGGCAGAAAGGCGCGGCGTTGACGACGGCATCGTGTATGACCCGGCGCTCGTCTGCCGTGTACACCGCCTGCAGGCGCGCCGCACTTAGCGGCTCTGACTCCTCACATCCTACACCTTGAGTCAATGGAACTATTACATGTTAAGCTGGAGTAAGTATGTAAAACTTTTGAGTTGAGCTGATAACATGTAGATGTGAGAGTATAGAATATCTAGTATTTGTAGATAAACCTATACAAATAAAATTCTTGAGGGAGAAATAATTTTTCATTCAGCTAATGTGTCTTAAATGTGTAAAGGATACTATTATATCATATTATAGATAAATGTTGCATTCCCTGGCCAAAATGTCTGCAGACATACTGCAATAAAGAAATGTTATTCCTTTAAGATTTGTACACAGATAAAACAATAATATGATGTCCTCTAGGCCAAAATAATTTTGTTTACCTTTCTTGAAACACGGGTCATCAATAGCTGCTTTGTTTATGATACCAGCAATATCTTGTTTGGCTGAAACAATTAAGATAATTAACACCTGTAAATAGAAGACAACAAGAACAATAAGATGTTTAAAATAATCAAATAAAATAAACATAAAACGGTCTTAGACATTACATTTCTAAATTTTTCATCAAAAGCGTAACTTTAATTTAATTTTACTAGCATTGTATTAGCAAAACTGTAGGTATATGTAGCTATGTAGGTATAGGTTCATTTTGACCAAGATAGAATATGCAGTGATATCATACATAATTTCACAAGTGTCTCTGCATGGGGGTCTACAAAATCTGGTAGAAGAGTGTCCTCCTTCTGGTAGCCTAACTTGGTCAGGTGGCATTGTTTCTCATGGATATCTCTGTCCTTGAACGGTATTCTATGGTTTGGATCACATTTGCAGGTTGCCATCGGACATTTCTGAAACATACAAAACCTATATTGTAGTCAGTCATGCTTATAGTAGCCTACCGTCACTCACACTAGTATTTAGACAAAATAAATATATATTAGTTATTTATCAACTACTTTTATGATAGTTTTATATCAATACATCAATCCATACTAATATTATTGTGAAAGAAACTGTTTGTTTGTTACCTTTACATGACTAAATGGCTAAATAGATGGCAATGAAATTTGGCGAGGAGGTAGGTTATCCTGGAAATGAACATGGGCTATCAATTGTCTCAAAAAACAAGAAGGGGGAGAAATAGGGGGTTGAAAGTTTGTACGGGCAACGCAGTTTTTGGATTTGTGACTGCATAAAAATTTCCCAATTTACCCGACATCAATATTTACAAAATGAATGTTCTAACGATGGAATTATGCCAACTAAGTCGCGGGTAACACTAGTATTTTAGAAAATAGAAAAATATTGGATTTGTTTGTAACACGCTCACCTCGATAATATGTTTCGGATCCCATCGTAAGTTTTGTAGCAGTAAAGTTACTTCTTTTTCGACACTATCAGTGAACGCTTTGAGCCTTACTAATTCTTGATGCCTTCTATCCATGTCCTCCAACAAAATTAGTTAAACTAAAGTATATTTTCTGCAAATAAATTCCTTACTATTTTGTTTTTTTTTTAATTTAGTTCAGTGATCCCAGCCAAGAAAAGCTGTCACTTCACTGTGTGTTAACGTCAAGCAGTCTTACTTATTTGATATAGGCCATCGATCGGCATCTGCGGCATCTGTACTGTAATTAAAAATTATGCCAGTGGTTTTATTTAGTGTTGTCAACGTCAGTCATTTATGCATGACATTTATCAAGCATGGGATTTTCTGCGGTGTATTAGCCTGACAACTACGTCGCTCTGGTTTTTATATGTTTTCTCGTGTTATTTTGAGTTTTATTGCGTAATTTTGGTGGTTATTTTGCCAATAAAGCCCGGGTTCTTGACGCGAGTGTAAAGTATGTGAATTAGAGTGAATAGTTCTCTTCAAATTCTATCGGAGGAAATCCCGAGATTTTCAACAAAACAGCCATCTTTTGTTTAAAATTGACTTGACAACTTGACTCTGTGACGTTGACAATACTTATAAATAAATACACTTGACACTGGCAAAATTGTTCTGTAAGAGACAGATGCCATAATTGAAGAAGAAGAAGAAGTCACAAGTCAGCTGGATCGCTCGGTGGGCGTCGCATCTTATCTTTTTCTCCTCCCTCCGTCCGTTCGTTTCTATACTTTCTTTTCTGTAAAACTTTTGTGGCCGTTGTGTTATATTAGTTTACAATTTATTATCAAAATGCTGAAATTAGTCGTTTTCATATCGCTAGTTATAGCTATATCAGGGTATGAGCTCGAAGATATTGTTTCTGCAAGAATCGAGGTAGGTGCCTACATAAATAACTTGCTTCCAACCCCTATCTTGAACACCTACCCATATTTTTAATTAACTTGTTTGTAGACATGCAGAGGGTGCTCGTTGAACAGGCTGCCCCAGGTGAAGAGGTTCGTAATGGACGACGCGCCGACCTACGGCCGGCTAGACGTAAACTTCATAACCGGTGCTCCTCCAGAACTGGTGCTCCTGGGTGAGGGAGACAGGGAGCTGGAGCGCCTGGCCCTCTCGCACTTGGACCGCCAGCAGTGTAATGAACTTGTTCAGAGTAAAGGCTTCACTAAGAAGAATACAGATTTGTAACTGTTGGATAAAAGTAATGTAAAATACGTAAACATTCCTCGGGTAGGTATTCAAGTCACAAAGTATGGTTTTATTTAAGATTAATAATTCAGTTTCAGAAATTTTATTTATTGACTACTTTCTCAAGTTTTATAATAGTTACATTGACATGGCATTATAACAAATATTGTATAATATGTATGCATTTTCATTTTCTCCCATCTTTGTATGTTTGTGCACAAGATGTTACAATTTATACAAAGAATTAAATCAGCTGTTCTTTACCCCAATAATTGAGTACCAGTGTAAAAAAATGTATACATTTAGGAAATACTTAAGATTCATTAAAAAAAAAGTTATTCACATTCCACTCGACCAACTAGACAATTATCTATCAATAACATTTTATGTCAATTCCTTACAGAAATAACATCCATGGAATTCTGATAATTTACATACATGTAATGTGCTTACATTATCTACATTGATATCTGAAGTATTTGAACATCTATGTAAAACAGAGAACAAGTAAATTTCTTTAATATATTTTTTCTTGGAAGGTAGGTAATGTTCGAATAGGGATGTAATATTGAGAACAAAAGATATATTGTTTAAAGTATATTTATAATAATAATGTGAGGCTATTGTGTCTCATGTGAGTAGCGTGCAGTCCAGGTCCTCGTCTCGTGTGGGCTCGTGCCCACGGCGCAGCACGCGCGCCACCACGTCGTTGAGGGACTCGCGGGCGCCTTCGTCCAGCAGAGCTCCGCATTGCTGCAAATAGAGCATCCATTTATTACAATCAGATGCCTGCTAACTACTGTGCAAAATGTAGGCATGTGTCAAACGGACATGCCTCAGACTACCCTTTTTAGACTACTCTCAAAGATTCAAGTAACTAGATATCTGAGGACATATCTACCGAGCCTGGGGATTACAGTCATGACCATGTTTAGATCACCTGCCATAAGACTTCTAAATATGAGCCTCAAATTGACAAAATCCTCACAACAAACCAAATTGTTGAACCTATTTACTTCAGGCAGTTTATCTTGTGATTTATCTCACACTAGCTTCCGCTCGCGGCGTCGCCCGCGAAGTACCTACATAAAATGTAGCCTATGTTCATCCTGAAAGTTCATTCTACACATTGGTGAAAGAATTTTTCAAATCGGTCCAGTAGTTTCGGTGCCTATTCAATGCAAACAAACAAACAATCAAATCTTTCCTCTTTATAATATTATAGCTCACATTCGTTTTCGAGGAGCACTGTCTTGGATATGTTGTTGTGGGATCTACATAGTAAAAAGTGAGGAATAATCGAGTAAGTTATACCTGCGCGTGCAGCTCGTCCTTGGGCAGGCGCAGCACGGCCCGCAGCGCCAGCTCCGAGTTGGCGCGCACGTAGGTGTTCTTCTCCTTAGTTCCGTTGACGAGCGCGGGCAGCAGCGCGCGCAGCACGTCGGCGGCGGGGCCCGCGGCCGTCACGTCACGACCCACCACCACGGCCGCGCGCGCCATCAGCTGCTTCACCTCGTTGCTGCTGTGGTTCATGCTCTGCGCCAAACGTACATCACAATTGCTCATGTACAGTTGGCCCAACGAGTCGAGGCATTCGTGATGTTAGCCGTAAGAGCTGCGCAGTATCGTTTTTCGGGAGCATTTGGCGGTATGGAGAGGGGCGGTGGGACTGTACAGTGTACATGCGCAAACTCGCACCTGTGGCTAGCTTCACGTATGCCTAGATCCCATGGATGAACCGTACATTCATCATCAAAGTATTACTCTAAACATATAAAATAACTAGCTTCCGCCCACGGCTTCGCCCGCGTGTTACCATGTAAAACAAAAATATCGCTATCCCACGGGAACGATACATTTTTTCGGGATAAAATGTAACCTATGTGTTATTCCAGACCATAATCTATATCTGTGCCAAATTTCATTCAAATCCGTTCAGCCGTTTTAGCGTGAAAGAGTAACACACATTCAGACATCCTCACAAACTTTCGCGTTTATAATAATTATTATTAGTAGGATGTTTAATTTATTCAAAGTTGTGACATGTATGCTTTTGAATAATAGTAGCAACAGCTTACCCTGACAAATTGTGAGAGTAGGTTGGGCGGCACGGCGCGGTCGTGCTGCAGCAGGTGCCGGATGAGGTAGCCCATGCCGCGGATACCGTTGCACACTATCAGGATCTTGTCGCTGGCCAGGTAGCTCTGGAGTGTTTTCTCAATCTGTGGGAACGTCAATAGTTATTATTAGTATTAAACGGGACGATGAATGAGTCATCCCGTGACCACGACAGTGTGTATACCTAGTGTGTCGAAACGTCGGGACAAATAGGTAAATAAAACGCGATAAATCCCGTTTAATACTAAGTACCTGGATGACCGAGCTTTGCTCGGGTTTTTTTCTGGTAAATCGTGTTTTTTGGAAAATGAAACCTAGCTAGATCGATTTATCGCCCCCGAAACCCCCTGCATACTAAATTTCATGAAAATCGCTCGAGCCGTTTCCGAGATTCAGATTATATATATATATATATATACAAGAATTGCTCGTTTAAAGGTATAAGATAATAATGTGTTCAGATCGCGTAAATTTAAAATATATACATAATATGTGCATCAATAGTTTTAAAAATCCGTCTTTCACTATCGTATTGGTTTTAAATATCAGACCATGTTATAGATTGATAAATATGTTGACTATGTAGCGCCGGAAAGCGGTTTGCTTGTTATCATAATTGACATTCCATATTGTTTCCATTCCAATATATCAACAAATACCGAGCTACTGCAATATTCATGACAATGAACAACATAATTTATGTATAGTTAAGTTACAAAGTGATGTGCGATTCTTTGGCTTTATTAAATTAAATATATTTGTATGAGCACATACACTCTTAAAATTCAACAGTAACAGGCGCTTCTAAATCTGCGGGTATAGATACAGATTTGTGTGTTGTGTCCCTGTCTCTCACGTGACAAACCATACGGTTGTACAAAAACACAACGCAAATATTTGTCCTCAGCCCAGGATGACCTCTCGATTAGCTGACCTTTTCCTCGAAGGGATCCTTATAGACAACGTCTGGAGTTTCCTTGAGCGCTACGAAGAGTGCGCAGGTGCGGCCGTGCTGCAGCAGCCAGTCGTCCGTCGGCGTCGCGCCCAGCACGTGATGTTGGATCGCCGCGTCCTGAACAAAACGACTTTATGTAGAAACTAAGTTTTGGTTGTATTCAGAAATAACAAAAATAGCTCACAAAATCATCGGTAGACATTCTTTGAGATCTTTAGGTGTGATGTTTGCAGATGTTTATTTAATGGTGATTCAAATAAAGTAAAATGGCTAAAATATAAAAAGCTGATATCGAATTTATAATGAACAAGCTCATAATTACAACCGCAAAAAGCGAAATTTCCATACGTAAAACTTAATCGCGCCATAGTACATTAAGATGGCGTAACTCTCCGAGATGAGTGTACCTGATGCGGCGGGGGCAGGCAGTGCAGCAGCGCGCCGAGGCAGCCCCCCGCGGCCTGGCGCAGCGCGTCGTCCGGGTGCGCCAGCAGCGCGGGGCCCGACAGCGTGGCCAGCATGCCCAGCGCCAGCGGGCCCGACATCTTGTCGCCGCCCGCCGAGATCACGTGGCGCAGCGCCTGCACGCACGTCTCGCGCACCGCCTGCTCGTCCGCGGACTTTATACCTGCCGAACACATGGTCAACGTCATCTAAGGAAAAAGACCCGAGTGCGGCCCCCGACCCGCGCCGGTCGAACTTATGTATCTAGTGTTCATGCAATGACCTCACTATGGTCAAACTTATCACGCATCTCGCTACTGTTGTAACATTAGAAGTGCGAACGTACCGTTGTGCACGTCTTGGAAGAGCGGGTCGGGGCGCGTGTGGATGAGCACGAGCCCCGCGAGCGCGGTGCCGGCGCGCAGGCGCACGGGCCGGTGCGCGTCCATCAGCGCCTTCAGGAACGTGGTCTGCAGCTGCGGCAGGAACTGCTTCAGCATCACGCCCACCTGCAACGATCGGGGTTTTGGCTATTTCTGCAACACTCGACCGTTACCGATGGACCCCTCGGGGTCGGATATTGCAAATCGAAAAGGAACTCTGCTGCGCCGAGCGTAAAGGATCGGTTACCTTGGCGAGTAACGAAGCCAGGGTGTCGAGCACGGCCGCCTTGACGCTGGCATTGAACCGGTCTCCGAGGATGCGGATCAGCGGGCCGGTGACGTGCACGACGGAGGGCTGCAGCGCCGCGGCCGACGTCAGCTTGATGACCTCGCCCAGCATGAGGGCGGCGTTCTCCTTGTCCTCGGGGAGCCCGTTCAGGATCGACTCGCGGAACAGCGGCAGGATCGGTGCTATACCCTGGGGACCACGAAACGCAACACTATAGTACACGTTTGGTTTTGAGAACACTAAAAGCACGACTTCAGAGCGCTCGATCGTCACTCGGTAGGTACCATGTTCCAAGGCTGGGTGGGTTCGTATTATTAAATGTATTCGTAGATTTAGAACGCCTTATTTACCTTGAAAATATGTTAACATCCTGACGGTTTCCCATGCCGGTCTTCAATAATGCAAATCTAGCGGAATCGGATAAAAGTACCTTGGGCAGGCAGAAGCCCGGCAGCAGGTCCCCCTGGAGGTCGGCGGAGATGTGGCGCAGCGCCCCGCGCACGTCCGACACGTGCGCGATCAGCTGCTCCGGCTCCAGGCCCTTCGTGAACACCTGCAACGAGCACGACGAGCGTCAAGGGTCCAGACGTCCAAGGGCACGGTCGTCACCGGAGCCGGCGGGTACCTGCAGGGCCTCCCAGGCCATCACGAGCACGTCCCGCTCGGTCTCCGCCAGCAGCAGCAGCAGGCCGCGCAGCAGCTGCGGCACGTGCGGGGACAGGTCGGCGCGCGTGTGCGACACGTACGCGCACAGCAGCGCCGCGCCCGCGTGCCGGCTCGCGCTCGCGCCCGCCCCCGCGCCCGCGCCCGCGCCCGGCGCCGGCCGGATCGCGTCCAGCAGGAAGTCGACGATGCTGCAAGCGGACGGGGCTACAGCGCGGGCCGCGCGCCGCGCTCGGGGCGGAGCGGCCCGTACCAGCGCACGCCGGGCGGGTCCGCCGTGGGCAGCAGCGCGTCGCGGCAGTGCTCCAGCTCCTTGGCGTGCGCGGGCCGGCCGCGCGCCGCCGCCAGCGCCGCCAGCAGCGCGGGCAGCACGCGCGCCAGGTGGCGGCCCAGCGCGCCGCCCGCCGCCGCCGCCAGCGCGGACAGCGCGCGCGTGTCCACGCCGCCCGCGCCGCCGCCCGTCAGCACGGGGATCAGGTACGGCAGCACGGCGCGCGACTTGATCGCCATGATCTGCTTGAGCCCGTCGAGCGCGGCGTCCGCGACCGCGGGGTCGGGGTCGCTCAGCAGCTCCAGCATCGCCGGCAGGATGTCGTCCAGCGCCTTGTTGCCGATGGTGGCGTGCAGCGCGTCGAACGTGCGCGCCGCCGCCCCGCGCACCTCGGGCAGCTCGTCGCACAGCGCCGTGCGCACGGTCGGCACCTGCCAGGCGACGCCCGAAACGATCACGAGATGCGTAGACGATCGGATGACCGATGATCGAGCCCGGTCTAAAATTCATTTCACGAGGATGGATCGTTCCTTTCTTAGAAAAAATGTTACCAGTCCATCGGCGAAGCTGAGCACGGCCTCGCGCGAGGTGGAAGCCAGGATCTCCCCGAGGCCGATGCAGACGCCTTGGCGCTGGTCGGCTCGGTCCGACATCAGACCTCGCTCCAGGATCGGCACTATTTCGGGCAGCACTCGCTCGCCCAACTGAAATCAAGGATCCCCAGTACATTAGCCGAATCGACATTCTTCTTTTGAATTTAGAAAATACGATGGAAACAGATAACCGTCATCATAACAAAATATAATTACGGTCAACTTTAGGGCATTATCATTCGTCTTTATGAGGACGATGGGACAGTACCTTTCGGACGAGGTCCCCGAGGGTGCGCGCGGCCACTTGTCGCTTGTCGTAGCTGGTGGACGCCAAGCACCCGAGCAGCAGGCCGAACAGCGTGGGCAGGATCTCGCGGAGGGTCTTCGGAGTGTTGGTCACCACCACCTGGGAATATTACACACAATGACAAGACGAATAAAAAAAAACCTGGTTTGGAAACAGTATCTATCTAATATTAGCTGGGTACCACTACATTTATAAATAAAATTCCATCGCCGCATTTGTCTGTCTGTCTGTTCGTGATAAATTCAAAAACTACTGCACCGATTTTCATGCTGTTTTCACCAATGGATAGAGTGGTTCTCGAGGAAGATTTCAGTACTTACATATGTATATAATTTGTCAAGTATTTAAGTCGATAACCGACATCCACGCAGGCGAAGCCGCAGGCATCAGCTAGTACTCACTTTCCAAACGTGCAGCGCCGCCTGGCGCACCATGAGCGCCACGTCGCTCCTCCCCATGTACAGGCCGGCCAGCACGCGGTTGCGCCGCTCCAGGCCCAGCCCGTTCAGGATCGCCTTGTGCGACTGCTCCGTCCCGAAGTTGTCGTCCTCGGACGCCGTCTCCGTGCTCATCTTGCCGGACACTCCCGAAATACGGTACAGGAGATCTCCTAGCAGTTGTACGGAACTGAATCTGTAAACGATGACATAAGTTTTTATTTATTTTTTGGAAAACAAACAGCTTAAGAATATAAGTAAAAAATAACAGTGTGGACATACTTTACTATGTAGAACCACTGACAAACAAGCCAAAACTACAACTAAATTATCTAAAAGGTCCATGTTTAGAAAAAACTAAGGTACATTTCGACATAACTTAGAAGCGACCCCATTACATATTAGTTCAATAGAAGAGTCTCCAAAATGGCACCCGCTTTAAGTATTTTTAAGGCTGTGTCCCCAGTAGGCAACCTGTTAGCGGCCGACTGAGTTTGCGGCGTATCGGTGTAGTACGCCCTTCCATATATTTGAGATGGAGTGTCCACAGTTTGCGAGTTTTGCGCCTTGTTGTTTTTCGCCAGTTCGCCTACTGGGGACACAGCCTAAAGGCAACTAGCATCCGCCCGCGGCTTCATCCGCGTGGTACCTTGAAAAACAAAAACGAATCTATCCCATGGGAAGAGTACATTTTTCCGGGATAAAATGTAGCCTGTGTGCTATTCCAGACTATAATCTATATCTGTGCCAAATTTCATCCAGATCCGTTCAGCCGTTTTAACATGAAAGAGCAACAAACATATATTATATTCATATACATCCACACATTCTTACAAACTTACGCGTTTATAATATTAGTAGGAAGTGAAAATTAAAGCATCATGAGATACAGGTCATCCAATGGATCTAGGCATTCGTGAAGTTAGCCACAGGTGCGAGTTTGCGCATGTACAGTTCCTTCCCACCTCCTCATACCTCTAATTGCTCCCGAAAAACGATACTGCGCAGCTCTCGCGGCTAACTTCACGAATGCCTAGATTCGTCGAGCCAACATACCTGATGCGCCAATTGTCATCGAACAGGCCCTTCTCTAACTCAGGCAGTAGTAACGCGATGGAGGAGTCGGCGTACAGGTTGACCATGCGCTGGCCGGCGCGCAGGGCCGTCTCGCGCACGTACTCGTTCTCGTCCGCCAGCGCCTTGAGGATGGGGTTGATGATCTGGCCGATGTACTCGCGGAACTCCTCGGGGAAGCAGCCCGGCATGTAGATGAACATCATGATGTAGCCGTCCTTCACGTGCGGCGCGATGTCCGACCGGTCCGCCGTCGCGATTATGTCTGCGAGAGTTTACATTTTTATTGACGTGACAACGTCTTGTAATTCGATGGAGCCGGCTGCACGCACGAAAAAACATGACGTCATGCGGCGTTACCTCGCTCTGAGGCGCTCCATTCTTTTGACGTTGTCACGTTCAACTATCGTCAGTAAACAGACTTTACAGACAACCGATTTTTTTATAGTTTTATCTAAGACTAGCTGACCCGGCAAACTTCGTGCTTATTTAGAAAACGTTTGTATGGGAAACAGAAAAGGGCTATATTTAGGGTTTTCCCGGCAGTTATTCGAATTTTTCTTACCTTTTAAACCTTCCCTAGACCTCCACGAACATTTCGAGACCAAGATAAGATAAATCCGTTTAGCCGTTCTCGAGTTTTAGCGAGACTAACGAACAGCAATTCATTTTTATATATATAGAAGAAGAAGATAGAAGATAGAAGATAGTGATCCCACAAGATCCATCGCGTGAATGGATTGAGTAAATTAATAAATGAGTTATTGTAGACGATGTTGTGTGTGCCAATTCTTAATCCTATAGAAGTCAAATCTTTCTCTTCCTGACTATTCATCCCACATGGTGGTGGGGTCAGCCTTCCTAACACTCTTCCTCCACTTCGCTCTATCCATGACGTCATCATGGGAAACGTTGCATGCCTTCATGTCTCGTTCCAATCCAACACATAATAAAAAGTAATGTCAAATACCTATCCAAAATCCAAAAACAGAGATAGATAGAATATATGACCTCAGTGGCGCAGCGGGCGAGAGTCCGCCTGATTTGTTCCGAGCCGGGTTCGATTCCCGGCGCGGAACAAATTTGGGTACGATCTGCAGAAATTTGTTCCGTTGGTCTGGGTGTTTTCTTTGTATAATAAAAAAAATCTATCTTCGTAGGTATATAATGTATTAAATATATCAGTATAGCTTACTTTGAGGCTAGATGATGCTGTGTGGATTGTCCAGCATTATTTATTTTATATTTATTTTTATATAGAAATCGGTCGTTAATCTGCTGCCATTCTCTTGCACTTGAGTGGGTTAAGTGAACGAATGAATGAATGAATGTTAAGTACCGGGCATGATCTTGTGCAGCTTAGTGACGCCGAGCCCGGCCACCACCTCGGAGAGCCCCTGCGCGGCGCCGGAGCGGTCCACGCTGCTGCTCTCCGACGTGAGCTGCGTCATGAGCCACGGCAGCAGCTCCTCGAACGAACTCTCACCCAGGCCCTTCACCATGGCGCCGAGGGCTCGCGCGCTCACTGAACGTACCTAAAGGAAGTCATAGGGAATGTAATGTTAGGCCATATTGTGCACATAGTGGCAACGTTGCGTACTAAGTGGCAACGTCGCAACCATCGCTTTATGTGCGACCTCCAAGTTGACAGGATTTTCCGTGCTGGTTGTATTTGGAAGAGGCTCTACGAACTTTTGTTACTACAAGCTGAATTCCCACGACCCTTTTTAATCGCATTAAAAAAAAGGAAATTCTCAATTCGACTGTTTTTTTTATATTTGTTACTTTCGACTGGGTGAACCGATTTTGATGATTCTTTTTTTATTTGAAAACTGGTGCTTCCCGTGTGGGCCAATTTGGCCAGTATCTGTTCTAATCCAGTTCTCCATAATCCAGTTCTGACAATGGCATCCATTAGAAAACCATATGTCTTGAATTTTCATTAGTTATGTGCGCATAGAAATTTTTGCTACACACTGCTACTTTGAAGTCAGTTTCTTTTTTTTTCTTGAACTCCGCACAAACAAAACAAAAGCCACACCGCCTAGTTTTCAAAACGTAATTACTTGATGAAGATGCAGAGCACTTACATCGGGCACGGGATCCAGCAGCGAGCTCTTCAGACCCGGCATGATGTTGGGCAGGTACGGCGTGAGGTCCTTCTGGTCGGTGAGCGAGTACATGTTGCCGATGATCTGCGCCGCCATCTTGCGCGTCTCCGTGCTGCGGTCGAGGAAGGCGCGCTGCACCACCGGCATGATGAGCGCGAGCGACGGCGCGTCGATGAAGTGCACGAACTTGGTGTCCAGCAGCGTCTGGAGGCACACCGACGTCTTGTTCGACGGGTCCTGGAGCGCCTCCAGCAGCACGGGCACGATGGCTAGACAACAAATTGAGAATAAGGATAACAATAAGTTTGTTCAGTGCGTAGTATACTGCGTTAGAACTGAGACAAACGTCATTTCGTGGTACTAGCTGTCCGCCCGCGACTTCGTTCACTTAAAGTATCTAAACTGAGTTTCAAACAAATCACACTAATCAAAAAATCCCATAAATAACTTTGACACCCAATTTTACCCTTTTTAGAGGGCTATTTTGAAATATCCATGAATACGTTTACATTTATTTTGCATTTAAAGGATCAAAAGTACCCATAGAAACATTGACCCCCCATTTGACCCGTTTTTGAAGGTTATATTGAAAAATCCTTAAACACGTGTCCATGGTAGAAAAATCTCGTAGGGTTAAGCTCGCCTTTGTACATGTATTTTTTTCTGTCTTGTAAATATTTTACCGTGTACAATAAAGAATTACAAGACTAACTTTTGACCTCCAATCGCACTTTAAAATCGACGCAGGTTCCAATCAGCTATTACTGTAGGTCTACCATGAGTTTTTACAATTTACACTCGCTAGCGACTGTAGTTATAAAATTGTATGAAAACTTGTACAGCGCCTCTAACGGATAGTTGGGTACTAAAACGTCACGTAACTAACTATCCTACGTTACAGCGACTGTAGTTTGCGCTTCATTAATTTGCTTAGATTTGGTACCATGAGTAACAATTTTGACTGATGTCATATAACGTACTATTACTAATGTAGTAACGTCAGCCAATCTAAATGTGACAACTCATGGTAGACGTCCTGACCTTGGATCTCAGGGTTCCGTATGACAGAGCCGATAACGCTGAGCGCCTCCGCGGCCGCCTCCTGCACCTTGAGGTGCGAGTCGCTGAGCGTGTCGATGAGGCGCGGCACGATGGACGGCAGGCACGACGACAGCTGCTTCGGCGCGCAGTACGCCATCGAACCCAGCAGCTCGATCGAACCTGTCACATGCAAGTAGATTTAGATCGAATAATTGCTAACTTGGTTGGCTCAATTAGCTACCGGTTAGGGTAGTTGTAACTAGGAGTTGTCAAATAATAAATCTTAGAAATACAAATAAACAAATATAAAAGCAAATCTAAAGAAATCTAAATGATATATTTGGCCCTTCAATTTGTACATATAACAGCAATAATGGTGTGTATTGCTTACTTCCACATTCTTATGTCATTTCTATTCTAATCCCAACAAAAACATAAAATGTGAATAAGTCGATTTCGGTACAAACGGCGTTCAGGGTTAACGGTCAAATCGATAAAAGAGTACAAATCTGAATGGGTGCCAAGTTCTGTAGCAGTTCTTTGAGTTTTATTTTTAGAGTTTTAAGTGTTCGAACAAACCGGACTTTGTTTTATACATTAAAATGGTACGGAACCCTTCGTGTGCGAGTCCGACTCGCACTTGGCCAGTTTTTGTTGAGTTAGAGAGGTAACGACTGACCGGCCTTAGTGCGCCAGTTGTCGTCGGAGAGCGCGTGCAGCAGCGCCGGCAGCACCAGCTTGACGCCGTGCGCGCTGAGCTTGCTCATGATGAGCTTGGCCGTGTCGTCGGCCGCCGTGCGCACGTACTGCGACGTGTCGCCGAAGCACAGCAGCAGGTGCGGCAGCACGTGCACGATGTACGGCTCGAACAGCCGCCCCAGCTTGTGGCACAGCATCTCGAACCCGAACAGCGCGCCTGCCAAACAAAGTATAATGTAAATGATTGATTCAGGCGTGACTTTGCGGAAATCCATTACAAATACTGAAAAGGACGGAAATGTCTAGTACTTTCCCGCTAAAACTATTATCTAATGAGGTTATTAATTAAGCTTATTAATATTAATGAGCCCCACAAAATGCCTTATAGAAATATTATTAATATTAATAATCCCAACACCACACCTCCAATAGAAACTCGACACGTGTTTCGCTTCTCCACGAAGCATCCTCAGGACCGTTGACTCGCTCCGCACTGGTGTTGCTCCACCGAGCGCCGAGAGAAAAGACTTTCTCTTCGTGGAGAAGCGAAACACGTGTCGAGTTTCTATTTGAGGTGTGGTGTTGGGATTATTAATATTAATAATATTTCTATAAGGCATTTTGTGGGGCTCATTAATATTAATAAGCTTAATTAATAACCTCATTAGATAATAGTTTTAGCGGGAAAGTACTAGACATTTCCGTCCTTTTCAGTAAAGTATAATGTAGCCCATGACACCCGAACTATTGATAGACACTTCATCAGTGAATGACTAGTTTAGGTGCTATGATAGACACTTCATCAGTGAATGACCAGTTTAGGTGCTATGATAGACACTTCATCAGTGAATGACTAGTTTAGGTGCTATGATAGACACTTCATCAGTGAATGACTAGTTTAGGTGCTATGATAGACACTTCATCAGTGAATGACTAGTTTAGGTGCTATGATAGACACTTCATCAGTGAATGACTAGTTTAGGTGCTATGATAGACACTTCATCAGTGAATGACTAGTTTAGGTGCTATGATAGACACTTCATCAGTGAATGACTAGTTTAGGTGTTATGATAGACACTTCATCAGTGAATGACTAGTTTAGGTGCTATGATAGACACTTCATCAGTGAATGACTAGTTTAGGTGCTATGATAGACACTTCATCAGTGAATGACTAGTTTAGGTGCTATGATAGACACTTCATCAGTGAATGACTAGTTTAGGTGCTATGATAGACACTTCATCAGTGAATGACTAGTTTAGGTGCTATGATAGACACTTCATCAGTGAATGACTAGTTTAGGTGCTATGATAGACACTTCATCAGTGAATGACTAGTTTAGGTGCTATGATAGACACTTCATCAGTGAATGACTAGTTTAGGTGCTATGATAGACACTTCATCAGTGAATGACTAGTTTAGGTGCTATGATAGACACTTCATCAGTGAATGACTAGTTTAGGTGCTATGATAGACACTTCATCAGTGAATGACTAGTTTAGGTGCTATGCTTGAAAATGCGGTAAATACAAACATAATAGACACTGATACAACATAACACTTCCTTTTGGTTTTGACGCAGCGTAATCTTTTTAGTGTTGGCATATTCATACGTCAGTCTTCTCTATGGCTATATTTACACCGCCGCGGAATAGAATGGAAGCGTCAATTTCGAAAGCGAGAAGGCGCGTCGAGAATGCGCGAGGATTCTCCAGAAGACGCGCGAACTTTTTTTGGCTCATATTTAGTTTGAATGTTTTACAATTGACATAAAGTTCATGATGCTATGCAAAAAGACGATTCCATTCCATTCCGCGGCGGTGTTAATTGAGCCTTAGTCTGTCTCGCTCTAGTAATCGATGATTTTGATAGCTATATTCTGTAAAAGGATTTCATTACCTTCGCGATACTTGTAGTTCTTTTTCTCCTGCACAGCTTCAGTGAGTTTGCCCATCACATCGAGCTGTTTCAACGACAGTATTCCCAGCCCCTTGATAATACCAGCTATGCCGTACGCTGCACCCTGTACGTGATAAGACATTGTTAAAATAGAACGCTCTAGGTATACTACAAAAAATATTAAACTTTATTTTAATGGAGTTAAGGTTACCTTTCGCTCTCCGTATTTCTCGGCAGTGAGCAGTTGCTTCATCAGTTTGTTGACGATGTTGGGTATTTCTCCTTCGAGAGCCGGTGACGTCACCAGGTGAGGGAGACAGTTGCTGACCGCTTCTTGAACCTGTTAAATAGAACTTTAATTGGAGAAAATGGTTGCTACATTGATAAAAACAGGCCTATTTGATGTTTATGCGCGCCTTCCACTAAAAAAGGGTAATGAGCGGAAACTGAGCTAATGATCTGAGCGGACCGCAGTAAAAATAGTTGTAAACTTCCACTATGAAAGAGTTTCAGATTTTGCCGTCCACTGCCAGAGGGCTTTGCTAACTAATTATTATTTATCCGCTCCGTCCGCTCATTCACAGTGGAAGCACTTCTATGAAGAAAGCCATTGAACGGAGTCCGTACGGATCCCGCTCCGCCCGCAGTGAAAGGCGGGCATTAAGGTGGACATTGAATGTCCCAACCTTTTTAGTAACGTATAGGTCATCCAACGGATCTAAGCATTCGTGAAGTTAGCCACAGGTGCGAGTTTGCGCATGTACCTTCCCCCCCCCCCCCTCATACCTCCAATTGCACCCGAAAAACGATCCTGCGCAGCTGCAACGAATGCCTAGATTCGTTTGAGCCAAGTATACCTGCTGGCTCGGAGTTCCGAGCGCCGCTACGAGTCGCAGAGTGATAGGTTTGATCCTCGCGTCCTGCGGCTGCAGGTGGCGCGCCAGCCCGCCCACCAGCAGCACCACGCTCTGCCGCACCGAGTCGTACACGCGCGTCTTCGGGGCCTTGTCCAGGAACTCCTCGAACACGGGCAGCTGGCTGCCTATCGTCTCCTAAACACAAAGATCGAAGATCTACTTGTCAGCAAATGTTTTAAATCGTCGATCGACCGTAGCCGAAGAGAAAAAAAAGCAACGGAAAAAGACTAAAAAATTATAAGCAAAATAAGAAACAATAAAAACATTGACATGAGAAAAGGCCTACGATAGCTAAGCAAACCGTTAAACACTAGTTCTAAATACTAGTCAGGGGCCTTACCGCAAGCTCTTACAAACCATCATGTTTCAGAAACATCAAAGTTTCGAGCTTGAAGTAACACGACTCATGGGATGATGTATCAAAGTCATATTAGATCGAACCTGCTCAATGAGCTTGCGGCAAGGCCTGGGGCCTCACCACGAATTCATAATACATTACCGAATTAATATTGCATTGTTATTTCGTACCATGACGAAGTGAAACTACTTCAATACAATTTGCATACGTCAGTCACGTATGCAAATTGTATTGAAGTAGTTTCACTTCGAGCTTCAAATGTGACGTTTCTAAAACGGAATCGTTCTGGAAGACTTCGTGGGAAGGCCCCTTATTCGTGGAGCACGCAGCGGCGCCGGCGGTACCTTGCCGTGGATCTCGACCACGGCCATGGCCGCGTTGAGCATCTCCGCGCGCACGGGCTCGGCGCGGTCGGGCAGGCCGTGGCGCACGAAGAACTTGACGGCGTGCGGCACGGCGGCCGGCGCCAGCAGCGGCGCCAGCGCGCGCAGGGCCAGCGCCACGCCGCGCCGCCCGCCCCACTCGTCCACCTCCTCCGACAGCACGTGCCCGAACGAGTCCACGCGCGCCGCTATCAGCTGCGCACACAAACCTTCTATTATACATGGTGCAACCGGATTCTGGATCCGATGGCTGCCGACCGCATCGACGCATCTGATCTGCTCTTTTTTAACCGACGAAAAAAATGGAGAAGGTCCTCAAGTCGACGCGTACATAATATATTTTTTTATGGATGACCACGGATAACATTTTACGGGGTAGTCCGCTTTTGATAATTCTTTTTATTTTTAACGCCGACTCAAAATTACTTAGGTACTTATACTTATATTAGTTTACGAACTTAGTTATTAAGGTTAATTAAATATGTACTCAAAATAATTATTAAAATATACAACTTCAGTAGTTATACATTAGTTTTCATGTTTTTTAGGTTTCATTTTTATCTTAAAAAGTTTTTTCACTATAACTATAGTTCCGACGGCGGGGTCCAAGTGCGACTCCTTCAGACTTTAAATGTAGCTTTTTGCCCTCACCGTTGTGTCAGCTCTATAGTAGTCACTCACCGGGAGTCTCTGCTCGTAGATGTCCTGCAGATGCTGCAGCACGATCTCGGCCGCGTCGGGTCCGTTCCGCTCCACGATGTGCGCCAGCGCTAGGGCCGCCGCCCGCTGGATCTGGTCGGCGGGGTGCTGGATCTCGTGGAGCAAGGCGTCGATCAGAGCGGCCGAGTGGCTCGTCTGTTGCGCCTGGGGCAGGGACTCCCACAGTTGCTGTGCTAACTTCCTGGGAATGTATACATTTTTAAACCGGTTGTTGCTATATTAGCGATAGTGTTCCACTTTAGAAAATTCAAGTTAAGTTTTGTAATTTTAAACTAAAACTTACTTATTGTCTTCGGAAATGTCGAATGTGGCGATTATTAATCGCTTGGTGAGAGTTAGTGCGTATTCTGTGTCTTCAAAAAGCGGTGGAAGTTGAGAGCACACGCACAGTAGAGCTCGTAATGCTGCGTCTCGAACAACCTATGTATAAGAATTGGATAAATTAAAGTTGAAAATGGCCGATTAAGTGATATTTTGGTCATTATAGACGTCAGGCTAACTTACTTCTAAAGGATTCTGCAGGCCTGCTAGTAGACAGGAAATGTCGGTCTCCGTGACGGAACCGCGCGCGGCCATCTCCGCTGTGTCCAGCAGCGCGGCCGTGCACGCCGTCTGCGTCCGCCCCTTCGTGCTGCCTGAGACAAAACATTGCATTGCAGCTGTCTCGTTCTAGAGGCGGATACTTGCACTCATTTACAACCCGGTCACATTATCTCGAGACCTCGCTGGAATGCGAACCTCCCGCCCCGTTCTCCTTTCGCCTCCCCGCGCTCGCCACGGCGCGTCACGCGCGCCGACGTCATCGACGCCAGGTCTCGAGATAATGTGACCGGGTTGGATGTGTACTCACTGATGAGGTCTATCAGCAGCCTGAAGATATCATCGAGCGGGCACAGCTCGGGCCGCATGAGCGCGGCGTCCTCCTCCTCGGGCGCCTGCAGCCGCGCGTGGTACCCGATCACCGCCAGCCCGTTCAGCATCGTCGCCTCGTCGACCAACCCTGGCGAGAGACCTGGGGACGAATTCATCATTCAATTATTTCTACAGAAGGACACAATCGAGAGCCTTAAAGAATATTTCTATAATTTGAAATATGTATTGTTTCCAGTCTGGGTGTTGCTTTACCACAATTAACGCTCGATACCCACGTGTAAAGTCAGTACTACTTACATAATATGGACTTTGGGTTATATTATGGAAAAGGGCAGGAAGATGATGATGATAGCTCGAGCTCCTTGTGAGCCAACGCTATCGTCAAGTTTCCTAGACGATAGGAAACAGCTTATAAAGTTAGGTACTAGGTTTACCTTTCTTTAGGAGAGGGAAGACGTAGCACAGGCCGGGCGCCGTGAAGTAGTTAACGCGCGGGCCGTCCGGGCGCGCGCCCGCCGTGGCCGCGTGCACCAGGCGGATGGTGCGCGCGGTGGCCGCCTCGAGCGGCTCCTCCTCCCAGCACGGGTCCAGGTCGCACTGCGGCTCGTGAAGTCTAACGACACATTTTATCGTTATTTCGCCGGTCGGTACTCGTAAACTCGATCGATGGAGAGTCTCGCGCCGACCTGATGGAGACGCGGCCCACGGTGTCGGCCAGCGCGGCGTGCGCGGGCAGCAGGCAGCGCGCGTGCGCCAGGTGCGCGGGCGCCAGGCGCGGCGCCGCCATGGGCGAGCGCAGCGCGGCCAGCAGCGCGGGCACGAGGCGGCGCGCGCCGGCCCGCAGCGCGCGCGGGCTGCCGCGCCGCACGCTCTGCGCCAGCCCCACGGCCGCCTCCACGCGCCCCGCTATCTGTTTATTATACTATTTTGTAAACCTGAAGGGTTATAATGGCACATCGTGAATGAGAGTCGGTCCGCAGATTTTTTTCTATCCAGGGGCCTCCCCGCGAAGTCTTCCAGAACGATTCCGTACCGATTCCATTATAGAACCGTCCCTACTTTCATCCGATTTGCATAGACCATGGTACGAAATAACGATGTAATATTAATTCGGTAATGTATTATGAATTCGTGGGGAGGCCCCAGAAATCTCTTGTGAAGCGATCCAATGCAGCATTATCACTTGTGCTGTGATCGGGATCCTATAAACTGTCACTTTGTTAGCCAAGTATTTGTCGAACTAAAAAATACCACTTACCGAGCTCAACCTCTTTCTGATCTCTTCTTCCTTCGCCAGCTGGGCTTTTATCGCCTCCTTCTGTTTTGCCGTTAGCGGGACCTGCAAGATTCATTATTATAGTTAGAATGTGTCAACATGTGCGCTAGTAGATTGAATTTTGGACTAATTTTGCTATCAAAAAATTCACATCTATTATTTCCAACATATTTATTATACAGGGTGTTACCAGACTACTGCCGATAACTTCAGGGGTTTAAAGTATCCATCGATATAAACAACTTTTTCTATGAAACCAACACTGAGCGCAAAACTTCTGTTCCATGCAAAAGATGAAACAGCTGTTTTTTTCGCGTTTACAATGTTGGTTTCTTAGAAAAAGTTGTTTATATTGATGGATACTTTAACCCCCTGAAGTTTTAAGAAGTAGTCTGGTAACACCCTATATGAATCCTAGGCTGAATCGCTATTTTTTATATTGAAAGTAGGTCTAAGGTCAGAGAGGCATCTAGACAGACCTCGACCACTTTCCCCTCGCGCCGGCGCTGCTCCTCCAGCTCGCGCCGCAGCTGCAGCTCCTCCTGCTGCTCCTTGTAGCTGTACACCTTGCTCTCCCGCTTCATGTTCATGTCTTTACTGTCATCATTCCTGCAACACAAATAACATAATAAACATCGATTTAATATAATTATATTAATTTTGTATTAGTTATTAGATATCAAAACACAGTTTTCGATAGCCAAGCATCTGATTTTAGTGTCTAAAAACTGAAATAAAACGAAATAGTATAATCTGTGCGTAGTCTATTGAGTAATAAAAATGATGCCTGCTACTTATTGAAAAATAGTAACATCTGAATTTAAGCCCTAACATGGTGTTATCAAGTACGTTGTCCCTCACCCCGGCACCGAGCTCTTGTCGTACAGGTCGCCGGCCGGCGTGAGGTAGGTGAAGTACTCGTCGCGCGTCACGGCCAGCAGGTCGGCGTCCTGCAGCGCGTCCAGCACGCTCTGCAGCGCGCCGGCGGCGATGGCGTCGGGGTTCGTCGCTACCAGGGTCGCCACTATGTTCGATAGTGTCTGGAAATAAATAAATAATGCTGGACAATTCACACAGCATCATCTAGCCCCAAAGTAAGGTACTAGATAACTGATATATTTAATACGTTATATACATAGATAGATATTTGTTTTTTTATTATACATAGAAAACACTCAGACCGACGGAACAAATTTCTGCAGATCGTCCACAAATTTGTTCCGCGGCGGGAGTCGAACCCGCAACCTCTTGCATCGCAGGCGGACTCTCGCCCGCTGCGCCACTGAGGTCGGCGGCAGAGGTCGGCACTGAAATAAAGCAGAGTTTTAATAAACTCAAGCCTATACACCGTGTTCTCAACGTCGAGAATCGAAGTCGAACAAAGGTCGAAGACGTTGGGAACCGCATAACGGAACTAAAATGGAGTTGAGCAGGACCCGGCAAGGCGAGGTGACGACAGGTGGAGTGAGGCGTTAACTGAATGGCGTCCAAGATATAAATCAAATCAAATCAAATAAGTTTGTTTATGTGGTTTATTTATATAGGTGGCGTTGGTCGTCCGGTAGCGAGATGGGCTAGCATCCGTCGCGGGCCAGATCTGGATGAGGCTAGCAGCAGACTATGGACAATGGCATATACAAAGAGAGGCCTATACCCAGCAGTGGGTGAAGTCGGGCTGCAGATGATGATGATGACGATGATGATGACGATGATGATGATGATGACGATGATGATGATTTAATAAACTGGTGTTATGACATCATAATGAGAAAATATACTCTTTCCTTACCAATCCAGTCGAATGCATTACCTCGTTGGGAGCATATCCCTGGATGTACAGGTTCTTCAGCATGCCGGAGTACTGGCCCACCAGTTTCTTGGGGTCGAGCCGCAGGGCGGTCACCAGGCGCACCCAGTAGCCCCTGTGGGTTTCCATCGCCAGCGGGTGGTGGCAGCTTTTTAGCGATTCTAAGGCGAGCAGCTGTGCGTCTTCTTTTGGATACTCTGTGGAGTCATAGTTATCATTAAAGTAGAGGTATGTACTTCAATTTTCAAGGATTATGTTTGTGATAAAGAGAAATAATAAGAGGCACAAACTCACCTCGGTACGAGCACAGCGCTTGAACACAGTCCAGTATCATCTTCCCCGTGACGGTGGGTCCGCCCTCTTCCGGCGGCGTCTTCTCTTTGTGAGTGAAGACCTTGCCTTCCTCCAACACCTCATTCAACTTTAACATTAAGTTCCTAGCTATCACTGCTCTTTCTTGCTTGGCAAGCAGAGATTTCGCTTCCTCTATCGCTACAGTCCGCACGTTCTTCATCGTAGAGAGTAGGGTGAGTATAAATGCTCTGTATATCGGGGAGTCGGACTGGCCGGAGACAACGGGGTACTTTTCCAAGACGGTTCTGCAGAGCAGCGCCACCTGTATTAGGACTATAAAGGGGTAAATGTTATAGCTATTCGGTTTTCAAGGCAACACATAAATCAAGCTCGATATAAATCATCGGATGCTTCGTTCGTAAGGCTTTTACTGCATCGTCCAAAGATTCTTACAAGTATTTTTTATAAACAAAACAATAAAGTTCAGGGTCGGTCACTAGTGTTTACCATCATCGGAGGCGGCGGTGATGGTCCGGTCGTGCAGCAGCGCGTGCTTGTGCGGGTGCGCCAGCGCCGTCCACACGGCGCCGCAGCCCGGCAGCGCCCGCGCCTCGTCCAGCAGCGCCAGGCCCAGCATGGCGGAGATACCCTCGCTCACCACTTGGTGCTGACAACACACATTTAATATAAATATTGCTCATTTGCAGACTTTGCAGCACAATAGCCTGTTGATTAAGACATGTTACCTGCAGGGGCTGGTGCTGCGCCCGCTCCACCGCCTGGCTGAGCAGCGGGTGCAGCGCGGCGGCCTGCGCGGCGCTGGCGCGGCAGGCGCGCGTCGCGCCCGCTATCAGACTCATGTAAGCGATGCGCACCGCCTGCGTCGTGCTCTTGGCGGACAGGTTCTTCTGCATAAATATCACATCTGATAATATCCTACTCGAAACAAAATAAGGGCGACTCGAGTATTATTGTTTCCATAAAGGGTGATAAATACTAAAAACATCCTAAGATTAAGTATTTTTTTGTCTCATTGCATTAGAGTTCGTTAAATGAATTCAAAAAACATTGTTGTATTACAAAGTAAGACCAATAAACAAAAAAACTGAAAAATTAGTGGTGGCCCTAATTTTCTTTTGAGTATAAATATAATCCTAAAAGTCACGATAATTCCTCAGTTTTCCAATAACAAGGCTGCGTACTATTTGAAGAGCTAGCTCGTTACCTTGAAGATGTCTAGCAGCGGGTCCGGCAGCGGCGCGTGCAGCGCGGGCAGCCAGCGCTGCAGGTTGTCGAGCGCCGCGCACAGCGTGCGCTCGTGCGACTCGCTCTCCAGCACGCGGCCCAGCTGGCCCGTCAGCTCCGCGAACAGCTCCTGCCGGTCCGAGGGGGACACGGCGAACGCGCTTAGTGTTCCTATACCCTGGAATCATACAACCAACTTCAAATAAGCTAGTCTTAGTAGAAACAAATTTATATTCAACGAGCTGATGCCCGCAGCTTCGCCCGCGTGAATGTCGATTATCGCGACTTTTCATACAAATTTTCATCCCTTATTTTATCCCCTTGGGGGTAGAATTAATCAAATTCCTTTCTTAGCGGATGCCTTCATAACATCTACCTGCATGCTAAATTTCAGCCCGATCCGTCCAGTGGTTTGGGCTGTGCGTTGATAGATCACTATGTCAGTTAGTCAGAAAGTCAGTCACTTTTGAGTTCCACATGAAATGGGATAAAGAAGATGATGTTGATGATTTTGTTGATTGTTGATGATGATCCCTCTGGTATTACAAGTCCTTACATTGAGTACAGCGATCTTCGCCTCGCTGGAGGTGAGTTTGCCCCCCGCGCCGTTGTAGACGCCGAAGGTGTGAGACAGCAGGGCCTTGGCGGAGGCGAGCTCCGAGCAGCGCGCGGCGAGTCGCTTCAGCGCCGTCTGCGCCTCGGCCCGCACCCACTCGTCCTTCGAGTGGAGATTACCTGCCATCACAAAGTTACTTTTTAAAAGGTTAACACAGTACACCACAACTAGAATGCCTATCGGTTTTAATATTAGCCTATCATCGAAAATACAATCGAATAGATCTTTTATATTTACGGTTTCTAGAGCTCAATTAATACTGGGTCAGACTCATACAAGCCATCGCGAAAGAACATTTACCAATTAGACTCTTTCCAATATCAACAGCGATTCCATCTAGATGTATTTCCAAGTTGTCCAGCACTTCTCCGACCGCTTGTATGATGGTCTCCGGGCTCCTGAGCATGGACTTGTGCAGGGCTGGCAGCAGCGTGTCCTGCACCTCGCTCTTGGTGAGGAGTTGCAGAAGCACGGAGCAGCCTTTGATGTAGTTGGCGTTTGGACGGCTCTTGACGCTGATCAAGCTTTTTACGAAGCTCTCCAGCATTTTTGTCTGAAGAGTGAAGTTGATGTGATCAGTCAAATACATATTATTAATTGCTTTGACGATGGTTTTAAAGCTTAATTTTACAGGTATGCGTAAAACGGTTGGGAGACGCCCAGTCACCAAAGTGAATGATATTCAATTCAATTGCATTACAAATAAAGTTCAAATTTGAGGCTCAGAGCAACATTTATGGAATCATAAAAGTTATGTAATAAAATACTGCCAATCATAAATAGGTATAATCATGTACTATGAAGTGTCAAGTATACAAAACATTTCTCAACTTCAACAATAACAAGCCTTGAATAGAACATGCTATTCAAAAATAACCTTTGCAGCCTCAACATACTACTGAAAACTGAATAGTTTGTTTTAAATACCTTATGCTGTGTAATTGAATCTTCATCTCCGATCTGCTTAAAGTGTCTACAGAGAGCTGAGAGTGCGACGCTGATCTGTGGGCCAGAATCAGCCGGCTGTGCTAGCAGGATTTCAAACCATTTGGCTAGCTTCTGCTTTCCAATAATACTCCATGATGTGTGTAACTGAGGAAGTGATTTTTGTTTATGAATTGGGACAAAAATCTAAGACGCCTATATCACAAAAAATCTTATAAAAAATTTGGGGTTTTAAAATTGAAAATTAAAAAAATGAAATGGTTATGCAGGCATTGGGCAAACAACATGCCTCTTGTTAGCATAAAAACTTTGTTATTTAATTTATTCATAACGTAGCTGGGTAATTCTTGGGCACCCATGTTAGGTTACAAAGTTGGTGGTGGGCCACATGTATGTTTGTTTAATATACCATGGAATAAGCTTTGTCATTCTTCCTCTTATCTCCATAAGCAGTGACAACAGCCAAAAGGTTGGCCTGTGACAGCACCAGGGACTTGTAATCCACTTCCTCATCATCAGATGCTTTAACGGTGCTCTCCACCAGGACTGTTGACCAGCGGATTGCATATATTCCATTTCGACAAGTGCTTTTACTGAAAATTACATTACACATGCTATTGTGGAGACAAAGATGACACATTATTGGTGTAAGACACTAATTTTAACAAATGTTTAGCATTTAGTAAAACAGTTTTTGATATATATGTATATCAACTATTAATATAAAAAAAAATCCTACACTACTGACTGACTGCCTGACATCTATAACCCAGTCTAAAGTTAGGTTCATATTACTGTGATGGGGTGTGTCGTGGCGCGACAGAAGCATATCGGTTTCATACATTTAATATGGTTAGGGACATATTACGACACGACACGACACGACATGCAAATATGTCCCTAACCATATTAAATGTATGAAACCGATATGCATTCTGTCGTGCCACAACACACCCCGACACAGTAATATGAACCTAGCTTTAATCAGAGAGCTAAAATTTAGAGGGTAGGTTCAGTTCTGGGTCTAAAGGTGAGTATTGCATAGGAAATTAAAGTTTATATAAAAATATATTATACAAAAGTAGTTGAGCTCCCATAGTCCCATATTTAAGAAAATTCAACTTACGAAGAAGCAAGATGTTTAAGTTGTTCAGATATTTCCATCAATATTGGAAGCAGTGTCTTCAATGTCCATTCCCTGTGTGTGGCGGTGAGGTGCACCAGCAGATCCTTCACATATGACTGAGAGGTTGTGTCGCGATACCTGTCCAGTGTGATTGTGAGCGCACGGCATACAAAACGCACTGCTGCTTCAGTTATACCTGAAATTGATTATTATTTTTAATGAGATACTTTTATAAATTGTAAATCGATTTTTAAAGGAGAAAAACCCTATTGGAGCTTATATTTAATTAAATTGTTAAAATGCATATTTTATTATTCTAGGTTAGGATGACTATAGTAATGAAACAAGGTTTTAAGAAGTTTAATAAGTCTCACATTCAAGTTATTTAATAAAACTAAAAAGCAATGGGTTCATAATCTCAGTTAGAAGCTTATTAGACCATAGGTAAATCAATTTATATCTGATTGATCATAGTAAGTAGTAACTAAGTATTTTATTTTGTTTAAATACATAGGCAAAGCAAAATGGGTTATCCTCTACTTCCATCCCCATTCGTCTACTGAGGCTGAATGCACCTGACTGGTGCATCTGAAGTGCAGCGGGGTGCGAAGGGGTGAGCCCGACCGGAACCCGGTGGATCAATACAGCTACTCTAAATACAACCTATACCAACCTGTAGAATGTCTAATATCTTGACCTATATCAACTCCTATCTCGCAGCTATTAGGTTTGAAAACAAATCCATAGTGAATTACTTACCTGGTGTTGATAAAACATCGCGAATTTCATTCAAAACCTCACGTCTTTGCTTCAAATTGGTAGTCTGGATTTTGTAAGGTATATCTCTGAGTTTCTTTAGTACCTGCCATCAGGGAGAAGGGTGTTATTAGGAGCACAACAATAGTACTGCTACAGACGGGGGATTGCTGTTGATTTTACCTCGGTATCTGCCATTTTTCACGAACATTCAGCTAATTTTTTACGAATAAAAGCACACACCACACGTCCCAGCACTGCTGTTTTATCAAAAGCACAGATGTCGATAACCATCTGTCAGCCGTCAGATTTTGTTGCTGCCAGGTGTAAAAAAAGTCGGATATTTGGATATTTTTCTGGTGATTGCTGGTAGAACTTGAGTAAAATAGTACTTTTGACACAGACTATCTAACAGTTGTAGTTTTTTCGGCAATTATTTTTGTAAAATCATAAATTACCACGGCTTGGTATAGAAAAACAAAACAACTGACACAATTGACGACTGCCTACAAGAAAATTTCACAAAACAAACAAAATTGAATTGAAATATTATCTTCCGAATAGTTTCTCAGTATGTATCTGACAGCTGACACTGGCAAAAATAATCTCAAAAGAGACAAAAGCCTTAAAAAAAGAAGAAGAGAAGAAGTTGATTTGTTTACCTTACCTCTCACATTAGTCAGTCGGTTCTCTTTCTTTTTATAATATTTTAAACGTTTTTGCGTACCTACTCTACTACGGACGGTGCATATCAATGGTGTATATATTTTGGTTTATTTATTAAATTATAGTTTATACGATACAAGTGATTTTGTGCTTTCAAAATGGAAGAGATCCACAGGAGGGCTATCCAGAGCAATTTCGTTTCATTGGTAGACACCACTGATCTCGATTACATGGTTACAGCTCTTTATGAAAGAGGAGTATTTTCTGAACAGATGATTGAACCTTATAAAGTGAGTACCTATCTATCACAGGTATATAACTACCTGCCGTTCACCAGTGATGTGCTCATCAATATTTTCTTCATTACAATAATATTATATTACTTTGTTGACCTATATTTATTCTCCTTGTCAAAAATAATATTAAAAACCTGCTCTTGTGTACCGACCGACATGCTACACTGCTAATGCTAGCACCAGCCAGTGAGCTTACACCACACAGAATGGCCTTATATATTGTTGATGACTCATAGTTCTTTTCTTAGTTTCCCTAAAAATTAACAACATGCTCTTTATTCCAATGACAATTATATTGAAAAGCAGATATCCTATGAAGTCCATGGAAATATTTTAGGATACATCAGTTCCCCCACGAGAAAGGAAACGCAAGCTTTATCTGAACTTAATGCTCAGAGGCCCCCAGGCATTCGGCAACCTGCTTGAAGTGCTTAGGGAAAGTGGATATTGGAACCTGGTCCGGGAACTAGACCCTAACAGCTCGTTGCAACTGCGTCCGCACCAAAATACTAATGAAGCAAGCAAGTACTCTTTCACCAACTTTTGCACAATGCACATCCAAAAATACAGAAGTTGTATATTATGTATGCAATTTATTTCTTACTAACAGACTTGGTATTTATTTGCATTAAGCATAGGAAAGGGTGTTATGTAGAAAATGTAACAATGTGCCTAAATATTTTTTTTAAATTAGGTACCTACTAAACCAATAAAATATTCCATATTGCACAGCTCTAATAATAATGTAAAATGTTTTAGAACCCAAGCCAACTGTACCAAATGCAGACACATTCATCAGCATCAGTGAAGAGAGACACAAGACTAAATCAGAAACTGAGTCTCCCAGAAGTAAGTGCTTCAATATAAAATAAGATCAGGATTTGTCCCCATATGAATCTGATGGATGAACCATTGAGATCATGATCAATATTCTAACAATATTCTAACTTGATATTACATCAGCCACCTATTTACCACATTTATAACGAGCAATTCTTGTATATATACAGGGTGTCCCAAAAAGTAGTGTCAAGCGAAAGTCCATAGGTAGAACACACCTTGGGGTACCCGAATCACCCCCATGTATGTTCCGCGATTTTCTATAGTTTTCGAGTTATGAATTTTTTTCCGAATTTTTGAAAATTTACGACTTGAACAACTTAAAAAGTTCTTTAAAAAAAAGTAGAAAACTATATGGCTGGAATAATAATGGCTGGAATCTCAATACTTTTTTACTTCTTCTCTTATTGTTTCGTGGTAGTTTTGGCGGCAATCCCGATATTTATTTTAAGTTTTGAAAAATATTTTGAAGAAAAATGGGTAAAAATAAAAGTTGCGATCCAACACTACGAAAAATTATCATGAAGTTTGTTGTCGAGCATGGTTGGCCATACCGAAGGATAGCAGAACATTTAAATTGTTCAAAAACTATGGTATACAATGCAGTGCAACATGTCAGACGCAATAACACAGATTTAAATGTGCCCAGAACAAAAAGATCGAGAAAAACAACTCCGCAAGAAGATAGAATGATAGCCAGGTTAGCTAAGAAAGATCCGTTTCTAGGCTCTATTTTAATTAAACACGAAGTGTTTGGGACAGACGAAAGAGCTGGTGTCTCAGCTAGGACCGTTCGACGACGTCTGGTAGAAGCAGGGTTGTTCGGAAGAGTGGCTCGCAAAGTACCGTTGTTGAAGAAAGAACATAGAAATGCTCGTTTGGCGTTTGCACGTAATATGGACATTGGACCTACGCCCAATGGCAACATGTATTATTCTCTGACGAGACCAAGGTTAATTTGATTTCTTCAGATGGAAGGCAATACGTACGGCGTCCAGTAAAAGCGGAAATGAATCCAAGATTCACAAAAAAGCAGGTGAAACATGGCGGTGGAAACATTAAAATGTGGGGTTCATTTTCTGGACGTGGAGTGGGACCTGTGAGGAAAGTTCAGGGTAACTTAGACCAACATCAATACAAGGCAATATTGGAGGAAACGATGCTTCCCTATGCTGAGGAGCATCTCCCTATTATATGGACGTTTCAGCATGATAACGACCCAAAACATACCGCCCGTTCAGTCAAGTCGTTTCTTACCAGTCAGTCAGTATCGGTGCTAGATTGGCCAGCAAATAGCCCGGACCTTAACCCAATCGAGCACCTTTGGCACGAAATCAAGAAAAAAGTAGCCACTTATCGTACCACAACTTTAGATGAACTTAATGAAGCTTTTTGTGAGGCATGGGCAAACATTCCTGTCGAAACATGCCAGAAACTGATAATGTCTATGCCACATCGGTGTCAAGCGGTAATTACTAACAAAGGTTTTGCTACTGGGTACTGATTTTACACGTAATAAAATGGAGCTGTTAAAGATATTATAATACTGCAGATTATTAGTTTTGTTTAACTCTATTTTTCATTATAGTTTACTGTCCTAAATTAAATGTCCAGCTACAGAATTATACCTTAAAATTGAATACATGTTCAACCTTTGATATTAAATACTTTTTTCTATTTATTTATTCTTTTATTTACAGCCATTTAAAGCATAATAATCGGACCAAATTATGCAAACAATAGTTACTGAGAAATCAATAGGGTTTTATATTTGTATGTACATAACCGGTTATTGTTCTTCACTATCTTGCATGTCCCTAATTAGTTGACCACGACTGTATATAATCGGAATCTCGGAAACGGCTCTAGCGATTTTCATGAAATTTAGTGTGCAGGGGGTTTCGGGGGCGATAAATCGATCTAGCTAGGTTTAATTTTTAGAAAACGTCGTTTACCCCAAAAAAACGAGCAAAGCTTGGTCACCCAGGTACTGTAATATTAGTAGGGCTATTTAGAGTAAAATAAATAGTTTAGTTTTAAATAAGAGCCATAGTTACAAACCATACGCTAGAGCAGTTAGAGCTGTCATCTTAGCCATTATTTTAATAAGTGATGTTATCTTTCCCTAGATGTTTCAGCCATAGTGAACGGAGCAGAGTCTACTACTACCAACAACAATGAAAATGTATTGCCCTTTACTGTGAAGAAGTCTACTAGGTTCATTGAGGACAATGAGAGCAAAGGTATTTAAGGCTACAGTGCACTATTTGCATAATTATGCAGCACATGTACATAGACACACAGAGTACATCTGGCAAAAAGTGGGCATGTCACATCATATCTAATCATTTTCTGGTAGAGAAGGTACAGGATGTGGTCACCGCAAACTGATAGAAGCCAAATACCTACTGATTTGAAGAATATTCAAAATATTCGAAAACTAGTCATGTCAACATACCCACCAACTGCTTCTTCTTCACTCTGCTTCATCAAGTCGACAAAATTCAAGATACTATTTTTTATTCGCATTTTAGGTAGGGTCGACGATTTTACTTATTAGATACTCAGTAGGTATTGTAACTTTTCAGATATAAAGCCTTACAGAACACGAGGAAAGAAAAGAGGCGTGATACTTCTCTTCACGTACGTTTCCTTCGAGCATAACATCGAGTCGTACCGCAACGGTGTCGACGTGGACTGCAAGAACCTGAAGTACCTGTTCCAGGAGCTGGGCTTCAGCGTGCTCGCCTACATGGACCTCACCTTAGAGGCAAGCGGTTTTGATAAATATTTTGTCAATTTTAGGTGCAAGTTTTGTAAATTGTAGTGTGTTCATTAGTTATTCGTTAACAGGAGACGAAGACGACCCTGAGCATGCTCTCGGGGGTGCTGGTGGAGTGCGAGAGCGTGTTCGTGGTGGTGTCGTCGCACGGGCACGAGCGCGCGCGCTCCTCCGACACGGACGTGCGCTGCAGCGACGGCGGCCTGCTGTCCCTGCGCGAGCTCATCTCCTACTTCAGCAACCAGCGCCTGCCGCACCTGGCGCACGTGCCCAAGGTCTTCGTGTTCCAGATGTGCAGGTGCTAACGACCTCGGCGACTGAGCATTCGCAGACATTTCACACAGCGCCATCTAGCCTTAAACTGAGCAAAGCTTGTGCTATGAAAATGTAATTATTAATATTTACTTCGACGTGTTCTAGAGGCGAGAACACGGATTACGTGTGGTCGGAGGACCTGCCGCGGCCGGCGCACCTGCGCATGCCGGACACGGACGGCACGCCCGAGCCGCCCGGCGCCGCGCCCGCGCCCGCGCCGCGCCCCAGGCCCGCCCTCAAGCGCAAGTCGCTCTACTCCAACATTCTCATCGCGCAATCCACCTTGCCAGGTCAGCTTTCACAGCTTAAGGAGATCATTAAGTGTAGAACCGAAACTAGTCAGCCTTGTTTGTTCGTAATCGGCTAGCTGAGACGACTTTCGCTGGCATAGCCGGCTCTTACGAGTACATTTGTGCACCGCAGGGTTCGTATCCCACCGCGACGAGAAGCTGGGCTCTTGGTACATCCAGGTGCTGTGCGAGGTGTTCGCCGAGCACGCGCACGACACGCACGTGGACGAACTGTTCACGCTGGTGGACAAGCGGCTCGACGAGCGGTTCAAGATCCAGACCTCCTCCGTCGACCGCTGGGGGTTCAACCAGCGCCTCTACCTGCACCCGGGGCTGCACGAGTGACCACGGTGCCGAAACTACATGTGCACGGTCGAAAACTATTCGTTTTTGGAAGATAAGAAATGTTTGTGAACAATCTAGTGAGTTTGTAGCCCGTCCACGAGTGTGGGAACTGAGTAAGCGTTTGTCTGGCCAGTTTTAGTGAAGTCACTGTCGCAAAATGATGCCTAAGGACTGATATATGTATATCATATAAGAATGATTTGTGAGCGGAGCATGCTAATAGCATGGCAATATTTTTGTACTAGTTTTAAGTTATATAATGACGTGGCGCTACCGTGCCGTGACCCAAACGTTGTAGAACCTATTTTAAAATGTCTTCCGAGGAGGGTGTATGAAATATAATTTAAATTGAATGTAATCAAATGGTGCTACGAGACTGAATCAATTGTGATGCATCTATATTTCACCGTTGATTGGTAGAGATAGAGTTACTCACTTCTCTACATTCCAATTTTTATTGTAAGTAATTAATTAATTGTTTCGTATTTACTTCAAGTTTTTCCAATCAAGAAGTGCAAGATTATGAGGTGTAAGTGCCACCAGATGTTTGTGAAAATAATTCGTTTATAATAAATCAAGGGTAAAGTGTCGGAAAATTGTGACCTTATAAGAAAGCTCACAATATAACACTAACATGACTAGAGCTACACAGATTGTCCCACTGCAGCCAAGTATAAAATGCTAGAAAAAAGAGAGTGAAACCTTTGAATACAGACTCTTTAGTCTGTATTGTCCCACTGGTCGAAGTAATAATAATGACTAGAGCATAATTACATTTTGAAGTACCCAAGACATGCATCATACTACACAGTCAGGGTATGATACATAGTATCTTGTTAACTTGGCTATAATTGGCATTTAGAGCCTTAGGTATTAACTAGCCAAGCTAACAAGGAACATTTTAAGTATTTTGAAGAAAGACTAACAATCATATTAAAATGTATAGGTTTAAATTTTACGATCTTGTATGAAATAAATAAAAAAATGTGTAACAATGCAGATGACATTTACTTTCTTTTAGTAAAAATAGACAATAATTTTAGATACAACTAGCCACTCTTGAAACGGTATTATCATTACTGCACCAATATTGATCCTTATACATGCAACTAATAGTGGTCTGGCTGGAGCCCCGTCCCCTAGGCTGGATACCCAACTGGGGTAGCCTCAGCATGCAGCGGTATTGCACCGTTAACATTGTTTGTAGTAATGTAATATGTATGAGAGTTTGTAATCTACAGCACGTATAATATTATTTCAGAAGCTCGTACAAATTGTAATCATGTTACATTGACTGTAACATAATCATCACAAGTTTTTAGTTCAGTTAACATTTCTACTTAAAACTTACATCATTAGAACAGCTACAGTACAGTACATTGTTTACAAGGGAATGGAAAACTGAAATATGGAAGAGTTAAGAACTGACCCTAAATATGTTTGAGCAAAGCAGGATGATTATAAGAAACTCATAATTTACTAATGTTAATGGGTACTTACTTTCATGCCCTGAAATGGAAAGTTATTATAGGAATATAATTAAATAACTGTTTGTTTGTTTAATTAAAATAGAACAAAACATTTGTTATGTTTAATTAGGACAAATAGATTTAGGAATATAAATATTTTCATGGTATCAAGAAGTTACTGGATCAGATGATAAAATAAATGCTCATGTTAACACCACAAAGCCAACTAAGCGGTACAGTTTCTGTACTCGTTCATGTAGCTAGGGGCTAGTCCCGACCTCACCGGAGCTATCGGTCCGACACGGTGACTAGGAGCGCGCTCAGCTTGCTCAGGTTCAGCCACTGATGGACGGAGTGCTGCGGGGTCGTCCGCTTCCGCCCGCCGTAGCCGTCGCACCTACCTTCGCGCGGCAATGCAGCTCCCACGATAGTGGTCCGGGTGAGGTCCGCGTACTGCGCGACTCGCTCCAGCCACCGCTGCACGGGGCTCAGCAGCGTGCTCCTGTACAGCTCGCCGAGCGCCGGGGCCGCCGCGCCCCAGAGCCCCGGCTCCGCGCCGCGGACCCGCGCCGACCCCGGCGCCGCGGCCTCGCGTCGCATCCATTCGGCGCAGCGTTCGAGTCGCTCGGTCGCTTCGAGCTCGCCGGCGAACGCGTCGATCGCGAACTCCGCCGTTCGGTTGTTGAGGAACGTAGGAGGCGCAGATTCGTACGCGGTCGGAGAGATGATCGCATCGAGGGCGGCGAGGTCGGCGGCGCGGCCGGCCAGCAGGCGCAGCGCGTGCGCGGCGCCCAGCAGCGCGGCCAGCGCGGCGCCCAGCGCCAGGCAGGCGGCGCTCACGGCGCGCAGCAGCTCGGCGGCGCGCGCGCTGTCGCACGCCGCCGTCAGGTCCGAGTACGTGAAGAAGCCCCGCGCCCTCGCCTGCCTGAGAGCCACCTGTCGCTCGAGCCTCGACAGGCCCGCTTCGAATGTCTCTTCGTTCACGAAAATGTTCCAGTCCTGAGATATCATTTGTAAATGAGAAGTTGCGACCTATTAACGAAGGTGGGACGTGAGAGCGAAAATAAGATGCGGTTTCGGTCTCGCGTCGTTTGGTTGAAATCAAAATAATGGATGAACCATCTCGTTCGGTAACTTACTATAGCGTTGAGGAATTGCAGTTCGAGTTTATTGAGTTGCTTGACGTCCATCCCTCCGGAGGTGGCCCACTCCGAGCTGATCACTTCGTCGTCCTCGCCATCGTCTTGCAGGAATTTGTTGCCCACCATCTAAAATAAAAGTAAATTAGAAAATAATCCATACAGCACATCTTTCCTGCCTTGTACTTTTATAAACAGCAAATACAACACAACACATACAAGATAAATGTTACCCTTTAATCGCCTATCGCGAACTAAGTCTATTTATAATTTTCATTAGTGGTTTTTACTTTCTAGATATTTTCTGTAATATTCACTTCATAGATGAGTTTTTACAGAGCTGAATTTGAATAACATCGCATCGTCGTTAAGGCGATTTTATGCGGTAAGTATTAATTAATCAGTGCTTTATTTTGATCTAAATTGATGTAATAGAAAAAATCAATGGGCAGTGTCGAATTACCAAGGATATGAGGAAGAGATCGTGCGGAGCAGCGTGCAGGAGGTAGTCGGGGCTGCAGGCGTTGAGCCGCTCCAGGTAGAGCAGCGCCAGCACGAGCGCGCAGGGCGACACGCAGGCGCCGCGGGCCACGCGCGCCGCCGCGTCCGCGTGCAGGCGCCGCAGCGAGCGCCCGCGCTGCGTCTCCGACCACACGGAGCATGATATCTCTGCAACACCACGCCCACTAACTGTACACCACGGCTTCTATGTCACTCCAGCACTATTCAGCCAAGTCCAACTCTACTTGCAATCTCGCCTGTACATTGTAATTATAATATTGTTCAACAAAACCCATCCTACCAAATCCATATTACCTAATACTTAAGTATTTATACTTTTTCAAATAACTACTATAAAGATTATTCAATAAAATAAAATCTTACAAGAATTTGATATAGTTTTTTGTTAAGTTCTGGTCTTTGTTGTATCCTATTAGATCATTATTGTCTTAGACTGGCAGGTTGATATGCAATGATTCATGAACCAATAAGTTTTCGAAGAATAAGCTATCACTACTTTAGTAGCAAAAATCGAGCCAGCTTTTTTGCTGTTACAATTTATGTGGTTAACCCTGAATCAGCATTATGTGTATACTAGAATATGAAACAAAACAATCTATGTTCTTAAAATTGGGAAGTTCATATTTTGGATTTTTGTTTTAAAGCTTATGCCAGTAGCATAAGCTTTAAGCGCATGTACAGTCCCATGCACCGCCCCTCTCCATACCTCCAATTGCTCCCGAAAAACGATACTGTGCAGCGCCTGCGGCTAACTTCACGAATGCCTCAACTCGTTGGGCCAACTGTACATGCTTATTTGAAGTCGTCAAAGTTGTCTTCTCAAAAGTTGTACAATACTCACCAGTAACAGGAAGGCTAAGGCAAGGCAATGTTGGTAGGTGTCCATAGTACAAGGTCTTCGTGATGCGCTTCAGAAATTCCTTATGATCTCCCATAGTCTACAATAACAACAAAATATATATAAATTTCATCACTATATAGGTTAGTACTAAGATTTTTAACTATCCAATCCTATATTTTTTATATACAACAGTTACTTTAACTCTTTTCTTTGTTACCTTTTACTGCTGCCAGCCAGAGAAAAAGTATAAAAAACTGTACGTAAACAAGCTGCTGGCAATAGTAACAGAGTGCCACCTATAAAATATAACGTATAGATGTCTAAAACTTTATGTAGTAACAACACAGTAAATAAGCATAATAATAAACAATGCCAAATGTAAGGGATGAGACTGTCTAGTGTCTAACCAAAACACAAAATGTGTACCTGCCTACATACAACATCGACGGTAGATTAATATTATAAAGAGGAAAGATTTAATTGTTTGTTTGCATTGAATAGGCTCCGAAACTACTGGACCGATTTGAAAAATTCTTTCACCAATGTGTAGAATGAACTTTCAGGATGAACATAAGACTATATTTTATGTAGGTACTTCGCGGGCGACGCCGCGAGCGGAAGCTAGTAAGTAATATAGGTGGCCACGACCACGATCAGTGACCGTAACGTCCAGGTTATCGTAAACTCAGCACGTTCCGCACACTTGGCTCAAACTGACAATTTTGTAGTCGTCATGTCGTGTCGCCCGATGATAGTTCAGTACCTACATAAGCAAGCAGGTGGTTCAATGTTAAATAGCATCTTAATTCGAGTTACTGCGACTTATGGTACATACGAGAGGTTTTTCTATGTGACACGACATGATGACCTTATTCCTCACCTTGATCTTGGTCCGGGAGCCTTCTCTTCTCCTCTTTGAAATGTTCGACATATTCACGTTAATTAAAATTCCTTTTAATGTATTTGCGATACAAATAGAAGACAATGATCAATGCCCAAGAATATACATGTGCTATGCACTGCACTGCACTGCACGCACTGTGCGTAGTGTGCGTGTTGCGTGCTCAGAGTAAAGATAAAGTTGCGTGCAGTCACAGGCAGTCACTCACAATTAAAGAGAATTTAATCACTACAACAAAACAATCACAATGACTGACACTGACAGTGCCAGTGCTTGCAACTTGACTTGACCACAGCTGTAAAATATATCTAAAAAAAAAAGAAGTCGGACAGGTGGGGTAGACTACCTATGGTAGTGGTAGGTTTATCTTTACTCTGAGGGGTAGACTCTCGGTAGACTCCAAGAACCCGGGTGTTGGGTTTATATTTGAATGGCTGATTTGAAGACCGCTACATTCCCGCCAAAATGAGCTTGCCTACCGCCCGACCAATAAATACACGGTCGGGAGTTTCCGGGCGCTGCCGTCAATCCGGCGTAAGCGCCACTGTCCTGCAACTTCGAGAAAATAACGCGCGCAGCTCTCGAACTTTATTGAAAATAAATACAAAACTCTGTCTAATGTTGTGTAAACTACCTAAATTCGATAATACTAGTGCCTGTGAGTCTTCAGCAGTGTTATTACGTCCCGGGACCTGCTCTGGCTGTGGAATTGCGACGGTGAGTCTTCAAAGTCTATCACGCCATTACGATTTCTAAAAATTCAAACTTTAAAAGCTATCGAACCATACATTTTGGTCATTCCGAGCCAGGATTATCCAGTTACGATATCAATACAACTAAATCTAGCTATTTACAAGTATTTATTGGTATAATTCTTATTGTATTTCGTCTATTTTGCTAGCCGGTAGGTTCACACACCGGTAGGTACGTATCATAATTTTCACTCACAAACTTGCTAATATCTCGGTAGTTACACAAGTTACAAGTCTCAAACCTTTTCTAAAATCATTTTTATATGTTCTATGTCCTAATCCAACGTTTATTTTAAGTCATAACTCAACAATTCGAATTCTCAATTTCATTATTCCTTTACGTAAAATTACGCCGACGCGGTCCGGCCGCCATTGAAATTTGCCGTGTGCGTAATATTGTTATTTACCGTGTGACAATATGCCTCCTAAACTTGACTCTGAGCAAATTGAGGAGTTCGATAAGTTGGTACAACCACATATTGCCACAAAAGAGATGTGTTTTATGAGATTGCAAACTTTGTACCAAGTTTCTCTAGGTGTTCATGACAAACCCGAGTTGCTAGGCGAATTCAATGTCCGTTTGAGTGAATTGCAAGGTTGGCGTGACAAGTTCGAACAAAGTATACTTAATATCACACTATTAAAAAGGAAGTTTTATCCTGAGTATGTACCTTCATACAAAGAGATTGAGAGTTTTGACCAAATTTATTATTATATTCGCAATGTTTCAAACAATCTGAACATAGACACGAAACAAAATAGAACGGACACAAAGTCGGACGGCAACTGTGTTAAACCAAGATTACCTAAACTGGAACTGTTTCCTTTTGACAGTAAACTTGAAAACTGGCCTACCTTTCGTGATACGTTTTCTAGCCTGATTCACAATAACAAACAAATAGCGAATATCGAGAAGTTTTACTATTTGTTATCGGCGGTTAGCGGGTCCGCTCTGGTCATTGTAAAGTCTATGCCGGTTACATCGGATAACTATCAGATAGTTTGGAGCGCTTTGGTGAAACGATATGAAAATAAGCGCGCATTAGCGACTACCTATCTCGACAAACTGTTTAACTTTAAACCTTTGGCAAACGAGTCTATCTCTGGACTTAATGGATTCTTACAGACATTTCAAGAAAACATTAAAGCGCTCCAGCTGCTTGGTATCAAAGATTTGTCGGGATTTTTATTGTTCTATGTTGCATTGCGTAACCTTGACCCGGTCACTAGGCGCGAGTTAGAGCGTGAGTTGGGGCAAGATGAGCTACCTAATTATGACGAACTGATAACTTTTATCGAAAGACATGTGCGCGTTCTCGAGATGTCAGAGTGTACGACAAACTCCACTGCTACGAAAAGTGTACCGAACACTCGAGGTCAGTCAAAGGTCAACCAGCCTACCACTGGTTCAAAATCAAATAATTCAAACTCGCAGCGACCAACCCTGTCGTCTGCTGTTGTCAATGCGGACCCTCCTGTAAAATCTAATAAATCCATGGAGTGTTTGTATTGTAAAAAAGCTCATTCTATTTATCGATGCAGTGACTACACCGACCTGACCCCGGCACAGCGTCGCGACAAAATCAAACAATTAAATCTGTGCGAAAATTGTTTACGGAACCATTCTGTCGCCGACTGTACGTCCAAGGGACTTTGTACGATCTGCAAAAAGAAGCATCATCATACATTGCATTTAGACTCTGTACCGAATTCGAGTTCTAGTGCCGCCGTGGCATTGACGTGCTCAGCTAATTTAACAGTGTTGCTCGGTACCGCGGTTATTCACGTCGCAGATTGTTGGGGCCAGTACCAAACCGTACGTGCTATAATTGATAGCGGCGCTATGTCGAGCTATATTACTCAAGATTGTGCTAAACGTCTAGGGCTGTCGCGACGTAAATGTAACTTTGAGCCCATCGGTCTAGGTGGTAATCCAGTGCGGGAGTTCGGCTTAACTACGTGTAATATTAAGCCGCGACACTGTGCTAGTCCGGTTTTATCTACCGATGCGGTAATTGTATCCAACATTGCAGGTAACCTACCTACAATGCCTCTATGTGATAGGACTATTGTCCAGTTCCAACATCTGGTGTTGGCCGACCCGGCCTACTATACGCCCGCGCCAATCGACCTACTGATAGCAGGTGATCTTTTCCCGTATATCTATGACGGTGAAAAAATCCTTCCGCGCGAACGTGGCTTGCCTGTTGCGATGAGTTCGATATTTGGGTACGTCATTCTAGGTCAAACCGAACTCGATCGATCTCAACACGCCGATGTCTCACTCTTTGCTGACGCTGGTAGGGATAGTACTTTTTGTGGTTTTTCCATGAGTCTTGATCAAATAATGCACTCTTTCTGGGAGGTCGAAAACGTACCGTCTGAGGTACTCCGCTTCAGCCCTGACGAAGAGCTAGCGGAGTGTTTGTTTGCAAAGGATCATCGACGTGATGACACGGGTAGGTATGTAGTTAAATATCCATGTCGACCCTCCGTTGAACTCGGCGACTCGAGTCAAATGGCAACTCGTCGACTTCTCAACTTAGAGTCAAAGCTAGAACGGGAGCCCGAGTTAAAAACTGAATATCATAAGTTTATGCGTGAATATGAGAACCTCGGTCATATGACTTGTCTTGGTGATGTCCAGAACGTGGATTCGAAATATATCATCCCGCATTTCTGCATTGTCAAACCATCAAGTACCACAACGTCTCATAGGGTAGTATTTGATGCCTCTGGGAAAACGTCGAATAATATGTCGCTCAATTCACTAGTACTACCGGGTCCTAAACTTCAAGCTGATATTAATAAACTATTAATCAACTTTCGTCTGCATGAAATATGCCTTTCTGCAGATGTTTGCAAAATGTTCAGAATGATACTCTTGGAACAGGATCAACGACCTTTCCAACATATTCTATGGCGCTACTCTTCGGATCAACCGATTCAAAAATACGCTCTGAACACTTTGACGTATGGCGTTGCTAGTTGCCCATATTTGGCCATTAAGGTGCTGCACACTTTAGCGAACGACGAAGCGGACAAATTTCCAAAAGCCGCTCCTATTTTGAAAACGGCATTTTTTATGGATGATCTTTTGTGGTCCGTTTCTACTGTAGACGAAGCGCTCGAACTTCAAAAAGAGCTCATAGAGTTGCTGAAGGCTGGTGGCTTCGTTCTCCGCAAGTGGTCAAGCAACTGCCCACAAGTGATCGAGCATTTGGATGAGACTCATCGCGAAACACCGGTTGCATTTGACGATGAAACAAATTTGTCCATCAAGGTGCTTGGTCTCCAGTGGCTGCCAAACTTTGATGCATTTTCTTTTGCTACCACACCGCACAACCCAGTAGTTTCAAAACGAACGGTCTTGTCCCAGATAGGTAGACAGTTTGATCCATTGGGTTTTGTAGCTCCGTGTGTTTTTTATGCCAAGTGTTTCATGCAAGAACTTTGGGCTCGTCAACTTGATTGGGACCAACGTTTACCGTCAGATCTTGAATCTCAATGGCAGACATATGTCAATGAACTTCCGTTGTTGTCAAATATAAAACACGATCGGCATGTCAAGGTAGTACGCCATACCTATTGTCAGATATTAGGTTTCTGTGACGCCTCCACTCTTGGTTACGCCGCGGTTGTTTACCTTAGGTCAAAGAACGCGGATGGTGAGACTAAGGTCAGTCTAGTCATTGCTAAATCAAAAGTAGCACCATTAAAGACTGTCACCATTCCACGACTGGAACTCATGGCTGCACATTTGCTATCAAAACTTGTGAAATATGTCCAATCAATTCTGCATAATCGACTTGAGGTCAACGAGACTTTGTTGTTCACTGATTCTTCCGTCGTTCTAGCATGGCTCAATACGCCGAGCCACACGCTTAAGACATTTGTGTCCACACGAGTGTCCAAGATCAATGAAAGTGTGTCCAACAGATGCTGGTATCACGTTAGTGGAGTGTCTAATCCAGCTGATGTATGCTCTCGTGGCGCGTTGCCATCCGCACTACTAGCGACTCATGAATGGCTCAACGGGCCTGACTGGCTCAACCTAGACCAGTCACAGTGGCCGATAAAGACCATGAATGAATTTCGCGATTGCACGCCTCCAGAACTCAAGTGTCCTAAGACTGTCCTCGTTTGTACTGAGATCGACTCGGCTGAGCCACTCTATAGTCTCACCGAAAAATATTAAAGTTTCGCCAAGTTACTCAACGTTGTAGCTCGATGCTATCAGTTCATTCGTCATTGCAGATCGGCTGTTCGTAATCGTAGTTTGCTCTCTGTCACTGATATCAGAAAGGCTCATGATATTTTAGTAAAATCAGTTCAGCGGCATCACTTCTCAAGTGATATTGCGAGCTTAACTAAGGACGGTAATTGCAGTCAATCCTTGAGAAAGCTCAACCCTTTCATAGATTCGCACTATTTCCTCAGGGTGGGGGGTCGACTTTCCCAATCGGATTTAACCTATGACAAAAGACATCCGCTACTGCTCCCAAAAAAGTCTAACTTCACTAACATCTTGATTGATCATTTTCACAAAATTTATTTGCACGTGGGTCCACGTACCCTTCAAAGTTTAATCATCCAAAAATATTGGATAATATCAGCGCGTAGCGCCATTCGATCACGTACAATCAAATGTATATCTTGCTTCAGGGCGTCTCCCACAAATCGACAACCCCTAATGGGCGATCTGCCTAAATTTCGCTCGCAAGATGTCCATGCTTTCCACACCGTTGGAGTAGATATAGGAGGACCTTTTTCTACCAAAGAGTCAACTCGTAGAAACGCTCACGTATCCAAATCTTATTTGTGCGTCTTTGTGTGTTGTGCCACACGAGCGGTACACTTAGAAGTCTTGTCTGCTCTCAGCACAGAGTGTTTTCTCGCATGTTTCGACCGTTTCACGGCAAGAAGGGGTTTATGCCACTCCATTATATCTGATAATGGTACTAATTTTGTCTCAGCTGGCAAACAGCTGAAGGAAATAACAGACTTTCTCAATACAAATTCAGACAATCTGTCTAACGGATTTGTTTTTCGTGGAGTAAAATGGAGGCACAATCCGCCGACTGGAAGTAATTTCGGTGGTATTTATGAGTCCGTAATCAAGTCTGCTAAGGCGCACCTGAAACGTACAGCAGGTTCTAGAGTCTTATCGTTTGAGGAACTTTCTACGCTCTTTTCGCGAGCTGAAGCTGTGCTCAATTCAAGGCCCCTCTGTGCTTTATCCAGCGATCCTAATGAGTTTGAAGTTCTGACTCCTTCTCACTTCCTCATAGGTAGGGAACTCTTGTCAGTACCAGAGTACGATTTAACAGATTTGTCCACTTCTAGATTAAACCGTTGGCAGTACGTCCAACAAATGTCACAACAATTTTGGAAACTGTGGAAGCAAGATTACTTGCACACTTTACAACAACGTCAAAAGTGGTTTACCAACTGTCGTAACCTCAATATCGGTGATCTTGTGCTCATAAATTCAGACGCACCCACGTTAAAATGGCCCCTAGGCCGCGTTTCCAAATTGCACAGTGGCCCGGATGGCATCGTACGAGTAATTAGCGTTCGAAATTCTAATAATCACGAGTTTACTCGTCCGGTCTCTAAAGTAAGTCCTCTTCCGTTGGATAAGGACTCAGAATAGTTTAATAAAGCAATAAATTCAACAGTTTTATGCAAATATTATATGCATAGAACTTCTTTATTATATCTTAGTATTTTATTTTAACTTATACAGTCCACTATGTACACTACACTATATATTCAATTATTATACAGTCCACTACTCAAAATTTTCAACTACACTATACACTTTCAGATCTCAAAGTATATTTATAAATAACTATTTCAAGTTCCACTTGTCCTGGTATTGTAACTGGGAAATCCGAAGCGGATTTCAGTGGGGGGAAATGTTGGGTTTATATTTGAATGGCTGATTTGAAGACCGCTACATTCCCGCCAAAATGAGCTTGCCTACCGCCCGACCAATAAATACACGGTCGGGAGTTTCCGGGCGCTGCCGTCAATCCGGCGTAAGCGCCACTGTCCTGCAACTTCGAGAAAATAACGCGCGCAGCTCTCGAACTTTATTGAAAATAAATACAAAACTCTGTCTAATGTTGTGTAAACTACCTAAATTCGATAATACTAGTGCCTGTGAGTCTTCAGCAGTGTTATTACGTCCCGGGACCTGCTCTGGCTGTGGAATTGCGACGGTGAGTCTTCAAAGTCTATCACGCCATTACGATTTCTAAAAATTCAAACTTTAAAAGCTATCGAACCATACACCGGGCTTTATTGGAAAAATAACCACCAAAATTACGCAATAAAACTCAAAATAACACGAGAAAAAATATAAAAACTAGAAACACGTAGTTGTCAGTCAAATGCATCGCAGGAAATCCGTAAACACTATATATAATCTGATCTGAGCAAGGACTTTCTGTCTACTGACGTAGAACTACTACTAGTTACTCTCTGGTTTTTATATGTTTTCTCGGGTTATTTTGAGTTTTATTGCGTAATTTTGGTGGTTATTTTGCCAATAAAGCCCGGGTTCTTGACGCGAGTGTAAAGTATGTGAATTAGAGTGAATAGTTCTCTTCAAATTCCATCGGAGGAAATCCCGAAAATTTTCAACAAAACAGCCATCTTTTGTTTAAAATTGACTTGACTACTTGACTATGACTCTGTGACGTTGACAATACTTATAAATAAGTACACTTGACACTGGCAAAATTGTTCTCTAAGAGACAGATGCCATAATTGAAGAAGAAGAAGAAGAAGATAGAAAGTCCTTGGATCTGAGTGGTAAATTATACTATCTGTCACGCTAGCCAGCTATCATCTGTCAGTTATTTGAATCAGTCAGTTCAAATTAGCAGAACAAGGCATTTCGGGCCAAGGACGTTCAAAATGTCTTTGATTCGGGCATCGGGAATTTCACTGCATTTCAATTTCAATAGCAAAATTGCAAACAAAGCACAACTCTGTACTGCTGTCAGGTCCTGCTGGAATAGAAGCAGTAGCCATTAAAAAAAAATGTCAAAGTCAAGCAGTTGTGCTACGATCGATGTTACAATTTCGATAAATCGTATTGAAGTCATCAATACTTTGAGGATTTGATCGAATCCTTAGCTAAATTATAAATAGTTATCCATGTGGATGAAAACATGGGGCGGGGCGCGCTGGGGTTACGATCGCTAAGTGTACTTTAAAATAGTAGTAATTTTATGTCTTTACAATAGGACTAGTTGTGTTAATGCTAGAAATTTCGGTTTTCTCTTCAGAAATAAATATCTCAAAAGCCTTTGTACATAATTATCTAATAAAATAAATTGAAAAATAATATCTCGACTGTAATGTAGGTACCTACTTCATTCCTAGGCTCGGTAGATATACCTACTCAGATCTACTAAGATATTGAATTACCTACTTAAAACTTTAAAGATATCTAAAGGGGGTGGTCTGAGTTAATATAGTTCATAATTTTGACTTTAAATGGGCATGAAAATATATTACCTGATCGCAAGTGACAAAATAGTGTTCAATATTAAGAAAGTATTATGTAAATATGATTATAGTTATTTATTAATCGACAGATCGCTGGTAGTGCAGGGGTAGCACCCCTGCCAATCGATCCAAGTTCGTGGGTTCAAACCTGGTCGTGCACCAATGAGTCTTTCCATTCGAAAAAATTATGTGATTTGCAAGCACATAATCGTAATCGTTGTACATTTCAATATTTTGTATTGTCAAAAATCGAAATATCGATTGGGTTTTATCGATATGTATTGAACGAGAAGGCAGGCAAGGCAACGCTACGCTCGCTACGCTAGCAGCTCTAGCTTTTCATTTCAATCAGTCTCACTCACTGATCTTTATTTCGCTCGCGGCTCGGCTCGGGTCGCGAACATACCCAGCAGACTCAAGAGTAGTTATTCGAAAATAAAAACATTGCTAACAAAAACCAACTCCAATCGAAACAATAATTATGCTAAGTTCTAAGTAGTGATCACAATAACTATAGATAGACAGACCGTTTGAAAAAGAAGAAAGAAGTTTGGTGGCTTGTGTCGGTCGTTGATTTGATATTGATTTCTTTCGTAAATATAAAAAAAATACGTATGGATCAACTCTGAGCCTATTTTTTATGTGTTGCATAAACAAAAATGCCAGTTGTGAGCGGACATTAGTGATAATGTGGCCAGCAATATGAAAACTAAAAATTTCCTTCTGTTGTCGACGTCGGTGTTCATAATCAGTTTATTTCTGATAGTTTTCCACTCGCAGCCGCCGCAGTCCATTCAAAGTATCGTTACACAAACTCATCAGCACATCAAGGACTTCCAGGTAATTACACCCACATCATTTTTCACAGCTTAATCACAGCAGACTTGTAGCATGCTACTAAGTGGGTACATACTACCTAATATAATAATTTGTTTACCAAAATTTACAAACAGTAGTGTATAAGTATGTGCCTAAAATGATGACAGAAAAGTGTAAGCAATGCACTAAATTACATTGGGATAGGTTGATAAAAGGCTATGCTGAGTTGAAAGGACTGTTTGAAATGTATTCAAGGTTAGCCTGCAGGAAAGAAGTTTTAACTCCTCAGTTCTCTTGTGACTTAGATCTTTTAGGTCATCTAAAGGGGGTAGTCAGAGACATGCCCAAAAATGATAATTATTAGACATAATACCACATTTTGCACAGTGATTAGTATTCCGTACGTGACTGGCTGCAAGCCCCTTGCCACTTATAAGAATACTAATCTACGACACACACCTTTGCATTTTTAACTCTAGGGTATGCCGGTTTCCTCATGATTTCCTTCATCTTTTAAGTGCACTGGCTTTGCGCACAACAATTTTTCAAATAGAAAAACTCTATGGTGCACAACTAGGTTTGATCCCATGACCATCGGATCGCGAGGCTGGGGCGCTACCACTGCACCAGCAGTGCTCTTAATCAACAGTGATCTAATGTGGTGTTATATGATGTTCAGGCCTCTGTGTCGGTGCAGGAGAGCCTGCGCGACGTGCAGGAGTCGCAGGTGGCTGCGGAGGCGCGCTACGCGGCGCTGCTGGGCCTGGAGCCCGCGCCGGCGCGCTGGCGCAATACCACGCTGCCCGCGCTCGTGACGCACGCGCGCGGCGACCAGCACGCGCAGGCCGTGGGCTTCGTGCGCGACGCGGCGCGCCTGCCCTACAGCGTGCTGCTCTACGACCTGGGCTTGCAGCCCGCCTCGCTGCAGATCGTAAGCGACAGCCCAGCACGCCCGCATTAAATTATCGTTACGTAATCGCTGACCACCATGTATGTTACGACTTATACCGTGGTGGAGCCGTGGGTTTCGTAAATGAAGCGAGTTTCCTTTGCCGTGGTGGCCGGTAGAGCGTTGCCACCGGTTACTGTGAACCGTCATGTAGTTGTAGGCGGTCTAATTTTCCTTTGATTTGCTTACTTAAATAAATATTTGTTTGCAGATATCCAATTTCTGCAACTCGTCAAAGTGCGCCATCATTGAGTTCGACCTGAGCGTGTTCCCGTCGCACGTGAGCGACGAGACCATCCGCGCGTTCCGGCCGCTCATCATACAGGTACCTCGCCCGCCCGCTGCCTGAAGCTGTGTGACTAGTTCCAGTGACGAACGTAGCTAGCCGACGTGTGTCGCGAGTCAGGTGCTTAGGTAATGATCATAACTTAATTGGAATTATTTTACTATAAAAAACAATTCAGTGTCTAATCGCGCCATCACAAAGCGGCAAGACTTCCTGTGACCTTATCTAGAAGAGCCGAGGTTCGAGGTCGCAGCTAATAGTTAAAAAGAATGATGAACGAGTTTTGGCAACACGTAAGCAAGCAAGACACGTAAAATCTCGATATAATGTGTAGGTAGGTAGCACTTACATTATACACTCGTAAATACCTAACTGGCTCACTAAAGTTCTATTGTTAGGCCTTTGTTGTAAACGCTATCGAGCGCGTGCAGAGCGCCGCCGATTTTTTGTAATAACGATCATGTTATGATTTTTTGTAATAATGATCATGTTTCTATTGAGAAATATGCTGTAATTGTAAACCGTACGAAAACACTTTTAGTTTTCTCAAATGTTATTTTTGGGTAATGAAGAATTCCAATAAACGTAATCAATCTTAGCGAAAGCAGAGAATATTCTGTCAAATACAATACGAACAGTACGTTGTCGGTCGGGGCCCGAAATGAAACGTCCTATTGTGAAACAGCATTGATAGTCAATCTGCAGCCGACTCACCTTATCAGGGCTCTAATTGTATGAGTCAAACGCACAAAGGCAGGGCCCTTGTAATACGACCTACCTAATACTTTATTCTGTGCGTCACGTCGCACCTCTGCTCAGTAAGTACACGGGATGTACAAGATTTAATCATCACATCACGGATAATTGTAATTGTGGCTCAGCCGGGGCTGACCCACAATTTGTAAGGCCCCTGGGGCACTTTTAATTAGTTATACGAAGAGTGGGTGGATGAGAGCGGATAAGAAACGTAATGTAATCGGGAATCTCAATAGTACAATAATAGTTTGACCACTGACATAAATAGATTGGTATAATATTTATCATTTTAACAATTAACATTAGAACAATTGCACTTCGTGTCTTCGCTCGCGGTTTTGTAAAAACTAACTTCCCGCTTGCCTGGAATTTCTTTGTTACAAATATTAGCTCTAGAGTTAGTATGTGCGTTTATAGTCAGGCAATCAGTCGTCTAACGATTTAATATATTTAGATAGAGTAGATAGTGCTAGTGAGCCAGCCAACGCTTGAGATTACGAGTGCTTTAACGGCACATGAAGCACGCAGCCAGCCGAGGCGGCTGCGGCACTCCACTGCGACAAGTTATCAGTTTTGTTGATTAAGCTTGCAGTGTATTAATTATGTTAGGGGTGTGAGCAGTGCTCTAAATGTGCCTAAATGAAAACGACAAAAGGATATCAATAAATAATTGCATGAAAGTAACTTCGACAAAACAGTACCTACAGATATCATTCACTATCGACCACAAGGGGTATTGTATATCTTGATGGAAACTGAGTTAGCGCGGGCTGACGAGGGCAGAGCTACTAAAAATACATACCAGTTCAGAAAAAAAATATCACTATTGGTTTAAATTTTGTGGCCTCATTGGATTACATGAACCCTATAATAATAATAATAATCCTACAAATTGTCTTAGCACGAAGGCAGACTTAAATACTTTGAATTGCTTGAAGTTTACTAGGTATTATGTAGAGGCGGCTTATTGTGATGAGTCACGAGTGTGTACAGTATTACGCGGATGCGGCAGATAGGGCGGTATCGCGCCGCGTTTACACGCTCATTTCAAGTGTGATTGCATTTTGATTATCGCGCTGAGGCATGAGGAGGCCGTGTAGTGTTTACGTTGATAAGATGCTGTTTAGATACACTTGTACTTGGAGCTTAATTGATATACTGCTATTGCCCTTATAGACCTGTCTGGGTTGTTGTTGTTTTTTTTTAAATTATAATCAAGTAGGGACATATTATTTAGCTTTTATTTTCCTTCCGGATACGGTGGCTTTCGGCGATCAACAATTTATTATTTTCCTCATTTTATACATATTTCCCTCTACGTTACAGGTTCTCCAATTTACCTAAGTATATTATTAAAACCTATCATTTTATAATTTTCGTTCGGTTCCGTGAGAATACTATCGTGGTCATCGCCGGCTACGGGGCGCTGCGCTAAAGTGACCGAATCGTTCGCGCCCGTGCTCCATCGAGAGATAGGATGCCGCCTGTTGCAGCACGCGCTGAGCCGCGTGGGCGGCGTGGTGTTCGCGGCGCCGGCGCTGCGCTGGCGCGGCGGCGCGGCGGCGCTGGCGCGGCGCTGGCGGCGCGCGCGCGCGGGCGGCGTGCTGGCCTGGCCCCGCCGCGCCGCCGTCACGTCGCTCACGCACCCGCGCATGTTCCGGCACCTGCACGCGGCGCCGGACGACTTCCTGTTCGTGCAGATGGTGGACGCCGAGCGCCTGGTGCTGCGCGCCTCGGCGCCGGCCGCCGCGCTCATGCGCGCCTGGACGCGCTGCGCGCTCACGCTCGACTGCATCATGCCGCTGGGTACGCGCGCGTCCCTGCCGGAGGAGCGAAGCGCCCGATGCCCGCTCGATCGTCGAACCGAATCGACCTCCGTTTCCGCAGGTGCGCAGTCGGGCGGGTGCCGCTTCGACAAGAAGCCGCAGTACCGGTACTCGGGGTGCCACGAGCGCGACGCGTCCGCTCTCAGCATCCTGCTCGGGCAGCGCTCCGGCTTCGAGGAGTCGCAGTACGCGGCGCGCGACGAGCGCGACGACGAGTGGCGCCGCGTGTCGGACGCCGCGGCGCGCGCCGAGCTGGAGCTGCTGCTGCGCAACGCCACGGAGCGCGACACGCCCGCGCCGCGCACGGAGCGCGAGCCGGACGCGCTCTCGCTCGCGCCCGCGCACTGAACGCGCGCTGTCTCGCTTCTCCATATCGGGTGCCGAAGGAATGAAGGACGATCCCGGAGTGATTTTCGACCGATCGCATCTCCCCTCGAACGAGTCCGGGCGGGGCCTGCCGCCTCTCCGAAGTGCGGCGTCGCGCGACGACAGATAACTTATTTATTTAATCCGTGCAATCCGATGACCGCCGAGATTGCGCTCGCGCGCGATATTATGTATGATAGTAGATAATGTGTGATAGGTTTGTATCTATACAAGTCGAAACACAGTAGACAAGACAAAAGACAGTAGATTAGGTACGATACGTGAGTGAAAACTGGGAAACAATACTTATATTGATTATGAAACTTTACCCTTTTATGCTCCCTATATTTTCTTACACTTTGCCTTGTTTTACGGTATTACATTGTGTATACACGATATTCGATTTAATTTTTATAATACTGTACCTAACTTGTTATACATTACATCGCGCGGCTGTGCGCACGCGATAATAAATTGTGCTTTCTGTTAGAGATAAGATGCAGTTTGTTATAGCAGCTACGCAGCAGAGCTTTGAACTGTGAGCGACCGGATCGCGGCCGGGGAGTGATCGACACTCGGTTAACCGATAGATAAGTAGCATGTAAGCGACACAATTACCGTCATTTAGCACTACGTACGTACGTATTTCATTTAGCACTACGTACGTACGTATTTCATTTAGCACTACGTACGTACGTATTTCATTTAGCACTACGTACGTACGTATTTCATTTAGCACTACGTACGTACGTATTTCATTTTGGGTCCACAAAATTGTTTATTACATTTTATTGTTAAATTGTTTTAGAACTAAATTTGAAATTTTTTAGTAAGTATTTCTTTGAAGCCAAGCTGTTTTAATGTATTTTAAACATGTTAAGTGAACAGTTGGTTGTTCGACTTGTGATCATTGAGTAGATATTCAGCACGTGGACGTGTCTCGTCATCGTTGGAACTCGCAATACTCATTCGTTAGCTGTAGGTCACGTCACAAATTGAGGTGTGACTGAAGTGGCGTGAAAGGTGACTTACCTTATTATTTATTTTATTTTTATTGTCCTAAAATGTTTAATATCAAAGAACACAGCGGCAGAGAACACAGCATGCGTTCACAAGCGTATTGTGTACGCAAGCTGTGTTCTCTGCCGCTGTGCATTGCAGATTTTGTATAAGTAATTGAATGATGAAAACAGTGTATTCCAAAATGTTATTTTTAATGACACGACTGAAGGGTTGTGAGTCGAATATAATTTCGTCGGTCGGTTCTTAGTTCAATTAACTAGATAGTTTGTAAAGTACAATGTGATATACTTAAAGTGCGGAGTGGATGCGCGACTCGGTGAATGCATGTGCGTCCTGTCACTGTGCACTGTGCATTGCTGGACTGCCTTAGTTATAGATAATCCTCGCACGGTGTTTGTTATTTACGGATACTTGGCCATTAGTCACATTTAGTGAAGTGTCAGCACCACATTACGACGAAACTAAACGAAGCTGACGATCAGTAGTTCTTGTATAACTTTACACACTTACACGATAGTGATGTCCGACACAAACTGCCATATTTATAGGAACACTATCGATTCATCATGAGCATTATTAAAATTGGTCGCGCGGTTATGGATCTCAGTGTTATGTATAAGATAGCATATAATGACCAAATTGTATTATAATAATATTATAAATGCTTGCATTTTAAATCAAGTTCACTTCATGCGCTAGTGCTCGGTTGTCTCAATACCTAGGTAGGTATATAACGCAAATTATGGTTTTAAAATAATGAAATCTAGTCCTTATCGTACCAAATAGGAATAATCATTATTGAATAAATAAGGGATGGCTGTTTTGCAGAAAACTTAGTTAGCACGAAAAATTCATACAAATTAAATTACCCTATCACAATAAATGTGAACTGAGGTTGCAATATTACAATGTAAAGATTTCCATTATCAAACTGGCTTCCAAACACTACTGGAAGAGAAAAGCATTCTGACATTAAGAATGCTCCTGTTCTACCGGTTGTAAAACGCACACGAGTGCAAGAGAGCTGAGAGGCAAAGTACATAATGATAGAAAACAGATACATACGATTGTAAAGTAGAATAATTATTTAAATGCATCATAATAATCTCTCCGTGCTTCAGGAATTAGACGATCATTGTGATATTTTTGAATGTATAACATCGATTTTATAATAAAATCTACTGTTACAATAGAAATGAGAAGCTTGCGCTTTTATCTACAAAAACTTATAACTTTGTTTCATTGCGTAGGTAAGTGTTCAATCGTTAACTTCCTTTGTCATTTTTTTAGCTGCAGCTTCTACATTTGCATATCTGTGTATACCGAAAAGTGAGAGTTAACAATGATTAAAATTATTTCGAAATTATTCCTATGTTTTAATTTGTTATCACATTTTCCATATATTTTTTTTAAATATAATTGATAGCTCTTAACTCGGCGCGTAGATTATGACTTGGAATAACTCATAGGCTACTCTATAAACAGGTTGGTGTTATTAATAATATGGATAATCAATCGGATGTAGGTACCTTCACTTAAAAAATATAGGAACTAAAAGTACCGTACTAGATATACCTACAGATGGGAACGAAAACCAGTGAAATACTCTGCACTTTCTTACAATGAAAGAACTTCATAAATTCATTCTATATTTTAAAAATAATCACATTCCACAGAGTCACAATTATAAAACAAAAGTTGAATCTGATAAAATAAGTATAAGTACAATATTATTGCTTTGTAAATGATATTAAATGCCTATAATAGATTTATTTAATACAACTAGGTGATTGGCACTCTACTTAATACTGGTTGTGCCAAAGGCTTATGTCGACCTACAGTGATTGAGAATGATGATACCTTTTCACCATTTTTACATTCAACTTGAATCTAGCATTGAATAATGTAAACTTGAATGTTTGTGCGATTCAAATTTTAATTATTCCAATTCAAATTCAGTTTATTAAACTCAAAATAACATAACAGATAATAATTATCCAATGCGTTACAGAAGTGGGTACATATTGATTGATTGATCTCTTTTCTACTTTTGTGATTTGTGTCTCATAAACCGCACAATTAACAGGAACCATTTTCTTTACATATTATAACTAGGTAGGTACCTAATAATTTGAAATACAATTATATTATTTTGTCAATTTGTACTAATTAAGTTGTTATTTACATTAATCATTCACTGTGCAATGACTAGTATAGATAGTATGCAACATGTGCTTCCGAATCATTCGTAAATGCTAAAACTAAATTAAAAGCATCAATCAGATTAATTCGGTCTTTCTCAAGAACTCCGACCAACGAGAGAGCTGCCTTGGCAAGTTACGGTTGTATCGAATTGAAAAGTAACACGCCAGTAAACAAGATCTCCTTGTTACTACAAGGGTAGTACTACTAATGGTGTCACCCACCAGCTCTTTCGAACCAGTGTCATGAAAAGAGTAAAGTGCGCCTCGGAGAGTTCTTTGTTACTTTGTGTGATGTTATTGACTCCACAAAAGCATTACCTACTTGTTGCACGGCACGCTACCGCATTCTAAATCGAATTAAATAGTTATCAATGAATTACTAGAAATAATAATTATAAAGCAACCCTTCTGCATATTATACACACTACAAGGTGTTTGTGTATATATTTATTTACGTACACAAATACGATTCTCTAACATTGTGCCCTTTGTAACGTTCGTCTACAATATTGGTGTACCTATTGATATACCATCAGGTAGGTATACCTAATATACAATCTAATAAATAAGAGCCTTACAAACTGCGATAAAAAATATTTAAACAAAATACCACAATGTGATAATAATAAATATCTACACACATTTACATGTACACAATAACTAGGTAATATAGTTTTAATAGGTAGGTGCATCTGTTTTGTGTGACATAGGGAGGTGTGGCGCGGGTGTGGGCGGAACGCAACGAAGGCGAATTTTTATCATTGTTGAAAAAGTTTAAGAAAACAACATCAGACTTTACAAAGCGTCTGATGACATTTTTTAGAAATTGTATCTTTGTTTGAGGTGCTCCTGGAACAGATACATTAGTTATTCCATTATAAAGAATCAACATAATTTATTTCTTCCTTACAAATAAATTTTAAAATGTAGACTGGTAACATTAGTGTACCTACCTATAATATAAATTAAGTTTTGCGTATGATTCACGGATTGGTTTATGTTGAGAGATTTGGCTTCGGTTCTGGTTTTTTTTCGTCATCTTTGAACAACAGCGGCGTCATGCCGAGGAAACAGCCCAGTGTGATGCCCAGCACTCGGCCCTAAAACACAGTTATAAAATATGATACAATTTATAATAATTATAACGTCACTCACAACTATGGTTCACACTGGGATGAATTTATTTTATCTTTCATTACTATGTGATTTCGAATCTGAACCACTATCTCTGTATGAATATGGCTCAATTCAATCTCAGATATTAATGTAGTCTGGCGGCAACTGATAATGGTGCCCTTGAATTGAACGAGCACTCCGCGTATGAATGTAGCACGCATGCCGAGCACAGATCGCCCTTTCACACAACATTTCAATCACATTATCACATTTGACGACTTCAGTGGCGCAGCGGGCGAGAGTACGCCTGCGACGCTAGAGGTTGCGGGTTCGATTCCCGCCGCGGAACAAATTTGTGTAAGATCTGCAGAATGAGATGAGATGAGATTTGTTCCCTTGGGCTGGGTGTTTTCTATGTATAATAAAAAATATCTATCTATGTATATAATGAATTAAATATATCAGTTATCTAGTACCCATAAACAAGCTTCGAGTAGCTTACTTTGGGGCTAGATGATGTTAGTCGGACGCGTGCTGTGTGGACTGTCCAGCATTATTTATTTACTTTATTCAATAGTTCCCGACTAGGCACTAGTCAATGATAAATAAAATGTAGGGTATTAAAAGCCACGGGCGCCATGCTGTAAGTTAGTATGATAATAATTAGTTGTTAGTAATTAGTATGATAGGCTGTCAATGTAAGAGGACTCACGACGTTGGCGAAGCGCCGGCTGACAGGCATGTCGAGCTGCACGGGCGAGAGCGCGGGCCCGCCGAGCCCCACCAGCACGGCGGCGCGCTCCACGTAGTAGGAGGAGCCGATGCCGATCACGTCGCTGATGGTGTTGCCCAGCGCCGCCGCGCCCATCGTCGACAGCGTTATGTACGCGCTCATGCTGCTCTCGATGCGGTCACCCTGTCCACACAAATAGCCTTTGAGCAATGTCACGCAATATTCAACTCCTTAAAAAACTAAAAACTTATTTTGATAAGATAATTTTGCAATAAATATTGCAGGCGATTTATGGTAATAATTATTTTTTCTATCACTCTCCTAGCTTTAGACATAATAACATTTATGAATATTTATCTGTATGCCCCAGTTTCAGTGCCTTGTTTCAAATTCTGAATTTATTTTTATACTGATCTTGTTTTGTTTTAAACAATGGTAGATTTTATCAAAAGTCAAAAGTGGAGAAACCTTATTATAAATTTGTTTACTCACAGCAATGATCATTATAAAGTTGTCCAAGAAACCAAAACCGATAAAGGGTATTGAATTGGATAATGATACTGAAACAAATAATGTTAACATTCAGGTAGGCCGGTGTCTGCTGAACGTATTCAAGTAAGTTACAGTCTGTATTAGCATTACTTACAATGAAAAAGCTCCTTAGTAGAAGGCTTTAAAACAGTTGCAGCTGAAAATGATATAAAACAGGTTTATGTCATGTTCCTCAATACATTAAAATTAACTATTTGGTTTTGAATCATAAATCAATATCATATTCATCCTATATTGCCATAACCTGCCTCCTGTTAACTACACCTATTCACCTACCTTTAGAAGACCATAATTATGTTTGTGAATGCAACTTTTGAATTTGAATTAAATGTGGAGGATGCTATCTACCTACTCAAAAGCTATGGTTTGAGATAAAGAAATATATAGAAATTGCTAAATTGCTATTGCATGAATTGTATGAACAAAATGTGAATCAATGACATCATCATGTCAATACTAGGCTAAGCCAGATTTCACTTATTTTAAGTTAAATTAATTACCATATTTCTTCTTGAGCCAGTCTTCTGGCACTGGGCAGTAGGATCCTGTGGGGTCTACGTCTCCTAATGTGGGCACTTTGCTGGGCCTCCCAAACTTACTCCTCCAACGCTGCCCAGCAAGTTTATCTGAAAAGTTATAAATCACAAGCAACCTCATTTGGACTAAGTCAGTAAGCTAAGCAGGTTATAATAGGTGAAGTGTAGATACCTTCAAATTCTTCTTTAATTCTATTAGATTCATATTCTTCTAGTGCATTGTGTAACATTTTTCTCTCGCCATCAGTCAGGCGAAGCACCAGCTCTGTGGCATGCACCTTCGTCATAGGTCCAGTGATCTGCGTTGCTTCTTCGAAGTCCTTAGAAGTAGGCCCGAGTCCTAAATTGCGAATTGGAGTGACTGCTACAGGTGCTATATTTTTAAATTTCGAACCACATACAGTGGCACTGTGTCGAACTTGTAACTTTGAAGGAGTTGTATGACAACACATGTTGAATTTTGAAGTCGATGTATTTATTCGCTTTAGAACTCCGAATCGTGTTGCTTTCATTATTTATTTATTCACACAAATTAAGAGTGATAGGTTTAGTAATATAATAATACAGTTCCTCTTTGATCAACAAAACCTTTTCCTAGACGAACGAACCGAAATAAATTACGTTCCATTCCTTAAAATCGGTCTTAAAATAATTTCTGTCTCTGACAGACAGACCAAAACACAAATTGGTACCTACATAAATAGTTATTTTGTTTAGTACGTAAATTGGAATGGTTCGAGTGTCAAATTGTGTCAGTTCCTCAGAGTAAAGATGTCAGTTCCTACCTTATAATTAGTTGTCATTGTCATTGTCAATCAGCTGATGGTATCCAATGGTCTCTCCTCTCATTAATTACCAAATCAATTTTACGCTGTATTGCTACTTAGCCGTCAATTTTATTATCTTGGTGCTGAGTACGGGTAGCTAAATTGAAATAATACAAGTAGAGTTCATCATAATTCCTAAACTTCTGCTCAATGTGTAAGTAATGTACATACCTACATACATTACAATCGTTGACCTCATCTTATTTACAAACACTAGCAGGTCGACAGTCGACCCGTTCTTAGCTCTTGTATTTCGGCGCTTTCATTTATTTCAATGTTTCAGATGAGTGTTGTGCCGGAGAAAGTTAAACGAGTGCCCTGAGCACAATGCACGATGTTGGAAGGCCTAGTAGCTTGGGTTTTGAACAACTATCTCGGAAAATACGTGGAGAATCTAAATACAGATCAGCTCAGTGTAGCTTTGCTTTCAGGTACTGTGCTATTTATAATATTTTTACTGTTTGCTGTCTGTTTACTGTCAGCCCATAAATCTACTGCACAAACTTTTTTTTAGGCAAAGTCGAATTAGAGAATCTCCCACTAAAGAAAGATGCTCTGCGCCACCTGGGTTTGCCAGTGGAGATCAAGGCGGGGTTCATTGGCAAGGTGCAGCTGCAGGTGCCAGTGCGACAGATCCGCTCAGCGCCCTGGCTTATCGCCATAGAGAAACTATACCTGGTTGCTGCACCAGTCAATTTGGATGAGGTGGGTACCATATATCTGTTTTACTTTTTATTAGCTGACCAAAGTTTAATAAATAAAAAATAGTTAAATATTATGTTGACGGCCTCTGTGGCGCAGCGGGCGAAGGTCCGCCTGAGACGCAGTAGGTTGCGGGTTCGATTCCCGCCATGGGACAAATGTTTGCATTATTTGCAGATATTTGTCTGAGGTCTGGGTGTTTTCTATGCATAATATGTATGTATTTACAAAAAAAAAAAAAAAGTATATCTATGTAGTTTATCAGTCATGTGGTTCCCATAATACAAGCTCTGCTTAGTTTGGGGCTACATGATGCTGTGTGATAGTGTCCAGCATTATTATTATTATTATGTATGTAGTTGTAATTCCACTTCTTCACCTTAAATTTAATTTTCACTTTAAGTTATGAATGATAATGGTAATTTATTAAAATTTTAGTGGGATCCAACTGTAGAAGCACACTATGCCCATGAGAGGAAAGTGGCCCTCCTCGATGCACTGGAGGCCCAGTGGCGCGCTGAGACCGAGGCACAGGCCGACGCGGGGTACTATGCCACCTCCTACTCCTCCTGGCTGAGCTATGGCACCGGTCTGCTGGCTAACATCGTGGAGAACCTGCAGGTGACCTTTTCACTAGCTCTCGCTGCTGTTAAAGAGGATGATATTTTATTTGCTGAACATAAGAAGATTAGTTGTAAAACGTTTGTTACTTGCTTGGTTGAGCATGCAGTTCAATAGCGAGAAGGATCACGGTGTGACTTGTCCCTTGCGTGCAGTTGAAGGTGAAAGATGTGCACATCCGGTACGAGGACAGCATGACGTGCGGCAGCGCGTTCGCGTGCGGGCTCACGGTGGCGTCGCTGGCGGCCGAGTCGTGCGACAGCGAGTGGCGGCGCGGCTTCACGCTGCTGCCGCCCGACGGCTGCTCCTTCAAGCTGCTGGAGCTGCAGCAGCTGGCGGTCTACTGGGACCCCATGCCGGTGCCCTCCGGCATGTTCGCCGCCTGCAACATTGCCGAGCTCACGGTACTGATGTGCCATTCATATTATTTTCTTTCGGTTCGATAGGATTTAACCTATGAAACAAGGGTGTATACCTTATGCCCTTTGCAGGAGCGGATGTCCCCGGACGGTGTCACGGCGCACCGCTACATAGTGTCGCCGGCGAGTGCGCGAGCGCGCGTGAGGCGCGAGCGCACGGAGCTGCCGCTGCGCAGTCGCACGCGGCCGCGCCTGGCAGCTTACCTATCGCTGGACACGGTGCAGTTGGACCTCACTTCGGTGAGATACATCACATCCGCTATGAATATTTTCATCTGTCTTATTTTCTGCAAGCACGACCCTGAACGAGGGTCCTGTCGGATCCAGGATGTAAACCGATCGACGGCTGCGCTTTATATGGCTAAAGTAAGTAGTCGTTCAGTGAGTCCGCTTTCGGATGTTATAGCGGCAATACAACGAGGCGGTGGGCTGCTCGCTGGGCCTGGAGCGCGTGTCGCGGCTGCGCGAGACGCGCGCGCGCCGGCCCGCGGCGCCCGTGCGCGGCCACGCGCGCCAGTGGTGGCTGTACGCGCTCGCCTGCCATCTGGAACATCACCCCTGTAAGGATCGCCGGCCGCTCGTTACATCCACTCCGGTACTCGACGAATGATCGATCGTCGGGTGGCCCCCCAGGGACGGAGCCGAAGCCGACGTGGGAGTCGTGCGTGGAGGCCGCGCGCCAGAGCCGGCAGTACGTGGCCACCTGCCTGACGACGCTGTGCAACCCGGCCGGCACGCTGCCGCCCGAGCGGAAGGCGCTCAAGGACGAGTTCGAGTGGCGCACGCCGCTGCACGTGCTCAAGCCGCTCCGGGAGGTGAGGCCGGTCGCGGTCGTGACGAGCACCCTCGATCCGATGCAGGCTTAAACTGAACACCGCTCATTTCGTTGGATCTAATGAGCGGATGAGACGCCTTATAAACCGATTCATTTGCAGGTAGCGATGCGGCAAGTTCCCAAGTCGACTCCCGTGTCGACCCCCGACAAGCCATCGTCGGGGCGCAGCATGCTGGTGCACTGGTTCCCGCAGTGGTGGGGCTGGTACGGCCCCGGCGACGCCGCCGCGCCTGCCCCCGCCCCCGCTCCCGCCCCCGCCCCCACCTCCGCATCCGCCCCCGCCCCTGGGGATCTCGAGGAGGAAATCCTGGATGTGATAGCGGATTCCTTGGATAACAATACTCTCTTGAAGCGAGATACCGTGTTCGGGAAGTTCGAGTTCGTGCTGAATAAAGGCTCGCTGACATTGAGCATGGAGAACGAGGGAGCGAGCGAGTCGTAAGTTTCTACGTTTTCTCTATAATGTGCGAGATCTTTTAAAACTTAAAATTTATCCCGCTACCCGCCCGACGCGATTCAGATCTGACAATACATTTTCGAAGACCGGTAAACGAGGCCGATCATAATGTGAACGGTTACAGGGAGAGCGGGGCGGGGGGCGCGGCGGGCGCGGGCGGCAAGCTGGAGCTGCACTTCAGCGCGCTGTCGGCGGCCGTGGAGGCGCGCCCGCGCGGCGCCTCGCACGCGCTGCGCGTGGCGCTGGGCGCGCTGTGCCTGCGCGACCGCGTCACGCGCCGCACGCTGTTCCCCGTCGTGTGCGCGCCCACGGTATGTCCTGGCCCTGTTGGACGAATACGTAAATAAAGTGAATTCTTACGAATTTAAACTGACCTTATTCCGTATCCAGGGGGTGATCCGCGAGGGTCTGAGCGGTGCGAGCGGAGGAGGCGGCGCGGGCGCGTGGCGCGGGGCCACCTCGCCGCACTCGCCGCCCTCGGACGAGCCGCTCTTCCAGCTCACGTACGAGAAGAAGCCGATCGGCGTCAACTGTGACTACAAGTTAGTGCCGCAGCGATCGCGTGGAACTTGTGAGGTTCGCAAATAACATGACAGTTTAACGGTCGTCTATTCGGGGCAGGTTGTGGGTGAAGTCGGGCTCGATCGAGGTGGTGTACTGCGCGGAGCTGGCCCGCTGGGTGCGGCAGTTCGCGTGCGCGCCGTGGGGCGCCGGCGGCACGTGGCGCGCGCTGCACGCCTACCACAGCGTGCGCGACTCCACCCGCGCGCGCCTGCTCACGCACTGGGAGCACATGATGCGCGCTAGTCCCGTACGTCCCGAGCACCTCCGCGGGCCATCGTGAGAACGTTCACACGAAACCGAGAGATAAATGTGTTCGCGTCGGCAGGGCGAGCGCCGCTCCTGGCAAGTGGAGCTGGACATATCCGCGCCGCAGATCCTGCTCGCCGAGGAGATGTCGTCGCGCGAGGGCGGCGTGCTGCTCATCGACTTCGGGCGGCTGCGGCTGGCGAACACGCCCCCCCGCCGCGCGCCCGGCACGCCGCCCCCCGCGCCCGGCTCGCCGCCCCCCGCGCCCGACGACGAGGACACGTTCATGACGCCGTGCTCCACGCCCCCGGGCAGCCTGCTGTCGCCGTCGTCCCCGCCCGAGCCGCCGCTGCACTGCAGCGCCGACCATCGGACCTTGGATGCTGCCGATCTGCACGACAGGTTATACGACAGGTAAGAGGTACTTCTCTCGAGTTCCTCACGACGGGTCACCTTTGAAAATGGAATTATAGCGCAAGCTCGGACGCTGTTTCAGATACAATATCGAGCTGAGCGACCTGCAGATCCTGGTGGGGCGCGCTCGCGACAACTGGCAGTACGCTCACACCAAGTCCACCTCCACGTTGCACCTGCTGGACCGGTTTAGCATCTCGCTGCAGGTTCCTATCACATTTTACTCGCAGCGGATGCGAAGGCCCTGACATGTTCGCGGTTTCCTCTCTCGCAGCCATGGCTAGGTATAAAAGAGGTTTTTTGCAAGTCGAGTGTTCGGCGTGCAGGCGGAGCGTCGCGTGGTGCACACGGCGGACCCGCAGTACCCGTGCGGCACGCTGCGCGGCTCGCTGCCGGCGCTGGTGGTGCACCTCAGCGAGCACAAGCTGCAGGCGGCGCGCGCGGTGCTCGACAGCGCCAACATATTCACCAGGTGACCCCTGCCTTGTGGTGTCTTCTGTCCCTTCCGTACATGGCACAGCATTCGTACACCATCTGAGTAAAAAAAGGACTTAATATTCTTTCCTTTGGCAGCGTTCGAGAGCCGGTGGTCCAGGACGTGGCGGACAGCGTGGACGACGAGGTCAGCTCGAGCTCGGAGACGGAGCGCTCGGAGATGTCCTCCCACCAGCACTCGACGCTGCTGATGCTGCAGTTCGCCATCGACCAGCTCTCCCTGGAGGCACGCGCCTTTGTTTACCTTACATTTCACCATCCAGCTGGAGGTGGGCCGAGGTCATCGAGGTGATCGAGGTCGATGACGGCACGGTGCGCGGTTGCAGGTGCAGTCGCGCGGGCGCAGCATCGCGGAGGTGCAGGTGATGGGCGTGCGCGCGGCGCTGTGCTGGCGCCCGCGCGACGCGTCGCTCGCGCTGTCCGTGCACTCGCTGCTGCTGGTGGACGCGCTGCAGACCTACGGGCCCGACTTCGAGCTGCTCGTCGCTAGCCACAAGCACGTGGGGTGAGGGCCGCGTCCTCGCGACTCACCGGAGACGTGACGCATATGGAGGCTCCGTTACGGACCGTCATATTTGCGGTTTCAGGATGGACACGGCATCCGGCTCGATCCGCGGCTCGGAGCCCACGTCCCCGCAGTCGCCCACGTCGCCGACGTCGCCCGGTGCCGCGGCCCATCCGCAGGCGCTCTCGCAAGCCTTGTTCTCGCTACACCGCTCTACCGGTAAGCGATAGTTTTTTCCTACGTGCCATAGCGCCGGTCGATATGTATAACCTCAGTGGCGCAGCGGGCAAGAGTCCGCCTGCGACGCAAGAGGTTGCGGGTTCGATTCCCGCCTCGGAACAAATTTGTGTACGATCTGCAGAAATTTGTTCCGTTGGTCTGGGTGTGTATGTATAATAAAAAATATCTATCTATGTACCTATATCATGTATTAAATACATATATCAGTTATCTAGTACCCATAACACAAGCTTTGAGTAGCTTACTTTGGGGCTAGATGATGCTGTGTGGATTGTCTAGCATTATTTATTATTATTATTTATTATTTATGTGTACATTTTCACTTTTGTGATATTTTTCCAGGTGCAGTGGACGCAGCGGACCGGGCGACGAGTCCGGTCCCCACCTGGATCTCGGGCTCGAGCAATAGTAACCCCGCGTGGGGGACGAACGCTTGGGGTAATTCCACCTGCGGTAATAGCACCTTCGGGGGGAACGTGCCCACTTGGGGGGCCGCCGGCATGGTGGACTCGGAGGCTCTGATAGCCGTCGAGCTGTGCTCGGTTAAGGGAGAAGGGGATTCCGAAGACTTGAGGATAGCGAATATACTATTTAACAATTTGGATATTATCGGTGAGTTTCAGAAATATTTCTTGAAAACACTAATGCGACGTAAACATCGATAACCGTGAACTGGAATATAATATTTTTTATTATTTAGCGAATCAAGAAACAATAGTAGAACTGATAGGATTCACCCAGCGAGTGTTCGGTCCGAGGGCAAATAAATCGACCGAAGTGCCGAAAAATGAGCCGAAAGACGAACAAATGACGACTCCGGTCGACGATGACGTCAAGGTAAACCACAAACTAAATAGGAGAAGGTAGAAGCGAAACTCATCCAAAATGTAATATTTGGTAATCGCATGTAATGCAGAAGGAAGTGCGGACGGAAATAACATTCGACTTCCACCGGTTGGGAGTGCTGCTGCTGCGCGCGGCCGTGCAGCGCGGCGCCGTGGTGGCGCGCAAGATCGCCACCGCCACGCTGTGCGAGGCCCGGATCCAGGCCAGCCTGGGTGAGTGCTCCTCTCCGCGGCCGCTCTCTCGATCTAAGCCTTAGGCTAGGCGTCGACTGTCATTCGGTTAACGATTTCGGACACGATAAGTCGAAATTCGTAAGTTGAAAATAAAGAACGAGAGATCGATTCGGTTATCGTTCGGCAGACGGGTCGCACGTGAGCGCGGGCGGGTCGCTGGGCGGCGTGCAGGTGGTGGCGCTGGGCGCGCGCGGCGCGCACGTGCGCGTGCTGTCGGCCGGGCGCGCGCAGGGGCCGCCCTCCGCGGACAAGGCGCTGCACTTCTCCGTCACGCGCTCGCTGCGCGCCGGCGCCGCGGGGGCCGCGCCCGAGCTGTGCGTGGACACGCGGCTGAGCCTGCGCGTGGCGCGCGTGTGGTACACGCACCAGCCCGCGCTGCTGCTGGAGCTGCGCTCGTGCCTGGCCGAGTTCAAGCAGTACCTGGCCGACCTGGCGCGCTCGCTGCGCGCCGCCGCCGCCGCCGCCGCCGACCTGGCGCTGGGGCTCGCGCACCCCAGGTCCGCGAGTCCTTCCATTCCTGTCGCATCGTCCTCGGGGGTGTCGGGCATCGCCTGTCCTCCATCGGACCCTCTTCGGTCCGGTAGGTGATAGAGGTGAATAAAAATTGACCGGGGAATGTCGTCGTTCCACAGAGATTCTCTGTACACGAACCCGCGCCTGTCGCAGTCGATGGAAGGGGTGTCTCCGCGCCGGCGCACCGTCAGCGTCGGCGCCTCGCTGGACGAGCCCGGCGACAGGCTGCCCGACGACATCTCCCTCAGGTGACGTGCACCGATCGAAACCTTGATCCTGAGTGAATCGTTTTGTAGTTTACTTTCGTTAGCCGTGGACCGCTCTATAAAGATGATGGCTTCCAGTGTGAGCATCGAGCTGGAGTCTCCGGTGGTGGTGGTGCCGAGGAGCGAGCGCAGCACGCAGGTGCTGGTGGCGCACCTGGGCCGCATGAGCCTCGCCAACCGGCCCGGCTCACCCAAGAACACCACGTACAAAGTGCGCATCAGGGAAATCTCACTGGCATCCGTAAGTTGTCTTATATAACATATTTTACATCTCTCATATTCGGTAAGTAGGTGCTTATTACCCCCAAATGGGGCTTGTAGGTGACCAATTAGCGCTCTAGGGTATTAATGTAGCTAGAAAAGCCCTAGGGCGGTAAGTAATTTAAAAAAAGAACTTCTCTTTCAAAAAGTTCGCGTACATCTAACCATCATACTGGCAATAGGCATCATGCATTCAGCCCAATAACAAAAGAGGTCGCTTTGCTATTAAGCCTTATCTTCGTATGAGTATATAATAGTTATCAATTTTAAATATCGAACGGCGAAGCTCAATTTCGTTCTTGAAAAAAATAATTTAAAAAAAAGATGAAAAAAGGCGGGAATAGAAAACTTTTACTTTAAAATGTTTTATTCTTGTAATGCCGGTTTTTTTCTACTTACCTCACACAATCGAGATGTAAAGCAGAGTAGTTAGCTCGGGTGTAAGCATCAATTGCATCCTCGAACTATAGGCGCCCTCGCTGCGCTCGTGGGCCTAAATATCTCGGGCTGCAATTGATGCCTTACAGCCCTTGTCTACTATTCTACTATTACTCTTCGCTAGAAAAGCCCTAGGGCGGTAAGTAATTTAAAAAAAAACTTAACTCTTTCAAAAAGTTACATCTAACCATCATTCTGGCAACAGACATCATGCATTCAGCCTAATGACAAAAGAGGTCGCTTCGCTATTCAGCCTTGTCTTCATATTGAAGAATTGTAAGCTGTTGTTTTTCAAATAAATAAATAAATAAAATAAAAAATAAATAAATATGAGTGTAATAGTCATCAATTTTAAATATCGAACGGCGAGGCCCAATTTCGTTCTTAAAAAAAAATAATTAAAAAAAAGATGAAAAAAGGCGGAAATTGAAAACTTTAACTTAAAATGTTTTATTCTTGTAATGCCGGCTTTTTTCTACTTACCTCACAATCGAGATGTAAAGCAGAGTAGTTAGCTCTGGTGTAATCATCAATTACACCCTCGAACTATAAATATCTCGGGCTGCAATTGATGCCTTAGAGCCCTTGGCTACTAATCTACAATTGCGATCTTTGAAGATGACTTTCTAGAAGTTGCCATAAGCAAGTTCAACTGTATTAGAGTTATTCACGAAGACATAACAGTCATCGCACCGGTCCCCGGTACCTTAATGAGTGTGTACCGTCGATTGCGCAGCTGGACGTGGCGGACAAGCTGCAGAAGCACAAGCTGAGCGCGGAGAGCATGCGGCAGGTCTACGACGTGTCGTGCGGCAAGCCCGTGCTGCACAACACCGCGCTGCAGTTCAACATCGACCTGTCCGACACCGACGATTCCTCCTGTCAGGTGTGCTTGACAACGAACAACATTATATATACATTATATTTATTTATTTTATTTAAATCACGTGTAACCTAACGAGTAATGTTTCGTCCAGTGCGAAGTGAACGGCGCGGTAGTGGGCGGGCTGCAGGTGTGCGCGCGCAGGGAGCAGTACGAGCAGCTGCTCGACACGCTGAAGTGGGTGTCCGCCGGAGCCGGCCCCGCGCCGCCCTCGCCGCCCCCGCAGGCGCCCGTCGCTCCGGTACCGCGCACCCCCATCCGTGACTCGCAGTACACAGCGGGCGGTGAGCTGGAACCTTTGTGCAGAGCGAGAGCTGCAGCGCGGTGCTGGAGCCGGCGGTGCCCACGCTGCGGCTGGACCCCGCCGTGCGCGCCGCCGTGCTGGCCGTGCCGCGCCCCGCGCCCCCGCCGCCCCCGCCCGCCGTGCCGCTGCTCGTCGGTGAGCGAGGGACGCCGCTGGCGAGCCCGACGCGACCCGTCCGGTACGACGAGGCTGCGTTGTCGTTCCAGTGAACTTCGACCTGCCGGTGTTCAGCGTGGAGCTGCGCGCGGACCTGGGCGAGGGCGAGCGCAGTCTCGTGGACCTGTCCTTCCGGGAGTTCTCCCTCAACTATAAGAAGACCAACGACTATGAAACTACCCTGCAGGTGATCTCGACTACTGCCCGGCGGTGGAGATAACGGGAGTCGAGAGCTGGAGTGAACGAAGAAAATGATTCTATTACGTTCCTCAGGTGTCCCTGCACTCGATCACCATGGAGGACCTCACCAAGGAGCCGGACTCCAAGCACCGCATGCTGATGGTGTCTCACACCCCGCAAATGCCGCCCAAGGCCGTGTTCGTCTCCAAGTCCTGCCCTAACTTCCTGACGGAGCACCCCGGGGAGGATCTGGCCAGCATCAGCTCGCTCCATTTCGCTAAGAATAACTATAAGTCGCTGCCCGGTCAGCTCAACGTTTTCGCTGAAGTAAGTTAATGTCGTGTGACTCATAATTATAAGGTCGACTTTCGTACCGACGATGATGAACGATTCATAGGTACGTAGGATATAAATCTGATAATTATGTTCGTATAAGAACAAGGAGCGTCAAAACAAGAGACAAGACAGCAAGTGCGGGCCCACTCCGCCGTGCTCGCCGGAGTGCGGCGCGCCGGGCGACGGTGGCAAGGGGCCGCGGGAGGAGGCCGGGGAGGGGGAGGGCGAGGAGGAGGAGGAGGAGACGGGCGCCGACGACAACCTCGTGTGGGTGTGGGTGCACACGAGAGATCCTAAACACCCGCGCTTCCACGACACTTTCGACAAGGTACAGTCTTCGAATTCACGTCGACCGGCGTAACGAAGATCTCGATCCGTCCGGGACCGGACATCGTGAAGGATCGTGAATCGTAATAGTTGAAAACTGCGGGCAGGTGTCGAGGCTGACGAAGGTGGAGTTCAACAGCCTGAACCTGGTCGTGAACATCGACAGCTGGGCGGCCGTGCTCGACTTCTTCGGCGTCGCCGGCGACGACCTGCCCGACCCGGAGCGCAGCGCCGCGCAGCGCCAGCCCGCAGGTGACCGCGCCGCGCCAGCGCCGCGAACATGCCGTGGAGCACGTGTCACACGCTTCTGATCGATTCGCAGAGAGCTGCGGCGCGGCCGCGAGCGCGGAGGACGAGGCCGGGGTCACCGTGACGGAGATGTGCATCCGCTCGCTGAGCGCGGTGGTGGTGTCGGCGCGCGGCGAGTGGTGCGGCGCGCGCGTGGCCCGCGTGCGCGTGGCGGCGCGGCGCGACGCGCGGCGCCACACCAGCGCCGTGCGCGCGCGGCTGGGCGCGCTGGCGCTGCGGGACCTCACCGCGCACGCGCCGCTCTGGAGGGACACGCTGCGCACGCACGCGCACCGCGCGCTCACCCTCCAGTACGACAGGTGATCTCGGAACCGTAGCTCAGCTCGAACTTCGCGAAGGGAGCTCGGGGGTCGTGATTCGACCGAAAGAGTAGACGGGATGAAATCTTATACATGCATGATGTTGTCAGACTGAGCGCTCCCGAGGCGGAGGCGGCCGGCCACGACACGAGCTTGAGCATCGAGATGGGCCCGCTCAGCTACGTGCACACTAAGCGGTTCGTGCACGAGCTGCAGGCCTTCACGCGGGACTTCGGCCTGCTGCGCCGCGTCATCATGCAAGCGCGACTCAAGGTGCGCAAGGATCACGATGTGACTTCGGACGAGTACTTCCGGAACGAAATCGGTCGACTTTCACGAACGAGCGAACTCGGTGAGAGTGAAGTTGTTCGGCAGGTCTCGGTCGCTGTGAGCGGGGACTCGACGCGCCCGTCGCGCATGCGCCTGGCGCTGTCGTGCTCGGCGCCCGTCATCATCGTGCCGGTGTCGGGCTGCAGCCGCGCCGCGCTCGCCGTGCAGGCCGCGCGGCTCACGCTCTCCAACCGCTTCGTGCACGCGGGCGACCCGCTCAGCGTCAGCACGCTCACCGACCCTGACGCTAGTGAGTATAAAAGTTCACCATAAGACCGAGGCGGGGACAGCACTGTGGTCGAACATCCGCCTTATCCTTATATCTAACCCGGAACCGGTCGCAGGTGTCCGTGAGCTGCTGGACGTGCGCACGGTCCAGCTGGAGTCGCTGACCCTGCACGGGGCGCGCGGGGGCGGCGGCGGCTGGGGTCTGCGGCTCGGGCCTCCGCTGCTCACTGCGCCGGCGCACCTGACGCTACAGATAGAGCATAATATCAGTCCGACACATAATGGTACCCATCTATCACCTACTTTGAATGAAGACGATTTGAACAGCACTGCTCAAGTTGCCTCATGTGTTGCGCAGTGCCAGACATGACGGTGTCGGGCACGCTGACGACGCTGGAGTGCGCGCTGGACCCGGCGCAGTACCGGCTGGTGCGCGGCGTGCTGGCGCACAACCTGGGGGAGGCGCTGGACGAGCCGCCGCCGCAGCCCGCGCTGCACCACCGAGAGGTTATTTGTCCTGACCCCCCGATTTTTTAATAATCGTTGTCTTCATAACTATGAGCAACACGACATGCGATGCGTTCCCCTTGCAGGTGTGGACGACGAGCTCGATAAAGCTGGAGCTGCAGGACGTGCGCGTGCGCCTGGAGCCGGTGCACGGCGCGAGCTCGCTGGCCTGCATCAACTTCATCAAGTCGCGGCTCGAGCTCGACACCTACTCCGACATGGGGCAGGACATCGACCTGGTGTCGCAGGTCGGTCCCGGGTCCGCGCCGACCGCAGGCGCCGGCCCTGGCTAGTTAGATGACGGTGGTTGCGTGTGCGCAGGAGATCCTGGTGAGCGACACGCGGTTCGCCAACGAGCCGGCCAACCGGCGCGGCAACGTGTTCAGCCACATCATCCAGCCCATGGCGGAGCAGCGCCACAGCGTGCAGGCGGAGGTGCACGCCCGGTGGGTAGCGCTCGTCCTCGACGGATACATCCCAGTTGGTGCCGAATAAAGTATATATAAGAATGTGCATAACGTGTTGTCAGGAAGCGACAGGACGCATGCGCGTACACGATCCTGATCAACAACATGCGTCTGATGGCCATCCTGGAGTGGTGGGAGCGGGCGCACCACTTCCTCACGCAGCCGCCGCTGCCGCCCTGCGAGCTGGGTGCCGGCGTCCAACCCCTCAGGTACTAAATAACTCATTTAAAGCTCCACAGATAAACTTGACAATATTCTATGTATGTATTTACAAAAAAAAACTTGAGAGGTGCAAGGGACACCCGGATGGAACGAAGTTCCTTTCCTTGCTTTCTATGAGAGAGAGAGCGAGAGAGAGAGAGAGAGAGAGAGACAGACAGAGAAACACGCGCACGCCGCACGGCTTACAACTATAGCAAAAAGTGTCGTTACAACTTTTGGTCTTTATTTTTCCGTCTAGCAACGCGCGATAAGGAACTTCGTTCCAAAAATACTTATGATTGGTCTATCAGCTAGCTGGTTTCCGTAATAAACGATTGCTCAGTTTGGAGTTGGATGGCGCTGTATTTAAATTTATTATAATGCTAGCTGACCCAGCAGACTTCGTACTTATTTAGAAAACGTTTGTATGGGAAATAGAAAAGGGCTATTTCTAGGGATTTCCCGGCAGTTATTCGAATTTTTATTACCTTTTAAACCTTCCCTTGACCACCACGAACATTTCAAGACCAAGATAAGATAAATCCGTTTAGCCGTTCTCGAGTTTTAGCGAGACTAACGAACAGCAATTCATTTTTATATATATAGATTCCCCCTCGTATGCTCGTTGGCGTCAGTAGAATAGACATGAATCGAGTGAGCGGTTCCAGGTCGCAGGCGGCGCCCCCGGGCGGCGGCGGCGCGCGCTGGCCGGAGCCCGCGCAGCAGGTGGAGCTGAAGCTGAACGTGACCGACTCGCAGCTCGTGCTGGTAGAGGAGCCCTCCGTGTGGGACACCAACGCCGTCATACTCAGGGTAACACTCTATCGAACCGGTCTGCACCTACCTTCGGACGCCATTTTTAGTGCCATCTAGTGAAGAATTGTGGAACTTACAAATTGAAAAAGTAAATAGGTTCAGATTCAAATAGATACTCGATAAAGATAGAAACTCGTCTCGGTCCTAGCGCTTTTTTGTATGATCCTTACAAAAAAGTTTATAAACTTAAATAATACGTAACGTGATACCGGTGTTTGTCATTTCTGTTCTGTATTTTTTTACATACCAATCTAACCTAACGAACCTACTGCTCGGGGTGGGCAATTCAGCTTTGTATTTTTTTACATAGCAACCTAACGAACCTACTGCTCGGGGTAGGGCAATTCAGTTTTGTATTTTTTTACATAGCAACCTAACAAACCTAGTGCTCGGGGTAGGCATTCAGTTTTTTATTTTTTGTTTACATAGGAACCTACTTCTCGGAGTAGGGCCAACTCAGTTTTATAAACTATTTAAGATAAAAATTTCCAATAAACATTATACTCGTATACGTGTAACTCCAACGGTTTTTGCAGCGCACGCCATAATAGCTCACGCATAGCACAAAAACTAAACTATTCCACGGTAAAGGAAAATGTAGCCTTTGTGTTCTTCCAGACTATAATCTACATCTGTGCCAAATTTTATCCAGATTCGTTCAGCCGTTTCAGCGTGAAAAAGTAACAAACATACATCCAGACAACCAGACCTGACATCCACACATTCTTACAAACTTTCTCGTTAGTTACTTATAAATCAAATGGATAAAACAAATGGACAGAACGTGGAACTACTGGTATCAGTCCTAGTACATCAATTAGTAGATTTCTTTAGTGTCCATCCATCTTTTAATAGTATCGAGCGGAGCCAGGCTCGGCTCGCGTGTTTGGCGCCGTTTAATCGCGCCTTTAGTTAATAATGCGCACTGCGCTGGCCCGTCTCTGCGCAGAGCACCACGGTGGTGACGTACCGGCCGGCCGACGCGGACCGGCCCGTGTCGTGCTCGCTCAACGAGCTGGAGGTGTTCTCGTGCGTGCTGGGGCTGGAGGAAGAGACGGCGCTGTCCATCGTGGAGCCGGCCGCGCTGCACGTCACCATCGACGCCGCGCGCGTGCTGCACGTCAGTATGCCTGCCCCTCTCTAATACAACGAGCTGGAGGTGTTCTCGTGCGTGCTGGGGCTGGAGGAGGAGACGGCGCTGTCCATCGTGGAGCCGGCCGCGCTGCACGTCACCATCGACGCCGCGCGCGTGCTGCACGTCAGTATGCCTACCCCTCTCTAATAAAACAAGCTGGAGGTGTTCTCGTGCGTGCTGGGACTAGAGGAGGAGACGGCGCTGTCCATCGTGGAGCCGTCAGGATGTCTGTTATTTATTAAAAGCCTGTAGCGTCCCACAGCAGGGCAAAGGTCTCCCTTCCTTCTCTCCAATCATCACGGTTTTGGGCTACCGTGGATCAGTCCTTTAAGTAGGTATCAATTTCGTCCCTCCACCTCCGCCTTGGTCTGTCCTGTAATACAAAGTCTTCCAAGATGCATTGAATAGAGGTGCGCTGCTGTTCCAGGTGGTGATGAGCTCGCTGGACCTGCGGCTGTCGTACCACGACATGCGCATGTTCGCGTCCATGCTGCAGTCGCTGCCGGTGCAGGTCCGCGCCGCGCTCTCCGGTACGTAAGCTCATGAACTTGGATGCTGTTCCATGTAAAGTACCCCCTTTTTTAGAGTAATATTGTAAATCCTGAAACATGAAATAAAGTTTCAGACCAATCGTACCACCCGATAAAAAGTTCCCATACAAACATTGACCCCATTTAGAAGGTTATTTTGAAAAATCCTGAAACAAGTGTCCGTTCATTTTGTATTTACAGTACACAAACAAAGTTTCAGACCAATCGCACCACCCGTTAAAAAGTTCCCATACAAACATTGACCCCACATTTGACCCCTTTTTGATGGTTATATTGAAAAATTCTGAAACACGTGTCCATTAATTTTGCATTTACAGCGCACAAACAAAGTTTCATGAAAATCGCTCCAAGCGTTAAAAAGTTTCATACTAACGTTTTCACACTTTTTCACCCCCTTAAAGGTGGAATTTCCAAAAATCCCGCCTTAAACCCTTTGGGTTTGTTATAAACCCTTCCAAATTTCAGTTTTCTAGCTTTAGCGGTTTCGGCTCGGCGATGATGTTGATGTTGAATGAGATTAGTACCGCATATTCTTCGATATTTATGCTACGTTGTCGTATTCAGGTCAGACTTTGACCGACGTGGAGGAAGACGCGCCGGCGAACATCGGGCACATGCGCGCCGACAGGGCGGGGGTGGGCGCGGGCGCGGGCGGGGCGCCCCCCTGGCTGGGCGCGCCGCGCTGGCTACGTCGCGCGCCGCCGGCCGCGCCCCCGCCGCCGCCCCCCGCCCCGCCGCCGTCCGCCGTCTTCCCGCTCAAAGCCGTGCAGGTACGTCACAGCTGGAACAGCGCAAGAACCGAAAGTGATGCGGTCGCACGTCGCTTGCAGGTGAACGCGGAGTGCATCACTCTGTGCGTGATCGACGACTGCCTGGACTCGGACGTGCCGCTGCTGGAGGTGGCTCTCAGCGAGCTGCAGGTGGAACAGGTGAGTGCACATCGACGGAACTAAATATAAAATATTTCTATCTATACAGGGTGTCCCAAAAAGTAGTGTCAAGCGAAAGTCCAGAGATAGAACACCCCTTGGGGTACCCGAATCACCCCCATGTATGTTCCGCGATTTTCTATAGTTTTCGAGTTACTATTTTATTTCCGAATTTTTGAAAATTTACAACTTGAACAACTTAAAACATTCTTACAAAAAAAGTAGAAAACTTTCTTGAGAGTTTTTTTTGCTACTGAATTGTTATGAGTTGTCCTTTTATGCATAAAGTAATCAGCTACGTGACTTTGATGAAAACTATGAAAATGTTGGTGTAAGTAAAGTCAAATAATAACATTCGGTGAATTATGACTAAAATTTTCAACTTCAAATTAAAAATCTTAAAAAGTGATTTCATGGTTTTCCTAAATAAGTCTAAAGAATTCTCCAGACTCTCAGCTTTCATAATCATTAAAAAAAGTAGTACTTAATAGGCTACTTTGGCTAAAATCTACCTTCAAAGACGGTGAGGTGGAAAATTCTTAAAATTAGCAACCTGATTAAAAAATAGATTTTGGCCATTTTATCATTCCTAAGCTTAATTTGTTTGTTAACTAACCAAAAATGACTACAAAGAATTAGTTTATGCCAAAGAAATCAGCAATATGGCCGAATTAAGAACAAAATTGAGACAGGCCGAAGAAAAAATTAAGGAACTTAAAATAGCTATCATACGATTTAAGGAAACCTTTTTAAGACGATGTAGGATTTGTATCGACCTAGAAGGTTGACATTTTGAAAACTTTTTGTAAAAAATTAATAAATTTTACTTGTTGTTTTATTTCATAAATTAAGCTAAACTAAATAAATAAAACCTTCAAATATTAATGAAATCTTACTTTCCTGCAGTCCTTTTTGGTTAGTTAACAAACTAATTAAGCTTAGGAATGATTAAATGGCCAAAATCTATTTTGTAATCAGGTTGCTAATTTTAAGAATTTTCCACCTCACCGTCTTTGAAGGCCGATTTTAGCCAAAGTAGCCGCTGTTAAGTACTACTTTTTTTCAATGATTATGAAAGCTGAGAGTCTGGAGAATTCTTTAGACTTATTTAGGAACCATGAAATCGCTTGTTAAGATTTTTAATTTGAAGTTGAAAATTTTAGTCATAATTCACCGAATGTAATTATTTGACTTTACACCAACATTTTTATAGTTTTCATCAAAGTCACGTAGCTGATTACTTTATGCATAAAAGAACAACTCAACAGCAACAATTCAGTAGCAAAAAAAAAAATCTCAAGAAAGTTTTCTACTTTTTTTGTAAGAATGTTTTAAGTTGTTCAAGTTGTAAATTTTCAAAAATTCGGAAATAAAATAATAACTCGAAAACTATAGAAAATCGCGGAACATACATGGGGGTGATTCGGGTACCCCAAGGGGTGTTCTATCTCTGGACTTTGGCTTGACATTACTTTTTGGGACACCCTGTATATAAAAATGAATTGCTGTTCGTTAGTCTCGCTAAAACTCGAGAACGGCTAAACGGATTTATCTTATCCTGGTCTTGAAATGTTCGGAGGTGTAGGGAAGGTTTAAAAGGTAAGAAAAATTAGAATAACTGCCGGGAAAACCCTTAAAATAGCCTTTTTCTATTTCCCATACAAACTAAATAAATTCTCTAAAGTTTTCTAAATAAGTACGAAGTCTGCCGGGTCAGCTAGTAAACTATAAATAAATGTAATTAATCATCGCACGTTCAGGATCTTCGCAAAGTGGAGGAGGCTTTCGAGGATCCGATGCTGGTGTCGACGCCGGCGGGCCCGGCGGGTGCGGTGCGCAGCGCGGGCGGGGCGGGCGCGGGCGGCGGGCGGCTAGCCGCCGTGCTCAGCGTCGACTACTACAACAGAACCCTGTCGGGCTGGGAGCCGGCCGTCGAGCCCTGGAGGTGACATCTCGAGTGCGATCGCAGCGACATCCGGCGATAACGAAAGTACACGACGATCGTCCGCTCGGGCAGGTTCGAGACGTCCTGGGAGTACACGCTGTCGAGCGCGCTGGCGCTGGGCCGGCTGCAGGTGCAGGTGGGCTCGCGCGACGTGCTCAACACCAACGTGACGTCGTCGCTCATCGAGCTGTGCCAGCTGGTGCGCGCCAACTGGGCGGCCGACTACTACGCGCCGCAGGTGAGGGCGCCGACCGACGTCGGTGCGATCCCGCTCACTAACGCGAGTCCGTCGCGCCAGGGCGGGGGCGCGGAGCGGTCCCCCAAGGGCAGCCCGGCGGGGCACCGGCGCCGCTCGCCCTTCGTGCCGTACGCGCTGCGCAACCACACCGGGCACCGCCTGTGGTTCACCACGCTGATCACCACCTCGGACGGGTGAGTGCCCCGCTTGGCGCCCGCGCGGCGGGAGGAGAAGATGACGGACGGTTCGGTGCAGGTTGCGCGAAGACAGCCCCGGCTGGGCGGGCCCCGACGACTCGTGGGTGGGCGTGCGCGCGGGCGACACGGAGCCCTTCTCCTTCGGGGCGCGGCGCGGGCGCGCGCGGGGCCGGGCCCGCGCGCCGCACCACACGCTGCACCAGCTGGCGCTGCGCCTGGAGCCCTGGGCGCCGCCGGACCCCGTCTGCGTGGACCGCGTCGGCGTGTTCTTCCGACGCTTGACGCATGCGGTACTCGCATCGTTCCCCCGATAACATCCAAATCATGAGAGCGATCGAACGTCGCTCCGAATCTATCAGGAGTCGACCGTTAAGGAAGCCTTCTCGATGCTCAGAAAACGGGCGCGGAGGCGTGGCTCGTGTTCGAGGTGTCGCTGGAGGGGTCGGCGCGCAAGCTGGTGACCGTGCGCTCGGCGCTGCAGCTCGTGAACCGGCTGCCGCACCCCGTGGAGGTGCGCGTGGACCACGCGCCGGCCGCCGGTGAGCGCCGCGCTCGGGGCCCGGCCCCGCATGGCGGCTAAGGGTCGCGGCGCTAGTTATCCGCGTATTCATCGCGGATAATATGTCGTAACCGAGGAGCGGTGACGTCCCGGCGGAGAGAAGCGGGCGGCGCCGGATGCGCCCCCGCCGGGCGCCGCGCGCCGGCAGGTGAGTGACGCCGGCCCTGTTGCAGCCCAGTGGACCGGCGGCGGCGTGCGCTGCGCCACGGTGTCGGCGGGCGCGCGCTGGGCGGCGCCGCTGGGCGCGCCCGCGGGTGTGCTGTGGGCGCGGCCGCTGACGGGCGCCGGCGCCGCGCCCGCGCCGGCCGCGCTCGACTGGCGCGCGCCCGGCCCGCTGCTGGCCTGCGAGTGCCGCGCGCCGCCCGACCGCGCCTACAGGTCCGTCCGGCGAGCCGGCCGCGCCCCCGGGGCCGGTCCGTCAACCTCCCCTCGGACGCAGGTTCTGTTGCGTGGTGGTCCGCGAGCGGTTCCCGCCCGACGAGGGCGAGCCGATCGCCGGCCACACGCTGACGCTGGTGCCGGCGCTGCGGCTCGAGAACCTGCTGCCGCTGGAGCTGCAGTACCGCGCCGCGGCGGGCGCGCGGGCCGCCGCCGGCGCGACGCCGCCCGGGGACACGACGCCGTTCCACCAGGTCCGAGGCCGGGGGCCGGGACGGATGGGACCTGATCTTTAATGTCCCGGACGTCGACGTTCGGAGCTCGCGGTGAATTCGATCGAATTCGCGCTTGTGATCCGCAGGTGAACGTCGAGGAGGGCGTCGAGCTGAGCGTGAAGCTGGAGGGCTTCGGGTGGTCCACCCCGCTCGTCATCGGAGGTCCCGCCGGGGCGCAGGGCCAGGGGGGGTCGTTCGGGGCGCGACTGAAGCTGAGGGACGCGCAGGGGAGAAGGCTGTACCTCAACGCGAGGGTCACGATGAAGAAGACCGATGGAGTGAAAGTGAGTCGCGCGGGTCCTCCGATCCAGGACCGCGAGATTTCGCTTTTAAAACGGACGTAACGTGGGACGGATCGCGCAGGTGTGCGTGAGCTGCGCGTACTGGCTGGTGAACCGCACCGGGCTGCCGGTGGTGTTCCGCGCCGAGGGCAGCGCGCATGCGGCCGCCGGGCAGTTCGCGGAGCACGAGCTGGCGCGCATGGTGGCGCCGCTGCTGTTCGCCTTCGCGGACGAGGACGCCGCGCCCACGCTGCAGGCGCGCCTCGGCTGCGCGCTGCCGGGCACCCCCGAGGTACCGCGCGGCGGGCCTCCTCCCCGCGACCGTCGGTCCTCCTCCGCGGGGGATCCGCTTCACGAAAAAAATCCGCAGTGGTGTTCCCCGTTCGGCCTCGGCCCCGGCGTCGGCGTGAAGAAGTTGGAGGTTCGCGGCGAGCCGGGCGGCGCGGGGGAGGAGCGCGTGTACGCGGTGGGCGTGTCCGTGCGCGCGGGGCGGGGCCGCTACCGGCACACCAACATCGTCACCTTCACGCCGCGCTACCAGCTGCACAACAACACGCGGCACCACCTGCAGTTCGCGCAGCGCTGCACCGCCACCACGCTGGTGAGCCCCCGCCGGCGCGCCGGGCCCGCGCGGCGCCGCGCTCACGGCCCGCGTGCTCGGCAGAAGGACCCGGGCGCGAGCGCGACGCACGTGTCGGCGGTGGCCGGCTGCTACCTGCCGTGGCACTGGGCGCGCTGGGAGCGCGAGCAGCTGCTGTGCGTGCGCCTGCTGCGGCCCGGCGCCGGCGCGGAGCCGCGCACCGCCTGGTCGGGCGGCTTCCGCGTGGACCGCGCGCGCACGCTCACCGTCGCGTGCCGGTAACCGTCGTCCGACCCGTCGAGGTGGGGCCGAGCCGCTCGGGGGTCCGTAACGTGGTGCTCCGTGCAGGGAGGCCGGCGGCTCGTACCAGTTCGTCCGCGTGGAGGTGGCGGCGCAGGGCGCCACGCTGTTCGTGGTGCTGACGGACGCGGAGAGCGCGCCGCCGCCCATCGCGCTGCGCAACTACTCGCCCGTCTCCATCATGTTCCACCAGGTCGGCGACCGTTATCGGCCAAGTTCACTCATGCTTTGAAGTTTCAAATAAAAAAATCTAATTTGGCATACTAAATAAACAAGTAAACATGGGAAGGTGTGCCGGCAGGTGGGGTGCGCGGAGGAGTGCGTGGTGGGCGCGCACAGCGCGGCGCGCTGGGCGCTGCCGGAGCCCGAGGGCGCGGGCGCGCTGGCACTGCGCGCGCCGGGGGGCCCGCGCACCACCGTGACGCTCTCCGCGCTGGGGGAGCACCACCAGCTGCTCTACCAGAACTTCATCTACGTCGCGTTCACACAGTCGCGGCACAGGTGCTCCCGCTCACCGACCGACCTTCATTCCTGCTCTTATCCTGCTATTATCATTACCTTTTTTCTGTTCTCTTCGGTCTCATCATCTCACTCCCATAATGATGCGCGCCGTTTTCTACACTCTTTACTTTATAACAAGTTTGATACACTATTCGTTGTTTTTCAGTTCCGGAGAGAACTCGGTGACGGCCGCTAGCAGCACGCAGAGCGGGCCGGGAGACGACTCCATCCTGGTGTTAGAAGTTCCCTTGGGATCGACCAGGGTCGTGCTCGCTAACAAGAGATACGGAGATCGGTATGACCTTCATTCGCGGATAGCGTCGATAACGAAGGACCTAGGGTCGAGCTTCGAGTAACATTCATTTATTAAAGTCAGCGTCGGTTAAAGAAAACTCTCATATTTATTTTTTTCACAAATAATCCTCAACGCTCGAGTGAACGTCCAGCGTAATGTATCACTTGAACAGATTTCGGATCGATAATATTACATCATCAAAATCGACTCGCTCGAATGCAATATAAAACTCCATAAATTCTGTTTCAGATCGCAACTGTGGCGTCGCGGGCCCGGCGGCCAGCTGATCCACGAAGGGAGCTCCGTCCCTCAACCCACCGACGTCCTGCTCTCCGACGACGCGCCGCTGTCGCCGCACTCCATGGTACCGGCGGGCTCGGTGCACGAGACGGGGACCGAATAAGGGCTCGGGTGACGCGGGGCCGTGCCGCTTCAGGTGCTGGACATCGAGGACGCGGCGCCGCGGCCCGGGCGCGCCTCGGGCCTGGTGCTGCGGCGCGCGGACCCGCGGCGCGCCTCCACGCAGGCCTGGCGCCTGCAGGCCGGCCGCATGCTGTGCGCGCACCGCAACCTGTGCCTGCAGCCGGCGGGCGGCTCGCGCATGGCGCTGGCGCCGGGCGCGCGCGCCGTGCTGGCGCTGCAGGCGCGCGCGCCCGCGCCGCCGCCCGACCAGGCCGTGGCGTGGCACCGGCTGCGCCCGGGCTCCGGCCGCCTGGGCGTGGCGCTCGAGGCGGACGGGCCCACGCGCCTGCTCACCGTGCGCGACCAGGCGGCGCCGCAGGCCGGCTGGCTCGAGGGCGACCCGGACGACGACGGCGACGTAAGCGCGAGCGACCGATGCGATCGCCGTCGAAGGCCTCCGGTAAAGCGACTCGTCACGCTCCAGCGGGACGCGGGCGCGGGCCGCGAGTGGGGGCTGCGCGTGCGGCTGGCCGGGCTGTCGGTGTCGCTGGTGGCGCGCGCCGAGCTCGTGCACGCGCACAGCGGCGACGTCAGCCTGGAGCTGAGCCAGGCGCCCGGGCGGCGCGCGGCCACGCTCTCCGTGCGGGACATGCAGTGGGACAACCAGGTGACGCGCTCGACCCCCCTCGATGCGATCTTCCTGCGCGTCTCCTATCACCGCCGACTCGCCCGATGTCCCCAGCTCCTCGGCACGCCGAGCCCGGTGCTGCTGTACTGCCTCCCCGGGGCGGTGCCGGCGCTGCACGCGGCGGTGGAGCTCCAGCGCACTCCCTCCAAGCGGTACAACGCCTACTTCTTCAAGCATTTGGTTGTGGCGCTGCGGCCGCTCGCGATCCGCCTGGAGGAGAGGCTGCTGCTGCAGCTGTGGGCGTGGGCGGGCGGCGCGCGCGGCGCGGGGCGCGAGCTGCCGGACGAGGCGGAGTGGGAGACGCGCCGCATGCTGGACGAGCTGTGCGCGCTGCACGCCACCCGGTACTACTTCGCCAGGATCGAGCTCATCCCCAGCCAGGTGCGTGCGCGTGATACGTTACAACCGTGGAAAAGTTCGATGACACGTTTCAATATTTTTTTTGTTAGAATGGCGACCTTCTGCCGAAAAACTTTGCCCTAGACCTACCGACATATTTCTATTAATTATCCACTTTTTCATAATAGAAATTTAAATTAATTAAAATTAAATCTATCGCTTTAATTGTTATCTGAATGACTAGAATAGATCACTTAGTACCTTATCGAAGTTTAATAACGTGTGTTCTTTCCTTTCTGCTTTTAATTGCTTAATTAAGGCGACCCACAAGCAGGTTAGATATATGCATTTTGTTGATTGAATGTATAAACATAAGCTAATCACTATCATCGTCCCGATCAAAAATTACAACACCTAAGCTCGAGGGCGCGGTCGGCGCTGCGCGAGTGTGTCTCATCGTTGCGCTACGAACCCGGCATCGCGTCCATGTAGAGTCACCAACGGAGAAGCGCTAAACAAAACTTCCTCACAGCAAATTAATAATCATTTATTAAGATTAATTCATGAATTCATTCGTACATCACTGAAAACACGAATATTATGAAAAGGATCGCTAGTTTTTCAGACGATACAATTTACGAGTGCAGAACCTGTAAGATAACATTTGTGTGAACGAGCCCCGTCCGCTGCGTAGATCCGGCTGTCGATGTGCACGGCCAACAAGCTGGAGGAGTCGCTGAGCGCGCTGAAGCGGCGCCTCGGCCTCACGCTCATCAAGTTCGAGGACGCGGCCGTGGAGCTGGAGCCCTTCGTGCGCGCGCACGTGTTCGACACGGCCGCCTTCCTGGCGCGCCAGCTGCTGGCGCACTTCAAGGACGTGAGCATCCGCGCTGGGCAGGCATGCCGCGCGCGCGCGAGGCGCTCACTCGGTTCCGTTCGGCAGGAGCTGAAGTGGCAGGCCGCCAAGATCCTCGGCTCCGTGGACTTCCTCGGCAACCCGCTGGGCTTCGTGGCGGACGTGTCGGAGGGCGTGTCGGGCCTCCTGCTGGAGGGCAACGTGGCCGCGCTGCTGCAGAACGTCACGCACGGCATCTCCAACTCGGCCGCCAAGGTCACAGGTCCGCGCCCGAGCCGCTCCCGCCGAGCGCCGTCGGCGCCGGGGCCTCACGAGTTCCGCTTCGCAGAGTCGCTGGGCGACGGCCTCGAGCGCGTCGTCGGCGACGAGTCGCACGAGGAGACGCGGCGCCGGATCCGCAGCGAGGCGGCCGGCGCGCACCTCAGCGCCGGCCTGCGCGGGCTCGGGCTCGGCATCCTGGGCGAGTGTCCATCCGGTGTCGGGGCGGTCGCGTCGGTGGACCGAGTGCGATGAACGATCGTGTCGCGCAGGTGGGATGACGTCGCTCGTGAAGCACAGCTACGAGGGCGCGACGCAGGAGGGCCTCGGCGGGTTCCTGACGGGCGTCGGCAAGGGGCTCGTCGGCACGGTCACCAAGCCGGTGATCGGCGTGCTCGACCTCGCCGCGGAGACGGCCACCGCGCTGCGCGAGTCCAGCCGCCGCGCCGGGCGGGGCGTGCCGGCGCGCGCGCGCGGCCCGCGCGCCGTGTGGGGCGCGGGCGGGCTGCTGCCGCGCTACTGCCCCGCGCACGCGCAGGGCGCGGCGCTGCTGCACGCGCTCAACAACAACGACTACTCGGAGCGCTTCCTGGCGTACCGCTGCGTGCGCGACACGCCGCACGACATCCGCGCGCTGCTCTCCGACTCCTACCTGCGCATCTTCACGTGCAAGCACGCCGCGCCGCACGTCGTCGTGGAGACGCACCTCAGGTACTCCCGCTCGCGCCCGGGCGAGGCGGGGGGCTGACGCCGCGCTGTCGTTGCAGCAACCTGGTGTCGTGCACGGCGGTGTGCGCGGACGGCGCGCACTTCGTGGAGCTGGGCGTGCGCGGCGCGGGCGCGGAGGCCGTGCGGCGCCCGCGCGTGCAGTGCGACTCGCGCGAGCTGGCCGCTTGGGTGGCGCGCCACGCCGCCTACGCGCGCCAGCTGTACCACGAGCGCGTGCACACGCTGCACCCGCACGCGGAGCTGTAGTGCGGTGCGGAGCCGTGCGGCGCCCGCGCGTGCAGTGCGGAGCCGTGCGGCGCCCGCGCGTGCAGTGCGGAGCCGAGCGGCGCCCGCGCGTGCAGTGCGACTCGCGCGAGCTGGCCGCTTGGGTGGCGCGCCACGCCGCCTACGCGCGCCAGCTGTACCACGAGCGCGTGCACACGCTGCACCCGCACGCGGAGCTGTAGTGCGGTGCGGAGCCGTGCGGCGCCCGCGCGTGCAGTGCGGAGCCGTGCGGCGCCCGCGCGTGCAGTGCGGAGCCGTGCGGCGCCCGCGCGTGCGGTGCGGAGCCGTGCGGCGCCCGCGCGTGCAGGCGACTCTCCCAGCGCAGAACGGACCGCGGACTATAGCTTCGACTATTGACTGGCAGGACTTTAGCTGTAAGAAACCGTATTCCGAGTAGATATATAATTCCGATCACATTTATCGATAGGACGTTCTTTACAATCCGGTTACTTCTTGAAATCGATCTAGTCTCTGTATCAATGTACCTTTTGATATTTCTATGAATGGAGTACGGATGGTGTAGGACATATCTTTCCGATAACTAAAACATTGTTGTGATAACTGTACCTAACTAGTTATGTAGTTTCTTTATCGATGTGAGTGAGCGCTGTGACAACTTATGAAGGGACGTCGAGCTCCTGCAGTCCGCACTGACCTCTACTAGCACCGGTGATGTTGCTATAAGGTTACCTGTAGTTGGTTGAGGATGCAAATAATTAAAATACGTATAGGTTTTTTTGTTATTATATTGAATGTTGGTAAGTTTTTAAATTTGAATATAAATGAAGCGCGTAATATGTATTATATAGGTAGACCTGTATATAACTTGTAATTGTGCATTATGTGCGAGTATATGGGCGAAGTAAGTTGATTGAACCCTAGGCTGTGATATGCGGACAGCACCGAGTGCTGCAGCATGTAACTCGTAACGTTTCCATTATAATGGATAGAATTACTTATTTTCTTAGCGCCATGTAAATTATTAGGATGACCCCGACCCCTACTAAGGTTCTAGCTGCCAGTGGGTGGAAGAGGCGCCCCTCTCAATAAGGCAAGTGCTTCGTGGATTGTTCAAACTACTTATCACACAAAACCTGTCGGTCCCGGCAAAGCTCTATAAAGGACATAGCGAGGACGCTTATGAAACTCGTAACCAGAGTAGGGCACTAGCTCATACGAACTTATATTTTAAAAGATTATGTAAGTATTAAGTATTGATTTCTTAAACAGTCTTATTTCGTTTACTTCTTAGTTCAATGCGTTGGGAGATTTATAAAGGTAAAGATTAAAATACTAATGAAAAATGTTTTCGTCGAGAAAGTCTAAAATCTTATGTTAATCTTCTTGCCAAAGTAATATTTTTATTTTAACGTAAGCGTATATTTATGTTCTAATTGATTTGTATAAGGTAGGTTTCAGTTGGTTCGACTAATGATGGGTGTCTGTCTGCGCTGTTGTGTTGTACGATGTTCACGACTGAAGCAATAAACTGTTGCAACTTTTAAATGGTGTTTTATTTGCAGTTATATAACTATTACTAGGTATAGTCAGTAGCTGTACATAGTGCCATTCATTACCTAAACTTGCCAGTTATGATTATGATAATTGACTACCTACATAATTGTACATTTTTTATTAATCTATTGGCTGAGCGAATATGGGACTAAATTGGAAAATACCTACAACAAAAACACATCATATCATAAAAATATACCTACTTATTTAAAACAGTTTGGACTACGGCTAGTAAATATAATTTTCGTCTTATTTGGATGGTAGCTTGGTAAGAGTTGCCGGTACACATTGTGTTACGAAATGTTACACACTGACTGAATTGAAACAAAAATCTGTATCGTGAACTTGATAACCTGACGCCGAACGAGTGCAATCACGACCGTTCAACGACAGATAGTGGCCGCGAGTGTCGGTAATTAGGTACCTACTCGACGCCGGGTCACTCGCACGACTGCCATTCCCCACACGGAGGAACACGATTTTGTGAAGCTTTTCGACCTCAAGGACTTGGAACTTCAGTTCTATCTCAATATACCAGAACGACGTACGTATTTCACATTTTAACCAAAATGATTGTAAAAGTTAGCGTATTTCTGTCGGCTTGTATAGCAGTGTATGCGGCGACCTTGAGAACTGAGTGAGTAAAAGTGTTGGGCGTTCAGTCCGGTGTCGAGATTCACGGCACGCGCTTGTGTCATTGTCGGACAGACAATAAGGAAAACGATCGCATTTTGTAAAGAACACTTGAATACAAAGTACGTATTTCGTTACAAATATTATGTAGCAGATAAAGTAGAGCTTTAGGCTGGTATAAATAAACTTTCGGCTTATGACAAAATTACTAGGTTCCCTTGCGCAAGATTTCTTGATTATTAGGAAGCTTATTCACTGATACATTTTTGCTATGATTTCTACTCTTACAGAGGCATCGAAATTTTATAGTAAATACTTACTTGCCTACTTACGAGGTGTCTACTTGTTCTACTCAAGGAAAAATTATAAATGCGATGTTTTCATGTTTTCTGCGTTTTTTGAAAATTTTCATATAGTTGCTTGCTTCGTAATGTCTTTGAATGTCCACAGTATGGCATCCGTCGACTACTCGAAGGTGTCCATTAAGGAGAAGGCGCTGCACGTGCCGCCGCTGGCAGAGGTGGTAGACGGTCAGTGTGTGAAGCAGGCAATTTATATGCAAGTCTATTTATGTTCCATGTCTCTTAGTAACCCCTGTTATCATTTCTATGTAAACAAACTTTTAGTTATGTAATTCAAAACCATTTTACCTACATTTATACATCCCGAAATTAATTGTACCTAGGTACGAGCGATATAGGTGTGATATTGCATTGTAATTTCTTATACAGGGTGTTACCAGACATCCCATTCAGTAATAAGCTGTCTACTACGTAGGACGGCATTGTCTAGTCTAGACAATAGCTATAAAACATACAGGTGTTACCAGACTACTTCTGAAAACTTCTGGGGGTTCAAGTACCCAGCAATATTAACAACTTTTTCTAAGTAACCAACACTATGAGTAAACGTAGTGACTATATACTCTTCGACTATGAGCGCAAAAAAAAAACCAGCTGTTTCATACATGCTATTTAGCCAAATAGCTATTGAACTTTTACTCGTTGGTTTCTTAGAAAACTTTAACCCCTGAATTTTTCTGAAGTAGTCTGGTAACATACAGGTTTTATAGCTATTGTCTAGACTCTAGACAATGCCGTCCTACATAGTAGACAGCCCATTGCTGAATGGGGTGTTATCAAAATTGTATAAGTAGCTAATTAAGTATTTTATTTATTTCAGTCCTGGCCCGCGGCCTGCCGGAAACCTTCGAGACAGTGAGCGTGTCGGTGGTGGACGCGCCGGACCTCACACAGGAGCCCTTCGGCCTCACCTCTCCAGGTCGGTACACGGTCCCTTCCCTTCGGGATGTCCCTCATCACCACCAAAGCATTACTTTGTCGTGCATGATTATAACACAATGATGTAAAAATCACAGAACTGATTGTCAGAGGTCTGTGTAAAATCAACGGCAAGCAATCAGTCACGCAGCTGTGATAAATATTTACATATCTAAATGTTTTCATTCGTTATCTTTGTATGGTGTCAAGAATATGTTATCTTGCTTGTTCTTGAACTTGTACCTATTGTTGACTTGAAAATAAAGTAGTTAAGTGGTTAACAGCGCCTAATCAAATATGTCGTTGGTTGTAGGTACATAGTTTAAGGTGAGCACTATACGTGCACAGCTGGTTTAATCCTCAAATGAATCGATATATCGAGAAACATAATGAAAAATATATTAGGTAAATCAAATTAGCAATACTTTAAAAATGTTCGTTCCATGTAGGTTTGACGGGCGACGTGAAGCTCGTAGAGATCGGCGGGCCCCCGTACCTCCTGCCTCTGGTGCAGCGGGACAAGATCTACGACCTGAACCTGCTTCTCCAGCACTTGAAACGTGACCCTGGCTTCCTGGCGGGCGCCGGAGCGGGGCCCTGGCCGTATCTCGGAGTCAACTGCGAGGTATGCAGCGATTGTTTTTTTTCCCGGTTAGTGTTTGATTTGCGATCACATCTTTATTCCTTGCTCCTTGGTTCAAGGGTATAATAAACCTCAGCGTGCGCAACGGATCCATAGAGCAGGGGACCCGGATCGTGTCGGTGGAGCCGGTGGGAGCGCCGAAGGGATCCAGCGGCTTTTTACAGCAGCAACTACCCAGTACTGAAACCAGGACCGCGCTGCTCGGCAACTACTTGCTTAGCGAGGGAAAACCTGGAAAAGTAAGCGTTTCTCTAGTGAACACTAACGTATGTTTATTTAAGTTATAGGTAATGACTTCTATTTTGCTTTCAGGTTATCAAAGTGGTCGCCAAGAAGAGGATAGGGGAGTCTAACTTCATCACAGCGATCAGGGAGACGTTGAAGAACCACTACGGACAGAAAGTAGTCGGTAGGTCGCGTGTTCGGGTGCGGTACTCTATAGAAGTACCTGGATGACCGGTTTTTTTAAGGTTTGCTTAACAACGCCATCTATTGTCAAATAGCTTTAGTGTTGCTGCGTCGGTAAAACAGTAGCAGTTTTTCATTGCCTGAAAACACAGATAAAACGACGTTTATTATAAGTGAAACCTAGCTAGATCGATTTATCGCTCCTGAATGCCACAAATACTACAAAATTTCATGATAAACGTTGGAGCCGTTTCCGAGATTCAGATAATATAATAATAGATATTGTTTATTGGAATATGTTCTACCGAATGGCAGGATTGGGCGGCACGTTCCTCCTGCGCGGCGGGCAGGCCAAGTACCACGTCATGCCGGACTTCTCCGGCGCGGCGCTGTGCTCCGACGCGGACGTGGACGGCTGGCTGCACTACTTCCAGCTGAGCGCGCCCATCGTCAACGTCGGCACCCTCGTCACCGGCGACCTGGTGAGGCTTCGGCACCGTCGCGCCATCTCGAGATAACGACTGTAACGATATTTTACAAATTTTATTGCTCCTGGCGCATTCTAGGATCTCAGCTTTTTCATACTGAAATTTCGCTTGTTTTTTTGTACTTCCGAAAAGTAGATTCATTATACAAATATGACCTCTATTTATGAAATGCATGTTGCCAAGTTTATGTGAAGCGCCCAGTTTCTTGAGTTGAAACGACCGTTGCGACCTCACCAGGGTCTGGACCTGCGCGTGCAGCACTTCCACGGGTTCAGCGCGCCGCGCCACGGGCAGGGCGGGCACTACCACTACGACACGACGCCCGAGACGGCGCACTACGAGGGCTACTTCGCGCTCGCCTCCGCCCTCGTCCGCGTCGACCAGCCCGCCGACACGCACGCCGTGGGCCGCGACTAGTGCGCTCACTTCCTACGTCACGGTCCATTCTACGCGAAAACGCAATAGTCTCGGTAAATTAAAAGAATCTGTGAATGGTATTACCATTAGAACTAAATAAAGAAGTAAGGGTTGTAATTTAAGATGTTAATAAAAACAAACGTTAATTATTGCTGTGTTTATTATTTCATGAACGACTATTATGAATTAAAATACATTTTTGTAATACGATACGCTATGGCATGGTTACATTGTAACATTAATTTAAACCCAGTAGGTACATAAGACAACATGGGACGAGGCGAGTTACATGCAAGTGGGGCTATTATGTACATATATATCTTGGCGTACATTGGCGTCTCTGTACAATTGTATTGGAATAACCAATTACTCTAATATCGGTGAATAACTCTAAATTTAAAAATAAATTGTATTATTCGGAGTCCACAAAAAATCAGCGAGATCCGATTTCATATCAAACCTACCCTAGAGATCAAAGTTATATAGACACTCGTCGGATGGATATGGCGTTTACCTTTTCTCTCTTGCTAGACAATAATTATCACGAATGGTCACTTCACGCGCCCACACCCTCGGCAAGCGATCAGTGCTTACGAGTAGCTTGGCTCTAGCTTAGCTTGGCTCCTCATATAGTCACGTGTTCTGATCGAAAGCGTTTGCTTTTACAAGCAACGTTTGAAAGACAAGATAACACAATGCTCATCTGAAATTATCAGTTTGGCGGCGCTACATCATTTTATATCCCGCAAGTAAACTCACGTAAAAATCTAAACATACCTCGTATATCATATAACACGTTGGTAAATAACTTGCTAGAAGGGACCGCATCATTTTATATGACTATACAATTTTATTCCATCACTTACCTACTTAAAATTAACACTAAAATTTCTAAAAAATATATTTTTAAAAGCCACAGATAGTAAGATTTTTATCTAGTGTTTTGGATGCTGAAGCACATAAGGAGGAAAATAACATCGAAATTAGAATTAATGTATAAAAATATTTTTCCATTGAGCCATAAACAATAATAACAAATACATTACCTAAATATTTACAATTTAAAATACATTTTGTAATAATTCTGCGCGGACATCGATCTGAAGCAGTATACTTGTAGTTCTGACAGTATCTATGAACACAGCGTCAGACCGTGTTCGTCAGAATTTGGAAAGCGAGCGTTCATATTTAAAATTCTGCAATACAAAACTATGTACACACCATTTCCTCACTTTTGGCGATCATTAATATTGTCCACTTACAATCGGCTACCGACTCATTATTATTTTGATTAAATTTAGCATATTGTACTTAATACGCTCAACATGGTTGGTCACACAGATTTAGTTAAACGGAGTAAGGTAAATTTATATTTATGCGTATTTTAAAATCGATGCTAGAAAACTGTTTTTTTATCAGTTAGCTTGTTATTGAATGAAACTTGTAATACGAGTTCCACGTGCAAGTAATACGGGAACAATCTTATATAACTATCTATAAACTAAGTTTTACTCAGTCCGAAATAAGTTACATTTTAGATATTTCATCGAAACAAAAATAAATTGCACAAGCATTGATAGGTGAGCACATTCATGTACAGGTTTACATTAACAGTGCTTCCTAACGTTCAATTCATAAATCGGCGCATGTTCTGACATCTTTGAAACACAAAAACGTGTATTTCACCAACTCTCAATTTGCCCGGCGATCAACGCCAAAAAAAGAGATGCCGAAGACTCGCTCCGACACGGGCCAGCCCTTTAAATTCTACATTCAATAAGGAAAAACCTCCTGTTCGATTGCAAATTTTATGGAAATCGATATCTATGACGCACCACGTGGCCTGCGCTCACGCACCCGGCACTACGCGGTGGCGCCGACCTCCGCTACAGACGCACATTCTCATTTGAAAGCCATGACCGGCACAGCTAATATCGGACATCGAGGAACTGACATATCGATAACTAAAGAATTATTCCTTCTTCATAAACATCCACCGTCCCTTGGATTCAGACAAAACCTAACATGCGGCAGTAATAATGTTACTTTGAAAGTAAAAAAAGTCATTTTTTTGACTCCACAAGGAAACTATAATGTAAGGGGATCCATCCGTGCGGAACGCTCGCGACCATAACTCGTTCTCGTTCACAGCGCGCGGGTCGTCGGCCGCTCGGAGCGGGCGCCGCGCGGCTCAGGAGCGGAAGAAGCGCACGGCGCGCACCACGTACTGGCGGCAGATGGGGCACTCGGCCAGCTGCTTGGAGCACGCCGTGCAGGCCGCGATGTGCCCGCACTCCAGCAGCACGCACTCCAGCGGCGCCGCCATGCAGATCTTGCAGCACTCCTCGATCGGCAGGTTGTCCAGCTCTGCGGACAGACGCGGCGTCAGCCGGGCCGGCGGCGCGCTCGGCGCTCGGCACTCACCGTCCTTGTAGTGCGCGTGGTCGTCGTACAGCATCCGGGCGCGCGTGAGCAGGTCGGCGCGCTCGAGGCAGCCGCGGAACTCGACGCGGTTGCGCGTCAGCAGCTCCTTCAGCTGGCGCACGCTCAGCCGCTCCAGCGCGCCCGCGCCCGCGCCGGCCAGCGCCTCCAGCGTCACGTGCGCCGGCGAGCCCGCGCCGCTCGCCGGCGCGGGCTCGGCGTCCATGAGCGGCTCGTCGCGCAGGCTGGCGCTGTCGGCCGCGGCGCTCTCCGCGGACGCGGAGCTGCGCAGGTCCAGCTCGGACGCCGCGCGCGCGCCCAGGCCTGGACTCGAACCTGCGACCGCAGACGGTATCGATCCCTACTGCCGTATTTGTGATCGTGATCGAGCCGGTGCATTTCATCGAGGCTCTCTTCTTAGCCGGTCGCGTACCTAGGTCCGAGTATTCCCTGGAGGCGGCGGGCGGGCGCGGCGCGGGCGGGACGGGGTCGCGGCGCGGCGCCGCGCCCTCCGTGGCACTCAGGAGAACGTCGGAGTCTGGAATTTTACAAAATTTTTGTCGAATCGTTTTCGTGGCTAATTACTCGGTATTAATTATGAACGGCCGACAAGCGCGTCGCCGCTTAAACGGAGAGACTTATTTATTCAAAGACAATAAATCAAGTGAGGATTAGTAAAAATATTAAATGACCAACGATTAGGTGCCCCGAGCTGCGGATCGATCGGAGAGCGCATGCAGAGTCGAGTGAGACAGTACCGTTCGGCAGGGGGTCGGCGGGGCGCGTCACGAACTCCCAGCCCGCGTCGTCGATGTCCTCGATCTCGAAGCAGTCGGCCGAGTCCACGTGCGCGCTGTCGCGGGAGGAGGCGCGCGAGGGGCCGCGCCCCGCGCCCCGCGCCTCGCCCGCGCCGGGCTCCGGGGGCTCGCGCACGTCGCGCTCGCCGCCTGCAGGACGAAGCCATTTATTTTATGGACGGCTTCAGTCCGGCTCGTTGCAGGCGTTATTCACAGTTATTTTCATATATAAGTTCTTTTCGCACGCGCAAGCTGTATTGAATACCACATTCATGCAGAAAATGTAAAGTTACCAGGTGTAACAGTGAACCGTTCTTGTCTGACATCTGCCGGGCTCACCATGTGCACGTGAGAGGTGTTGTAGCATCCTGTACCTGCAAGGAGTATAAGTGTACTCATTATTGAACTCTCCATGTCTTCTAAACCAAAGCTTCATGGAAATTGTGATTTTTTTAATGAACATCCAAAAATACACAAAACTTTCACATTATTATTATTATTGTGCATACATACATACATACATAAAATCACGCCTGTTTCCCAACGGGGTAGGCAGAGACCACGGATCTCCACTTGCTACGATCCTGACATACTTCTTTTGCTTCATTCACTCTCATTACATTCTTCATACATGCACGTCGGTTTAGGGTACTCTGGACCTGGCCTTTCTCTATATTTAATTATTATTGTGTACTATATATACTATATAACTATTATTATTGTATATTTTATTATTAAGTATGTATTTATAAGACTCATGTGATATTTAATTTTAGAAACTTAACAATATTAAAATTGATTTAGTGATAACTATCGAAAGATTCCTTCCAGTTGAAATATTGGTGCATCAGGTGCATACTAATAGTTTGCTTATAATACTAGAATGGAAAGATACATCACATAGATACATCACATAGAACCATCATGGCTGTTGTTATGCTTTGTTGGACTAAGAAATAAATGTTGTGTAAAGCAACTCACGTGGCTGTGCTGGGGGAGGGGAGGGTTGGGCGCCTGACGGTCGGAGGTCAAAGGTGGAGTTGATGAACTCATTTAAATTGTTGGTGAAACTTTTGAGAGTAAATGTGCTATTGCCATTGCGGGACCCACGGCGCCTGTACGCTGGACTGTTCACATGAGACACACACAGGCTTAGTAGCTCATCTTTTTCTGAAATATAACAAAGAACATCACAATGTGTCAGCATTATAGTGCACAGAAGGAGCCTCTCCGCACACTTTACTCCTTTAGCCACGCTGCACTGGCTCTAAAGAACTAGCACCATGATAACATTTTTTGATAATAGATACTTATGGAAGCTGGTACCAACCAACACATCCTCTCGTGGAGACATTCTGTCTCTGCAGGAAACACTGCAGGTCGCGGACCTTGAGGTGTGCAATGGAGGCGCGCGCCAGCGGCCTGGTGGACAGCACGCGGCAGGGCGCGCACATGGCGCCGCCGCCGCGCCGCAGGCAGCCGCTGCAGTAGTACCGTTCGCACTCGTAGCACACGCGCTTTCTTTTAAACACGCTAAACTGCACCGCACAACTCTCGCACGGCATCTCGCCTCCTTTGCGTACTCCCGATTTCATCTATCACGTATCATGCTCCACCGCCCGATCCCCGCTTAACACGGATACATTATGGAGTCAAGAGATAACTATTTTCTGTTTGTAATTGCGATGCATTTGATATTATTTTAATTTTATGACGTATTTTTGTAAAACAAAACATGCGAAATTGACAAGGCCACCATTTTGGAATTTTTTGACGCACGCACGCAAAAGCTGTCAAGCTGGTGTGTTGTCATTTGTCAACTGTCAGATGGCTGGCTATCTGTCAGTAGATAAAATGTCTTTGGGCTATCTTAGAGTGACATTAAATCCCCCGAAAATCAAGTACTACAATTTCAAAAAAACCGAATAAACTAAAATTTTCAATCCACAAAATTGCCTTTGCAGACTGCACTTTCAATAGGCATTAAAACTAATAAAAAAACAAAATTTGTTTTTTTTATAAGTTTTATTATATTTTTATTAGTTTTATTATATTTTTATTATTATTAAGATTTAATCTTAAAATAAACTATAACTCGTAGCTGAATCATATTACAAAGAATGATCATGAATTCATGAATGAAGTAAGCATGGTATTATACTCTGTGCTATGGTTTATACAGGGTGTCCCAAAAAGTAGTGTCAAGCGAAAGTCCAGAGATAGAACACCCCTTGGGGTACCCGAATCACAATCATTAGTTAACAAACAAATTAAGCTTAGGAATGATAAAATGGCCAAAATCTATTTTTTAATCAGGTTGCTAATTTTAAGAATTTTCCACCTCACCGTCTTTATAGGTCGATTTTAGCAAAAGTAGCCTATTAAGTACTACTTTTTTTTAATGATTATGAAAGCTGAGAGTCTGGAAAATTCTTTAGACTTATTTAGGAACCATGAAATCACTTTTTAAGATTTTTAATTTGAAGTGGAAAATTTTAGTCATAATTCACCGAATGTAATTATTTGACTTTACACCAACATTTTCATAGTTTTCATCAAAGTCACGTAGCTGATTATTTTATGCATAAATGAACAACTCATAACAATTCAGTAGCAAAAAAAAAATCTCAAGAAAGTTTTCTACTTTTTTTGTAAGAATGTTTTAAGTTGTTCGAGTCGTAAATTTTCAAAAATTCGAAAAAAAATTAATAACTCGAAAACTATAGAAAATCGCGGAACATACATGGGGGTGATTCGGGTACCCCAAGGGGTGTTCTATCTCTAGACTTTCGCTTGACACTACTTTTTGGGACACCCTGTATAAACTAATAACTAATACTCGTATTAAAAAACCGTAGACAGAGAGAAAACTGATTCATATTTGTATTAAAGCTACATACGTAAAATGCCCTCAAGTACCTTTCGAAGACAAAAAGTTTTTGATGTGGGGGAGTGCTGCAGATATTAATACTATATTTTGTGTTGCAGAAGAGGGCTGTTCGTGCAATTTATAACATGGGTCCCAGAGAATCTCTTAGAGATAAGTTTAAAGAAATAAACATCATGACAATGCCATGTCAGTATATATATGAAAACTTGATGTATGTTCACAAAAACATTAATTTATTTAGGAAAAATAGTGATAATCATAATGTTAATACTAGAATTAAAAATAAACTCGCTGTTCCCACGGTTAGGCTCACTAAAGTAAGTAAATCCTTTAAAGGGCAATGTGTACGCTTCTATAACAAGATCCCAAGTGACATGCTTGATTTATCAATTGGAAAATTCAAAAATGTAATTAAACAGAAACTGTCTAGAAAAGCTTATTATAAAATATCAGAGTACTTAGATGATAAAAAAGCTTGGGATGAATCAGCTCCAACTCTGCTAGGTATTCCTTACAAAATTAACAAGGATCATACAAAAAAAGCGCTAGGGCCCAGCGAGTTTCTTGTCAGTTCTTCTCGCACTGGGGATAGGACTGGAACTGGCACTTAGACTCACCTAGTATGTAAGACGTTTCAAAGTGATCCCTGTGATTCTATTGAAAATAAACATATTTTGACTTTTGACTTTTCCCTGGATTTTCAGGAAATCCTCCTCACATCCTGTTGGCTGTTCTGTCAAGTAAACAACCTTCAACGTAGGTTCCACAAGAATTGATTTTTTTACGGGAGTTCTGATGCTTTTGACTGTTTTCACTTTATTTTTTAAATATTTTCTCGTATTTTTTTGAGTTTTATTGTATACTAAGCTGTTGAGTAGCCTAAAACGCTATTTACCACTCTGCACCACTAGTGGTACACAGTGGCCCAATTCTCATTTTTTGGTTTTTCATTTCTAATTTTGTTTTGGTAGTATTTAATGAAAATAAAATGATGCAATATTAAACTAGGATAGTTTAACAACAATCTGTGCAAATTTCAGGTTAATCTGTTAAGTTTTTCTACACTTTCGAGGCCTCTGAAAAAATCCGAGTCATCGTAGCCTCCCTGACCCTAGGTATATTTTTAACTTCCATGTACAATAATTTTTCAAGGGTCTGAATCTAACCCTGGACGTAGGATAGTTATCGTAAGTGACGTTTTAGTACCCAACTATCCTCTAAAGGCGCTGTACAAGTTTTCATACAATTTTCTACAGTCGCTAGCGAGTGTAGATAGTGAAAAGTCATGGTATACCTAAATACTGTATTATTTTATCTTTCGTCTCACATGAGGTAGGTACTTACTAGCTTAACAATTCTGAATCGTTCCAATACCTAGGTCTACCTATACCTACTGCCTAAGTCCGCTGATTATTTACTCTGTCTTAAGAAATCAAACCAATGAAAGGAAATAATCAACGATTCATGCACGATGGTTTCATTCATGGTAAATGGTAAATATAATGTATTTAGGTACTTACTTTAAATACCTACTTATTATGCTTAGCTACCTAGGTTCCTACTACATGAGTTTTGAAAGGCGCCTGCCTACGCCTAGCTTTTTAGCGCACAATTTGGCATTCAAAGCTAAAATGTGTAAACGCGGCACAATAGAGTGAGCTGAGCGCCTTGTGCAGTGGGCTAAGTAGTGTTCGCTACTACAAGAACTCGATTCTCAAGATTGTAATCACCAGGTTTGGCAGACATCTCATCAGATCTCTAGTTACTGAGAGCTTTAGTTATCTATACTTGAGGATACATAAAAATATCTTTGATTATTAAATAGGGGCATCTAGTCTTGATAAAATAAATAAATAAATAAATAAATAAATAATGCTGGACAATCTACACAGCATCATCTAGCTCCAAAGTAAGCTACTCAAAGCTTGTGTTATGGGTACTAGATAACTGATATATTTAATACATTATATACATAGATAGATATGTTTTACTATACATAGAAAACACCCAGACCAACGGAACAAATTTCTGCAGATCATACACAAATTTGTTCCGCAGCGGGAATCGAACCCGCAACCTTTTGCGTCGCAGGCGGACTCTCGCCCGCTGCGCCACTGAGGTCGTCAATTAAATCCTATCTTCTGTCCTTATCGTGTCTCTGGTTGTTTTGAACCAGTGGCAGTGGTGTAGTAGGTTCCTTTCGCACACTTTCCTGGAGTGGGTGGGTACAGGAACGCTAGGTACCTATTTATTTACCTACCCTACTAGTATAAGTCTGGTGTTTCCATAGGACAACAGGATTATGTGTAGGTATGTAGTTAGGTAGGTACTTAAAAAATTAGGTTCTACTTACACAACTAATTCCAAGCGCTCACGCATAATGTAATTTACTAATCGAAACTTAGGTAAGTAGGTACCTAGGTATAAGGGAAGTTACGAAACTAATAAGATGGCTGCATAAGTTTATAGAATTCGAATTTCGAATATCCACCTATGGTAGGCGCTGGCTTAGTAAGCGCTTTGTGAATCAAACAAACGCATCACGGTCGAGTGCGCTCAGCCAGCAGGCAGCGCGGCCTGCTCGCTGCACTCGCTCGCTAGAGTCGCTAGGCTCTCCTGACTCTCCCCGGAATGTTCCCGCGCTTATCGCGACCCGGATTTCGCGCCATTTGCATGATCGGTGTACCCAGACCTCGGTAGTAGGTACTCTACCCTCGCCTTCGCCTCAGCAGGCGACGAGGCGTGTCGCCACATCTCTCGGCTTTCGATTGGGAGAACTTGAAGAATATCGAATGTTCGATACATTGTTAGGACTGTTTGAAATATGATGGCCGTGGAATCGAATGAAACTAATATCAAGTGCCAGTTATAGACGTGGTATGGAAGTTGCGTTTATTACCTACCTATTACCTACCTTACCTAATTTTGCTAAATAGGACGGGTTGGTACGAAGTTGGTACTTCGTACATTGATTTGCCGTACGAGCATAACTAGGCACGTAATTTCACAACTTGAATTACCAGCTGAGGTGTCCGAGTGGTTAAGGAGTTGGACTTGAAATCCAATGGGTTCTACCCGCGCAGGTTCGAATCCTGTCCTCAGCGAGCTCTTTTTGTAAAATAATCTTATTCTTATTTCAGTACCGTACGTAAGTACCTTGTAGATCATTTTTGTAATTGTAATAAATAGTACCTATTACTGGATCTATATACATACGAGTACACCAGGAGTACAGACAGGATAAAAATTATAATAATAAATTAATTACCTAATTAAAGTAGGTATAATTTCATCTGCAGTATTCAACGTTGTGTAATTTACTGAGTTCAGCCTTGCTCTAGTCACAATGAGGCTTTGCTAGATGCACTGAAATATATTTCGAAGAAAAGAGAAAACTGATATTTTGAAAACCAATTGCTTCGTGTTTTTCTTCAGGCGTTCTTGTACGTAAGGTGAAGACAGAACATCAACGAGTCCCGTTCATGCCAATATCAGCAATAAAAAGGTACTTACACTCATAGTTACGGCTACCTGCGAAACAAGATCTCATCGGTCAATAACTATCATCTATTTATATTGGCAACAATAGCAATGAACCGAGTACCGGAAGTCTACCAACCTACAATAAAGCTATTCATTTGCACAGGTTGGGTAGGTAGGTAGGTTAAAATACCTATATATACGTAGTATAAAATGGTATAAAGTGTGTGAACTTATTTACCCAGCTGCTCTAAGGATCGTATTAAAATTAAGAATATTTTGTAAGTACTACTAGGTACACTTACAATCTGATTTTATTAGATTTGAAGATCAGAAGAATCAATATTCCGGAGGCTCGATGACCCAGCATACGAGAACGTTATGGTTTTATTACGGTGGTCGGTCATTAGCGGTAGCATGTTTAAAAATATAACAAGCGAAGATAACTTACACGTAGGTACCTACTCTATGCATCACACTATTTAGGTAAGGTTGGAACTTATATAAAGCTTGTACCTATACTTTGTATGTAAGTACCAACTGATACGATTTGGTAGAGAGCATAGGGCGGGCAGCAGCGGCGCGGAGCTTCTGGGCGGAGATCGATAGCGGCAGGACCGAGTGCTCCCGGCAATGTGGCCACAACCACCACCGACACCGTGACACGGGAAGGTGTACCCTCAGCATGCTCACTTACACTAGAATAATACTCATTTTATTTAGTTTTCAGCTCTATATTTTTCGTAAATGTGGATTAAGTAGGTACTTTGCTCTATCGTGTCTCTACCAGTTTTTATCGGAGGTTTTCCTCATCCTCTTTAGCCCGATATTGAGTCTGATTGGATTTTGCTTTACAGTTAGATACCATAATAGTACTTATCAGGGCCGAGCCGCCCCTATGTGCGAAGTGTGCGGCGCACACAGGCGCCAAGACAATAGAGGCGCCGCCATCGAAATTATTTTTGATATCACACAACAACATATTCTTTGTAGTGGAGTATCGATAAGTAAAACCTAAAAAATGTACACCACTTTTATAGACCAAATTTAAAAAATTTGCCGCATCAGGCGACACATACCTAAGTTGAAACATGAAGATTCGTGAAAAAAAGAGGCGCTTCATAGGTTTCGCACACAGGCGCTGTGAGGGGTCGGCGCGGCCCTGGTACTAATAGGTTATCGAGATATCGAGAAAAGTCTCAAAAATATCGGTGTGTGTTGTGAGTTAGCTGCGTCCTCCAGCTTCATGTGCGGATTGCATTCCAGTCCAGCTCTTCGACGACCATCGAACATTCCGCATTCCCCTGCGCGCTCCGACCGCGGCGTGCGACTGCTGGCCCGGCGTGCTGGCGCTGGACCACTAGACTACTCACTCTAGGTACCTAATTCATAGGTAGGTTTGTTTACCTAAGTACTCCTTACTAAGTGAATACTAATAATAATAATCAAATCTCATTTTCAACCAATTTTCCAACAACAAAATTTGGTGGGTTGTTTTACTGAGTATCTCTAATGTAATGAGTCTACCTACTGTTACATACCGCCCTTTACTCTAGTAAATAAGATTATTTGTTAAGTAGCTAGTTACCCAAATAGACTAATAAGTTAATAGGCAAATAACACTCTCCTTAAGTTTATTATTAGATTACTAACGACCCTGTTATTGTTTACTGGTATTTTTCCACATCTTAACCAACCCTAATTATGTTTACCTATCCCATGATTTTAGTGTATAAAAGCAAATGTATTAGGTTAGTCTTAACAGTTCTATTTCATAATTCAAACTCGATACTTTCCACTGTATCTTAGTGTAAGAAATTAATAAAGTTATTTTTTTAAAGTGATTGTGGCTTCTACTACGTAACATTTGGCGCAGCCGGTAGGATATCGCTAGTCACGCGTAAGACGGGGATAACGTTTCGTTGAACCTACACGGACTCTAGTGAAACGGTACCTGAAGGGTTTAAATCTTCTCCGCCGAACCTGCGACATGTGTATCCGCATTATATTTGTGTTACTGTGGTAAGTGGCTCAATTTATATGCTCTATTTCCTTCAAAACCTAAAACTTATTTCCTAAAAACCTAACTCCTAGATATCAAATCATTCATAAATCTCGTCTCATTCTTAATATTCTAAATTCATAAAGCAAAATGTCCATCGATTCCAAATTCGTTAAAACAGAAACTGCCTCAATGGAGGCCAATCTGCAAATGCTTTCGCTGATGGTGCCTGAATTCGACACCACGAAACCTCTACAAGTTTACCGATACATTCGTTCATGCGAATCAGCCTTTAACCTCGCGTCAACAACTCAAAAACAAATGCTCCTGACTTATGCTTTAAACAAAATCACGGGGCCAGGATCGTCAGACGTTCACATAAAAAATTTCACTTCTTGGTTAGACCTGAAAAACTTTTTAATTCAAAAATACTCGCAGACGAAAACCATTGATCATCTGCAGTTAGAACTTCAGTCGCTCTTTCAAAAACCAAACGAATCGATAACCGACTATTTCCATCGAGTTGACATATGTAGGAGCAAACTCGTCGAAAAAATAACCACAGAAATAAACGACAAGACATTGCCAGGTTATATAGCTGTTACCGAGAGGACTGCACTTAACGTTTTTATCAATGGGTTAAGCTCAGACATAGGCGTCATGCTTCGTGTTCGCTCTGTAACAAACCTAACCGATGCCGGACATTTCGCGATTCAAGAAGAAAAGATCCGCAACATGAATAATGCTAGGCAGGCGCTGTACAGACACAGCACCACTCGCACAAACAACATGCGCGGAAACGAAGTTCGACCAGTACAAAATAAAAACTACTCTTCACAACCACAAAATAATTCCAAATTCTGCAATTATTGTAAACATCCAGGTCATCTAATAGCTGAATGTCGAAAACGCGCTTATAACAATAACATCAGACAGGGTCCTATCCCTGAACAACGAGCGCCGCAACAACGGCCTTCATCCTCTGCTAGGGTCAATAATTTAAACTCACAGGCGGCCGAGGAGATGGGCACTCGTTCGGAAACCGCTTCAACTTACTACTCCAATGCCCAGACACTGATGTCGAGCCCCAACTCGAGCCAGAACATGAATATCGAGATGGAGGCACTTCAACTAGAGTAAAACCTAGACCTAGCTTAGTTAAGAATCCTAGGAATCGTGAGTCGTTTCATTCAGTCCATCGGGGACAAACGACCATGATTCAACTCAGCGAGAGTCACAAAACAGCACCACAAAACAGACCAGTCTATCGAAGACAATTTTGTGATGCTAGTACTCAAACTGAATTACTAAATCTGACTCAATCAAATACTAATTCCAAAATCAATACTAAATCAAATCCTATTTCTAAATCTACTATATCGACTCAAACTGAAATCACAAATCCAACTCAACCAACTCCTAATTCAAATTTCCAAATCAATACTAATCCAAATCCAATTTCTAAATCTACTAAATCCAAATCTCAATCAAAATCTAAATCAAAACCTAAATCAAAACCTAAAGCTAAAAATTCCAAATCCTCTGAATCCATTACTATCTCTTCGCTCAACGTACCCCCAGAAAACCTTCTATATTGCCAATTCCACATCGAAGGTAAACCAGTTACCTTACTCGTTGATACAGGAGCCGCCATTTCGATTATTAAGAAAGCCAAGATAGGTACGGCACCTCTAGATGTATCGAACATCGTATCAATCGTAGGTATCTCGGGTAACCCATCCTCTATTCAAAGCTTCGGAACAGCTCAAATATCTCTAGACAATTTCCCCAAATTTAAATTTCATGTAGCCGACGTCAACATCCAAGTCGACGGTATTCTAGGTAACGATTTCATGTCCAAGTTCAACGTCAACATCTATGTCCAATCAAAATCGATGAGAATCCGCGATCGTACCTACAGACTCTTCTATATCGGTGAACAAAACCCAATTCAAAATAATAACGAACAATTCATAAGCCAACGTTCAGAAACTGTTATAGCATGCTATACCGAAGACATCAGAGACGGATACGCAGTTATCGAAAAACAACAAATTAATAACGATATTGCTATCCCTAACGCATTAGTAACAGTTAAAGACAACAAATTCCTAATCACTTGTGTAAACTCCAGCAACAATGATATAATCATTCCCATTCCCAAAGTTCATGCGACCCTATTTACGCATACGTCACACGACAAATCCAATTACCAAATCAATTTATCTAACGCAGTTAATAACTATAATTCGATCATCAATCTTATTCGACAAGATCACCTGAATACTGAAGAAAAAGAATCTCTCAACAAAATCGCCAACGAGTTTTCAGACATTTTTTATTCCGAAGGCGATCCTTTAACATTCACAAATCACACAAAACATTCAATCCCTACTACATCGGAAACACCAATTCACACAAAAACTTATAGATTCCCTTTCGTACATCAACAAGAAGTAAAAACTCAAGTACAAAAAATGCTAGACCAGAACATAATTCAACCTAGTACCTCTCCTTGGAGTAGTCCTATCTGGGTAGTGCCAAAGAAATTAGACGCTTCAGGAAAACAAAAGTGGCGAGTAGTTATCGACTATCGCAAGCTCAACGACGTTACAATCGGAGATAGCTACCCTTTGCCTAACATAACTGACATCTATATCTATATAAGAGCTTAACCTGACTGACTGACTGACTGACTGACTGATTTATCATCGCCCAGCCGAAACCGCTGAAGCTAGAAAGCTGAAATTTGGAAGGTGGTTTCCTTTTATAACAAAACCACCCACTAAGGCGGGATTTTTGGAAATTCCACCTCTAAGGGGGTGAAAAAGGGTGAAAACGTTTGTATGAAACTTTTTAACGTGTGGAGCGATTTTCATGAAACTTTGTTTGTGCACTGTAAATAAAAAATGAACGAACACGTGTTTCAGGATTTTTCAATATAACCTTCAAAATGGGGTCAAATGTGGGGTCAATTTTCGTATGGGAACTTTTTAACGGGTGGTGCGATTGATCTGAAACTTTGTTTGTGTACTGTAAATGCAAAATGAGTGGACACGTGTTTCAGGATTTTTCAATATAACCTTCAAAAAGGGGTCAAATGTGGGGTCAATGTTTGTATGAGAACTTTTTAACGGGTGGTGCGATTTGTTTGAAATTCGGTTTATATATGTACATACTTTAAGTGAACAAAGTCGCGAGCGGGACAGCTAGTTTTAGATAAATTAGGTCACTCAGTTTACTTCACAACACTAGATCTAGCTTCAGGGTTCCACCAAATAGAAATGGACCCTAAAGACATTCCAAAAACAGCTTTCAACACACCCTATGGTCACTATGAGTTTTTAAGAATGCCATTTGGTTTAAAAAATGCACCAGCTACATTCCAACGCGCTATGGATAACGTCCTCCATGGACTACAAGGTGAAAGATGTTTTGTTTACTTAGATGACATCGTCGTTTTCGCTTCCAGCCTTCAAGAGCATGAACAAAAACTTACCGAAGTATTCAATCGCCTTAGAGAAAATGGTCTAAAAATTCAACCCGATAAATGTGAATTCATGAGAAAAGAAGTAGCCTACCTAGGTCATATAATTTCCAACGAAGGTGTGAAACCTAATCCTGAAAAAGTAAAAGCTGTTAGAGAGTTTCCAATTCCTAAATCTTGTAAAGACATAAAGTCATTCTTAGGTCTTGCGGGCTACTACCGTAGGTTCATTCCAAACTTTAGTAAACTTACTAAGCCAATGACAAGCCTTCTCAAAAAAGATGTTCCATTCCTTTGGGGTCAAGAACAACAACAGGCTTTCGATAAATGTAAAGACATACTTACGACGACACCTATCCTACAATATCCCGACTTTAGTAAAGAATTCAATTTAACCACTGACGCTTCCAAATATGCAATTGGTGCAATCCTATCTCAAGGTGAAATTGGCAAAGATTTGCCAATAGCATACGCCTCACGTACATTAAACAAAGCAGAATCCAACTATTCTACCATTGAACGCGAACTGCTAGCCATAGTATGGGCAGTAAAGCATTTCCGACCTTACCTTTTTGGTCGAAGATTCAAAATACTTACAGATCATAAACCTCTCATCTGGCTCATGAATGTTAAAGATCCTGGTAGTCGATTAGTACGTTGGAGACTAAAACTCGAAGAATATGACTACGAAATGAAGCATAAAGCTGGTAAAACCAACACCAACGCAGATGCTCTTTCTCGTCCACCAGTCATGAATTCTAATATCATTGATTTAACAGATTCGCCCCCTAATTCACCTAAACAACCTCCACCAGATGAATATCTCCAACTCAACTTCGAACATTACTCTGCTCTAGATAACATCGAACGTAAATGCTTCGAATCCTCTAAAATCAAAATTTCGCCAGACCGATTATTAGATCCCAAACATAAAAACATATTTATTCCCACATCTTGCACTCTCTCAGATAATCTTGCCAACGAAGCTTTAAGCTTATGTTCCGGGATAGAATCTTACATAGAAAAAACTAAAAATCTTTACGATGCCGATATCTTAATTTCTAACGAAAAACAAAACCTAATATTCTGCTATACCAGACCCAACCACTTTGATCCATGGGATTCTGAAAGTTATTTCAAAGCTCTGCTCTCTTGTCTTCAAAAACATACTATATCCCATCTCTACGTCCCTGACTTGAAAAATGACCATACATGTAAATTAATCAACAACGAACAACATCGTATCACAGCATACTTGGCAGAATGCTATAACTGCGAAATTACTATTTGCGAAAACAAAATCATCTATCCGAAACCCGAAGAAATTCTAAATATTCTGAAAACCTATCACGATGAACCTCTTTCAGGACATCGAGGTATAGTTGAAACCACGCGGAAAATTAGAAACGACTTCTTTTGGAAAGGAATGACTAACGATATAAAAACTTACGTCGATTCCTGCGTTGTTTGCCAGCGTAATAAAATTCAAAGAAAATCATTCCAAGCTCCCATGGTCATAACTTCCCAGTCAACTGAACCTTTTGAAAGAGTTTCAATGGACCTAGTTTCCTATTCAGACATTAGTGAAAACAATAATAAATATGTTCTAACTCTACAAGACGACCTCACACGATATGTACAAGCATACCCTATCCCTGACAAAGAAGCAGTAACTGTAGCACAACAATTACTCCACTACTGCCAACATTACGGAGTTCCAAAGAGATTTCATTCAGATCAAGGAACTGAATTCATGAACAAAGTCTTAAAACAACTCATGAAATTCTTCGGATCCGATCACACATTTAACACAACATACCATCCTCAAACTAACGGTGCCCTCGAACGCTTCCACGCTACCTTACGCGATCATATACGCATGTATCACAATCGCCGTCTTAAAAATTGGGATCAAATAATTCCCTTCGCGATCATGTGTCATAATACCTCAATTAATAATTCTACAGGTTATACACCTCACGAACTTCTTTTCGGTTTCAAACCTCGTCCATTTTATTCTCTGAAACCAATTCCTGATTACACAGCATGTGATTATTTACAAGATCTTAATGAACGCCTCAGAGCATCGCGAGACGCGGCTCTGAAAAATCTAGAAAACATGAAAGAAAAAGCTAAAGAACGTTATGATAGTAAAATTAAAAATCATGTAGAATATAAGTTAGGAAATAAGGTAATGTTAAGAGTCCCGAACCCTAATAATCTAGATGCTAAATGGGAAGGCCCCTACGAAATTATACGCATAGGTTTTAATGAAAACTATTTAATCAAAGGGGCAGGCAAAAATCAACTGGTGCATGCAAATCGCTTGCGACCATATCTAAATTAAGTTAACATTAGATCTATTTCATTTACAGGGTTTGCCGTTTTACAGCAGCCCAAACAATGTCCTTTACCCAAATATTCCAAGACCCAAATTACATCTATAATTTCATGATTTGTTCTTTATTAAAACTTCTAGTCTGTATCATTATTTACAAAATCTATATTTTCTCAAAAAATTATATAAGTAGTAAATTTAGTACTAATCTAACTCTTTCTTCTATTACAGGGCAACCACAGGAATCGTTGCCAATTTAAACATTTCTATACCCCTCACTTCACATGCAGGCATTTTTTATAACGACGAAGGAAACATATTAATCACTGAAGATTCATGGAAACTTATAATCTACAGGGATTTAAAACCCCTTTCTATTTCTTACGAATAATTACAACGTCTCTCGAACAATTTCCAATCAATGTCAGCTCAATATTTTAATTTCCCAAACGTCCAATCTACTAAATCTTACCTTAATGTAAATCTTAATAAAATAGAATCTAGACTTTCTGAACTCAACTTATACTTAGGCAAAAACTCACGCGTCAAAAGAGAACTTTTAGACGGTTTTGGCTCTGTCCTGAAATGGCTTATAGGAACACCAGATGCGAAAGATGCTAAAAGATATGACGACTGTATCGACAAACTTGAAAAACAAGAAATCGGTTTAGCAGATCTCATGCAAAAACAACTTCAGATTACATCTTCAACAATGAAAAATTTTAATGAAACTATTTTCAAGATTTCATTTGATGAACAAGTTATAAACGAAAATATAAATCGATTAAACGATCATCTCAATAAAACTGAAAATCTTATATTTGACATAAAGATCAGCGAAGACATTTCTACAATATCTCTTCAAATCCTAGAGCTCGTCACAAGTTTAGAAAACGAAATCGATGACTGTCTTGCCAGCATTCTCTTCGCTAAATCTAATATAGTCCATCCTTCAATCATAAGCTCTAAAAGATTATATGAAGAACTCTTACGTTCTAATAAAATTCGCACAAGCAAATGACTTGTTACTCCAGTCTCGATTGAAAACTTACATACCCTACTAGACTCCTCAGATTTAACAGCTTACGTATACTCAAACCGCTTAGTTTATATTTTAGAATTCCCTCTCGTCACCAATTATCCCCTTACTCTTTATCATATTTACTCTGTTCCAATACAACATCCCAATTCCACTTTCCATTCAACCATCCTTCCTGAGCATATTTATTTGGCTACCGATCCAAGTGTATATTATGCGTCTACGAGTTCGCTGGAAAGTTGCAAAATCTTCGCAACAAGAAACAGAGTCTGCAAGGACCTCATGATCTACGACTCCACGGAACGCCCTATCTGCGAGATACAACTCCTATTCAGCAAGAAGACTTCCATTCCAGAGACATGCACCATAACAACATTCCCTGCTGAGATCCAGACATTTCAACCACTAGAAGACAACAGATGGCTCTACATTCTCAACATCGAAACAGACTGCGTCCTACACTGCGGAGATGAAGTTAACAACTATAAACTTCACGACTCAGGAATATTAATTTTACCACAAGGATGTAAACTTCACACACGCTACAGCACGCTTACAGCCTACCAATCATCGGAAGAGAACATAACGTACCCTGTAATTCTTCCTGACATAAGAACGGATGACTGCTTCGAGATCCCAAAGAAGACAGAAGCCCCACATCTGCTTCCAATCACTATCAACGAAATGCCACTGGATTCACTCAATAAAATAAAAGCTCACCTCGACAAATATTCAGACGAATTAAAAAGAATTCAAGCAACGGGAAAATCACAATCATTCATCGAGCAGCATAGTCCAATCTTCTCATGGTTCTACTTCACTACTGGTATGCTACTCCTCTCATACCTTCTACTAAAACTATGCAACAGATGTCCGAATGGTTTTATTGGAAGAAGGAGAAGAAGACCATCAAACGACAATTGCATCCAGATCTTCAACAACTGTTTCGATAACTCAAGAAGACAACGAACTACCCAAGTTGCGATTCCCTTGAGAACCCTAAATCCAGAGACTTCCTGCATAACAGACGACGAAGAAGACACCGTGAACACTCCATCATCACCACACTCTCAAAGATCAGGCACACATGCCCAATCTTTATTCTAAGGGGGGAGGTGTTACATACCGCCCTTTACTCTAGTAAATAAGATTATTTGTTAAGTAGCTAGTTACCCAAATAGACTAATAAGTTAATAGGCAAATAACACTCTCCTTAAGTTTATTATTAGATTACTAACGACCCTGTTATTGTTTACTGGTATTTTTCCACATCTTAACCAACCCTAATTATGTTTACCTATCCCATGATTTTAGTGTATAAAAGCAAATGTATTAGGTTAGTCTTAACAGTTCTATTTCATAATTCAAACTCGATACTTTCCACTGTATCTTAGTGTAAGAAATTAATAAAGTTATTTTTTTAAAGTGATTGTGGCTTCTACTACGTAACACTACGCATGATGATAAAACTGACCGGGTACCTAAACAGGGTGCGGATGGGCAGAAACTGACACTGTAGCAAATTGCCCACGGAACCCCAAAAAGTAAAAAACAAAACCGTACGATGGCGCCCCAAGATTTATAATTAAATGTTTGGTGGCGCCACATCGCGCTGCGCGCAACGCACCGACCATCGATAAACGGATCTAATCAACATCGATCTCAGCTGTGAGACCCGACACATACCTAACGGTACCTTGCCCTCGTCAATTTGCAAGCAGCAGCAGTTGTTATCTAATCTGTGTCTGACGACAGGACCTCGCACTCCTGCGCCAGCGCCGGCCGCCGCGCTAAATATAAACCAATTAGATACGTGCATACTTAAGTTTTTTTTACTGTCTTACGGGATTATGGCGCGACGTTTTGGGGCGGTGATATACTTCGTTCCCCGTTGTAAAATATTGCCGAAAACAGTGCGAAGTATTCTGGTGTGAACTTGAAGAATGGACTCGAGACTTGTTTACAATAATCAACGCCTATACCTACTTACCTACTAGTTATGTATTGCAAAACAAATCATGGATTCGCGTTATCGTCTGGTATCGCTGCATCGCTCGCTGCGCACGGTGTGTCGCGGCGGCACCCCATCTTTTTGTATGCACCCATACAAAAAAACCATTGTTAACAGTTACCTCGACAAATCGCACATTCGAGACGATTCTTGATATATAAATCTCTTTGAATACTGACTGAGTGATTGACATAATTATCATAATAATTATGACAAAAGCTGAAATTTTTGGGTTCTTTTCAGGTTCCACAGGTGCTAGGACTAAGAGAGGAATGGTAAATACTAAATGTTGGTATCGCATGAGTGGCCGGACGTCCACATTTCGCAGCGCGTACTCGAATAACATAGAATATTCTAGACCTCCGTCTTCCGAAATCATCAGTTTTATTGGGCGAGTATAAAACTTTAGACGAGTTGAAGGTAGTTGACCGTTATTGGATCGCGTCTCCCGGGGGAAGAATCTCAGGTAAGAAAAGCCATTTATTTGGCTTTTCCTAACCCGAGTTGTAAGTTTTTCGTTTCCGCATTCAGGTAGGTACCTAGGTTACTCAGTGGGGACGGTGCCGTCTTCTGAAGTAGGTCACCACTTCACCAGGAGAGCTGCGATTGTTTCTTTGTAGGTATGTTCTACTAAGTAGGTATTTCAAATAGTTTTTTGAATAGAAATATAGGAAACTAGCTTCCACCCACGGCTTCGCCCGCGTGGTACCGTGAAAAACAAAAATAAATCTACCCCACGGGAACCTTATATTTTTCCGGGATAAAATGTAGCCTATGTGTTATTCCAGACCATAATCTATAGCTGTGCCAAATTTCATTCAGCTCCGTTCAGCCGTTTTAGCGTGAAAGAGTAACAAACCATACATCCAGACATCTTGACATCCATCCATCCATCCATCCATCCATACATTCTTAAATTTTTACAAACTTTCGCGTTTATAATATTAGTAGGATTTTTTGATTTAAATATGCTAGACGAGCTACGTCTTTTGATGGTGCTGAGACAAGGTTTTGCTAGATCTCCCCCAACTTCCTCTCATCACGCAAAAAAGTCGCGTTATGCCCCAAATACACAAATCGAAAATTTTGAAAAGTTTCAAAAGATGAGAACATAAATAGCGCCTAGAACCGTCATGTCATATCAGCAGTTTTGCTCGGCACCACGCGCTGCGCACACGCAGCGCTGACTCTGCAGCACATCACGCCACTTGCGCATACACTACTGAAGTACTGACAGTGCCCTTAGCACCAGTTCCTGATATTCCATTGCTATTAACAACGTTTTTCTCATGGTCAAGGTAAGGACCAACTACTTACTATGAATCAATCTATAGTCCACGTTAGATGCCTCCTCGAGGCCTGAAAGAACGCCTCTCTTACTTGCCATCGATTAAGTACTTTGATAACTATAGGTAATGTATAAGAAGAGAAAATGACCTTAGGGTATGGGTAAGGTGTGGTCGGTTGGATACACAACGTTTGTATACTGAGTATTTTTTAATTTAAATATTGGACAATTTACCATTCAGAATCATTAGAAGCCGTTTGGAAACTGCTGCTAGGGGCTTCGGTTGGGAAAGTGCTGATAATAACTAGGCCGCCAACTAGTCAGCCCTGCGCCACAGATTACATTATAGTCGTCTCTTAGTTCCTAGCGCATCTACAAAAACCATTCGTAGACAAGCCATCTTACGTCTAGCGGCCGTTAATCTGGCACAAGAAGGATTACGATCTTTTACGTACGAATGGCAACCAGCGACGCAACGTAACTGGATACTTTATGTAATAGTTACATTTACTTACACTCGCATTTCCCGCTGATTTACACTGCGTTTACACGCATCGCACGCGCATGCGTTAGGTATAATTAGGTATGCCTTCAACTTATATAAAATAAAATAAATATGATCACGACTGTAATCCCCGGGCTCGGTAGATTATCTCCTCAGATCTTTAGATACTTAGATCTTTGGGGATATCTAAAGGGGGTAGTCAGAGGCAAGTCCAAACATGGCATTTGGTTCATGCCCACATTTTGCACAGTAGTTAGTATTCCGTACGTGACAGGTTGCAAGCCCATCGCCGCTTATAAGAATACTAACCTATGACACATACCTTCGAATTTTTGGTTCTAGGGTATGCCGGTTTCTTCACGATGTTTTCCTTCACCGTTTAAGAGCACTGGCATTGCGCACATAAATTTTTCGAATGGAAAAACTCATTGGTACACGACCAGGTTTGAACCCACGACCCACGGATCGTGAGGCAGGGGTGCTACCACTACACCACCAGCGCTCAACTTAATTCGTTAAGTAGATTTCATAACTATATCTACCTACTTCAGGTTATAAAGCACGAGCTGGATACAAAATAAGGGACGCACGCAGAGCCTCCTGACGCAGTATTATTAGGCATTATCGCTATTTTTGCATATTTCCACTTGACGGACATGAAATGTGAGAAATGAAACATGCGGCGTGGAAAATGAGCGCGGCGAGCTGGCGGCCGGACCGGCTGGTGTTGGATGCTTAGAGTTTCCTATTAATAATCTGAAAAAAAAAAACATGTTTTTCAAAAACTAGTCCTTCTAACTAAAAGCTAGGATTTTAACAGCACGCTACACCGCGGCGCCGACATTCAGCACACCAGTTGGATCAGTTAAACGTGGTTTATTTTGCCTGTAACTTGGGTTAGGCTGGAATCGGAACTTAAATTCTCCAAGCATGTAAGACTTTTCAAAATTATCCTTGTGATTTTATTGAATGAGTATGTTTTAAGCGTTACAGTGTCTTCAACGTCCTGTTACGACTGAGCTGAACAACCCCACGCTCAACAACCTTGCCGTGTAACTTAAATGTGTATTGGTGACTGCAAAGTGCATAGCTCTGACCAACTACAGCAGCTGCAAACAACAATTACCCGCCGCCGCGTGCTCCGCGAAATTGCGCCTGCATTTTTGATGAGAGTTCTGCGACCGATTCTGGACCGCCAGATGTGATGAGGTCGGTGTGACATCCCTACCGGCAGCTGTGGGGTAAGCTGTGACACTGACCGGGCATGGATAAATAGCTCGCTCGCTGAAAGTTCGACCCTAACCACAGAACAATTAATAGTAACCATATAAGCTACCCAAACATCAATATGAACTGAATAATAATAACAAACTAACTCGTATTTATTACAAAAACGGTCATTGCAACAAAAAAAACTAATGCAGTAAGAATAAGATAATTTTTTGAAGCAATTAAACATTATTGATCGAGCGAGCGAAGATCTCAGTGACAGCTATGCGATTTGGCGTTGTATGTATGCATATATGTTTGTTAGAGCATAACTCAAGAACCGTACATCTAATCTGCATGAAACTTGGAGGGTTTAGAGATACTGCTAATCAAATTTACTGGGAAGCATATGAGCTTAATCGGTGTAGTTTTTTGTATTTTTTTTTTGTAAATAAAAACTTATTCTAATAAAACCTTTTTACTGTTATCTCGAACTAAAAAGCAAATGAAAAAACGTCACATTTGAAGGAATGAGCAGAAAAAATATAATATTTACATCGATGGAAAAAATGGAAGATAAACTTATAAAAAATCAGACACTGGTCTGATCTCAAGGTCTGAGTGAAGAAACCATCCTACGAGGAATCGCTGAAAAATGTCTTCCGAGGATTTCTTTATCTCAACAACTCAAGTCTTGGAAAATATTTTAAAACCTTGAACAGTCCAGTGCTAGCCCCGTTAAATTTCAGATACCTATTGTAATACTATAAAGCATAACTAAACCTGGAACCGATATCTTGAACAAAGCCTGGTGAGGCCCTGAGGACGAAGCTTGGAAAGCTTGAGGAACGATCCACAGTAAATTGGGTTAGTTTCTACCAGCGCGACCAACAGAGACATACAGAATCTAAAGGGACTCTCGCGAGTGAAATTATCTACCCCGAGGCTCTTCTGGAGACAGATAAAGTCCACTCCGCTCATATTCTGTGCTCCAGTGGCGTGAGACCTTGAAGCAACAGCTATCCTAGATGCTCCTGCTAGACATCATAGATCTGAATAACATTTAAAACATAAGACTACCTAAATATTGTCCTCAGTCGATTATCTGTATTTAATATCTAAACTCTTTAATTTCTATTAGCCTCAGTTTCATTTTTATTAATTCACTGTAAATAGTATATAGGTAGGGACTAATTTGTAATATACCTACATACATAATATATCTTTATACTCAACATTTTCTTTTCTTTGTTAGATAAATAGCAGTAGGCAGATAGTTTTCCTTTCTTAGGTAGGTTATTCAAATATTTGTTTGTGATTAGGTTACGTGGCATAGTACATAAAGCGTATCTAAAAACTTTAGGGCATAAATACAAATAAGGATTGTGGACATCGCGCTCGAGATCTCAGTTCGGGGCAAACTACTAGTATAAATGGGTAAGTACATACAAACTTATCCGATAGTAGCCACACGCTCGGCTCCACCGTATGAGGCGCGAAGATTACGGATTCGCAATAAAAAAAAAGTAGTATTAATTATAATGCCAAAGAATTGAAATCGTCTCTATTATGTCCATCAAAAAATTCTCCAATAAAATTATTTCTCCATAAGATTCGAAAATAAAAGCCTAAATCCTAGTTTCCTTTCCTTGTCTCTACGTTCTGATCTTGTTTCTCCGCGAGAGCACTAAGGGATAATGTACGGAAAATTTCCTCCAAAGGAAAACAAGCTTGGTTATTTTCGTGTATTTTTTGGTCGATCGAGAGACACATTGATTAATTCTAGAAGTCACTACACCTACCGGGGAATTCATTTAACCTATTTTCCCAAATCAATTTCTGTAACTCATCACTAAAGAAAAATCTCCCGCAACGAAATAAACTGGGCAATGATTTTAAACGTTTGATGGGCACGGATGAGCGCCCCACAGCCGACAGCCGGCGGACAGTCATGACGGTGACACGATGGATACCTTCTCCGTGAGATTCCTTCTACACTCAATGTTACGGAAAATCCTTGTGCGTGTCTGAACGAGAGGTCCTACAGAGGGTGACCGTTGACCTACTTCGGAAAACATATTCGGGGTTGCGAAAGGAATAAATTAGCCTTTTCACGCTACGGGATTATCCAAGTAGTATCTATTACCCTATAGCTTAACTAACTGGCTGATATTCCATCGAGAGCTTTCCGATTCATGAATAATGAGTGGCGGCCGAGCGAGCCTATGCGAGTCTGTAAGGGTTGAGGAGGTAAGTCCTTAGCCAACTGCAGCGGAGAAGTGCTTGAAGATAACCGGTGGTCAACCTCCGTGCCATCCGAGACAGAAATGCAACTAGAGAGGATATGGTAAGATAATATGCCATTCCAACGGCAGTGTGTTGTTTGTGTCGATACATCGATACTGAAGAAAGACAAAGCTTTGGTGTTGTACCGGCACGCGGCACGGCAGCTAGGCTCTCGGGGTCAGGATGCGGCGCGGCGCGGCGCGGCGGCGAGGCGGCATCCTCGCGCGCGGCGCTCGCCACTCGCGCAGCGACCCCGGCTCGGCGCGCACGTCCGGCATGGCTCCCGCGCCTCAATAACTACGCGACTGTGCCGTGAAACACGCTCCTGCCCAGCCAGTGTCGCCGACTGTCCACTCTAACAACACGATGAACCGGTAAGTGTATTTTATAACAAGCTATTGTTGCACGCTCCGCACGGACGGAGGGCTACGCGCTCGCTTTTCCCGGTGTTTTCATCGTTTTCGCTCCGGAATATGGAAACGTCCTACGTCCTTGTTTTCGGCACGTTGGATGTTGCGGCGAATATTTACGCTCGTATTGGTAACTACTGCGTACGTTAATTGATATCAGGTGGTCGATCGCGATGTTTGTATCGAAGCCGCCGATACGTAATGGTGAATAGTCGAACACCGAATACAATGTGATTCACCGTTGACTCACAGTGGATCGAATCTAGATTCGATAAGACCCTCGAGTAGTCATTTAAGGCTACGGTCGAGGGTTACACGTTTTTATGGTGCTCTTTGCAATGAATAAAAACGAGCGCTCGCTATCTTTACGGACCTATCACCTTAATCATGCTGCAATGGAAAGGAATGGATAGTTTGTCTGTCGAAGCACGTCTGGCGGTGCCGCTTCGGGTCGGTCGACCGACGGCGCCTGGGCCACCGGCACCGCCAGGGACGCCCAGTACGATGCACGAGGCTGCTGCTCTGCCGGCTGGTGGCATGCAGCCGCCTCGGGCAGACATAGTCACAGCAATTGCTGCAGATAGATTAGGATACCTACCACTACTATAACGATTAGGCTCTCTGCTATTCATCAGACTGTCATCACGGCCGGTCTAGAACTATATGACACCGTCCGTAGGTACCTACAAGGAATTTTAATTGGTGACGCAACGACCTCTGCTCGCTTTTTTGCATAACGACAAAAAACAATGCAATAACCTGTTGTATCATCGTTGCAAAAAGTCACAGAAAATGCGTGAGTCAGGCCGGTTATCCTTGGAGATGCGACTGGACAGAAATAGATTCCCACATAGGGCTGGAGCTAGGCGAGCCTGCTCCCCGAGCTGCGCACCCGTCCCGCCCCGTGCCGTGCCACCCGCCGCATGTAGGAGCGATTGCGTTCGCGGGTCGTTAGCTTCTCGATTAAAACTCGTATAGAGTAAAATAATAGTAAAATGTAGGTTACGATTAGAACTTGCGTCAATTTGCACCGCGTCGCTGAACGCAGTGTCAGCCGCTCGTCATCTCATCGTACCTATGTGGTTGAGCGACGACGGAGCCGGCAGACCAAGTTTATAATGAGTTTGATAAGTCATCCGCGGACCGCGGGTAAATGCCCGTAGCGCAGCTTATGCAATTAAGATCTTCGAATTATCGCGCCGCGGCGGGCGCGTGGCGAATAATAAAGTTTCGTATGCGAGCGCGGATACTTGCGCAACATAATCGGTGGTGCGCCGCGTGAATCGCGAATATAGTGCGACGGACGCGGGCGCGGAGCGGCGCGACCGACGCGCCGTGTCGCAAGCGGCGCGGCGCTTGTCGCAGGCACCGCGCGGCGCGCACCGGACACCGCTCGGCGACGAGAGCTGCGCTTACTTTACATACACTCGAATAGATTATTGTGCGTCGCGAGCACAACTTGAGACGGCACATCCTGTATGTGGACAACGGTACGGCTCTGCCGGTGACTCGGAGAATAGCTTTCGGAATCACGTTCTGATGACGCATGCGCTAAGCTGATACGACGCGCAAATACAAAGTCGGGCACTGCGCTTCAGAGAACTACTCCCGGTGCTTCATTAAACGACAACGCGCCAACGTCTTACAGGACTCGCACAGCCTCGAGCGACGAGCACGAAGCCATTCAAATCTTATGATAATGAAGTAATATTAAAAGTTCACAAAATGCTGAAATCTTCCGCTCGAGCATCGCCGTGTGGACATTTGAAAGTGATATAAAGTCATAGAATGTTTTGTAAATTATTGTTGACGATTAACTTTATAAGGCGCAGTTTTCTGTCCATAATTTGTGCTCTTCATTATTGAACGCCTTGTTTCCACCGGGCACTGGAACCGGCCTATAGAAATGGCATAACGTGGATCTGATTCCAGTTTGTGCAGAGCATTCCTCTGGGCCAAGAGATTAGCAGATAATGCGCCGTCGATAGTCTATCTGCTTTGTTGCTCTTTGTAATTTTCAATTTATTTGGTATTTCAGCGAGATAATATTGGTTAGCATTAGCATGTTGGCAATCTGTAAAGAAATGTAAAGTTTTTGGTTGATTGTATAATGGGTACGCTGGCAGAAGTGTATGTGAGACATCACTCAAAACTTGTTCCATCTCACACAAAAGCGCCGCCACAATGTCAAGGTGTTAAAGAAACAACATTGTTATAAGAACAATGGATGGTCCCCAGAAGAGGAGCAAACATCTGGAGGTGCCTATTGTCCGGCGGTGTAGGAAGTGAAAGTGCGCCGGCGTTGCGTCATGTAATGCCTAGTTTTTACAATATTCGTTAGTGTCGGCATGGCAGGATGAAACGGTCGCTCTATGGTCGCTCTATGGTCGCTCTATGGTCGCGCGCGGACTGCTCTGTCTCGTGGCTCTGAGCCGATGTGGTTGAGGGATGGTTCATTAGAGCTCTTATTAAAGAGCTAATCGCAGATAAAATAAATCAGTGACCGAGGCGAAGGCTCTATTCAATGTCAAGTTATTTCAATTACAGTTCCAGACGTCTGGTCAGTCTGTCATGTTTGGTCACAAATATTTCTTAAGGCAAACCTCCATCATATTTCACGACTGAATTAAAAAAACCCAGGCTGGCCACTGCCTCTGGTCAGTACCTACCTACACCGATAGATTCATATCAAATAATAGGTCCGACTGCCTGCCTAACATACCACAAAAAAAAAAACCATCATACAAAAAGTCTCAGAACAAAATATTTGTAGATCTACAAAGATTGGTTATTTTATAGGTAGGTAATATTTTCATACAGCCAACATTTTTAGGATGAATTATGAAGCAGCACCTCTGGGTGGCGACAGCACACATACCTACATATAATATAATAACAATGATATTATGAGTTTGCGGAATGGCACGCGGGGAATTGGCGTGTTTAGGAATCGCATATCACGTTACGTACAACCCGTTATACGTACGAGTATGTATTTTAAATACCTACCAAATGACTAATTAACATATTTATTAATATTAAACCTAAACTTCATCGTGAAATAGCTTGAATACGTAGGCTTATTTTATAAAGAACTAGCCTTTTAGCGAGCTGTGGCGCGATGGCGCGATGGCGCGGCGGACGGAGCTCGATGCGACGTGAGATGTTGCGTGTTTGATTCTGGTTCTGTCTCATGCTAGATACTATGGTGCGTGCAGTTTCCATTCTGATCCAACCCGTCTCGTTCAAACGAATATAATCAAGGTTAATAGAGAGCTCCTGAATCTACGCCGGTAACAATTCGTCTAATTCACAAGAGCCGCTTTCGGAGACGTTTTTAATGAAGTTATGAGTGTGAGGAACAGATTGGCTCGTGACCGCAGTGCTGTGTCCAGTCACAGTCTGGCTGGAACAAAACAATTTACCTAGTTAGGTAGTCTAGTTGAAATCTTCTAGTCTATGAATAGTTGAATATCTTCCTTTGCCATTTTTTTAATATACGAGTATATCTAGCTTCCGCCCACGACTTCGCCCGCGTAGTACCTTGAGAAATAAAAACAAATCTACCCACGAACCGTATATTTTTCCAATATAAAAAGTAATCTATGTGCTATTCCAGACTATAATATACCTTTGTGTCAAATTTCATTGCGATCCGTTCAGCCGTTTCAGCGTGAAAGAGTAACATACATCCATACATACATACAAATTTTCACGTTTATAATGTTAGTAGGATTTGTATGCCGCAAGAATTGAAGGATTGAATTTCGGATAGAAATATTTTCTTACCTCAGGGCAACTTCCTCAGCTCTTTAAGAGTTATGGGAAGCTGCAGTCAGCTTCATAAATTAGACTGCCCCGCTGCAGGAATCGAACCTACTGTACCAGCCGAATGACTAAGTGAGATCTTGCAAGGATAAGGAAATATTACGAAATACGTAATGTGCTGGTAGTAGGTAACTTTTGGTCCGGATTTCGAAGAATTCACGACCGCCATAAACTTTACGTTCGTGCCCTAAACCGGCTGACAACTCTCTAAATAACAATCTTTGAAAATATTTTACATTGTAAACTTAAATTACTATTTCCCCGGTTATAAAGTGGATACTCACAGTTGGTACAGTTGAGGTAGTGCGAGGCGGGTGCGTATGCTTACCTCTCTAGTTGTGTTACGTGTGGCCGATGCTTTATTCGATGGCGCGGTAAGATAAAACTAAGTAATTATGATTGGAAATAAAACTGTACTTAACATAAATCACACTCGTTTCTAAATCATAATTATATTTCGATAACAAATAAATTTAATAGCCGCGTACACATTGCACATTATGCGTTGTATCTACGTTTATGTTCCCTACTCTACCCAAAGATTTAAATCGTAGATATGCCCGTACAGTAGGTACTGAGACCGCGCCGTTTTGTTGCCACACGAAATGACATAGCTCGCTCATTTGGCACACCAAATATTTTCAATTTTAGGGTACAAAAGGAATAATTATATTTTTTTACGAAAGATCGGCACAATAAACGGTGAAATAACTGTTAGTTTCATTTTTTACTAATCGTTAGTATGCTTGCATCGGCATTTTGTTAACAACACAAGTAAAAACAGTGCCACAGGTTTTGGCGTCAGGGCATATCTGCGATTTAAATCTTTGACTCTACCTACATATTTTAGTACTTACGCGAAAATCGTTATAGCCTATGTAAAGAATATACGTACCCACGACGCAACTTAGCTATATCGTCATGATGGCCAACTTCAAAGATGGAAGACCTCTTACATGTCAGGAGGTAGGATAGACACGCGTAGGTACAAGGCACCGGAGGCCGCTCGCGCCGTGGTGGACCGCGTGATCACCGATGTCGACTCGATTTACAACAATTATTGTAATTATTGTACACTGACGACAAGGTGTACACGACACTTATTGTTTACTAGCTGCCTATTGCGGTAACTGTGCTCAATTCGACTTGCGCAAGTCAGTGATACAGTTTTTGAAGCTCGTAGCATTTCGTAGCGCAGCAGAGCTTTTCTACTAAAACAATCCCATTACAAATTCATCAACTCAAGTGATTGATTTGGACCGAACAGCGACGTTTTGAGAGGCCGGGTCAAGAGTACCCGCTCCGAGCCGACGACTCGTAGGTAGGTACTCACCTAGTGCTTAGTTAAAGGAGATGTATTCAAGATCGTAACAAGTGGAAATCCGTGGCCTTTGCTTCAGTGTACTCATTCGTGGCGTAATTTTATGCCCTTATTTTTAAGAGACAAAATCTCCGCCTTTATAATGCCATGGAATGCCAAGACAAACGGTATTTTCATTAAAATTGATCCAACAACGTATTACTATCTGCATTCCTTTCACAGAATCAAAGCTGACACAATAGATGGACGTGTCCACTTCCCATGGCCTTTAATTAGTCCATCTTCCCATTGTTTGAGTGCGCTACCGTGCACCACACACCGCGGCTTTATTTCAAAAAATGTTTTTACATCGAAACACATTGCCATCAAAGTTAAAAGAACTTAATTTATTTCTCAAAATAATAAGAAAATGTACCATCTTACACAGGAGTACTCTGGGGGGGGCAGGTAGTACACACGATAGGTGGAGGGTGGAAGCCGTGAATGGTGACTGGCTGGCTGGAAAGTTAGTTTTGATTCTCGGTAGAACTGATAGTATGAATCAGAGTTAAATAACACAAATATATACCTATCTAAAAAATAGTTACAATAACAAGATTCAGTAACATTATTTGTACGTAAATTGCGTCACATCAAGGAAACATGATTCGTCGATTTGCATACGTAAACATTCTTGGTCGAGTACCTACGGATAGACAGAGTACGGTGCACAGTTTTGCGAAAATCCCAAGTTGCTCTAAAAAGTACCATGTAAGAATAATGTACAAGGCTTCTTAGTAATAAAAGTTGCGGATATTGTAGACAAGTCGATCTCGACAAAAATGGACGCGTGGTACGCGAATGTTCTGATAAAATATGTCTTTTTACTCTCATGTTTCATCCATAAATTATGATTCTCTTTGACTATAAATTAAGGTTTATTTTCTCAGCGCCTGAAAATCTCTGTTCATTAATTAGGTAGGCTTTGAGTCCTTTGATGTGATGTTTATATAATGTAATGAACACTCATAATTACAACCTCCGACGGAGCCTTTGAAAGGTATTTTTTTGATCTCCTCCCACCTTGTACCTAGGAAGGCTTGCTTTTAGCGCATTAATAATACCTAGTTTAGTAGTCTCCCTTAGCAAAGATATACGAGTACTTATCTAATAGGTACATAGGTTAGATACTTCTATCGTATTTGCATAATAAACTTGATCAGTTGTAAACAGGTAAATTAGTTGAATCTGTAAACAAAAAGAAAAGTGGAGATTTATTGTGTTTTGTTCAATAATGTCATTGAGATAATGACTCTTAATTTCAAAAAAAGAGCTGGCTATCATTTTGGTTGTAATTTATATGTTGTGTTGTGTGCGCATTACTTGGCATCTCACATTTTGTTGTTTTCTTGACCGTTCAAAAGAGCGTTATTCCGGTGGTCCCATGTAAAAGTATCCCGTGGGATTGCTATTTTTCCAAAGATGTCATCTTTTCTTGGAACCACGGTGTACTTTACATAAATTTCCAAGTAAGTACAGTAATTGCGATTGAGATGGTGGGTATTGAGGGTTTATATCTATTTGAAGTAGGTTTTCAACTTTGTAAATATTATATGTAATTTCTTACCATTAGCTGATGGGATACTGTCAATAATACTAAACAATGGGATTCACATGAGGACCAAATGACTGATCACTTTCTCATTTACAATGGAGGCGTGTGTGTGTGCCCGGACACCTGTGACCTATTGGACTACTAAACCGACGCGTGAGTAGTACGAGTACCTACCTACATTCAGCGTCGTATTGTTGACTATCGCCAAGGGCGTGGTCGTCATTACGAGTAGGTCATACACTTACTTTGGAGCTAAATCCTGCCTGAACTTAATAAATTATGTTCTTTTAAAATAATGCTTGCTTTGGGCTATTTTATAAATTATTATAGCTCAACTAAAACTATACCTCGGTATGTGACGTTTCGAACACCGCCGGTAGCATGTGACTTCGAAATGACTAGAATAGGTGGTCTCACGATGCCAAAGGTTTAAAGGAAAATCTTTGAATAACGCAACGTTTTTATTGCTTTTCCTGATCCGCTAAACAGGTTATCTTCCGATATTATAACGTTATTTATGGGATCCATGGTCGTGGCGCCTGCCGGCCGGCTTCGGGAAATACCCAAGCTTCTGCCGGCGTGCGTCAGCCGACGGCCGCGGCCGCAGCCCCCGCCGGCCGCCCCGCAGAGTGCCGACACTAAAGGCTTATTCCCAAAGTACTCCACGTTTTGTTCCCAAAGTACTCCAAGAAATATTCTCAAACTACTCCACAAACAAAATATTGTTTTTTTAGTTAAATTCGACTCCACCCCACTGGTGTCCAAAAATAATTATCTCATACATTCGTTCTCAAACTCCTCCAAACATTTAATATTAGTCATGAGTAATGTAAATAATACTGATTTATTTCGCATTTTACTCCACAAGGTAACTGACGTACAGTCAGCTTAAGAAATACATATTTTAATAGTACAATAAACAGATTTTTCTTCTCTTATTATAGCGATAACCGCCTATAACGTCATAAAATGCCTTACCTAAACCTAAATGAATGAAGATTTAAAATAAAATACAATACTTAACTGATTTAAAAAAAAAATATTAATCTAATCAACATCAAGAAAAAGAAGAAGAAGATCAACATAAGTACACATTTTCAAAAATAGACGGTAGAATAAAAAAACAATATACCTACCTACTTAATTATGAGAAACCAAAATTTAGAAGTTTACCATAAATATTGATAGAAAAAAAACCATGACGTATTAACAGAAGGGTGTTTTTTTAAAAGCTTAGAAACTTTAAATTGAAATAAAAAAAACGCTATGAATAAAGCCAAATGGATGTATAAATTAATAACGTTTTTCTCTGTTTTATTTCAGTTTAAAGTTCTTCGCCTCTAAAAAACACCCGTTATTATAACTTACCCGTAAAAATCAGTCTCTTCAGCTATGCATTATGCTAATGCGAGACATATTAGGTCTTAGAATATATTCAGAAATAAAAAAATAAAATAAATAAATAAATATGATCACGACTGTAATCCCCAGGCTCGGTAGATATCTCCTCATCTTTAGTTACTTAGACCTTTGAGGATATCTAAAGGGGGTAGTCAGAGGCAAGTCCAAACATGACATTTGGTACATGCCCACATTTTGCACAGTAGTTAGTATTCCGTACGTGACAGGTTGCAAGCCCATCGCCGCTTATAAGAATACTAACCTATGACATATACCTACCTTCGAATTTTTTGTTCTAGGGTATGCCGGTTTCCTCACGATGTTTTCCTTCACCGTTTAAGAGCACTGGCATTGCGCACATAATTTTTTCGAATAGAAAAACTCATTGGTGCACGACCATGTTTGAACCCACGACCTTCGGCAGGGGTGCTACCACTACACCACCAGCGCTCTTATTATCAGAAATTAAATCATTTGTAATTTGGTATTTGCTTGTAACATTAACATACCTAGGTGTAAACAAAACTTATCTCTTTTGCTACCCTTTTTTTTCTAAATAATAATGCATTAAAAGTATGTACCTATGTGATATTGAAGTGATATTACAATTTACTTTATTTACCGCAGACGTAAACGTTCAAAATTCCTAATTTGAAGAAAACTTTTGCCAGCATACCTAATTTTATTACAGAAATACTGTGACAGACTGTACTCCTAACATTATTTTGTTTCGATGTTTTGAATGGAGTAGTCTTGAAACTTAAACGCACTATTTTTATTTTACCTTTTTTTAATAATAATTCTTTGGAGTAGATTGGGAACTAATGTTCGAGATTCTTATCTTTTTTGAACAAAAGATTGGAGTACTTTGGGAATAAGCCACACTAAAAGCCGTCGAGAAAGTGCCGAAAGGGAGCGGAAGGCTCTAACTGACAGATAGGGGTCACTGCATCCAACTAACTGTATCAGATATTAGTTATAATGACTAACTAATGCATCCGAAGCCCCGTTATGTACTTGAAGTAAACCAGAGTATAGGAGTTTAAGTTGTATAGTGCTGATGTTATGATATGTTTTGGAGCACGCGCGTGCGCAAGGAGGCCGCGGTGATTGACGCTCGAGTCCGCGGGTGAAAGTGTACGGGACTTTAGCTTGCTCTCCGTCGCTCTCGTGGACGTTGACTCATTGGTCAGAGGTTACAATTAACACTAAAACACGCACCAGTTTAGCGAGTCGACCACCTACTGGTTCACGCTGCTACTCGTAGGGACCTACTGACGGCCAGCCTGACGCAGAAGAGCAGTAGGCGAACACTTGAGCAGATCTGCGCACGTACCTACACTAAGTTTACAAAACAAAGCCAACTTTGGTGAATGTAGAGCAGTGACTTAATTCACAACATTCATAGTTGTGAATGTTGTAATTAGCATTTTAAAACCATTCTTAGACTATTTGAACTATTTTTGGAAGACGGAAGTAGGTAATGGCAACCAAACAAGCAGCAAGGGGGAGTAAGTCGTTTAAATTCAGTCAACTTGAATCGGTTGTTTAGCAATTACCGAAGCCAAATGTATTTACCTAGTGCTTAATAGTCCACCTTAAATCTGTGCGAGAAACAGGCGTCAGTAATCTCAAGATAAATATTTTGACTGCGAATGTGTTCAGTAATGAAGACCGAATTGGTTCCAGTGGTCAGCAGGAGGCTCTATTCTCCTCAGATGCGGAACCAACTATGACAGTATTACTAGCAACTATTTTTAGATTTTATTTTGTTTTGTGTCTGGGTGTTGTTATATTCTATGTATGTTAATTTGGGGCTAGATGGCGTTGTGTGAAATGTCCATCAATAATAATAGCCAGCGGGGTTACTTTCGGAGACGATGAATTACGCGAAATATGTAGGTATTAATTACCACGATTAGAATTTCAAAGGAATGGACCCGCTTTAACGATAGTACCTACCCATGTCTATGTAGTAGGTAAAGATAAGTATCAGTTTGAAGACACATGGAAGGCGATCGTTTAAATACAAATAAGAATAAATTATGGTAATTCGTCCGAGTCGACATCGCCACCGCGGCCATGCGATAGCTTCAGTCCTCGAATGAGATGTAGGTCACGTCGCCGGCGTCGCGTCGCGTCGTAGGAAGCTGTGACTAACCAGGGTTTTCCTCGCATTGTCGGCCTTTGTTCGCGAGGACACGGCGCGGCGCGGTGAGCCAGCAGCGCTCATGTTGATGCCTGCCGGCTCACATCATAACATAGAACTACTCGGATAAAATATTCCATGTGCTAGTTCTATCTAACGTTTTTTCAAGCCGTGTGACGATTTTTAGGTAGTGTAATTATTATGTTGTGCGTGTTCGGTTTGAGAAGAACTTTGATAGCTAAAAGTATAAAATGGTTTAGCTCTGTGAGGGTGTGAGGTGATACTTATAAAACAAACGATTTTTTGAATCCTTAAACTTTAGAAGGCCTATCGAACTCCACTCCGCTGGCAGGCGTCGGGCAGGCGGTACTAACTCACTTAACGATAACAGTCTACGACCCTTCGTAAAATTCGCCGAGAACTTTATTGGTGAAGTTTTAACGTAATTTTGTATTTGTTTTTTATTACAACGATATTGCATTATGATGTCCGAGGGTCCTCGCGGCTGCTCATTGATTCATCTCGCTGAGAACAAGTTTTACTTGATAGCTTTTCCTTATTTTTTACGATTCAGCGAAAAAGTTAAGTAAAAAATGTCTCGCGCTATAATTTAATGAACAAAAGTTATGTAATATTACTACTTTTATTTGTATTTCATCATTTTTAAATCAATATCATTTCCGATTACTGCAGGCACAACATTAATTAGATGGATGTCTTATAGGATTGGCACATACGAGTATCATACACCATGTCGAAAATCAGTAGAGAGAATATTATAATATTATCTAGCCACTGTCATGTTTGTTTGTGCTCAGCTGCAGCCTTGGCTGTCAGCGCGCGCGGGCACATTCCTCGCGCCCCTGCCCAGAGCCCGGCGCCGGTGTGCGCTGGTCTAGCGCTTATGTAAGCGCACGCTAGACGTTTTCGGCGTGAGAATTAGGATGTCTGAATTCAAGTCATGTCGAGATAGGCTGCTCGCAGACACTGTAAATTACCAAACAGCTATTTAAATTAGTCATATCCACTTTCATTGACGCTCGTTTTGCTTCAAGAATTTCGTTAATATAAATAAAGGCTTATGTTAATGCGAAAGAGGAAAGGGCTATCCGGTACTTTTACGCAAATCTAACATCGGAGTTCAGACCGTGCATGAGAAACTGTTTGCTATAGAATAGGTCCTGTGACGGCGGGCACGCGTGATGTCAGTCAGTCAAACTTGCTATAGTAAATAAATTAGCATAGACGGTAAATGCTTATAGTTTAGATGCAGAACACTTCATCGTGTAAAATGTAGACCCTGCAACAAACGTTCGTGCCGCTGCCTGCAGGGATGCGTGATCCTCCTCTATTTCACGACTAATGACGTAATTCAGCGATTCAATGCAAATGACAGCGTTCCTTTTTATTCCCATAGATTTAGCATGCCGGCTTTATTCGTTTAGGCAATAATGAGGGAGCCACATTCACGTCAGGACCCTCCGAAGGTCGAACACCTTGTGACACGTACACGTCACTGTCGCGTGAGCTCTGCTCGTAGGTTCGTTAGGTTTTCGTTTTTCGAGGTTCGCGCTCACGCTATGATTTGCATGATTAGACAATTAGACGCAGTATGCGGTTGGATTAGCCAAATAGAAAATACAGCCGAATTTATGCTTCCTTTTTCAAGTCGTTAAAATATGTGTTTCTTCGTTTAGGTAGTTTAAGGTCAATTATTATTTTTTGTGTGCAGTTTCCGTATCAAAGTCTAGTTCGTAGAAGCTGCTTCGTCAACTCTTATAGAATTCGTAGAATGGGTTTGTCATCTCTCAATTGGTTGTTGGAAACTAGAAATTGTGTTAAGAAGCACACTTTCCTAACTATACAATAGATCTCTGATCGCTTAGAGTTCCTAATCGGCGTATCCCAGACAAATAACTATTATCCTGCAGCAAAATAATTATTACCAGTTCCTATAGATACTTATCTAAAAGGAGAAAAAGTTCCTAACGAAAAAAATATTCTCAGTCTAATTTAAAATGTATCGTCTCATTGAAGAGTGTCCACTGTCTGAAAAGGAAAGTGTACAGCTACTCACGAGACAGCCTGCCTACGGGCACTCTCTGTAAGTGGAGGAGCTATTCTGAAATCCCAGTGAATTTGAATGATTATTATAGTATGTAGATTATTTTATGTATGTATAGTGGCGCTTGCAGCGTAGCGGGTGACGCAGCCTCAGCTGAAGTCGAGAATTATTGAGAAAATTTGTCCTGCTAAATGTTTGCAAGCCTTTGATGAGCATAAAAATTTATGTGCGTTTAAAATTTTGGGTTCCAATCACCTACCCCAAAAACGTCAGTATTTACCGCCAACATTGGCATGTAACGCCGCGCGTGGCGGACTACCCTGTCGCCAAACGTGCTCGCATCCTTCCTGACTGCCCTTTGTCTCTGCACAAGCCTCCCTTTGGCGGCTCCATGTCTGCAACATGTTTCTGGAAAATATAATACCCATGCTAGCGCTATTAAGTGTAGTTAAAAAAGACTTAGAAGTTTTATGGTGTACTAAGCTCTTTGTGAAGTGCTCATCCGGGGTGCCACCGATATGCACTAAGCCTGAAAATTCAGACAGGCACACATGAGGTTGTGGATAGCAGGCGCCGTGGAACCCCTGGGATCGGTCGCGCGCGCGGACATGCGATTGCCAATCTGACGGCAAAGCGAATTGCACGGAACGTCAAATTACGTAACGAACGGCACAGAATAGTAAAAACCAGTAGGTGTAGTAAGTAGTTCCAGTATTTATTTAGCGAAATGGTATGTATATATTTTATGGTATTGATGTTTCCCAGACATTGTTTCTAAAACGATTTCATTGTTCATAGCTGTTGGCATTTCTTCTGAACAAAACCGCGTCAGGTACAGATACAGATTCTTCCTCGACAAAAAACCTGGAACAGTATTGTTAAAAGCATACTTGTTCAATTAGCACGTAATTACATATTTTGAGATTTGAGAGAAAAAACGGACAATAGTGAGAAACTTAATCTTCCGCATTAAACAGTTCTATTTGATGCTTATCGGCTTATTACCTCGACTACTACGAGTATAGACTTTAAAATAACGTGTGTTATAACTGACACACGTTATTAGCATATTAATATTATAGGTACAAGTTGTTTTTGAAAATCTACACAAATCTTATAAATGAAAGATGACCACTTTATACACATTGTACAATAGTAGATAAATAGAAGTTTGTTTTGTTTTGCAGATTCTATGCCCAATAGACATTGAAAAATAATTTTACGATATTTTTATGGGATTTCTTCGCTTTTAATAGCTTTTGCTAAGTTGAAACCAATCGATTATTTAGTTAATGTCCGAGTGAGTCACGAGTTGTGGGTGAGTCTAAAAATACTATGCGTATCGTCTCTAGCTACTATACATATTACGATTATAAGATAGTTGATGAATTCATGCTGAAATAAGCAAATATGCGATGAGAAAAAAATCTGAGACGATCATATCATTACCATTGACTCCGTTAAACTGTCATAAAATACGACAAAATAAAGCTAATTAAAAAAATTATAGGCTGCAAAGTGTAAACATAATTGAAAGTCTCATCCGAGGACATTACTTGCGGCAACTGCTAAATAATTAGCATGTGACTTCGCGGCCGCCGCGCAGCTCATCGGGGAGTGCTTATTAGTGCTTGTAGCGCATAGGTTAAGTTAAGTACCTAGTATAAATTATGTTTAAAAATATACATTATTTGAGTAACAATTTGAAAACATTGATAACTAAAATACCCCTTTAAAAACAAGCCCCATAATGATAGAAACTAACAAAATTAGGTTTCGCGCCCGTCACTTGTAGTTGTTTTCTTTATAGAATTTTGTCTATGATAGTCGCACGGTATAAGCTGGAAGCAAATAAATGTTAGCAAGTACCTGTGAGTAGTGATGGTGCAGAGTTGTGGTACTGCTTTAGCTGCAGCACCTGTCGCGATGTGGGTCATTGACAATGCGCGTCGCGGCCAATAAACCTGCCTACTATTGCAATCGCACGACGCACCACCCATCCCGCGGCTCCCTCAACATTTTCATTACAACCCGGTTTTATCGTCTTACATTTCTTAATATCTTTCAATAACTAGAGACTCTAAGATAAATTACGTTAATTTTTTCTGTGACTGTCAATAGTAATAAGATAAGTTCCTGAAAAAAACTTCCATCGTGACGGCTTTTGCTGAACAGGCGTAGTTTCCCTCCCATTAATAGCACTGTGCGCCGGCGCAGCTTGTCGTCCCGAGCCGAGTTGCGATGATCGCATCGTTGACCGTTGTTAGTTTTTTGCGGCCGGCGCGGACACAGCGCCACAGATGAGCGCGCAGCAACCGGGTGCGACGAGTCCCGCCGTACTCGCACGTAATCCTTTCTGGGCACAATGCTCAGATAATGACAGGAATGTACTTATAGCTGGCATAAGAACCTCATGGGAAAAAACTTGTCGTTTAAATACAGACATCAGCCTGTCGATAACTATTGGTTTTTATAGGGCTGCAGAACTGGTTGGCTATGATGATGAAAGACTAAGTGTCATTGCATCCTCACATCCTTAATGTACTTACGCACAGGGCTCTGCACTCTTTTATCTTGCCGGTCAATAAGTATTGGTAGGTAATGCTGACTCCAAAAGGCTGTCATTGTCTTTCTTACGATCAACTTATGTTAAACTTAAACAAGGGTCATGATTTGGTAAAATTTTACCATAGGACACATAATAAAATATTTATGAGTGAGATTAGGATTAGATTCTAGCAGCTTTGGCATTAGTAGGTAGATATTCTTAGGTAATTTACAAAGAACCTAGGTGTAACATCTTTTGATTATTCTCAAGATGGCGATGGCTAATACCGATTTACATTATACATTGTATGTGACGTGTACAATGTACACGTGCATGGGGCGGCTCACCTTCGCAGCCACATTGTAATCAAACATGAGCCTATCCATTGTCTGCCGAGGAATTTGCACGGGAATGTCGTTGACCCCTCTCCCGAGTCCCGATGCGATCTAGATAAAAAGATGTGCCTCAGTTAATAGAACGACCATCTCATAGCGGCACTGCCGCCTAATCTGTGGCTCGGTGATAAGGTCTTGCGGGAAATGAGCTCGTTGGGCCTGGGACAGCTGCCGCCACTCACTGCTTCCACGCGACAAAGTTAATTCAATTACAAAAACCAAGATTCCAAAATATAATTATAATATCGAATCGGTCTACCGCACCCTGCAAAATGTTTGTACCAAGTTGTACTCATTATGTACCTACTAGAACAATCAATCAAAGTCATCGGTACGCAGCTACCTAGATAGTAATGTTATTTATTGTGTCTATTATGTTTCCTAAGCAGATAATTTGTGAAATTTCAATTATTTAATCGCAGATTATTACAAATTACCTACTGCATGGGTCAGAATAGACAAGAAGCGATAAAAGTAGTCAACTCCAAACTAGGTAAGCAATAATAAGGTTGTCGCAGGCGGCGCACGCGTCTAGTGCAGAACTAAGCGACTTCTGTCACGGTCTTCTCTCACCATTTTATTATATTCGGCACATAAAGTTGATTGATTTCAACGTCACTGAGCGGAAATCTATATCTATATAAGAGCTTAACCTGACTGACTGACTGACTGACTGACTGACTGATTTATCATCGCCCAGCCGAAACCGCTGAAGCTAGAAAGCTGAAATTTGGAAGGTGGTTTCCTTTTATAACAAAACCACCTACTAAGAAGGGATTTTTGGAAATTCCACCTCTAAGGGGGTGAAAAAGGGTGAAAACGTTAGTATGAAACTTTTTAACGCGTGGAGCGATTTTCATGAAACTTTGTTTGTGCACTGTAAATGAAAAATGAACGAACACGTGTTTCAGGATTTTTCAATATAACCTTCAAAAAGGGGTCAAATGTGGGGTCAATTTTTGTATGGGAACTTTTTAACGGGTGGTGCGATTGGTCTGAAACTTTGTTTGTGTACTGTAAATGCAAAATGAATGGACACGTGTTTCAGGATTTTTCAATATAACCTTCAAAAAGGGGTCAAATGTGGGGTCAATGTTTGTATGGGAACTTTTTAACGGGTGGTGCGATTTGTTTGAAATTTGGATTATATACTTTAAGTGAACAAAGTCGCGAGCGGGACAGCTAGTCTATTATAAACAAATATAATCTATTCTGCTTGTAGGTATATTCTTCAATGACTTAAGTGCATACGTGCACAAATCGTCCGCAAATAAAAATCGATGCAAAACCCTCAAAAATAAATTGTAATTCGGAATAGTACTAAGTATTTGCATGTCTGTTCGATTTTATAGGTTACGATAAAATCATATACTTACCTAAATAATGGTTGGTAACAAAATAATATGGAATAGGCACTACGTCAGCACAGCGCTGCAGCGTGCGGATACGGATGAGCGAGCGGCAGGAGCGCGTGTGCGCTGCGTGAGTGTGACGTTTCAATATTACCTTTTGCTTAGTTTATCAGGTCGATTTCTCAATGTTTGGATTAGTTCGACGTCGTCATCTTTGTTATTCAAATGCTTGCGATATTCAATACTAGAACTAACACAAGTTTTCGACACGTCAGTAAAATAACAAAGAAAATACACTATTTAAATCGACCTCTATTTTTCCTATCAGCACTAGAATGCGAGGTGAAATGGAGATATCTGTATAAAGCTCGGAGCACGGCGGAGTGGCCCGTTCCGATTTCCGGAGCACAATAATTGTAAAATATTGTAAAAAAAGCTCATAAACGCGTTGAACAAACTAAGCTTTGCGCGTCTCTCAATATTGATCTTCCTCCAAGCCGAGCCTCTATTGACAAGATATTCTATTTACTGCGAGCAAATATTAATATTCTGTGTCTACGTATAGAAGTAGGTACTGTTATTAAGAGTGACAAGACAACATGGGCTTAGACCGGCGTTGTGCCAAAAGGTGGCAGCCGGTGCCGATGCTGGCTTAGGAGTTTGCCAAACTGACCAATAGCCCCAATGCGTCGTTCATTGACCTAATAATGGCGTGAAATATATCTAACAATAGCGGGTCCACAGTATCCGAGAGCCTCTTGCCGAGACGGACCTATGCTACAATAAAAGTAGGCGCACTTGGCTTCGAGTAACAATAATGATTGTTGCGAACACCTAGGAGAGCTCGGTTCACATTGTAGATGGTAGGTTATGTGTAGCACACTTCCAGGCCGCGCCGCGCCGCGCCGCTTGGAACCGCCGCGGAGGGTGCTTTCACACGGATTGAGTGATGAGCTGATAGCCACCATTACCCATTATTCTATTGAGAGCAGCCGATTGGAAAATGACCGCCGCGGTCGTGCACCCACTGCCGGCTTGAGGCGCGGACGCACTGGCCCAAACATCATTATTACTCTCTTTTGTAACTTACGAACCGTTTTGATCGCGTCACCATCTTGAATATTGTCTTATAATAAACATGAGCAAAAAAGAGATAAATATAATTATGGTAGGTACATATCTAAGTTACGGTCAGAACTTACCTACGGTCGACTTTAGAATGTAGTTCATTGTAGTCAATTGTGACATAATTTTCATGTTATTTTGTGGTCAAAGTACTCTTGCTTTATTGTAAGTAGGTAATTTCATTTCTTTAGCAATAATAATGCTCGGCATCATAACCACAATCTGCTGTAATAAACATCTGCTGGTTTTCCCGGCCACCAGATACGGTGGAGATCATCTATTTCACGATTTCCTGTGCTATGACGTAGGTTCATACTACGAGAATACGATATTGATATAACAATCAATAATGGTTCGATTACCATGAGATTGGCACAGACATTGACATGAGACATTGCATTATTCCTGTAGTGCGTACGAGACACGGGCAAGCGTGAGCACGACTTTACGTTGTAATGGTCGGGTCGTGGCCGGGTCACGGTCCTCGCAGCGATCGGCGGAGCACCATCGGGCGCGGCGGAGGGCGGAGGCATTATCACAGTCCTTCCGCGCCGGAGAATGTCTAACCCTTTCTTTTCAATTGTTTTTCTGATTGAACTTCCGATCGAATTGTTGTTTGAACCTATCACATAGGAATGTAATCTGCGAGTATGGATTGGTCATTTATTTAGAATGTTTATGATACGAATTATGTCACCTCCTTACGTACTTATCTATGTTGTTTGATTATTCTGGTAATATTAATAATTATAATAGCAATGTTGGCGGTTCGTCGAGGGTTGCAAGAACTTAGGTGAACGACCCGGCACGCGCCGCTCTGCGCCCACGCACCTAGTTTCTAACTTTTTGATGATCTGCACTTTTGTCGGATTTAATTTGTTCGAATTAAAATTATTATTAGTATCAGCAAATTAGTCACTGGCACAGACTAAATAGCCGCAGGCATCGGCGGCCTTATTTACTACCTTATATTTATATTTACTACCTTACCTGGACTTTTAGTAAACATCGGAACCGTAGAGTAGGTAAATTATCGGTATGTCTGAACCATGTGGGTGTTTTCTATGTATGATATGTAAGTATTTACAAAAAAAATGTATCTATGTAGTTTATCAGTCATGTAGTTACCATTATACAATCTCTGCTTAGTTTGGGGCTACATGATGCTGTGTGATAGTGTCCAGCATTATATCCCTCCGGACCATCTGACCACCATGAACTTGCCACTGGTGGTGACTTGGAATTTCTATATCCCAACTGACTACCAGTGACCAAATAACACAGTACTACATATGTTATGTACATTGTTTCAGGCCAAAATGCGGTATGGCGTCGGCGTCGGCCAGAAGTCTCGTAGCGCTCATAGCAACCTTGAACTTCATGGCAATTACTAATGCAGGTACGTGCAGAGATCTTACAGGTTCATTAAAAGAGTAAAAAGTCGAAATACGTGGTAGGTTTACACACCATAGTATAGGGAATCACCACAGTGCCGGATATTTTGAGTTCGAGTAGTGTAAGAGCAAGTATTGATTAATTTATTACAAAATTTTATATAAAAAATAATCAAGCACACTAGAACAAGTTAAACAACTGCGCGAATTTAAATTTGGGCAGCCATACTCAGCATCTGAGGATAGACGTAGGCATGTAACTTCAAACTAGGTCTAGAATCAGGAAGGTGGTCCGTATACTTCTTTTTTTTAAATCTGTTTACTTATTAGGAGAATGCTAGGGCCTTATCACAAGCTCTTACAAACCATCATGTTTCAGAAACGTCATAAATTTAAGCTTGAAATAACACTACTTCCGTATATTTTTTATATTTATAGGTAAGTACAAAATATCAAAATTGTATTATTTTGATATTGCCGGAAGTTTTTGTGGTAAGGCCCCTGGTCACAAGAACGAACACACTAGCTCGTGCAGTACCGGGACAGGACCGGAGCCGTGCTGTTGACGCTCTCTGAATACCATCGATCGTCAATGCCACTTTTTAGCAGCGCCTCATTAGAGCGGTCCCGCACACACGACACAATGCAGCTCGTCACTCATTTTAACAGATTTTGACCTTCAATTCTTCAAGATGGTGGAATGCCTAATGAGCTCTGTTTTTAGAGTTTTTTACATAAAATATGTGTTTACCTATTTCTTAAAATATAGGAGCAACTACGTCAAAAAAAGTATGGGTATGAGTGTATGTAGAGTATATAGAGTATGTAGAGTAGAAGGTCGAAGAAAAGAAGGAAATGTAAGAGGAGTAGACTCAGAGTTGACAAATGATAGGAGTGGAAGAAGAAAACATGTTGTGCCGACCCCACTTAGTGTGGGATAAGGGCAAGAGAATGATGATAGGAGCAACAACTTCAGAACGCTAGCCTATCTAAAATAGCATAAATTTTTATTGGTTTTTAACTTTCAATAGCGGTAAAGTTTCTACAAATTGAGCTTTTGTTATGAGGTTTTTGTTAAGTTCTCATAAAACGAGCTTCGCTTGTTTATCGTTAAGTACTTGCTTTTGTTTTTGTTACTTATGATTGACTCACGGTGGAGTCGAAGGTCAAAACAATTAAGTATGACGTCACAGTCTCATGTGCAGGTGTTCGCTTTTGGAGTAACGAAATAACGTTGTGCCTATTTATCTCTAGAATTCTGTCAGCATCGAATAGGTACCTACATCATACTTGTAGTACTACTCATCATCATCATATCAGCCGCATGACGTCCACGGCTGAACATAGGCCTCCCCTATAGATTTATAATGCGATCGATCTTGCGCGGCACCCAACGGCTCCCAGCAACATTTATTAATAGGTCGTCGTTCCATCTTGTAGAGGTGTAGGCAGTCACAAACATGCAGTAAAATTTGTAGTTCTTGTAAACCACTCGAAGGCATCAGCTTCTTCACTCAAAGGATTGCACCTTATCCAGGCAGTGGTTTCAGCACTGCGTTTGACTAGTCAATCAATATCGAAACATAACACGTCTTTATATAAGCTGCATCTAACCGCATCTCATGGAGCTGCCGCAATTTATAATAAGAGCACGTCTCGGACCAGGACCTGATGAGTGGGGCTGCGCAGTGCGCAGGCGGCGCACGTGCCTCCGGGAGATGCGAGGGTGCCATTTCCATTTGTTGTCATTCATTCATGCCTGCTACTTATATAAAGATTACGAATCTGAATTAGCGCTATTCGATAACTGAGTTATTGATAGCCGCATAATAAAAGTAATTTAACATCGTAGCGCTAAGAGTAACATCACGGGAAATCATATTTGTTCGTAAGGCAGCGGGCTGGGATTAGAGGTGGACAGCTGAAGATCGAGCTCAGCGGCGTGCCGTGGGAGAGGCAACGTCCAGCAGTGGACTGGTGCCGGCTGATGATGATGATTAAGTTTACAATATGCCTGAATTAGGATAACCTGTGTCGCAGGCGAAACAAAATCTAACAATAGTAACTTTGGTAGGTGTTATACAAACGAAATAATCTACATATGTAAATGACAATAAAACCGGGTCTCTATGATAAACAAACCGAGTAGGGATGTACTTTTTAACGTAAAAACAGTATGTTTAATGAATTACAGTTTTAAATTAATTATAATAGAAGAATGGCCGTGTTTCTTCTAGTGGTATAGGTGGGTACGGCCTACTTTACTAATCTAAACTCTACTCTAGCTGTGAGAAACTTATCTCGAAACGTTAAAGAATGGCTGCCGGAGTCACGTATCTCTGACACCACAGGTCCTACACGACGTTGTGTCGCGAACTATCGGCTGCAGCTCCGCATGCCTCGGTCATAAGAATTATTTTACTTACGTCACCCATATAATCGTGATGAAGCCATCCAGCACGTCAGCTTCGTATTTCAACGTGCACATGCGGAGCTGCAGCCGACATCGTGTAGGTACTCGTACACGGCGTGTGAACTTGTATCGATAACATTCCGAGAGATAGCACGATGTGCGGTCATCACAACCGACCGAGCCGCCGGCGCGGGCGCGCTGCGGTAAGTATGGCGCTGCCGGTGAGGGCTACTAGTGCTCATGGCCAGAACAGACAAACGCATCAATGCAAGACCAATTATTTGAATTCTTATGAAAATTCTTTTTTAATAACTTTGAAGACAATACCAACAACAAAGCTATTACACCTATAAGAATGGGTATCAATAGCCTACCTCGCCGTGTGTACTCCGGCAACTCTACTCACTCGTCATTAAGATTTGCATAATAATTACGTTGGTCAGCAACCCGAACCGAGGCTGACCATGTCGATGAAGTTGTACTACCGTCCGATACATGCACCCGATACGGGGTGTGTAGGTGTAACTTACTGTTTTTTTTTAAGTTGTCTTTTTCCTGATTCTTCTATGAGTAATACTATGAATGTCAGTCCCGTGGAATTTTCTGTCAGGCCTAAAACTGCTCTAACAATAGCGTTCCCAAGTTATGTTATGTTATGTTCGAAAATGACGTAAGCAGGGCGCCGAGCCCTAGTGGGCTGGTAGCACAGTATCATACCGCGGCGCGTCCGCGTGAGTCACGCGCGGAATGTCGCCGGGCCAGCCCCTGCTCTGAGTCCACGCGGTCTAGCATTCCCTGCACACACCATTCCTTATACTATTTATCGATAATGTTTGGACAAATAAATCAAAGATTAATCGCTAAGGAACGGATAAAACCCCTATCCACATCAGGTCTACATATTCTAGAATTGCAATTTCTTTAAAGTAATTTCAACTCGTATAATTGGAGACGAGTTTGTGTAGGAAATGTTCTACAGTATCGCGGTTGTGTTTAATTCGGCCACAGTAACTGAAAGGCACAAGCGTCAGCGAACTCAAACTTTCTTTGTTATGGAAAGTGTGGTCTCGTTTTCCAGATGATGTGATTATCGGCCGCGTGATGTGAATCTTACAAGCAGCAACCAGCTAATCGAACCTCGCTCGGCTCTCATTCATCTTTCGATACGCGACAATGCTTCGTTACTTTACTGGAAAATTGGTCTCCACGCTCCACAGGCCCATTTGCGGGCTGAATCCTTTCACCACACTGCAGTGGTTCTTTGCTCTCGGTCACAGCAGCGCTTCCTAACTGTAACTCTAGCTCTTCTTCTTCTTCTTTTAGTTATGTCGTCCCGGGTTGAGTATTCCACAATTTTTCCAATGTCGACATCGGCAAGATTTAATTATGTGAGATGATAAGAGATCTAAGTAAATTGAAAGATGATCGGTTTCTCAGAGGGAGACTCATTAACTGTAGCTCTTCGCGGGTGCTGCCTGAATCGTCTAATAAACACGTCGCACACATTACTTTCAGAATAAAGTAATATAGTACGCAGTTGCTCACATAAAGAGGAACACGCGGGCTTGTGCGAGTGCCAATGAATATTTCCACAAGCGCTTGGGTTTGACATGTTCTCTAAAGTAATGTCAGGGAACTTTGCAAAGCTTTTGCAAAGCCCTTTGTTGAAACAATGACATTGTAATAATGGTATTTTGGAGGCGAAATACAAAAATAATGCGGCCAAAGCTTTTCTCGTTTGGTTTCAGGAGTGCTCGGAAATTATTTTACGTTTGATGTTTGGAAAAGCTAATTAGCGAGCCGGCCCTTAGAGTCGGCGTCACGACGCGACTTGTGACTACGTTACGAAGCACCGAGACCCTTGCTTTCCATCGAAGGGGTGCAGTTCCGAAGACATGATCTCATAACAACTATAATTATATTACCTGTCTTGGTAAAAGCTAGAAAGTCCCAGCTGACAATAATCTGCAGGTACATTTAAATACCCTATTTCGAGCGTATTTTACAATCGCAATGCACTTTCACGTACGAACAGTCGCTACAAATATACCTGCATATCTATAGAGTGGTTTGAATCTCGACTTCCATAAAACCGATGAAATAACACCCAAGTCTAAAAGTAGGGTGACAGCTAAAGGGCCAGTGGCACTAAGACAATAACTTTGCCAGGTACAGAGTGCAGACAGCTACCTTGGAAAGGGCGGGGGCGAGCCTATCGATCGCGGTCGTGACACGCCGTACTACCCCTAGTATCCCGCGGGACACCACTATCCGCTGTAACAGATCCATCGATGCTTTTGTAGTCGCCGATCGAAAACGGTTAGAGGAAAAACGGCAATGCTGGAAGAGCTAGAGATAGAGTCGGCCGGCAAGTGAGGAAGAGGTAACCATGTTATTACAATTTGAGGTTTGTCTTGATAATTGGGAATACGTGCATGGTTCGGTCGTTTTTTTGTGGCCTTTTTGTGTATGCTTTAAAAAAACGAAGCGAGATATATATCCAGTCTGGCAAATATTCATAACAAAAATAATAATGTGAAATGAATATGTACAAATAGGATACAAACAATTTTTCACGGAGTGAAAAGCTTTGTATCCTTTTATATTCCGAAAAACCCGCCTGAAGGGATGAGGGGAGGATGAAATGAAAAATGAGGCAGGTTATTTGCTACCAGGTAGGTAAGTACATACTAGATGTAGGTGTAGAAGGGTACGTAAACACCTGAACCAAAATAGTGACATGTTTGGTTTGTGTTTTTGGTACTTGGCAAGCGAAAGAACTGAGGAGTTCGAGTTTATCACCATTTGGTTTGTTGCTATCATACTCGTTTGTACGTCGTTTAGATAAAGTTATTTTCATGAAATCGTAACGTTAGCTTACGTCTTTTTATGAGGATCAGGGAGAAATCGAAGTTATTATTATCCGTTTATCGATAGTCACTTTTGCATTTTCTGAATCAATGAGCTTATCAGAAACAGAACGTGCACAGAATAACAATAACAAGAGCCGTATATAGCCGATCGCCTGAATTACTTCATTACGGTTAGGGTTCTGGGGTCTTACCACGAGGTCTAACAAACCATGATGTTTCAGAAATGCCACATTTCAAACTCCATTTTTTATAGGTATGAATATCAAAGTTATACTTACATTGATATTGCCCGAAGAGCTTGTGACCCAGGCCGTCGAAGCGATTGTTATCAAACTCCTGGTGATTGCGTTGGTGTGCACTGTGCATCCCAGGCCTAGGGCTAGGCCATCGATAGAGATCTGCGAGCTGCAGGAGTGATTCACGACTTATTTTCATTCCGTAGGCGAAGATGGGTTAATCAACGGAGTGGAGTGTTGGTGCAAGTGAAGAGCGAAATACTTTATTTTTTGCAACTCGCTGTCACGTCCTAGACTGACCTACCATACAATGTAGGTCCAATATTAATCGCCGGAAACATCCTCACGGCATATTATACCTCTACAGTAGCCAGTCGTGGCCAGACAGAAGGCTCTATTTTCCTTAAAGTTGGTATCGAGGTGAGCAGCTCGTGTGTTGCGCCAGCCGCTCCAGTCAAGTCACGTCCGCAGCTCTTTCCTTGTGTTCACTGGATCCCTGCTCACATTCCTCGATGACTAAGCTCCGGTAGAGCTGTCAGTTGGCGGGCGCTCCACGCTGCCACTGCGCACCCCCGCCTTTCGGCTGAGAACTAGGATTCCATTCATAAAGTTTCGCGATTATCACACATATTTATGACACTATACCAGTACATGCACTATACATATATTACTATGGTCACGGGATGTTGCAATACAGTCGAAACGTCGGGAAATATAAAAAAGGTAAAAGCGATATAATGAGGTTTTTATTAGTAGAGAATCTAATTAAAATTTTTGATTGTTTTGCGTTATTTTTTCTAGTTTGATTTGTCTAAGTCATGGTTTTTTACATTCATACATCGATAAATTGCATATTGTATTTTTTTAATAATAAAAATGATTTATTTGCACTTATGTATGTAGTAAGTACTTACATACACAGTTTCCTCTGCAGTCCTCGTATCGCCGGCGCCGGTGAGCCGAGCGCTAACCGAATAAGAAGCGCGACAGTTCTCCAGCTTTAATTAAAGGCGGCGCCACCCTCGACCCTAATGACTCGCCGGAGACCCCGAGCGGCGCCCGCGGGAGCCGCGGGTATTACCTTTATAGCCGGTACAGCAGATACATGCTGAGCTTCCAATACTAAGGGCGTGGGTTCGAATCCCGGAATCTTTTTTCATAAGAGTGGCTGAAAAAGGAATACGGCGAAAATCTTTACAAAAAAACCTCAATACGCAGCAGCCACCGTTCGATTATGCCGGCCGATGCGACTTCTCAACTTTATTCTAACCGATTTTGCCAATATTCTTTGTTTACCAAAAAAAACCTTATACACTGATTATAATCGAGGAGTAGGTAGAATATTGCTAAAGAAGGGCAAGTGGGATATCAATTTTCAGCGATGATGCTGCTAGACAAAAGGTTTACCCCGATTGAAGGGTCATCGAGGAAATTGGGCGTAAGAGAGATACGGAGATACGGAGCGCTTATCGTTTTTGTTTAAGTCAGGTGGGGTGCTTGAAACATGGTCTTACCTTTGATTAGTTACATTAAAAAAAGAATGTACTGCATACGAGATGGCGCTCTTACTATTCACGAGGTGCTAGGAGGCCTGCACGATCATAAAATGGTCGACTAGTTGACCCGCTCGTATCATCGATAAGCGAACCAGTGATGAACGGCAAATTGTGAGAACAGCGATTTAGTATTAAACTGAGATACCCCTCCCCTCTAATACATTTTTGGTTCGGTTGTTATTTTGGCACAGGGGTGGGGGGGGAGGGGGGGGGAGAGCACCGTAGGGCATTATGATGTTCAGAGATTCTAGCATCACTCGACAAACATGACAAACAAACACCGCACACTGACTATACTTGAGACTTCAGCAGTTTTTATTTGATCAGCGTGTAGGGTAATAAGTACTACAAATGAGGGCAAAGTCACGAAATTCTGGTAGTATTATAGAAACTCTTACCGACCCACTTTCGCTGTGTATTTGCGGTTGAACTCAAGTCACAGATAAAACCGTCCAAAAAATATCCAAGAAAAATTGTGAACATTTTTACACGTCTCAAAGAAAATTCGCTAAGAAAATATTGGAAAACTTTAGCCCACTTCTCGTACTTTCCAAGGTACCTGAAGGTTTCCGGGGTGAGCGCCTCGAGATATGACGCGGGTCCTGCCGCCCTAGATAGAGGCCGCCGCCCGCCCTCGGCGCGGAGGCGAGGTCGTGGTGAGGGCAGCGCGCCCGACCGCCGCCTGCCATAGGAAGTACTCAAAGATAAATGTAAATGGCCTGTGTAGGATTTGCGTTTAGGTACTTATATGAGTTTTATTGTTAGCTCTGGGCTACCGATTAACAATAGAAGATGGACTAAAATATATTGCCGTCGTATGTATGTAGTTATTGCCTTGCTAAATTCACGACGAACACACAGTGAAGCGCGTTATCAATTTTCTTCAGAGCAAATAGAGATCGGCTGCTCGGCCGCTGGCGCAGGCGGCGCTCCCGACAGTACTTACATATTGCATACATAGTAATGAGGTACCTTTCCTATTGCTGTTGCAATTTCAAATCAAATCTCATTTACAGGTTTTAAGGTATTAACTTTGACATAATACTTCACACCGAACCAGCTAAAACTAAGAATTATTGTGTACGATAAAACCAGATAAATAAGTGGGACTTATTAACCGATTAGGTACTTTTGTTGTAAATATGAATTTATACGCGATATTACGTACGGCACAGCTAAATAAATAACATTGTGTTTTCAGACACTCAAATAAACGAAATCGAGTATTTACTCAAACTTTTGTGTCAATAGTGTGTAAAAGATGGGTTGTTGTGACGTCGGCGTGACGTCGTCGCTTGCGCGGGAGTTGGCGCCAGGCGTTCTGCGAGCGGTGCGAGTACCTTCCGAAGTACGAACTACAGGCTGGTTTTGCATGACGATGAGTTTATATATACAGGAAAGGCGAATTTTTCCAAAAAGGAATGTTATAGAAGCAAAGCTCACGCTACGGCCGAATAACAAAGCAATAAACGTAAAAGTAAAGTCTCGTAGCGTATATTTTCTTGTTAAAATAAAACATTAATTCCTAAGAAAGAGTTCTGGCAACACGGAATAAAAGCGTTCAGAGCATTCAGGGAGATCCGGGACATAAATCAAAGGAAGGGTATGCGGCCGCGGATGTAAGGGCTCATTCCCACTGGGCCGCATCGAATCACAACATGACAGGGAAAAGCACCTATTAGTGTACCTTTATGTGTACAGAATCAGGGACTTTTTGCAGGCCGTAAATTGGTGTGGTCGTCCGGTGGGTCGCCAGAGGTGCTTTGATTTTGTCCATCGTACAAATGCCCCTGCTACTTTGATAGAAATAAAAAAAAGTGTGTCAGAAATTCAGTTTGAATCACTTATATTTACTACGAGTATTTACATGTTTTTTGTCGGAACGTAACCGATAGGGTGTAGTTATACTGTAACCGAACTAAAGGTATCATTGAAATGGACAAAGACAATATTGACCCGAGTTAGCAACACCGGGGTCGAGTGTGGATGAGGCTCTAGCGTTTGGTGGATGTGAAATGAGCGAGCATCCATCACAGCCCACACAATATAAGGAAGCATTAAAACCGGCATTCATGCGCTGTTTCCGAGGGCAATTTGGAATATTTACTGTTTTATTGAAAAAGTGCTCGGTGGGAACGAATCGAGGCTTTGAATGGGACAAATAGGGGTGCCTCGAGCGTGCTAATGTGCACGATAGGGCCGTGCCTAGCTCATCCGGCGCAGCGGGCGAGAGCTCAGCACAGGCGTCTCCGGGCCGCCCGCAGCACTCATCGCCCCATCTCGTTACCATAATAATCAATCATGTCAATTTTACAAATAAACGCAAATACCTAAATATTAGGTTATTCTCTGTAACTGTAGACTGCTAAAACTCTTTGATTTTAGATAAGACAACAACACGCTTATTATATAACCTGTACCTTGTATCTTCCTTTTCTATTAATGTGTAGTTATTGTTTTATTTAATTAAATGTTTCTGTTCCAGGTCCTCTGGGCCCGCTGCCGATGCAGAATGTCACCAACACAGACATAGGATTAAAAGAAGGTTAATATAATAATATTATTAAACAAAAAATCTTTTATTCTCCACGACATTTGGCCATACGTGAGGAGTCGCTCACTGGTCTGTCGCGTGGACGAGCGGCTCAACAGCAAAGATGCTGTAGCCACTTTAAAATGATGCTTGTATATTCCAGGGAGCTGCGCTCTCGGCGACGTGGTGTACATGAGCGGTGACGATTTCCCGGGCTCGAGTCCCTGCGAGCGCTGCCAGTGCGTGCAGGGCGGCGTGCGCTGCGCCCAGCAGCAGTGCGAGCCGCGGCCCGGCTGCAAGGCGCTGCACCGCCCCGACCACTGCTGTCCCACCTACCAGTGCGGTGAGTCCAACGTCACTCCTACTACTTCTGTTATCTACTACCAGACTGGCCACATCGGCGAGACTGGCGACACCGGCTGGCATACTAGAAAATAAAATTGAATCTGGATTTGCACCTTCTACGGTTTGATAGTACTTTATCCATGTTACGTGTCCATTTTCTTAATCCTTATTTATCTGAATTTCAGAATGCGAGCAAGAAGGTAGAGTGTACGGCAACGGAGAGAAACTGGTGGACCCTCAGGACCCCTGCCGCGTGTGCTACTGCCAGGGCGGCGAGGTGGTGTGCCGGCGCATCGCCTGCTTCGTCAGAGACGACTGCACCCCGCGGCTGGTGCCCGGCAGGTGCTGCCCGGAGTACGACAACTGCCCTCTTCGAGGTATGAGGATCACCCATCTTACTAATAATAGCTTGAGTGCAATACTATTCAGCTAAGTGCATTCACACATTTGTACAACTAAAGTCCATCGTCACTAGTCTTTTCCTTAATTCGACACATTTTTTTTTTTACAATTTGTGTCATAGAATAACAAAAATAGAACTGCGAGATATAACTTCTATACTGATATTATTTGTCTGCTTTCAGGTGTCACAGCATTACCTGGAATGACGTCATCTCTTCCCACCAACCCCTCGTATAACCCAGAGCCCAGTGTGCCTCCCTCCGTGCCTAAAGATATCGTAAAACAGGAAATAACAATCAAGGAAATCACGCCTGTGTCTGAGATCCCGATCATCACTGATGTGAAGATTAAGGAGATCCTTCCGTCACCGAGTATCGAAGTAGCTGAATATTCATCATCGAAGTCTCCTTTGATCCCTCGAGAGGCAACCTCTGAAAAGAGTACCAACGCAGATTTTGATACACCGAAGCCAGATCAAGAATTGCCTTCAGTTGTAGAAGTTCATTCCGCTCCAGAAACAGTCTCTACGGAAGAAATCAAAACTTCAACCGAGAACAAAGATGTAGATACACGTGCTCCCTCTAAAATTAGCTTATCTACTCAAGATTCCATCAACAGTGAGATTTATCCATCTCCGATTATTCCTATTATTGCTACTATGGGAGCTCCCGTCACGCCTGATACTCGACCCGTCACCACAACTAAGGCTCCTATGCTGGAGGAGGAGGACCCGTCGTTATTCGATCACAACCCAGCGTTCCCGCCTCTACCTGATGACCTGTCAGTGCTAAGTAATCACGGCGATGAGATTGTTCCGGAGCCATCGGCTGATACTGACCACATGCCAGTTGAACACGCTCCAGTCCCTGACGTTATCATCGCTAGTGCTACTACAACTGATGCAGGGATCAAAGAGGCATTGACAACTACTTCTAAATACCTGTCTATCACAGAGAGTTCATCGGAAGCTTCTACTGAATTCAGTATAAATTCAGAGATAGGAAGCACGGGTGCCCAGTTTGTTAGAGAGAATCCTACAGTTAAACTTAGGTCAGCTATCCCTACTTCAATCCTCAGTATTACTTCTGAAGAAGGAGCTGGAATTAAAACGAGCGTGGATGACAGTGAAATAACTGTGACTGAAGGTAAAGTGGCTCTGACTGAAATAAACCATGATGATGCTACTTCTACATCAACAACTATAGCAGCCGCATCAACTACTATTTTTAGTGCGAGGACAGAAGCTTCTCAGAAGTCAGAAGAAACCATTTTGCCTGAAGTTATCACAGAGACACCCGAGGCTCCTATTGAAAGAGTAAGTTTCTTAACCACTGGGATTGAGCCGGAAATTCAATCCACGACACAGCATGAAATCCTATCCACAACGCAAAAGGTAATAGAATCTACAACAAGTGAAATGAGTTCGAGCCCTCCTCAAGATGAAACCACTAGCTCAATCGCAAAGTACGTTGCTACTGAAGTGACTTCTCAAACAGAGCTGAGTTCATTGCCCATAGAGACTAGCGATCAAAATCCTCACGAGTCATCAGCATCTGAAAATGTTTCCAAAGACACTCTCGATATGTCGACGGTTGACCCGCTCACTGGCCTGAGCACCCCTACTGATAAACCAGCAGCCAGCTCTGATATAGCTAAGGCCGAAGGCAGAACTAAAGAAAATGTTGAGACGACTGAATTTATTCTGACCTCATTTGGTTCATCAGAAAGCTCGACAGATGCCGTCGAATTAATTAAGATTCCTGGCGGTTCTGAAAAAAATGCGGCTATCATCGACGGTATTGATGGAAACAAGAATGCTCTTTCGGACCTTATGAAATTAGTGAGCGATGTCGCTTCCATGAGCGACCACACCGATGTGCCTTTAACGGTTAATCAAGTCGGTTCAACCACTTACTCCAACTCTGAAGAGCTGATACCGGTAAATGCGGGTTACAAGAGCAAAAATAGCAACTCCAACCAAAACTCCATCACCGAAGTCCCGTTCAAGAGCAAGGGTGCCTCGATGAACAAACAAAAAGTGGTCGAACTGGAGGATGACGATTCAGCAGGAATTACTGACTCGCTCCCGCCGAACGACAAAGCCGAGCCGACTACAAAACGACCGATCATCGACAACGTGTCCGACGACATGCCAGAGACCAAGACCGAGAAGAAGGACATCGAAATATTTACTCAGTCGTATGTCCCGACCTTCAACAGGCGGCCCACGAAAGTGGTCCAGAAGGACGACAAGGCTGTTCTTTTAGATGACGCAGCAGCTTCCACGTCGTCGGAGATGGTGACGGAGGGAATGGCGTCCCGTGACTCCAGTGAGTTTGTGACCGGCAGCTCAGTGGAGCTCAGCAGCGGTTCCGTGGAGGACACCACGGGGGCGCCTGCCACCTTCACGGAGGCAGCCAGCGCCAACGCCACGCTCAGCGCGGAGCAGTGAGACCATTCCTGTCGCCAGACGATGGAACCTCAGCTATCTGCATTTTCTAGTAAATATGTTTCGTTCTCGAAACTGTAAGTTAACGTAGAGACTATTAGTTTATTAGGTCACGGCCCCGTCGTGTCATTCCTCGCCGACCTGGAGCCGCTCACGAGGTCGTCGACGACCCGGCACCTGGTCTCGGAATCGGAATCATAGTGTATTAGCTGGACAAACTATTTATAACTAGCCATAGGTACGAGAAACGCGCCACGCGTCTCTCGCAATGTGTCAAATTATGCGAAATAGTACGTAGCCCTTCGGGTTAGGTTAAGTTATTTATTTGTTTAGTGAGAGGTCGCGCCGAGCGATCGCTAAGCTAGTCACCACGTGCCGGCGGCGCCGCGGCCCCGCGGCCCCGCACAGCCCGCGCGCAGCCCGCGCGCAGCCCGCGCCACGCCGCCATCCGCTCTAGCTGCACTATCATACTACGAACATGGCAACAGACAACTCCCCCTCGCTGATCCGATATGCGCAGCTAAATTCGTACAAAATGTTTGATAACTGTTACAGATCTTATGAAACTTTGTATTACACTAGGCTACTTAGTATTGAATGTGATTGCACCTACGTTTATTTATGCACTTAGTATCGCGGTGGAGTTCGAGCCGGAGAGGCTCGAGCGTAGAGTAAGGTTCTATTTATTGTGTACGTGACTGGAGTCGTTCGGTTCGGTTGGTTCGGTTGGTTCGGTTGGTTCAGTTGATTCAGTTGGTCGTGGATCGGTCAGGTGACCGAGTGCGGCTTGTTGCTCCGGAAGACTGTCCTTTTCCGCAGCAATAAGCGCATTGCTCACTCTATTATTTAATTATTTAATTCTATTGTTTTTTACAAATAAAAGAAACCTAGACTGATGTGTGTTTTATTAATGTTTGAGTTCGTGCAATACCAAGCAAAAACTTTAGGTACCTACTTACATTAATATGGACTTAATTTACAACTTAGTTCGTAATTTATCTTTTCCCAGTATCTAAGTAGTTAGACAGTTTTAATTTTGAATAGAACACCAGATTAATCTATAAGGGTAGGTCTCGATTTATCAAAATTCAAATAATCGGTTCTAATTGCTGAGGTAACATTGCTGAATTGTGAGCAAGTGATAAAATCACGATGCTCGACGCAGTAACCCCATTCATCCTCCGACATAACATTCATTATGCAACGAATGCAAATTCAAATAAGCGTATGTTTTCTATAAATGGAGGAGCAGAAGGCCGAGCGAGCCGTGGTCACCATTTGAGGCCTATGACCCAGATAGTGTCGATCTGTAACAGCTAGGCAAAACATAGGAGTCGCCGTCAGACGACTATGTAGCCTGCCCTTCTATCGTATATGGAGACAGATGGAAATTCTCTTATACCTATACAATTAATTAAACCTCCATGTCATCGATGACAGCAATACTAATAAAGGCCCGTGTGATTACTGAGCACTTCTCACGTCTCTCGCGCGCTAGGCAGACACCCAAACCCTTCGCAATTGCGTCTCTTCAAAGATAATCTTTGAGCCGTTGCAATGACACTCTGAAACGTGATTTAGTGAATAGGCATAGAGCAATTAACGAGCATTCAGGGGTTGCTCAACGCGACCGTGGCACGTAGCAACTGTTCAACCATCTGTGGAGCCGGCGGGTTGCGCCAGCGCAGCGACCTCCGACCTGCTACGTCACAGAACATCTATGATTATAATGGTTTGAATAGTAACCGAATTGGAGAGGCGCGACACAAGCAGGCAGTGCAGGTTTGAGGAGTTGTCATATTTGAATAACTAATACTGTAGCTTCAATTCGTTGTGAATATGTTTGAATGTTTTTGCAATACTCGTTGAAAAAACTAATTGATATAGGGTAAGCATCGCATACTTCTCTGGACCTCAGTAGCCTCGTAGTGCTTATTAACCTTTTTAGTTATAGAACAATGGTAAACACTTATGGTTGACTAATCAAAGGATAAAGTTCAGTTCAAACCCTGACCTCTTCTATGCCATAGCATAGAATACTTTATAAATGTACGAGAGTCTGGCTGACCACAGAGAGATACGACTCGCTAAATGCAACCATCTAGTTGCGAATACAACATATTATTTACAAAACGCATTGCACAACGAGCGGCGCGAAACACTGCATCTGCAATAGTGCCTCTTTGTTTTTGAAGAATAATCACCCACTTTATATTACAGCGCGTTATTAAAAGTGTTATGCAAAATAACATCCTACTAAGATTGTAAATATGAAAGTTTGTGAAGACGTTTGACTGTTGGCTCAATCGCGCCCAAACGGCTGATGGACTGACGATGCCAAGCGAAGCTGTTACACACTATAGTTTATGTAGACTTGTGTTTGGTCATCTTGGGTTTCCTGCAATAACTTCTACTAAGAACATCTTTTACTGTTGAAACAATCGTAATAATGAGAGGTTTACGATTTTCCAAGAAATCTCAGATTTAACAGTGAATGTTGAAATATTTAATGTTTCGTATCATAAAGGTCTAGTACGTACGTACTGGACCATGATCACTAGGTACTACCGCTTTATGGCCAGAGGTACAATACGATGGCGATTATGATCAGCGCAAGACATCGCCTTGACAAAAACCGAATGAGTGCACTGAAAATTGTATTGAAGTAGTGTTACTTCGAGCTTGAAATGTGACGTTTCAAACATAATGGTTTGAAACAAAACATAATGGTTTGTAAGAGTTTGTGGTTGGGCTCCTGGTCGTAATCCATTGTGGATAAACAGGGCCTTTAGTGTTGCAAACTGTCTCGTGTTCTACTTGTGATAGTCTACCTTACCACTGACTGATTGGCTCTGACAATCAACGCACATCATAAGTCTATAGTCCTCTTGAAATAAAAGATTCAGTCAAAACAAAAGGGATCCGTAAGCGTTTCCCTAACTCCTAAAGTGGTTGAATATAAGTATAATGTTTTGATATTGTTTCTTTACTGTTCATAGATAGAGATGTCTTACAAGTACTCGTACTAATGCAACTTGCAAACGGCGACTGCCAGTCGGTAATAAGACCTAACAACGGGTAATTCGCCCCGTAGTGCCGCGTAATCCTAGCTCTAGCCTTTCTATTCTTTCTAGATGTTTCCACCACTTTTTTTTATTTACACACGTGTCGTAATACGGATGTGGATCGAACACATTATCGATACAAAGTGTTTTTTTGCAAAGTGTTTCCGGAGCGTGGCTTTAATCCTCTTCGAGCTGAGGCCACGACATTTGCTTGATATTAATTTATTAAGCTAGCGTGCAGCTAATTTAAACAACAATATATTAATTATCTACCTTTATCTAGCTGTAGGCCACCCAGCAGCTTCGTTCACGTTCGGTCTATGATGTTCCATACAAAAGACATAAACGCGCTCCGAAACTACACAATATTTTTTGAAGATTTTTGTTCCCAGTCGTATCTTATTTTTATTGTTTGCTCAATTTCTCAATAGGTAACTAGGAGAGAAAATAATAATGGTTTATTTTAATGTTATATGGTGTTAAGCGAAGTAGGCTGATATTCTGCAACAAATTATTTGGGGCTGAAAATTTATGAAGATACTTTAGCAGGTATTTAAAGGTAATTATTTTGTAAATACGTGAAGTAAGCATCGCTTGTCTAATGGCTTCATCAAATCGTCAGGACAGTTGCGCAGGCGCCTCCTCGCAGTGAAAGTTCACGCGGGAGGGGGCGGCTATATGAGACGGGTCGCTGCGCGCGCGGACCACTCCCGCCCAAACTTACAGGTGAGACCTGACAACTGCACGAAATAGGTCGCGCACTTCGTCACTTTAAAACCACGTATCATATTCGAATTTCAAAAGTTTTTGTTTTGTAAAATTAATTTAGATAATATCGTAGGACGATCTGCTAGGGCCCGGCGCATCCCTAGTGTGTCGTCATAGTGTACAGTGCAAGTGTGTGTCGCGCAGGTAGTGATTCAAGTAGTTTTCAGTATCTCCGAAAGCTGTTGGATGTATAGAATATTCACACCCCTAGAGGTTACATCTGCATGTTACGTCGCACTGTACAACCGGAAGTGTGTGTGTATGTGTAACTGATTAGAGCACTTTCGAGTGAGATGGCCTTCCATAAATACGAATATTTATCATATTATAAACTCGCCGAATTGTATGGTCTTGAATTAGGTTAGGTTGTTTATGTAACATCCGCAGAAATCGAGACGTCGATATCAGTTTTGTAATCGGTTATGTGAGAGACAATGTGTCTCAACAAAAAAGTTTCTAATCAAGACCAAAAACCATTATGTTTTGGTAAATCTTACAATCACTTCATTAGAGCTAAAAACTCTTTGTAAGTTGGTGAGCTCCTCCTCAGACTCGAGCGAAAGCAGCATGCAGTCCTACGTACTCTGCCTGATGGTGGCGCTGGCGGCGGCGGCCGCGGCCCCGCAGCGCGAGGGCGCTTCCTACAGCAAGGAGGCCATCAAGCAGGCGCAGAACACGCACCTCATCCCTCACGACGCCGTCATCCAGAAGGTGAGCCGTCCACGCCAGGGCATCGAAGCTGTTTTATAAGGCATCGTCTCATCTATTAACTACCTCATTTGTTACAAGCACTATGATATGATTTCATGTTCACGACAAAAGCATACATTATAGCGATCTATCGATGTCGCGGCCGCACACCGGCACGTGGCGCGATCACCAAGCTCCCCGATGTTAGAGCGAAGGCAGAACTAGGAAATAGAGGTGTAGAGTCACGTACGCTTACGATAGTCATCATAACGAGGGAGTGCAGCAATGAGTACAGTTACTGCTATCAGACTTTCCATCAGACTGGCGCACGACGCTCTTCGTAGACTCTAGATCGTTATAAGCTGAGCGATGCGAGTCTGACCCGCTTCTGACTTCCTGATTTTAGGGTCACGCATGATGATTTACGACATTTGAAAGCACAAAGACAGGTGCAAAAGCCATTACTCATTTCAATATTCATTAGTCTTTCCGCGCTACGGTGGAGACGACTTTGCACGGAAATATTTATAATTATTGAACTCTCTCAGGTCCAAGAAGGCATCGAGCTAGCGGCCTACGAGTCCATCCCCGGGAACCAGAGAATCAACCTGTACGAGATCCTCGGAGACCAGGTCCCCTCGGAAGTGATCAACAACCTCCAGGGCCAGATCGACAAGGTGGGCCGCCACTAGACCACCTGCCCCCGGAGCAGGGCTCGAAGGAGTTGTTATTTTAGTATTTATCACCGCGTTTTTTCAAAGATCGATTTCTTATTTATTGGTGACGCAAGTGCAGACCGAGAATGTGATATTGTGCAACATCTTTTGATACTTTTGTACGTTTAAGTAATGTAATAAATTTGGTCGTGATGTCCACCAGCTGGTTCTGTTTTACGTAACCCCGTAGGGCGACGCGACAGTGATAGAAGCGAATGTGAATCGTGATCCGGTTGCATAAGGTCGGGTATTGTGCGGTAACAAACGTGCATCGAGTGACATAATAGTTAATCCGATAAACATGCATCATGTTTCGTCTTGGCCTATCATGTACTATCATGTACTATACGGCAGCCGATCAGGAGATGAATGTTTGAATATGATTTACGACGTTAGTTAATCACACCCATCTAGGTAAGGTTTTTGTGCAAGTCACGGGTTCTTTCAAGGTATACTCGTAGTACCTTAACATAACAAGAACGAAGCACTAATAAATAACGTCTAAATGAAAGCAGTTCCTAAATCAACCTTTATATCAATTTTTAGGTAAAAAGCCCACTATCGTTGTAACAGGTGTATTAGGAAAGTACTCCGAAAAATTAACACCATTATGTGTAGAGCGGGTTCAAGTTCGTAAGACCTTCTTATTGTGCCACTAGTTCTTTCGAGCCCGTGCGGTGAAAGGATTAGAGTGCGCCCCGGGCTCCTTTCGTGTTTTGTAAGATAACACCATCACATGTAGGCAGACGTAGTTGCGGAGAGTCGGAATAGTGCAAATGAAATGACATAAGAAGTGAGATATCAAAAGTAAAGCGACATCGGCAAATATCAATCAGTATCATCGACAAGAGCGCTGGTGGTGTAGTGGTAGCACCCCGGCTTCACGATCCGAAGGTCGCGGGTTCAAACCTGGTCGTGCACCAATGAGTTTTTCCATTCGAAAAATTTATGTGCGCAATGCCAGTGCTCTTAAACGGTGAAGGAAAACATCGTGAGGAAACCGGCATACCCTAGAACCAATAATTCGAAGGTGTGCGTCATAGGTTAGTATTCTTATAAGCGGCGATGGGCTTGCAACCTGTCACGTATGGAATACTAACTACTGTGCAAAATGTGGGCATGTACCAAATGTCATGTTTGGACTTGCCTCTGACTACCCCCTTTAGATATCCTCAAAAGATTTAAGTAACCAAAGATCTGAGGAGATATCTACCGAGCCCGGGGATTACAGTCGTGATCATATTTATTATTATTTTTTTTATCATCGACAAAAAGCTAAGTCGGTTCTTACCTGATCGAGCCGTAATCATATAAGTTGGATTCGTTCGAGTCGCTAATACTCGTAATAGATAATAGTTTGTGAAAAGCATCGAGAGTGAGTTTGCAGATCTCCGGCGAGCGCCGGCAATCGGCATGCGGCAGGTCGACGCACTCACTCCACGCCACACGTCTCCAATAACATTAATGTAAATAGTTGTTCTCCAGATTACTATGTAAATGAACCAGCTTCGATTTCTCAAAAATTGTGACTATCATAACGATAACTTGTTATTACTACCTACTGACTGGCACATCCGATAGCGCTATTTTACGAAACCAGGCCTTACATTTTTGGTTTTGATGATCAGGCTTCGTCAATAATTATTCATGTTATGGCTATATTATTCACGGAGGCCCAAGTCCAACAGAGGATAGCTTAAACATGCTATATTGTATAGACTTTTAACAGCTTCGCATTCCGATCAACCGATGAAATGAGAATGGTGACTGGATGGAATACCCTAAACATCTTGGTTAAAACGAGCAGCACTCAATTTTGTTGGAGGCTGAGATACTCGTAAATAAGTTGTGATGTGAGCTTACACTAAAATTAACCCGAGAATTAACGAGGAGATAGGTAGGTACTCGTACTTCATTATTCCCATGACACAAGCTTTGAGTAGCTTACTTTGGGGCTAGATGATGCTGTGTGGACTGTCCAGCATTATTTATTTTATATTTATTTATTAATAGATTTATTTGGTTTGTTCGCCGTGACAACTGACCGACTGAGCTAAGCACAGTTAATACTAATAGTGGCCACCATCCAAAACATAATCGATGATACTATCAACTATGCAAGCTACGATCGAAAGATCTCTAAAGCGAGGACAAACTTGTGTGCTACGACTACGACACACATCGTGATAATTAAACTGTATGTATTTAGTACAGTCATTGTGAAAGGTATGAGAGATGTTGGAAGAATATAAATTGATGATCAAATAGAAGTCAATAAAGCAATTGGGATTTTCTAAAATAACGCATTCACGCACCTCACATCATCTATCAAAGTACCTAAGACGAGTTATGAAGTGGAGGGCCGACACCAAGCCAGAACAGGGGCCTTATCACAAGCTCTTTTTCGTGCAATATCAAAGTAATATAACTTTGGTATTTCGTACCATGACGTATAAAAATTGTATTGAAGTAGTGTAACTTCAAGATTGAAACTTTGACGTATCTGAAACATAATGGTTTGTAAGAGCTTGTGGTAAAGCACCGAACATCAAACGCAAGCCTGCGGTGGCGCTATCTTGTGGAACATTCGGAGACTCAGTCCACGCAATCAGCTGTAAGTTAGAGCGATGTCGCTACTTCTACTCGAAAGAGTCCTCAACTCATTTAAGAGATGGCGCTGCTAAAATGTATTAAATTAAAAAAAAAAAAATAAGCTAAGAAAAGTTGAATGGACTTTCTTACTCATAAATGGTCTGAAATACGATATCATCATCATCTTCCTGCCCTCTTCCCTCGTTATGTGGGGTCGGCACAACATGTGATCTTATACCATTTCCCTCTATCATTCTGAGAGACGATATATGTATGAGTAGAGTAAGAAAGGTGTGAGTACTGAAATGACGGCTGATAGAGGACTTTAGTAACTACGAGTATAACAAATCACTGGAGGTATTTAACAGAAGAAGGAGACATGAGCCGATCCCACATAAATTGGGCCAAGGGAAGGAGAAGATGATAAATACAGACAGTAATAGGTATCTAAATATTTTTAACTAGCTTCCGCCCGCGGCTTCGCCCGCTTTATACCTTGAAAAACAAAAGCACATATCCCACGGGAACCATTCATTTTTCCGGGATAAAAAGTAGCCTATGTGTTATTCCAGACCATAATCTATATCTGTGCCAAATTTCTTTTATTTAATTTATAATATTAGTAGGACTAAAACTCTTGCTTTGAAGAAAGGACAACCGACAGCCGACACCGACAGTGGCTCTGCGCACGCAGACAAGCAGGCTGAGGGACCGAAACAAAACTGTTTTGGGTAAAATGTACTTTTTTATAAAATATTGTCTCGATTCTTTATAGTTTAGTCTATTAAGGTTTCGAGAATGATCTAGGCTGGTAGAAAATGGCCTACCCGCGGAGAAGCATCCGTTTACCTTTACGGGTTCAAAGAGAATAATCGCTTTAAGTTGCGGAGTTTCATTTCCTCTAATTATGAAATATTGCACTGACTCCCAGCGCTGCACAATTATCCCTAATCAGACACTTATCAGTAGCGAAGGTGTGTGGGGAATGCACGCTAGGCCGCCTGCACACGAAGCGGTCTTCTCGCCGCGTCACATCCCTGCCTGCAGCAAGCTGCGACAAGCACTAGGTACTGGAACATACATAAACTATTTCAAACAAAAATATAAATTAATATTATTTTCCTTCATAAAAGTGATGTAAAGAAATGGAAAACCTATGAGCAGCCTCTATGTCACCTAGAAACTACTCTAGTAAAGAGCATTTTTGAACAAGTATTATTTATAGTAGCCTAAGCACATTCGATTTTCGAAGAAACTGGATGTGAAATAATTAAATGAACAGAACTTACGTATAGTTATAAAGAGGTAAACTATCGTGTTTTGATAGAAAAAGGAGGCACACTTAGTGCGAACCTCTATAGTGGTATTTTTTTTGTAACACTACTTAGAAAACTGTCCTTTAATTAAAATAATTCTGCAAACCGCAAGTACAGCTAATAGAATTAACACGGTTTATCCGTCACTTAGAGAATTAACGCAACTGGAATTATTTCTGTTAGGGATAATTACAGCGGCCGCGGTACGTGACGGTGAGACGCGCGTTTTTTGCGCGCTCGTTAATTTTAATAGCGGCGGCGAGTGTCGCTCGCCGCGCTCTCTCGGAACTAACGGTCGCGCGGTGTGCGGCCGCCCTTCTTGGGATGGCTCTTCCATTACCACAACAAAAAGTATTGTTCGATGCGCGGCTGATTGATGCTTTGATGGTGTAGTGTCACCTCATCGTCGACATCCTCCGCCAGGTTGCGTTCTCATTGCATTAGGAGTGTGCGGTCGTAAGTGTATGTGAAGCGTATCTTCTGACTATCTATGAACAATGTGCATTGTGGGTATGGTGTACTAGGTATGTACCTACTGTAGATATTGCACCGATAGCAATTTTGCGCAAGACCCGCATTCAGTGACTTGATGTCAACTTTCCATTCCATAAAAATATATGTAACTGTCTATTTATTTACCATCATGCTAAAACTCAAAAACTATTTTTTCCTACAAATGTAATTTTCTAATTGATTATCAAACGTAGTTTGGTTGTATCTTCTCTTCATTATATAATTAAAGTTGCTTTCGGTTTGTGACTAGTTTCAGAACTCGTGAAGTCACTAATCAAGCCTCCACTCGAACGCGCGCCGGCGCCTGCGCAACTAAAGATCGAGTTCGATATGAAAAGCTTAAGGAGGGACATGATATCAAATCCGCACTGTGCATGTAATCCCCGACCATGACACTCATGTAGCGCAACTAAACTGTAACGTAACCACGTGAGTGGGAGTGAACCCCTGAAAGTTGTTATCTTCAGGTTGACTTTACAACTTAATGGAACAGAAACAACAGCTTTGACTTTGACCTTTGTTGGCGAAGTGCATATGGTCGACTCTGCAGAACTAATAATAATAATAATAATAATAACTTTATTTCAGGCAACATTAGTCTAAGTGTACAAGATGGAAAATACTTAAAAACTACGGCCCATATAAAATATATACCTTACAGTCTAACATACATAATAATAAACTAATTATTTAATTATTGGGAGCTGGAAGTGGGGGGGTGTCACCAAGCCTTCCACGGAATCGCCGAAATATGACACCCTTCGGCCAGAAATCCTCTTTCATATAGAGGGCGAGATTTGAAGTCGGCACTCGCACAACAAATGAATTGAAACTCACATTGTTGTGCGAATGCAACTTCTCCACCCTCAATATGACGTTGGTCTTCACCTTCATGTAACTGACTTCGACAAAAATTGAGGTGGCCAATGGCCATGCTGGGCGATTCCAGTTCGATCCAGTACAAGGACGCGGCGCCGGCGCACGGGCAGCCCGGGCGCTGCGGCGCGGAGCCTCGCCGCCAGTGCAGTGAGGACAGCCGCCGGCGCCGCTCGCTCGCCATGCCCGCTGCCGCTCCGCTCGCCGCTCCGCTCGCCGCTCTGTTCGCCGCGATCGCGCTCGCAGGTTCGCTATGCAAATCGTCGGTCACCGACCCCAGTGATATATGCGAAGGATATCCCGCCCATTTTTTATTGCCTTTTGCGTTCGAACGAGCCTAATTTATGGTCTCATTGAGAAGATTTAGCTTCCTTTTGTAGACTTCCCATGTTTCGGGCAATTAAAAGTTCAATGTCCACACATTTATCATATTTTTAGTTTCCTGAATGTCGTTATCAAAAAGGTAAGTGGAGAATCCCCGACCGCCCTGCGGTTGTCACAGTGCCACAACCGGTGCGACGCTTTGTTCCGTGAGAATCCGTTGGGTTCGAAATTAAATATACTCACATTAATTATTTTAATTAGTGGATATTTACGCTGACAAAAGAGCTTTGGGATGTTACATAGTAGCAGTATTTCAATGTAACATTTAGGTAAGTACCTACTCATTTTAGTTGTGTGTACTTAAAATAAATAAGACGGTAAGTAACTATTTCAGTTAAAATGTTTTCCTAGATAACAGTGAATAACACAACTAACGGTCTGTGAGCAGTTTCAAATGACTCGGTGTATTTTTACACATCACACAACTTCCGAGTAAATAGTGAAGTAAAACAATGGGCGCGGATCACCGCTAGGCATGCGCCTGCGCCCGCGCCTGCGCGGTGCCGAAGACGTGAACGCGCGCGCTCGCCGCCGCCCGCGCCCGCGCCGATGAGCTTTGTCAACTTTGATTAGCTCTTCATAGGTCTCATTATTTCTTTAATAGCGGCTAAATGGTATCCATACATTACTGATACTACTTAAGGTTATTTCACGCATGTTAGTGGGACTGGCTCTTTCAACTCGGAACTCGTTATCATCCTTCTATAATTGAACGTTCAAGAATATCTTTTTTGTGTCTCTACAATATTCGAATTAAAAAAAAAAAATATATTTTGTAAATATGTTACCTAGTAGGTACCATATAAATAACGTAAAGTAAGCGAAGCGATGATCTCGTCTTGGTGGGCGATGGGATGATGTCATTTTCTTCTCTCCTTTAATGTTCGGTGGGCAGCGGCCTGTGCAGTGTGGAGTAGCCCGCAGCTTTGTGATGGTAAACCGATGGCAGTCCTCCGCCATTGTGCGCGCGTGAGCCTGCTCGCCGGCGAAAGTGGCCTGAAGTCGACTGTTTGTTTTGACTCACCGACTTCGTTAGCTACATGCATTCGTAATTAGTTTTTTCTTTTGCCAATTAAAACAGTAAGTTAGCCGGTACCTACGGCTTATAAATTAGCAAGTAAAAGGCCATTCACAGTCACTGCGACACCCATATCCAGTTTCGGTTATTTCGTAGTTCCCGCAATTATGGAAATAAGTTTCAACGACAACAACCGTTTAATCTGCCAGAGAAGCTCTGCGAGATGAAACATCTGTGAACCGGCTAAATCTTTATCAGTTCTGAGGTGGTCTAGTACCCAGCTATAGCGAAACCGGTCTAGAGGCTAGGCGATGAATGAACCGCACGTTGGCTTCACGCGATGCGCGCCCGCGGACGGCAGAATACGTAATTTACGAATAACGAGTCGTGTTTGTTTGTTTAAAACTTGTTTGTCACGCTGCCTGCTGTAGTAAAATATTTAGAGTTCATTATAGCGCGCTAATTTTTCACACAAAGGGATATAATTCTATAAGATACTTTTTATTTCTTAGTGTAGTGGAGGTAGGTACTTATTTAATTACACTGTGTTTTTAATAAAACCACAGATGGATGGGACCCAGGCACAACTTGATGCACACCCGTTATTTGATATGGAGTTCACACAATCATCGTTTTACATAGTCCATGTGTCTAGTACCTACATGGGCAGGTAACCGTTCGATATTATTATCATCTCGGTTCCCGATAGTCATGTATTTTGTAATAGTTAACAAATCCCAAACAGCAGGTTGACTTCCTTTCGATCATCTTTGGTTTTTCCCGGTGTTTTGGTGAAGCAGAGGTCATCGCCGCCTGACCGCCACCGGAAGTGTCCGTCTGAAGTTCCCATGCCCCCGATGGGAAACCCTATTGTCTATGGACAGTTAGGAAGCCACTGGACGATGGTAATTATGACATTCGTTGCTATGGTTGCTACAGCTCGTGGACGAGACGTCACACTCCGCCAAAAGAATTGCCATTTGTCATCGCGTCGTCTCCACGGCTATACGAGTATCTTTAAGGTCTCTTATCGCTGTTACTTTTCGCGCTGTAGTTTTAGTAGCTACCTACAATAGTTTGACTATTTTCAGTTGTTTCCGGCGCAAGTTGGGAAGAACCTGTTTACAGTTTTAGTGTAATGGTTGTCGCCGCAGGACGCCCTCATTCATAGACAAGTTGTTTTGTTCTGAAACAGCTTTTTTTTTTCAAACGAGTCTGGAACAATGCCGAAGTTTTTTCGTTAATTAATTCGATCTGTAGAAAAATGTGTTCAACCAATAGAATGAGTAACGTACTTTTTCGCGTAGAGCCATCTTCTGTCCGGTCTAGCCGTGTCCTTCTCTTCTGCACTTGAACCTCTAATCTCTAGCGACATACTAATTATTAATTGTAAAACCAACAGATTAGTATAAGTCGTACTTACCTAAATATAAACAGTATTCTTATAACATTTAGAAAGGGACGCGTTCTTACCTTTCATTGTAATTACGAGTACAAACCGGGTACTAAGGTAGATTAAACTCATAAAATTAAAAATTTCACGACAATTGGCTATTTGACAATAGTAACGATAAAATATTTAATATATTAGATACATTAGCTTATAGGTTCACAATACTCATACAATATGTGTTTTGCATTAAAATAAATTGTAAATGTATCGTTTTTGAAAAATTCATTTGAGTTTTTTTGTCCGTGGATTTCAAAAGCCGAAACGCGGGCGGCCATGCTTGACCATCGCGTGACGTCACTTCTCTAAGTGTCACAGTAAAATGCATCTCAATAGTAAAATGTCGTGTGTTTTATCGTTGGCAGTTTGCTGAAAAGATTTACTCTAAAATATTTTAATTTGTGTTTGTGAGAAGTTCCACAAAATGGAGCCAGGCTATATAAAAGCTGATAGTGCAAATCAGCCAAAAATCTATTCATTTAAGGTTGCAAATTTATTTGGATGTAATCCTAACTTTTGCTCAGCTGAGTTTCATGAATGTGAGTTTCGGACACTTAGGAACGTGTATAAACAATTTGTCAGGATATTTAACTGTAGTACTTTTACACAAAGGCACGGCACAAGTTTTTTAGCTTGTCATTTTTATAAAATACCTACTAGCTTTCGCTCGCGGCGTTGCTCGCGAAGTACCTACATTAAATATACCCTATGTTCATCCTGAAAGTTCATTCTACACATTGGTAGTATTTTCAGTGTCTATTCAATGCAAACAAACAAACAAACAATCAAATCTTTCCTCCTTATAACATTAGTAAGTATAGATAGTAGGTATAGATAATCACACCTCTCGTCAAAAAGTCCATAATATAAACTTTGACACCGCTTTTTTCCCTTTGTGAGGGTTATTTTCGAAAACCCTTAAAATGCGTGTACATTTATTTTGCCTATTAAGTATTTCAACGGAGTTTCAAACAAAACACACCTCTCGTCTAAAAAACTTTGACACCCCATTTAACCCTTTTTGGAGGATTGTTTTGAAAAATCGATATATTATACGTTTTAAATTATTTTGCATTTAAAGTATCCAAACCAAGATTCAGACCGATCGTACCACCCCTTAAAAAGTTCCCATATAAACATTGAGCTCCCATTTTACCCCTTTTTAAAGGTTATATTGAAAAATCTTGAAACACGTGTAAATCTGTTTTGTATTTACATTATACAAACAAAGTTTCATGAAAATCGCACAACGCGTTAAAAAGTTTCATACAAACGTTTTTAGCCCTTTTCACTCCTTTAAAAGAGGAATTTCCAAAAATCCTGTCTTAGTGGGTGCCTTCATACCAAGACAAACATACCCTCCAAATTTCAAGTCTGTACGACCAGCAGTTGTATTATTCAAATCAGTCAGGACTTATCCTTTTATCCGTCCGAGACCCGTGACGTCACAGTCAGAAATGTCACGTGACCGGCTGTTTTCGCGCGAATTTCAAATCACTGGTGGAAAATATAATTTTTTTCTGATAAATAACGCTTTTTTTGAGGAAAAGATAATTGTAAGAGGTTTAAAATAAACTTACGTATATTTTTAGGTATCTTTTTGAAAACTGTCAAATAGCCAATTGACATCCATTGTTTTCTCGGAACGTTCTAAGTGCTCTCAAATGTGAGAAAGTGAGCATTAGTGCAAGATTTTTAGCATTTATTTGCATTTGTGAGAGGCAGCCGTACTTTCTTCAGGCGCTCATCTCACCATGAACTTTTGGGCTATTACAATTGCGGGCTCTGTAGCGAATACAAACCCACATTACAAGTAATGTACTGTTTATCAAAGGGTTTACTTACGTCTACTCGTTCTCAATCATATATTGAATAGGTATAGTTTTTTTATTTGAAAACATTCACATCTGTAAGTGTAAGCTCTTGGGTAGTGTTCCCCTATCGATTCTTATTCAAGGTTTGTTTGCACATTCTGTGGTAGTAAAATATCCTACTAATATTATAAACGTGAAAGTTTGTAAGAATGTATGGATGGATGGATGGATGGATGGATGTATGTATGTTTGTTACTCTTTCACGCTAAAACGGCTGAACGGATCTGAATGAAATTTGGCACAGATATAGATTATGGTCTGGAATAACACATAGGCTACTTTTTATCCCGGAAAAATATAAGGTTCCCGCGGGATAGATTTGTTTTGGTTTTTCAAGGTATCACGCGGGCGAAGCCGCGGGCGGATGCTAGTAATGACATCAGGCTTCTATCTACGCGCTTTTAATTAGTGCAGGTGAGCACCTACACTTACTCCTTTTATTACCTTATATGAAGGGGACCGTAAAGTGTAAATATCCTGAATGGAACTGCGCCATAAAGGAGCAGCCGGGGTGATGACCACATGACACGCAATATCTAAACTAATATTATAAAGAGGAAAACTTTGATTGTTTGTTTGTTTGTTTGTTTGTTTGTTTGAAATGAATAGGCTCCGAAACTACTGAACCGATTTGAAAAATTCTTTCACTGTTGGGAAGCTACACTATCAGCGGGTGACATAGGCTATATTATATTTGCAAAAAAATTAGGGATCCTTACTAAAACTTCAATAATGTAAGCCAAGGTGTAAAAAAATTACCTAAAATATTCTTTATATCGCGTGCGCTGCGAAAACTATTGACGATAGAATAAAATAATGTACTACGACTTTGTAGAACACATCATTATTTACAAAAAGTGTCGCGATAGCATATGTCCAACTATTATAGTTATGCCACAATAAGAGTTCTTTTATTTTAAAATTTTAATTGAAAGGCTACTCTAAGAAAAATGCTTTTTATTTGTATCTTAGTATTAATCCTTATCAAAATAAATCACATCATATTCTAGACTGCTTCAATACCTTTATATAATTTTTTGAATTACTCAATTCGGACATTCCATTCAAAAGATACCATTAAATTAAAAATGTAAGCAATAGAAAATAGTCGCGTGAGAGCCGCGCTATGCACTGTAGGCGTCACTGGGTGTACAGGATGTGTACAGGATGGAGTCAATGTGAAAAAATAAATAAAAAATATAAACAAAAAAATACATTATAATAAATAAAAACTTCATTAAAATAATAATACTAAAACTTTCTATACTTACAATTTTCTTTTTTAGTAACCTGACGCAGGGTATGGTTAGACGTGCGTGTATTATAAATATTGAATTTTGAAATTTTTGTTAAATTTGAGAGCACTGGTGGTGTAGTGGTAGCACCCCTGCCTCACGATCTGAAGGTCATGGGTTCAAACCTGGTCATGCACCAATGTTTTTTTCTATTCGAACAATTTATGTGCGCAATGCCTGTGTTCTTAAACGGTGAAGGAAAACAGTGTGAAGAAACCGGCATACCCTAGAACCAAAAGTTCGAAGGTGTGTGTCATAGGTTAGTACTCTTATAAGCGGCGATGGGCTTGCATCCTGTCATGTACGAGTACCTACTCAAAGATCAAAGTAACTAGAAATCTGGGAGATATATACCGAGCCTGGGAATTACAGTCGTGACCATTTATAGGTACATATATATAAATACCCGTGCGAAGCCGGGGCGGACTACTAGTAATATAATATTGAAAGAGCACACGCGCACATTTATTGGTCTACTGGCTGTTGCGAGCGACTTCGTCCGCATTCCGATAATTTATTTCCGTTGTAACAAAGCCTATATTCTGCTTTCATATAATGTTCGGTCCACCTGTGAAAGTTACATGGTTCAGTAGTTTCGAAAATGTGTGCCAACAAGCAAATAAATAAAACGATAGACCGAAAAGAACTTTTAAACTTTTTTTTTGTGTTTACTCTTTAGTCTTTAGAAATCTTTTTGTTTTATTATGACTTTTCTTCAATGTACAATATTCCGGGTTCAACTGTTTTTCTTATTTAGACCTATGTAAGTATTCAGATGCTCATTGATAGAACTAACAACTAAACCACACATTGATTCTGAACTGGTTCACTGTAAATAATCTTCTGCTGAATGCTAACAAAACAAAATGTATTAAATTCACTTTGCCCAACGTAGTGCATAGGCCAACTAATATTAAAATTAATGGGGAAGCAATGAATCTTGTTGATTCTACGGTTTTCCTTGGTATCAATATTGATGCCAAACTGCAATGGGGACCACAAATCGATAAACTTTCTGGTAGGCTTAGTTCCGCTGCATATGCAGTTCGTACGATACGGTGGCTTACGGATGAAGCTACAGCTAGATTAGTTTATTTTAGCTACTTCCATAGTGTTATGTCATATGGTATAATTCTCTGGGGAAAAGCAGCGGATATACAATCAGTATTCGTATTACAAAAAAGGGCAATTCGTGCCATTTACAAAATGAAACCGAGGGACTCTTTAAAAGAAAAATTTAAAGAAATTAATATTCTCACAGTAGCGGCACAATATATATACGAAAATTTACTGTACGCTCATAAGAATAGGGATAGACTTCAGAAAAACTGCGATGTACATGGAATCAATACTAGGAACAAACATAAATTATTAATCTCTAAGTTTCGGTTACAAAAAGTGAACGGGTCATTTATGGGGAACGTGATACGTTTCTATAATAAACTTCCTATAAATGCAACTAAACTTCCTGTTAGAAAATTCAAAGCCTTCATTAAAAATAATCTCTTAAAGAAAGCATATTATAATATAAATGAATATATTGATGATAGGAACTCATGGCCCGATGTCGCTCCGCCCTCCGACAGCTAACCAATTTGCAATGTAAACGCTGTCCTTTTGTTTTATGTATTTATGTTCTGTTTTTATGTTATTATTATTAGATAATCTTGATTACATTTTTTGTAAGAAGGATCATACAAAAAAGCGCTAGGACCGAGACGAGTTTCTTGCCTGTTCTTCTCGTACTTGGGTTAGGTTGGAATTGGCACATAGATTCACCTAGCATGTAAGACGTTTCAAAGTGATCCTTGTGATTGTACTGAATAAATATTTTTCAATTTCAATTTCAACACAACAAACACTCGCATGAAATGCACTGCACAGTGCACATGCTCTGGCAGAAAGCTCTTTCTTTTAATTTGCGAACTGATGATGCTCTACCATCAGCATTCGATTGTGCGTTGATGTTACCCGTGACCACGACAAAAAATACAAAATGATTTATTTGCCAAATAACAGAGATAGGTACACATTACTAGCGGCCCCCGCACGAGGCAAGCCTGTATCGCGGGAAGACTGACGACAGCGTGTAAACCTGTCGAAACGTCGGGAAAATAAATAGGTAATTAGAACGCGATAAATACCCGTTTAATACTAAGAATAAAGCATTCGATTATTTATCATAATAGAATTGTGCATATTTTCTCAGACCGTAGAACGGGAGATATTTGTAAGTGTGCTGTAGGTACATATAAATAATATTTAGTCTTGTCTATCGCTGTCTTCTTTAGAACCTACCTACCTATCGGTAATTCCTCACAGATATTGGTTATCTACCAGTGTGGTAACATTCATCACATACGTCATTATTTTCCATTTGCCTTTTTACCTGACGACGCGTCGCTACGAGATGTATGTCAACGCCCCCGCAAGTGGTCAATGGATTCACTTGAAATGAGCGAAACACCTCGGTACTATGAGTATTTTATAGTTAGTTTTAAATTCGCTTTATTTAAACGTATTGTGCTTTCGCTCCAGAGACAGCGTGAATTGGCGTTTTATCGGCGAATTTTATGGCCTGTTTTGTCAATCTTATTTTCCATTTTTCCATATTGTGATTATAATTTTGATTATTTTAGTAAGATGCCTGCTTATGCAACACGCAAGGATCTCAGATTAGCATGACGCACTGGAAAGGATCCCAGAAAGGTACATCACAGTGCTATTTGGGAAACCGGTCCCTGACCGCGCCGCAGTCAAGATGCGCGAACATTTGTTTGGTGGGGTCCGGGGTGTCCGCACTGAGTGTTGTTGAATCAGGACTGGACGGGAGCGAGTTTTTATTGCGGTTCGCACTCTGCTATGCGACTACTCCGAGTACGTTTTAGGACATCCACTCGGCACGACTCTATCTTCGTAATTGTTCAGTTGTTCGTAGCCGAGTGGAAACCTTAATAGTGGTCGGACCCCCCGGTCTAACTGTGTCCGTGCTCTGTTTGTTAATCCGCGTCCACGGGCACCGCATCACCATTAAGATCTTAACTACATCGTCTACGTGGTGCGGTGCTCTCGAAAGTATGCAATTAACACGGCTTTATTAAAATGGGCGTATATCTGAAGCTCTCTGGCGTTGGTCGAGCTGCGTAGAGCTCGTAGAATGTTATAAGCTCTATATCTCTATTTTAAGATTAGGCATATCGATCGATAGCTCGCGGTGATTATAATATATGGTTTTCCTCGCAGGATTCCCCGGTGCCGAGACAGCCTTGAACGAGAGCAGACGAGCCGTCAGCTCGCCCGGTACGTTTTTATAAGGTCACTGTCGTTTGTTGGTGACCGTGTTACGTCTTGTATCGTTTTTACAGCGTTATACCGTCTTTCCAAGCTTTGTGTCTTTAGATAAATCACAATAATCGCCTTGTCTTTACGTATTCCGTATCATTGTGATTATGTGATGAGGCTCTTAACAGGCTCTCGTGCACAAAAACTATAAGTTTCCTACCCTAATGCTGTTCGTCGTACTGTTACAGGACAGCCAACCCTAGCCCCGGGCTGCCTGTATGAAGGGCGCTGGTTCACGGAGGGCGCCACCGTGCCGACGGGCGAGGCGTGCCTGCACTGCGCGTGCGCGCGCGGCGCGCTCTCGTGCCGGCGCCGCGCCTGCGCTGCGCTGCCGGAGCCCGCGCCGCGCCGCTGCCACGTGCTGCACCGCAGGGGCTCTTGCTGCCCCGAACTGCATTGCGCTGGTACTATAAACGATCATCATTCGACGAAAAGCATCTGTATCTGGATAAGTACTTGAAAGTTCAGTACGTGTGACGAAGTCGGTTCGGCAATTATTTTAGCAGGCGTCTCGTGCAGGCTCATGAACAATATGTAGTTTTTAATTCATCAATAATATGGTGATCGTGCGTTCTTGTTCTCGTTTCAGATGGCGTTATCTTGATGGAGCACGGCGCATCGGCTCGGTCCGAGGATGAAGACGAGATGAATGCGCCGGTTTCGATCGCTCACGGTGAATATCTCCTTCGGTAGTCCGGTAGCGTCTACCGGAACACGATGCGCTGTATAGTTTTCGATGGCTTCATAAGCTCACGACTCACGGCGTCAGTGTTTCCAGCGTGCGTGGAGGGCGGCACGGTGTACGCCGCCGGGTCCGCCATGCGCTCGGCGCTGGCTTGCGAGCAGTGCTTCTGCCTCGGGGCGGCGCGGCGCTGCGTGTCGCCGCGTTGCCTGCCTCCCCCGCCCGGCTGCAGGCCGCGCCCGGCGCCCGGCGCCTGCTGCCCGCAGCGGTACTACTGTGAGCATCGAACCACAAAGCCACCGGAAGAAAAACATCCTCACGGTAAAACTCATTTTAATGATTTTAATAAGTGACTTTAAAGAAATAGATACCTAAAATCGGTTACTTTTTGAACCCTTTGCTATTATAGTGATGAAATTGTCGATGATTTCAGATTGTAAAATTGATGGCAAATGGATATCCGAAGGCGAGAAGATAGTGTCGATGAAAACGAGCTCGAACTGCACGCAGTGCTTCTGCTTGCGAGGAGCTGCGCAGTGCCAGCCTCTGTCTTGTGCTCCCCCGCTGCTGGGCTGCAAGCCCTTGCTGCGGCCGGGAGAGTGCTGCGCACATCAGTACCACTGTGACAGAGCACATTCAGGTGAGGAATAACCTTTTTAAAAACAATACCATGTTGAAAGACTTACGCTACCAAGCTGATGCTGAACTGTTTTGAATTTCAGAGCCCTCCATGCCTCACTTTCTCGCACTGACGTCAAGCAACGCACTGACATCAGCAAGGAACGACCACACGCATGCATTTAATCCTTCGACAAGCAATAAAGAGGCTACTACTAAAACCACTCTGGCTAGTATTTATTTGGTGAAAAACACACGCATAACTTCTGCAACCAATAACCTCGTAAGTACCACTAAAGTGAAGAGGAAGACCAGTGATCCTCCACCTCCTTTGGAGACGTCAAGTCCTCCAAGCCAAAATACGACAGAAGTTATTCCGACTGAGCCAGCAGAAGAGCCGACTACAATAGCGAGACTTATTGCTACTACTGAATCAACGCCAATCACGGAACTTACAAGTACAACAGAAACCACATCAACAGAACAGCCGGAAGGTTCTGTCAGAATCATGATTAATGGAACTATTAATTGTACTGCCGAGCTATCTTCAACCTCACTCCCATTGAATGTGACTTCTAATGAAACCAATAAACTAGAGAAAATTACAATGGAATCTCATCCAAGAATACCTCTTATTGACGTTAGTAACCTTGAGGATCATACTTTTTCTCCAAATGACATCATAACTGATAGAAATGTTAATGGTGAATTTGACGAAAATGAATCGTTTGTCATCAATGTGACCAGCTCCCTCAGAGCCAACACAAGCCACAGTTCTACCACAAACGCTCCTACTATCAAGCCAACACCAATTGTTACAAAAGTGTCACTACCTACGAATTCTCTAGAAGCTTTGAACAGTTCGAAAAAGACTAAGGGAGACTATGATTATGATTACGGGGAACCTACTTTGCCACCATCCTTGCCCAACTTAAAGTAAGCTGCTTTTGTTCTCTTGTTAATTATGCAATACTTATTTTATATAATAACAAGATATTTTACTTGACAATTCTATCGTTTTCAGAATTATTCCCTTCGTGGCAGCAGACGCGGTTTTTGAAGATGAACGTCCAAAAGAAGAACGATTTCACGAAAAGGAAGATAAATTCCCTGTTTACTATCCAATCATTGACACCAAAGACACGTCTTTTACGAGAAGAGAAGACACGTATCGTTCAACTCAGTACCCTGTTTTTATAACAGACAAAACAGAAGAACAATACCCGACTTTGATCCAAGACGGGGATCTGACCAGCACAGGATACTCTAATGCTAACAGTGATTTGAGCACTTCAGAAAATGAATACCTAATGTCCGCAAGTCTTGGAAGCCGCATCTCCGATTTGAAGAAGGATGTCACTCCACAGCCTTTGCCAAGCACAACCTACAAACCGAAGACTCCTGCTGTGAATTTGTTTTCGCCACCGGTCGAGACCGAAGGTATGGAGTACAAATCCAAGTCAAGTTTAGTTTCCTTACTGATTTAACAAAATTAGAAATGGTTTTAAATATTATTAATCATCAGGAGGATTCGTGCCCAAAGGATCCTCGGGGTTGATAGATGAGTACTACGCAGTTTTTCCCAGTACTTCTTCAGGACCTACAGTACCGCATCTCACCACATCTATGCCACTGGATATGGCTAAAGGTAGATATTAATATTTTAGTTTCATAGTCAAGATAATTTCAGTGCCTATTGTCAAACAATATAAACCTACAAAAAAATAAATGTTTATTGTTTTTTCATTTACCTTATTACAGATGAATGCATATCTGGAGATGGGCGCCACATCCCTGAAGGCGACACCGTCAGCCTGGCGTGCTCCGAGTGCACGTGCGCGTGGGGCGAGCTGCACTGCGCCCCGCGCGCCTGCGCCACGCCGCCGGGCTGCACGAGGCGACCCGCCGCTAGCAACTCTGCTGATCTGTGCTGTGGACAACTGATTTGTGATGAAGGTATTGTGAAATACAGAGAATAAGACGTATCCGGTCCCAACTTCCAAAAGTGATTTGAGTCGCTCATTTTCAAGCATGTCGTATTATTTGTTGCAGTTAACAAAACAACGCCAACACTAGATATGAAAAACATGGAGGAAAATACTACTGAAAATACTAGACTAAAAAATGAGACAGATGTTTTGAAGAACCTGAAAAAATATAAACTACCAATAATGAATTTAACAAAAATAAATGAGCCAATTCAAAACAATAAGAATGTTACCGACATTTCTTTTGAGAACAAGGTTCAGGTCGAAACTGATAAAAACTCAACGGTTGCTACAACTCCAACAATAAAAAAGTTTGATAAACCAATACCGACTAGCACAACCCCAGCAACTACCAAGGAGCCAGAACAAGAAGATCAACCACTGGATTACGAAGAAGAAGATGACGAAAGTTTCTCTTTTGGAAATGTTTTAAAACTTCTGTTGAGCGGTGACAGCTACGAAACAACAACGACGGCCACTAAAATATTACAAACAACTTCCAAACTGCCGCCAGCCAAGTCGACGACGTCCACTAGAAGACCGCGGCCGACGGCGTCTTTAGTTGTCAAACCCACAGTCAATCCATTCGTACCGATGCCACTCCATCCATTCATCCCTCCGAAGATACTCCAAAACCCTATCAACAGGATAGACCACCTAGTTCTCGGTGAAGCGACTGCTATCAAAAGAACAACCTTTCGGCCTGCAGCTACTTCGCCTAAACCCACATCTGTAAGAGCGGCGACGAGGCCGACCACTCAAAGACTGGTAATGAAACAGACCGAAGTGACGAAAACAAACGTTTACACGTCCACGGAGAGTTCAAGTCTTCCGGCAGGCTTGTCCGGTCTAGGACCTGGTCTTCTGAAATTAGCTGGCTGCAACATATATGGCCAAATGTACAGAGTAGGCAGGATAATCGCTGAGCTGTCAACTCCTTGTCAGGAGTGCTGGTGTACAGAATTTGGGGTTCAATGTAAACAGTTAAAGTGTTGAAAGGCAGCGGATTATATTTAAATAGATTCTCTGTCCTCTAATGAAACACTGAAAAGGGTTTGGTTGAACGATGACCACGCAAAGACGTCGGGTCATATTTCGATGTACATTTTGATTAAGGTGTTAGTTCAGGGGAATTTAATAGGTAGACAGATACTAGCCGACCACTGAGCGAAGCTTGGTAGCTCGCTAGTTAGTGTCAGAGAGAGCTAGCTAGCACATGATCTCAAGCACAAACGTACCAGTATTTAGTATTTACTCACAGAGTGCCTGATGCCAGCCGGTCGAAAAGTAAACTTTGTGAAAAAATGCATTTATATAAAGTAACTCTTACATTTCGTTACATGGAGCCTCAGTTATTGTTAAGTTAGTTCAATTACGTTTAGTATTATTTATTAGTTACTTATTGTAGTTTATGCTTTTAGGTTTAATATTTAAACGACTAGTAAGTATTTTAATAAATCTACTTATTTAAATCACTGGACTCATTCTTATTCACTTTCTCAATTTTTTTAAAAGCTTTCGGACAAGGATTAGAAAAAAAAACAAAGTTTTTAGTAAAAGTACGAATTTTAATGAGAATCACAGTTTGCACAAGAAGCGGTCTTCAAACAATCGTTCACATCACAACACTGTTCTTATTCTAGGCGGCGCGCTTTATTACAAGCTTACACAATCACTACCTACCGCATCCTCTGAGTCACACGGTCACCTCAGACCGCACAGATCTATATATTTACAAGTAGGTACATTTATGATATGTAAATATAATGGCACAATATAATGAAGCATATTATTAATATTTAATTATAACAACATCTTCAGTCAGTTGACTAGTCTTTGGGACTTACTTAAATTAGTATTTGAAATGGTACGTAATTACGTATCTAACTGGTATTATTTTTACAAAAGTTATACCTAAATAAATAATGAGGTATGCATACCTGATAGGTATTAGTATAGTAGGTACTTAGATACAACTTGTGAACTCTACATTAGTGTTTGTTTTGATACAAAACAATTTATTACGATTTCATTGAAATCAATCCTATGAGTTTTCAGAACAGATAGGGATATTTCTAACCTTAGCAGGTTAGTACAATACACAGTACCTTTGCTAAGATTTCTTGAAATGTATTTGTTATTATATTGTGCAAGTGCAATAACTTTAATCATAACGTATCATGGCAACGACTACTTATTTAAAAGTATTTTTAATTTTATTGTCCAGAGTCTTAATTATAAAAGTAAATGTAAAACTCTTTCCAAAGCCATCCCTCACTCGAACAGCGGACGGATATCAAAATTGCACTTTATTCGATGTATATGTGTACTGTCGCGTAGTTATCAAAGTCTAACCTCAGTCTTAAAACTCATAGTGCTAACAATCTTTCCCAAATAAGTCTCTTCGCAGGTCCTCCCAGCTCCATCTTTGCAATACTTAGAGATTCCATCTTACAAACATAGGTATCAAATCTTCGTACTGTGTAAGAACTCATATGTTCGAACTGCCATAACGTCAACTCCGATGGGTAACTTCATGACCTGATTCAAGGTCCCTGCAGTTCACGTGTAGTCGGCGTCCGCCCAGCACCAGTAGTACAGGACGGCCAGCGCCAGCCCCGACACCAGCAGCAGGCCCGACAGGACACGAGCCACTGCCACGTACACCTTCTTATCGTTCTCACCTAAAACAATAGAATGAACACAAATTAACCAGAATTCATGATAGTAAATAATGGAGTGATAGTAATTCTAATTGCATTCGATTTATAAATTTACCCGTAAAGACAATGAAAGCCAGCGTCACGCCGACAGCGGCGCCTAAGATGTGGGCGGACCACGCCACGTGCTCGGACGGAGGCCGGGGGGAGCCGCCCGCGCCCCGCGGAGAGGCGCGCACCAGCGCCCAGCAGCCCTCGGACGCTCCCAGCACCACCACGCTGAGCGGACGGAACCACCACAGGGGAATGTGGCCGAACCTGGAACAAGAAACATAACATCACATCTTGCAAACGCATTCGGGACGTTAGCGGCTCGCCGAGATGTACGAGTACGGCCGAGCGATCTTCACTCGGTAATTAATCTTCAGATGAAAGTAGGTGTAGCGAAATCTAAGTTACAGCTTTTTGAAAACCCACCTGAGGCAGACATTAGGCAAATGCGCGGTCAGCAGCGCGTACACGGCCGCCGAGGCGCCCACCACGTGCACGCGCGGCTGCAGCGCGCCCGCGCCCAGCGCGCCCGCCAGCACGCCGCCCAGCACCAGCAGCGCCACGCGCCGCGCGCCCTGCTCGCGCTCCAGCCGCCAGCCCACCTGCGACAGCCTCGTGCTCAGCCGGCGCCGCGAGCGCTGCGGTGCGCGGCCGCCGGGCGGGACTTACGGCGAGCGCTACGAGCGCGTTCAGCGCCAGGTGAGTGGCGTGCGCGTGGAGCAGGCCGTACGTCAGCAGGCGCCAGGGCTCCCGTCGCCACCGGCTCGGAGACCACTCCAAGCTCGCCCGCAGGCGTTCGTTGCCGAACAGGTGGATGCCGATCTAAAAATTACGAAATCATCGTTTAAATTTGAACTATGACGGCGCAGGTATGAGAGGTGATAGATCACGGTTTTCCGACGAAAAGAGGAAGCCGAACGCAGCGAGGCAGGTATGCGAGTACTCACGATCAAACATATCATCGACGAAATAAAATATGGCGGCTTGAGAACTTCGATCAACTTCTCCTTCCTTTTCTGAAACTTTGTCTTCTGCGGTACTTTCGTCTCCGCCGGCTCCTTGCGGTACTCGAAGTGCACTCCGAGGGTCAGGCCGGCTTGCAGCGCCGACTTGGGCGTGTCCGAGCGTGCGGGAAGCAGGCGCTTGTGCTCTCCGGTGTCCTCGTCCAGCGCCCAGGCCTGCGCGGGCAGCACCCTGCGCCCGCGGTGCGTGGGCACCTCGTGGTGCGCCTCCAGTCGTGCCGTCTCGCAGTCTTCAGCATTGGGAGCCATTTTGCTTCCCGCGTCCGTCCTTCATGCTACGTCTCCTCTGCAAGTCGAAAAGAGATTGACGTGAGACCTCCGAGCATCCTCATTTATACGCAAACCTACAGGATAATTTAGATTCGGAAATCCCGAATTGGAAATATCATATTTAGGTACTTATCATTAATTAGTTTGCGGTTTTACTCCAGATGTTCATAGAGTAGCATATATTATAATAACTATGTTATAATAACTATGTAAGTATATAGTGGATTGTTTATTAATAGCATCCGGAAAATGTTCTTATGCAATAATAGCGCATCCCAGCGACAGCTCCGCGTGCAGTTGTGGTTACGTAGTACGCGGCGGCAGCGACACGCGCGGCGCGTGCGGCGGGGTACGTAGGTAGTAGTACTTCGCGAGCGCACTGGATGACCTAGCCCTAGCTACACCGCTCGGTATTAGCTAATACTATTGTGTGGTTTTCCAAAGGATTTAAACTTACCTTGCGGTTCTTACTATAACCTAAATGCGGTCACATCGCCGTAGAACCTACATCCACAATTATTTTCATATCAGAATAACTGCACTCGGTTATCGGACACAAAAATTGCACAAAAGATAGTGTGCAGTATTTTTGTGCAGCATTGCGATAAATAGATCAATATTTTTCAGGCATTTGCATTGCATTTGATTTTGACCACTACCGTACCTTGTATGCACTAAAGTAACTATAACACATCACTGCTTGTATGCATCGACTTCGCCCCGCGCCACATTACTAGTTTCATCACTTCAAGAGCCGAGGAGTTTATAATTTAAATATATTTAACCGACCCAATTGTATCGTTCCATGTCACGTCACATTCAGTCATTTTCGGAATTTGAAGTTACCCATAGATAACCTTTTGATAATTTCCATTTTCCAATGACAAAAAAATACAAAATACTCGTACTATACCTACCTAGTTGTTTCAAATAAATGAGGAAATAAATAGCAAAATGTTTTTACATTACGCTATTTTTTTACAAAAAATTTATTACATAAAAACTGAAAAATGAGGTAGGTAGGTATTAAAAAGGTTTTATCGATATCGATGTAGGTAAAAAGTTGGTATTCAAGCCGAGTAGCGTATCACCGCTGCGAGTAGCAGGAACTGCCATACAAGGGCCACGTCAGTGGCGGGCGTCAGGCTGTCTGTCAGGTGTGGTACACAATGCGCTCGAGATGAGCTGATAGCCGCGGTGGCCGCGGGACAACTGTTCGCGGAAGTGCGAACTACACAGAACCTATTCGGAAACTGAAGGTCGGAGAATCAGCACGGGCTTGAGGTGGCCAGTGTAAACATTCCTTAGTTATTTTCTAGTTAATTAGCCGACTACGACGGAGAGGATAATGTGTTTGAGGTGTGTGTATGTGAGTTCCTTTGGCTGCCGCCGTAACCCAAACGGCTGAACGGATTTTGACATATGAGGTGTCATTGGATTTGTTTGGATCACAAAAATAACATAAATAAATAGCCTATAATACAAAATGACAAAAAATAATATGGCGGTTATTAGAAGCTATTTTAAAAAAAATTTAGTCTGTTTTTTTTATTTTTGAAATAAATATTAGTTTGATAGGTACCTACTTCTTCTATTTCAGCAACACTGAGCAAAAAACGTATCTGTGCTGCTAACCCTTATCTACCTAGTTGTACCCAGTAGCTGCACATCTCATTAACACATTAATTACACAACAAAAATGATATGAAATTAGCAATGTTACATATGATGTAAACAGAATCTTTATCTCTTTCGATAAAAGAAAGAAGTAGGTATGTAACAATTAAAATAAATTAGTGTTTATAAATACGTATCTCAGCAGCGCTTGGATATACGTAGGTATATAATATAGGTACTACCTATCAACGACTTAGCAACTAACACTTACCTAGAGTGCGAATCGCGAACCATCACCACCTAGGTAACCAGCTGACTGGTCGGCTCAACCGACACCGAATGTTATAGCAGTTGTATAAATATTTAAAAATATTCAAGGTTTGATTCCCAAACAAGCGACTTAACTGTTCGGGAGCGAATTATCAAATGAGCAAAGGATGGATAGCATGGGCGCCTGTTGGCGAGTAGGTACCTGCGGGTTCAGACGACACCTGTTCGGCGCCTGCGCATAAGGCGAGCTGTAAACGAGTTCTTACGAAGAGAAAAGAGAACCTTATGTTGAAATGAAATCAACTTTGAGAAGCACTGGCTTAGTTTTAAGCGATAATGAGGAAACGGAAAAAACATTATATTTATCTCACAAATAAAAAAATTGTACCTACTTATCCTGGATTATCGCTAATTAACCAAATCCATTAATGAATATTCATTTACCTTCATAATCCTCTACATAATTAGAATTTCCTTAACTTTTGTATGTTCTCCTGATACAATCAATATGATCAGTCACTGGAGTTCAACCTTATTCCTGGAAAGCCTATTTGCGTTATCGTGGTTTGGGTTACTAACCTAATACCGAATAACTAACCTAATACCACGATAACGCAAATAAGCTTTCCAGGAATAAGGCTAAACACCATTTTTTTTTCGGACTAGACATAATGCTGTTGTCTGACAACCTGTGGCAGCGTTACACGGGCTATAATAGGCTTAAGGCCCAGAATACTCGTCACACTATTCCTATTCCTTACGTAATTGTTACAAAAAAAGTGACATAGGTCCGTATAGCAACGCGGATCTCCGCGGAATCAGACATAGCACGAAGCGAAATACCCAAATGACAAGTAAGTAGAGTGCGGCATGATACTCGTAATATGGCTACTCTGAATTACGTAACGAAAGCGACAATTTATAAAAAACATAAATATGTTCAAGTAAATAGCTTATTTCAAAAAAAGGGCTGGGTCGATTTGTTTCAAATTAACTGATTTACATTCATGTGAAATAGAAATTCAAAATACCTTACTGTTCTGGATAAATTAGGGAATTTCTAAATTTTCAGAGTTGTTTTTAACATGATTTTTAACTAAGGTTTTCTAATTCGTGTTTTAGCTCCGGTTGATTTATGTCCTTTTGGTGTCCTTGAGTATCGTATAGTTCAATTTCAATGTAATCTATAAAGCGGTAATAGAATGATTAGGGTTGCAATACTTGCAATTTTCAAAATGCTGGGCCTTAACACCAGTAAAATAGCTGTAGGCTATACTAACTTACCTAGTGTAAGAAAGATTGAATAAACTGGTGTGTACGCGACTGAATGCGCGCGCGCTCATTCCCGCGGCACCTGTGCTCTACGCGGCGCAGCTGTGGTCGAGTGCAGCGCATCTGTGGCTCCTCGCGCCGACCCCGCGGCAAGTCCGGCTTATCCCGAGCTCTACCTGCGGCCGCATTGTTGGCAACAACAACGCCTACCTGGGGCCTCACCACGAATCCATAATACATTACCTAAATAGTATTACATTGTTATTTCGTACCATGACCTATGTAAATTGTATTGAAGTAGTGTTACTTCATGACGTTGCTAGAACGGAATCGTTCTGGAAGACTTCGTGGTAAGGCCCTTGAAAAAAGCTTATTTGTTTTATTACAGAACTACGAGTAGGTCCAAGGTTTTATGGTTATTATTAGTAAGAACAATAAGGTCTTCCTCCGAACCAAAATATAGTAATAAGTATTTCTGGGTAGTTTATCAGTTGCGTGTATTCGCATGCCAATAATAATATTTTGTTATTTTTAGAGCTGAAACCTGAATGATCACACACACAGACATTTTTCCTCTATGTAGTTTGCTTTGAGAAGCTTAAGTACCTACATACACTTGGATTTGTTTTTTTTTCGGAAATACGTTATTTAAATATCTTAAATTATTTTCTATTTGACTCCAAGATATAGACCTATGCTTCCTAAGAACAAGTTCTATAGATAACTACAAAAGAAATGAAGTTTTTTCTGCTTATCCTGTAGATAAGGTAACTTACCTAATGTCCCACATATGTACCTTTTTTTGTACTCCATCATTCAACTGACTGCCGTCCTTTTGTTAAAAGACGGCTAAGTGACAAAACCAAATTTTTGGGAATGAGCAAAAACGTGGGAAAATGGTATTTCTAGAAATTGTGAAGACTTACAATTTTTTTTGCTATACCAAATTTTTTGTATTATTATAAGCTTTTATTATTTATGTTACAATCAGGCGTAGCTTGTTTATTTAATTTTTAATTCAAGTTTTTGTGTTTTAGCCATCGACATATGTTTTTAAAATGCTATCATTTAAAATACTAAAAAACGGCTGGCTGAAGTACAACCGTTGTATAGAGTTGGATACGATTGTAACTGCAGCACTCATTCCAAATGAGTCACAGTTTTAAACAATTACAATACTATATAACAGTTAAGTCACATAACCTTCTTCTAGAATTGAAACTTAACTTAATTACACTCAACATAATTTTTAAAAACAAGGTGAAAAGCCTAAAACCGTTTATTTACTGTTTTCAAACTTAATTTTTTTTTATATTTCTACACTTAAACACAGTTTTAGAATGAACACACAATGAAAACTGTTTTTTAGCGTTGGCAATAATATTTGAAATGTTATGATGTACTGTCAAATGAACGGCTAAGCGTAACTTTTTCCTACATTAACAAGGTATTATATTATGAAAATGATTGTTAAATAAAACGAAATAGTACTTGTTAGTTAAAAAACTTTCGATGATGAAGTCCTTACACTTAAAAAGTAAGGACTTATAAGGAGCTCTTACAAATAAAATGGCACAACTTTTTACTATTATAGTAACTTAATTAAGTCTAATCAATATGTTCCAAGGAACTAAATGAAATCAATTATTAATTTACTTAAAGTATTGTACGTCTTCACAGCTTAATGTTATGTGCTTACTAGCTGGCCCGCTCGCAACGGCATTTGCGTGTTTTATTTTAAATAGTTAAAAAGTTCATAGTCAATCATTACCACCCCGATGTACGAGTACTATATTATAATAATAATATAGGTATCATGTACTAACTATATTATAAAATTCTTATGTCGTTTACATCACGCTTTAAGGATATTTTTTTAAATAATTGAATCATAAACTTTGATGTCTTGAAGAGTATTTTTTGCTGAGTTTTAAACAAATCGCATCACACATTAAAAAGTTCCTATATAAACTTTAACACCCCTACCACCCCTTCGTAAGAGTAGCTTTGGGAAAAGATAAAAATAAAAAAATAAAAATAAATATGATCACGACTGTAATCCTCGGGCTCGGTAGATATCTCCTCAGATCTTTAGTTACTTAGATCTTTGAGGATATCTAAAGAGTGTAGTCAGAGGCAAGTCCAAACATGACATTTGGTACATGCCCACATTTTGCACAGTAGTTAGTATTCCGTACGTGACAGGTTACAAGCCCATCGCCGCTTATAAGAATACTAACCTATGACACATACCTTCGAATTTTTGGTTCTAGGGTATGCCGGTTTCCTCACGATGTTTGGGAAAAGATACATAAATTTATTCTTTTTTTATTTATCTTGAAGAATATTTTTTCCAAGTGCATAGAATACGATTTTTCATACAAACATACCCTCTTTTTTTACCTCCTAAGAGATTAAATTTAAAAAAAATCTTCTTAGTGCACGTCCACGTACTAAGAAAGTCGTATCCTCCAAATTTCAAGTCTCTACGACCAGAGATTTAGACTGTGCGTTGTCTATAATGTCAGCGTCTAGAATGAATATTTTAGTCAGGACTTTGATTTTTAGAATATAAAAAGATGTCCTTGAACTCCTATCTGTATCCTGCTTAATTATTATTTAGTAAATAAATAATTTCAAGTTAATAAAACTCGCCAACGGTGTCTGAAAATAGTTAAATATTTAGATACATACATTAAATCACGCTTGTTTCCCGACCGGGTAGGCGGAGACCACGGATCTCCACTTGCTACGATCCTGACATACCTCTTTTGCTTCATTCACTCTCATTACATTCTTCATACATGCGCGTCGGTTTAGGGTACTCTCTAAAACGTCCCCAATTTGATCGAGGTACGTACGCCGAGGTCTTCCTCTTCCAACTGTCCCATCCACACTCTCTTTATGCGCCTGTTTCGTCAATCTCCTTTCATCCATCCTTTCTACATGCCCAAACCATACATACCCTTCTCAATTTTCATCACTACGTCTTTCACTCTACAACGTTCTCTTATCTTATCATACTGTTCTTCCCTATAATTCAAAGTTAAACCACACATACTTCTCAAACTTTCAAAGGTAAATATTTAATTTATAATAAAGAGTTACATAAGAAAATAATAAGTATAAATAAATATATAAATCGGTTTAGTAATTTAGGCGTGATTGCCTAACACACACACAGACAGAGTTACTTTCGCATTTATAATATTAGTAAGGATTATGCCTATTATGAAAAAGAACAACTTCAACAACTATTTAATAACCTTCTATCTATTTAAAACGATACATAATATTAATATATCTAAATAATCATTCATCATTCTTATGCCTTATATCCATCCACGCTAAGTGGGGTCGGCAAAACATGTTTTCTTCTTCCACTCACTCCTATCATTCGTCAACTCTGAATCTACTCCTCTTTCATTCATATCATCTTTCACACAATAAACCACTTCTTCTTCGGCTTTCTTCTACCTGCGCACCCAGCCACACTTATACACCTATACTGTTTTGGTATTCATCCCTCCTCATCACGTGTCCATACCATATTAGAGATTAAATAACGAGTGCGCGGATTGTACGGTGCGTACGAGAAGGTACTGCAAATAGACGTTTTTTAGCGTTGGAATGTTGTTTAGTTAGTTTCTAATATTGTATTTATTAGCATTCAGTAATAACTTTCAAGACTAAAAAACAGTCACTGTATTTTAGAGTTGTAATAGTTTTGTACCCACGTGAGGTGAAAAACAAATAAGCGGCAAAGTATGTCTAGCGGTGTTATAGAGTAGCAGTTGAAGGAAAACTGTCTTTTAGACGTAGTAGATACCTTTGAGGATTACAATTTATAAATGACAAAAACACATCTAAAGTCGGGTAACGACTAAATAGTATAGTAACATCATTAAACCGTTTTTTAGGCTTGTTTCATAAATATAATTTAATGTTGAAATGTACTGTTAAGTGCATTTAAACGTATTGTAGTGTTTTAATACGAGTTAACCGTATTTAAGAATTGGACATGTCCAAAAAAGGTGTAGATAGCCGTGTACGAGGTGTCCAGAACTCAGTAACTATAAATGATAGAATTATGTGTCCAAGACTGGTCGATAGAGAAAAATGCGGGCTTTCGCGTGGTATATAAAAGTCATTTTTGACCAAATGTCACTTAACGGCCTTTTAGTAATCGGACGGCAGCTGAGGTGAGCCTAGATGGAACTTCGTGTTTGTCCTCCAATCATTTTAAATAATAAGCCACGTGCAATACTTATAATATTACTAGCTTCTGCACGCGGCGTCGCCCGCGAAGTACCTACATAAATTATAGCCTATGTTCATCCTGAAAGTTCATTCTACACATTGGTGAAAGAATTTTTCAAATCGGTTCAGTAGTTTCGGTGCCTATTCAATTCAAACAAACAAACAAACAAACAATCAAATCTTTCCTCTTTATAATATTATAGTATAGATATCATTGTAAATGTTTGTACTTCAAATATTTTTTTTATATAATTATTAGGTGCCTAGGTGTATTTGTATTAGTGAATTAATGAATAGCTCGATAACAAAAGTAGGTGCTCGCGCACCGTTTTATAGAATTGGTGATTGGCACGAGGAAAACCGGGGACACCGGGATTCACTTGGCATTTTAACGAGCTCTTCAAAAACCATTTATAGTTTTCCCAGAACTACAAATATCTAGATAACCTACCTATTATAGGTTTTGTAAACAACACTGATTGACTTGGTATCGGAAGCTCCGTATTATGTCATGTTATGTTGTCAACTATCATTTTCATTTAGTATGTAGTTGCCTTACTCGTGCCTGCACACAACGATGTACTATGGTTACATAACCTGCGTACTGTACCTACTTATGTATGTATTTATAGCGAAACTGAATAACAATACATTTCTAAATATGGTAGGTTAGGTATAGGTATAGAGGTAAACAACCAAAAGTTCGGGCTAATCCTACGGATCCAAGGAGGGTAGTGTACCCTACATCGGGCACACCAGCCGCTGGACGGTGAGTGGATGCTCTACTTTCTGCTACGAGTATGTCAATATTTCGAACGTTTTTTTCATTCGTGTCCAGAGGTCAATAAAATATCGCGGTATTTGAAGAGGCTCGTTGCCATGGCGAAGGCCACGTTGCTCTTTCCAGCCGGACTATTGTTACCTTATCTAGTAATTCGTTTTTGTTTCAGCTTAACCCGGTTGCCTGGTTTACTTCGAGTTCGGGCCTTATCGCAACGCTTCTATATCTTTTGTTGGTGATTCAATAAATACAATAGTAATATACTTGGTCAGGTATCTATTGCACGAGGTGAAAATATGTCACTGGGGTTGGCTAGCCTGTCGACGCACTCAACTGATAATGATAACAGAAGTAAACGATCCCCCTACCCCCCACCAGCCGCATTACCTGCGCCGTGCGCTACACAAACTACCGAAATCAAAAATCAAGAACGTTCATTTGCTTTGGTATTACATTTAATATTACACTTGGAACTTATTCGCCCTTGTCCAACATTACAATATGTTATAGGCGGCATGGCCAACTGGTACCTACTGCAGAGTCGGTCCTCAAACAGAAGAGACAAACTTGAGCCTCGCAGCGGCAATCGAACCCCCAGCTCTCCCGCCCACTTATAATACTTCAATGAGTTTTTGAGGAGAAGTGATAAGTTATGAATTATCTACAGTTATCGTGAGGTGATCTCGGCTGCGCTATCGGTTCATTAGGCAGTCAGACGCGCGTTATCGGCCGCCCCGTGCCCTGACGAACAGAACATGTGTTCACTAGCTCACCACAACTCACGTATATGTCTACCGTGTTGGTTTTATTACGCTTTTGACTGTAGACCGACCTGCTGGTTTCATTCATTCAGATCCTAAAATCAAGATAGCCTCCGAAGATTTGTTCGTTGTTCGTTAGTCAGACAGTCGGTACAATATTTCTTTTAAATAATTAATTAAACTTGATTTTACATTACATACTTGATTATGCATCATTCATAACTAATCATGGATCGGTATTTTAACGATGTGGCACTCTGATACGAGTTCTGAGATAAAACCACAAGAACTTAATAATAAAACAATAATTATTCTCACAACTCACTGTTAAATTGTTTGCTTTATATATTAAAACCTGTAAAAACTTCACTTAGTTACCTCGAAATTAGTATTTCAATCTGAATAGTGATTCGTTGGTGGGATAATCCCACCAATGGGATAGGTCGGGGGACCGCTAAGACCCAAACTAACTTGTGTAAATTGCAAACATGAATTTGTTTTTAAATGAGGAAACTAAGATATCTCTACACTAAGTACCTATAGGTACTTACCTACTTATGTGTCTTGTTATGTTCATGCGACGAAAAGCTGCCCTTGATTGTCCTATCCCCAAAGATACAGGGAAAACCACATTTATAAAAGTATTAATAATATAAACCATTATAAATCATTTATTTACCTCGTAAAATACCAGCCGCAGACAGCACACCGCTATATTTGTATAATCGTGCGGGATTACGCAGACAGTCGTCAAATTATTGATTTGTCAAATTCTATACTCGTCAAATCTTTATTTGTCAAAATAAAGACACGTCAAATTCTTGATTTATCAAACTAGAGACTGATCCAAACCTAAATTTGTCAAATACGTGATTCGTCAAGTTCTTAAATATCCTAATACTTGGTTCGTCAAATGAGCTATACGTCAAGCACGCTTTAGGACAGTCATGATGAAAATAAAATCATTGCAATATAATTGAAGGACCAAGCTGTACCTATTTTATTAAAAAAATATCGGAGGCTAGGGGGTCGCTTACTGCGCGAAGGACCGCTCACAGCTGCGAGCGGGACATCACCGGCACAGGGATCCGTGCGACAGGCGAGCTCTGACTGATTCACAAGAGATTTTATAGTTTTCAAAGTTTTTTAAATATAATTTTGAATAAGGCACATTTTTAAATATAATTTTGGGGTTTCTATCGGTAGGAGTACGTGCGGCGGAGGGAGAGGCGCGCGACTGGAGACGCGCCGGCGGCCTGCGCGCGCTCCTCGATGGAACTTATCAACCTATCTGTTGCGTCCATTAGGGCTCCTTCACACCACAAGCCAAATTAACGAGAGATCATTATTCGAGATTAATTAAACATATATGATTCTCACTAAAAAACTGAAGACAACAGAATATTAAAACAATTTTCCACAGCATCTAAAGGATAGTGAAAGGAAAAGTATGCTTGTTATGTTGAGACGCACTTTTCTTTGAGGAGAGTGAAAGGAGCTAGTGGAAAGCCGAGGTCTCTGCCTACCCCGTTGGCAAACGAGGTACGCAAGTGATGCCTTTACGATAGTTTGGTTATTTCCTCGTCAGCAATCGCTGGCGGCAACTTGCACCCACTAGAAGTTGGCTTAACTAATACAATTATAAATGGACGCATCTTACTACTGCTTTTAGCGGTTCACGATTGTCACCGAGAATGAAGTTATCAGCATTTGTTGACATCGTATCGACACTGGTTTACTATTCCAGTTTCTCGAGGTTCAGCGGGCGGGTGAGGTCGAGGCGAGGTGTCAGGCACGAGCTCGCCTCACTCCGCTAAAGATCGTAAAATCTATTTCGGTTGTGCCTCAGTCTGTTTCAAATATTATGATACCTACTTACTTATGCTCGGACAGGAGTGTTGGGTTTTGATGGGTTATTTATTGATAACCAGTGAGAGGTATAAGTACTTTAGAAACTTATAATAAGTACATATTAAATATTGTTTTGTCACGTGACAGAAATTATATGACAAAATTACTAATTAATGTAGGTATTCAGAGACAGAATTAATATTAATTTTGCTTATAATTAATTTCTGAAGTATGTAAGGTAATATTAAAACCAGTGTTTTTTTTGTATGCGTGCAAAATATAATTTAAGGTGCGTGCACACTACATGGTAATGCGGCTTTATGATTTACAGGTGATTTAGGGGCATTTCTCACGAAAGGTGTCGTTCCGTGCGGGTCGCGACTTACACCGCTGACCGCTGACCTTGGCCGACGCCGGCTGTCGCTACTGTCAACAACGTAGCTTGTACTTAGGAATTATTTATTACACAGTCTATTACCTACTTCATGAAAACTAGAAAATACTGAAAGTCAATGTACTTACATTCAGGAACTTGGAGCTCAGTCCATAGAATGGGATGCCTTCTAACATATACCTACACTACGCCGTGGTGTGAGCTATGTATCTATAATGCTGGATGCCTCATAAAATGTGCGCGCCGATAATACTAAAGTAAATGTACATCTCGCGTCCGTACGTCAGCACAGCTCCTGCCAACGACGTGTTCACATACAATCGCACGTTACAGCCACGAATAGAATAACGTCTGTCCGTCCGTGCGCGCGGGCCGGTGTGCTCCGAACGACGGGTATTAATGCGAGAGATATTAGAAACACTGCAGCACTCTCCGGGCCGGCCCTGAAACGTTTATTGCTGGTACTCGATTAAAATTAGAAGTGGCGCCGTACAATCTCTAACAGTGCTCACTGTCTCGAGTTCTCTTACGCTCGTTCAGGAAGCAGCGAGATCCGTGACGTCATCTCGGAACAGATCTCGCGGCATGCGGGGCGAGTTGTCGAATCTCTAAATAAGGGTTACCTGCCTGTAGCAGCCGCAGCGGTGGGACGCCCTCCGGCCAGGGTCGGCGCACCGCCTGCAGTCCGCATCGCGCGAACTTCGATCAGCTCCTCAGGTCGCACCGCGCCCAGCACTGCCCTCAGCCGCGCCCTCGACACTCGCACGTTACACTTCAGTGAAGTTAAATAATTGTTTATAAATAAGGTCCTGGCGCGCGGCGCAGGGCGGGCGGCGTGGGGCGCGCGGGTCATCGGCCGCGCGTTGCCATGGCGACGCATGCAGTCCACAGAGCGCCCGCCGCCGCGCACAGATGAGGCAAACCGCACCGCATTCGTTGATGATATAATATGAGCGAGTTGTCCTTACGCTTGGGAATTAGGCTTTTTGTTTGTGATTGAACCGACTTATTTTGCTTTATTAAGCGTAAGAAAAAAACTATAGTTAAGTAACTTTAGGCCACTACAGATCTAAAGTGCTGCTTCATTCTGCGTTAAATGTGATGGTAAAAAAATAGCTATGCCACGTAGGTGCAGAGCTGCCCCATCTGAAGAAGCTCTGGCAGGAGCACGGTGACCGTTCAGCGGGCCGAGCGCCGCTGGCAGAGCCCGGGGCTGCGCTCGTGTCTCAGGCGCAACTACAATGTAGGTACTCGTAGAGTAGGGACTAGGGACTGTCAGATTATGTACATAACATGTAAGTAAACTGGAACTGGACGAATGTTTTTTGCGATGACTCGACCTGATTTTATTTATTGGTCCCACCACGAGAATCGAATCCGAAACCTCGCTAGCCAGCACCCCGTTCACTCGCCCGCCGCACCGTCTAATCTAGACACAAAACCATATTTTTGTATGGTTGGAACGCCATCTCTTGGTTGATTCTAGAAGTACGTAAACTACGGCTAATCGTCGTAGCCACTCTCGTAGTACGTAGTAGACCGTCTACGGTCGTCATAAGAACATGTGACTAAAATGGTACATTTCGACTTTACTAGATGGCGTTAGTAGGGCTCATCTCAATATTTTGTAATACATATTTAATACTATAATACTCGTATTAGGATGTGACTGACTAGACCCCGACTAGCTATTTCGAGTGGATTTAGTAGGTACTTATCCCACTAAAACACAGTCAAGGATAACTTCATTATCTATCAGCAAAATATTTTTAAACCGCTTCTAAAATCACCCTTACAAAATATAAACATACAAAATTTACGTATCTCTTTGTAATAATAATATCGATTAGAATAACCGTTTACAAAGAACTAGGCTACTAGCCAGTACCGGTAAGTCGGAGTTGAGTGTACATACAACAGATATTGTACAGAGAAGCTTCGTAAACAACTCGAAAGGCTATTCAATAATTTGTTTTGAATCGTTCCCGAAGATAATACCTCCTTGCGGAATGTTCTTTGTACTCGGAGAGCCTGCTTCGAAGAATACAACAGCTTTTACTCTACCAATAAGTACCTACTAATAGATCGGTTATTAGACTACAATTAAAATATACTAACTCAAATAAATACCATCTCTTTGACAAGGCGTAGGAGTGAGAAAGCCAGCTTCATAATTGAATTTAGTAATAAGTACTTACCTACTACCCTCAGTTCCTACCACAGATAAAGATAAACATTACATTTACTTGCCAAAAGCGGAACATATTTACGAGTTAATGTCTTCCAAATTACGAGTATGTTCTATCACCTACTTACAAATAAATTAATCATTGATGTCGTTATTTATTTGTTACATTGTTATGTCAAAACTTAATAATATTCGATAAATCAACAGATGGATATAAATAAACTAAATGATGCTCCTTAAGAAATAATTTCGTCCGTATTAGTCATTTCTTTAATTTAATGTAATGTGTGAAAAACAGAATTGTCCCCAAAGTTAGCGGAGTCTCATGCTGCCTACGGACACGCTTTGTTAAAGTAGATCTCATAACAAGTTGTTGAGAGCCGTCAGATATTGTGATGGATGCCGGATTACGGCGGCTCGTCGTCAGCTGCGGCTGCCGGCGAGGAACCACTTCTCAAATAATTATTTGATTACAGGTTTCGGGCGGCCGTGCTCTACATTTTCATTCGATGATAGAATTAAATGTTGAACTTAGTGTTTTGTTTACTCGAGGATTGGGATATCAAATGTTTCAGTTTAAAATAGTTTAGTTAAATGTATCTGTAAGCTATCAGCGCGGATGTTTGTTTATACTACTGTTTGAACCTCACAGATGTATTTCGCCAAAAAATATCTGGCAGTGGGCGCGGTGAGCCGATGTTTACCCGAGCGGGAGCAGCGGGCGCCGCGCCGCCGGCGGGGCCCACTCAGTGCCTTCTCGATGGGCAGTTGTTCAGGGTCGGACGATTTGTTTGGATCTTCTGACTAAACATCTGCTTTCAAATAATCAGTTTTAACACAGATGTTTTTTTTTTGTTTAGTTTAATGACTTGTCCATCAAACACAGAATTACAGTGCGGTAGAGTAATTAATATTCTCTACCGTTTCTTGTTATTGCGAAAAAAAAACAAACCAAGTTAAAAGGAAAAGCCAGGACAACGTATTAATTAAGGCAGTTATGGTAAGCAGGCGCTTAGCATTCGTCAGACGCCGCGCGCGCAGCACGCAGGGAGCTGCTGCCACTGATGAGTAGCTGGACGAGCGTCTGTGTTACGAAACAACAGTGAAAGCCGCCGGAACTACGAGTACCTGGCCCTGTGGACTCTTCGAGGAAAATACATAAGTAGTTTCGAAAACCCCACCGCGAATGTATATAATTTGCTCGAACACGATATGTGAAGCCGCTGCGTAGACGAGTAGGTAGCCGGCGGTGCGCATTCCGTCCAAACATCCGTGTTTAGGCGCACTTCTCAAAACAGCCGGTAAAAGTTAATTTTGAACGGGAAGTGGGAACTCGTTACTGGTCGCTGTGAACTGGAGCAACGTGAAGCGTATCAAGTCGTGATTGCTCTAACGACTACAACACTAACATGTAATGATGTGATGGCGTCCTGCTGACAAACAAATATGCTGCAAGAGCTAATTATGATACAAATGAATCAAACAAAGCGAGAAGTCGTCGCTGGAAGTTTCAAGTTCTAGTGAACCTGAGCAGGGCTTCTACAAATTACTTACAACGGTGCCCATTCTCATCCGCCTGATGGTACCACTGACGTCACGGCACATTCAACTCGAAGATATAATCACTGGATTCAAATATATTATGTTTTTATGGCTCTTTTAGGTAATGCTGACGATGCACGAACACCAGCTCTTTAATTAATATTTTGTCAGCAGAATAAATCCAGCCGAGTCAGTTACTTATTCTCTCCTCGACCTCATTATTACATCTGTGAGAATTTTATAAAGTTAACTCAAAAGTTATGTTATCCGTAAATTTAATAGAATCATCGATTCCTCGACGACTTCGTGAAACGCCAGAAATAACATATTTATAGTCCAATGCTGAAATGGTCCAATAATAACGGAGCACGCGGTGAATTCTCGTTTTCACAGTGACCATAAAGATTAGTGATGCTGCAGACTGCCCACCAACACATGGTTTGATTTCAAATGTTTCGCTCCACACGATGTGAGCCCCGAGGACCACTGCGCCCGGTACCTCATAGTCTAGAACATGCAGTGCGCCTGCCGACGCGAAACTTCAATGATGGTTTCCTGTATTGAAGGTAGGTCCGGGAGGATATCCAATTTATGGGACAAAGGTTGTAACACAAGTTATATCGGGCATAGACCGAGAGCGATCGATAAGTAAAGACAGTTAATAGAGTGACAGTTCAATTACCTATATACCTTCTTATGTTTTGTTATTTATTTCAATTATTGAAATCCAATTTTATTTGTAAGTTATTTGCCATTAAAAACTGTTCGCTACTTACGGCTAAAAGTATTTGTCACACAAAATGTTATCAGTAAGTGATGTTATTAACCTAGTGAGGCAGCAGCGTGACGCCGGCGCCGAGCGCGTCGCACGCCCATTGTCAGCACGCTCCCATTGCCAAGCGTCACATCTTAGGTCAGCGGTTACCGTTGGCTCTTGTGCTATATCGACATCGAATCACGCGCACTTTGTACGATGTGTACCTACTTTGTATACCACCTCTTCTGTCACCGCTTTTTTAATGGACCAAAGAGGTTGCAGAAGAGTTAAACTCATTTTGACAATTGGTATATTTTGAGGCGTGTACGCGTATGAGAAACTTGTTGAAGCTGTACGTTACTGTAAACACGAGTGGTGTGGGAATGGCTTTCAGGCGGTACTTCGCGGTCTCGCTGTAAGTAATGCGAGTGGCTTCCAGTTTATATTCAGAATTTATTGACACTCACATTCGGCCAGCGCCAACAGTCCGGTTCAAATGTATACTCACAACACAACATTTATTATTATGTATGTAGGTACTTGTGTTTTTTTATGAATGAATATTTTCATAGAAATAAATAGGTACTTACATCTTAATACACACATTAATTATGTAAAATAAAATACTTATAAAACAGCTATCTAAGATATCTATCTATAGATAATCTAAGGATCGTCACATGTCTGTGACGATCCTTAGATTATCTATAGATAGCTCAAGTTATCCAGATCACTGGCAGAGCGACGCGTCCCCAATACGCCGTCCGTCGGGTCGCGCTCGGTGGAAGGGCAGCTGCCAGTCCATGTACTGTTACAGAAGGTACTTGTTTCATTTTTGTGGAGCAAACAGGAAACGCTTTCATCGCCACCATTTGCAATCATTCTCGAAACAAAAACCGTTATAATAACAAGCTATCCGCTATATTATCTCGTTATTGCGCTCAGCTCCAGCCCGCGGCTGCGCCCGCATTATTCGTGATAAGGACACAATCTATTTTCTATAGAAACTTTGCCACCCCACTCGCACCCCATGCATGCAGATAAAGGGGTGGAGTGTTTATGTTATATTTGCCAAAATTGAATACAAATCCGTGCAGTGGCTACGGCGTCGTACGAGTGTACTAACAAACAAACTCACAACCTGCAGCACTTATACTATGAGGTCGGATAATAATATTGCCACCGCTCCGGTAATATTGTCTGTACGTCGCCGTCGGTTGTTTGTGGAAGTTCGCTCGATTGATTCTGTAAGCGGAGCTGGGAATCGTATCAAATGTTACTGGTTGCGTATTCTTTTGCTACTAGAAGGTGTCCGAAAGCTCGTGAAATGTACAAAGTAAACTTCAAAGCGAAATAGAGACAAAGACTCATAAAATTCTCTGCAAATTGGTAACAAAAGTAGTGAAGCGAATCATCTTGTAATGTGACGTCAGCGGGCCGGCGTCTGTGCGAGCCACACACACACACACACACACACCGCGCAGTGCTCACGACTGTAATCCCACTTCCCAGATCTCCTTAGATCTCTTGTTATTTAGATCTTCGAGAATATCTGAACGGAGGTAGTTGGACTAGTCGGGCACGTCCAAACATCACATTTAGCATAGAAACATATCCGTATCGCGTCTGCTACAGTTGTAATAGAGAAGTGCACGGGGCGGCGGGGCGGCGCGGGGCGGCGAGCGAGCGGCGCGCCCTCTTCAAAGAAAACGAGTTGTAAATCACTTCCGTGTTACTTTTATGTGAATTCAGCTAGTTTTGTGGCGAACACATTGTAGACTAAGAGATAGAATTTTACATAATTATGTAGGTACATAGTCTTGCTTTTGTAATCTAAGAACTGTCATTTTAGTTTATAAATAACCTACTTACTGCTTATCTTTCTAAATAAATAAATTATAAAAATTGGCCTTTTTTTCTATAAGTCCATACCTACCTACCTACAATAAGTAGGTAATCTAAGTAGGTAGTTAACTAGGTACTTAATCTAAATATTCATAAAATCATCCAGGTAGGCACTTATGTATAATTGGTGTGACTATTGCACGCACGCACACGGAGTGTAACAGTAACAGATTGAAAAACTCTGTTTGAAATTGGCATCGACCCTCTCCTGCTCTACATTCCTGCTCTCTTTAGTGTTACAACCGCTTCATTAGCATGGAAACAAATTAATTATACTTTTCGTGTATGTAATGGCCCGGCGCTAACCGGCGGACGTCGGCCGGCGGCGCGGGGCGCGGGGGACAGGGTTCTGTGTTTCGTCTTATTTTGTCGTGCGACTTATTTTCTAAATGGTTCTTTTAAAACGCTTTCTCGGTCAATACGCTTGATGTTGTGCGGACATCGGCAGTGCAGTGCCGAGCCGCTGTACTGTCGCGGACAATGAGTTCATTTAGAGCAAGCGTAGATGACGTAATGTATTTCGGTAAATGTTTGTACGAACTATGACTATCGCTTGCGAAACAGAAAATAAAACCGGCCAAGTGCGAGTCGGACTCGCGCACGAAGGGATCCGTACTATTATCTTTAAAAACGGCAAAAAATTACGTTTGTCGTATGGGAGCCCCCTTAAATATCATCTCATTCTGTTTTTAGTAAGTATTTGTTGTTATAGCGACAACAGAAATACATCATCTGTGAAAATTTAAACTGTCTAACTATCACGGTACAGATACAGCCTGGTGACAGACGGACAGACAGACACACGGACGGACAGCGGAGTCTTAGTACGGGTCCCGTTTTAAATGGTTATGCCTTTAAACATTATGCTAAGTTATCTTTATGCTATAAATGGTCATGCTAGTAAAAATTATGCGAAAACGGTTTAGTTGTTATGGTAAATTATCATTAGTCCTAAAAACGTTATGCCTAACAAAAATTGTATTAATTATTACAAAAAAAATTATACTTCTAAATATAGACCCGCCCGGCGCACGCGCACGGGTGCTCACCACCATCAATATAGGCAGAAATTAAATGACAACGAAAGAATGTGTTCGAGCTGCAGGTGTACTGGCCCCGAGCAGTCGGCAGGCGGGCGCCGCCGCGCGCTGGGGGCAGTCAATACCTACTCGTCAATTTATGCGCTAGACTGAATTTATTGAAATGTTCTTAGCTTTGGTTTCGAGAGATTTGCCAAATCGCTCCTTAGATCTTCGTGCTGGGAAATTTGTGTGTTCTGGGAATGTTGATACGAATTTGATTCACAACCATGCGAGTTTCCGGCGCGCGATCCCGCACTCGTTGCTATTCTGCGGTGTAACTAAATCCATTTGGACGCAGAGTGCAACGCGCCAACTCTTGCGCAGTCGGAAACGTCACTGCGTAAAGACCTAGGGGAAATAACATTTATTTTATAATTATTACTTCTCACCAAAATACCTGCATGCACTGATTGTACCTACGCACCATAAATGAGAGCGAGGCTATCATTATTCGTATCATCCCTCATGAGCTAAGACTAATATCAAAATACCATGCAGTTGATCGCGAAGGTATTTCAATTACAGGGTCTCGCGGCTCAGGGCTGCGCATTCCGCCGCGCCCGGGGCCTGCAGCTATGGAACTATTCTGCGGGCGGCGCTGACCCACTGCCGCCCTGCATCAGCTACTCTCATCTCGGGTCCGTGCTTGCTTCTTTAAAGCCACTGATGATCGTGATGGAGAGACCCCGCCGCACCACCGAGAGCCGGATCTTGAGACTCAACATAGAAATCTCTAAATTCAATCTGCTAAGGTGTTCCTTGTATACAAGCATCATCATTCTCCTGCCCTTATCTCACGCTAAGTGGGGTCGGCACAACATGTTTGGTATACAAGCATCTAAATAAATAATAAATAGTGTAGACTGTTTCATTCGTAGTTAATTCCAGACGCTTTTAGGTCCGTCGCGTCCGGTCATGTCAGCAGGGCATATTGAATGGTCATGAATATTGATGACGTATTGCCGCGTGTGTGAGGCTGTGTCTTACATTGATGGTTCTCAGCGAGGCCCGAGGTCGTGCAACAGCGGCTTAAAGTGGATCAATAACGGACGCAATCGCATCGGGTCGGTGTTCGATGCTCGCTGCACGCGGCGCATTTCGGGCGAACTTGAACTCTGCTAGCGAGAGCGACCGTGCCACACTTTGCCTCTATGATGTAGAGAATGTAGACCCGATTTTGGAACTGAAAAAAATTGTTTTGTTTGTGGTAATTATTATGTTGCTCTAGCTAAGTTTACGAAGTTACCATCTCATTCACTCGCAAGTTACCATCTCATTCACTCGCAAGCTCGCTAAGTGCCTGTACCTACTCCATTTTTTTGCTTCTTTGAGGGTACAGACGGAATAACGTTCGGTTTTTGGGTTAGCGGGTTATGTTATCTACACTAATAATATAATATAATATTATTAAGAGGAAAACTTTGATTGTTTGTTTGTTTGAAATGAATAGGCTCCGAAACTACTGAACCGATTTGAAAAATTCTTTCACTGTTGGTTAGCTACATTATCAGCGGGTGACATAGGCTATATTATATTTTCCAAAAAATTAGGGATCCTTACCAAAACTTCGATAATGTAACCCAAGGTGTAAAACAAATATCTAAAATATTCTTTACATCGCGTGCGCTGCGAAAACTATTGACGATAGAATAAAATGATGTACTACGACTTTGTAGAACACATCATTATTTACAAAAAGTGTCGCAATAGCATATGTCCAACTATTATAGTTATGCCACAATAAGAGTTGTTTTATTTTAACATTTTAATTGAAGGCTACTCCTAGAAAAACGCTATTTATTTGTATCTTAGTATTAATCCTTATCAAAATAAATCACATCATGTTCTAGACTGCTTCAATACCTTTATACAGCTTTTTGAATTACTCAATTCGGACATCCCATGCGAAAGATACCACGAAATTAAAAATGTAAGTATTAGAATAAAGTTGCATGAGAGCCTCACCCTGCTCTCGGCTACGGGCTAGCTCTAAGCAATGTAGGGGTCACTGGGTGTACGCCGTACGGGAGGGGAGTCAAAGTGAAAAAATAGCAAAAAAGCGCAATGCCTGTGTTCTTAAACGGCGAAGGAAAACATCGTGAGGAAACCGGCATACCCTAGAACCAAAAATTCGAAGGTTTGTTTTATATGTTAGTATTCTTATAAGCGGCGATATCGAGTCAAATATCATGTTTGGACGTGCCTCTGAGTGTGAGTACCCTCTTTAAATATCCTCAAAGATCTAAGAAACTAGAGATCTGAGGAGATATCTACCGAGCCTGGGGATGATACAGTTGTGACCATGTATGTATATATAAATACCCGTGCGAAGCCGGGGCGGACTGCTAGTTAGTTTATAACTCGGTTTGTGTACACCCAGGTGGTCTCATGAGGTGGACGGTGGGTAACGACCCACAAAAGGAATAAAATGGAATGTTATCTGAACGGTGGTGCCTATAAATTCCACTTTAAAATACTGACCTAAGTGCACGAGCACACAGTACCTCCGTGTGAGTGGTATACCCTCAGATCGCGCGGACGAGGCGGGCGCGGTCAGCCGGTGGAAAATAACACGCAAAATAAAAATCACAATTCTCAACCAACATTCATCTTTATTCCCAGCTCGGGATTAGGGACGTGTCGTAAACGTCCGATTCGGGAACAATCCGACAGCGAATTAGTATTAATACATTACATTTTTTATTGCTGTGGACAGAGCTTACGGTGTACTGACTGATAGGGCTTAGGGCTCCGTAACCTTGGTACAGTACGATGCCATTACTGGGGCCGAAAAATGACATAGATACAAAGGCCCTTATTTAATAAACATTACAAATTGTAAAATACAATTAAGTACTTAATTGTAACTGACTACAATTCTACAAAAAAATACAATTTACAGTAATGGTGGAAAATTTACATAATTGTAAAATTGTAAGTACCTACCTACAAATCTACAATTTGTAGGTTTTAATAAAATTCGACAATATTGTCACTTTTTTACAAAGTAGGTTTGTAATGTTTATTTAATAGGGGCCAGGTACTCAGCGACCTTGTTGATTGCCATTCGCAGAGCTTTCCATAAAATACCTAAATGATATGTAGGTACGTACGATAAAATATAATCATCTGTAGTCCGAGTAATAGCATGCGCGCGCATTGCTTCCCACAGTAAATACAGGAAGAGACGAGTTATAAATAACTTAATCAGCTCGTAATAAGGACAATAGCTAAGTACGTTTATATTGCATTCCTGATCGGTTATCACTCGGATAGGTTGTTATGGACACATTGAGGCAGGGCTGGCCTGGCGCCACGCGACGACAGGGGCTTCACGCGGTCGAATCAAGAATTACAACTCCAAATGTAAAGGCCATTACTCTATGTTTGAATAATATTGGGCAATGTAATTTGTAGATAATGACAGGGAAGTTGTGAAGAGAGTGGCTGCCCCGGTAGCCTCGATACTTATATAAATCAATTATTTCAGGTACAGGTCGGATGGAAAATACTTAAAAACTATGGCCCATATAAAAGTTATCCCCGAGCCGGCTGCCTGCCTACCGCCAGCAACGGCGTGGTGCGTACGAGATGATTTACAGCGTATCAAGCTGGTACTCATTAGAATGCGCACCGGGCGGGCACTGGGCATGGGCACAGGGCACTGGGCACCGGGCACAGCGGCGGGCACGAGGAAGAGGCAGCCCGGGCCGCGTTCCCACGGGACGCGCGCGCCGCATGCTAACTTGAATGGGCTTTAGAAAGTATCGATTTGTTTTGCATTTAAAATAAACCACAACCAACCAGGATGCAGAGGTTTAGTTGTGCTCGTCACGAAGATTTAAAGAAGTATCTTCGACTTTAAAACCTTATCCCTACAGATTTTTCTGCTCTTCTTCTGCGTCGTGAGAGTTGATCACCAGACCTTGATCACTTTCATCATAGAACTGAACCACGGCAACATTATTTCCAAAGCCACCACGTCCAGGTGGCCGAGAGCTAGACTGCAGGCAAGTGCTAACAAAGTCTACACAATGGATTCCCCCAGCGCAGCGGTGTGACTCCTGCTCGGAATCGGGAATAGCACCAGCAGCCGGCTCCCGACCCCGACGCACACACACACATGCAACACGCACACGCACACGCACACGCGCACGGCTCATTGTCATCAACTAGTTTCAACTGACTCGGTACACTAGCAAGTAGCCGTTATCAGATAACGCGGACAAGCTTTGTGTTGCATCTTGTCTTGCTCATCGTGGGAGGTACACTAGATTGTTCCTAAAACAAGTGCATTTAAATCTCAGGTAGAGCATCTTTTTATGTCGCCTTTAGACATGGTGTAGTAAGAGGCTCGGACAATTAGAAGATATTTTTTTCCCATATTGCGATAAAATGACGTCCGTATGTGGAGCCGAGCACGTACGGACATACGTACGTGAGCACATACGTACGTACGTACGTAAGCACATATGTACGTACGTACGTAAGCACATACTACGTACGTGAGCACGGGCGGCCATCAAGGAATGTTAAGGTTTTTGAAAAACCAGTTGGATTTATATAATTTCTAAAGGTAGTTGTCTTTCTCCTCATGTTGATTACTATGATAACTAAATATCTGCATAATCGGTCGACGCTTTCAATGAACACAAAGACTCATATTGGCTTGCTACGTAAGTATTCAACCTGAACATAAATTGCTAGTATTGTAATGTAACTGAACAGAGCCAGCTCATCTACAGCTGTGAGTTAATTAATTTGCGTCGTAAGTTCACGCACGGCCAGCTGCTGTCTAGATGCGAAACAAGGACTGCCTTCGGAGCAAGCCACCATCGTAACTACGTTAACGTCTTGTCACAGTATAAAGACACCCAGCCGGTAACTGGTTCACTTACTGTCCTCATGTAAACGCACTTGAATTGTAACTAAAGGATAAACTTGTTCTTTAGTGAATACAGTCTGAGTCTGATAGCCAGTGACAGGTATTCTAGGTAGGTTCTTTACGTCTAGTAGGTACAGCGGTGCACAAAGTAAGTTAATACTGGTGTCGCAATGATCCTGTAGGTATCTGGTCCACCGGATGGTAGCAACGGACGGCTGTTGGTTCTGAAAAACAACCAAATATGATCACGACTGTAATCCCCAGGCTCAGATATCTCTAGATATCTCCTCAGATCTCTAGTTACACTAATACAGCAAAGCCGTAAACTGCAGCGTCCCTCATGAATAGGATGCCTTGTTAACTGGACCCAGTCGACGTACGAGGTACCTATATCCAATGAGTTGATAACTATACGATAACCTACACAAGGATGCGCACCACCCGTACGGCCGACCGACGCACACATTGAACGGTCAGACGCAGAACTCGGCTTTGTAATAAGAAATAGCGAAACTTTCACTATTTTTGTATCCAGTCAATAACTATGAGAATAAAACAATGACTATTAACAATAATAGTGATTGTATTTTTGATGCTAAGGTTGTTTTTCGGGTAACATTTTCTTTGTTACATTTCGAAATAGAAGTACCCTCAGATCATGACAAAAGCAGAGCGTGGCAGCTGGCGGCCCGCTGAACGACTGCTCCGAACGCATCGTGTGGGAATTCACATTCTCACATCGGGCTGAACTCATCAACGACTCCTGGTGCTGTGAGTGTGTGCATAGCCTAGGTATCCATCGAGTGGACTGTTCTGTGCAAATCCTTATCGACTCGTAGGTGCTTATCCGCTATTTTGGTGTGAGAGCAGGCCAGCGTCTCCGGCGTCGGCCAGCGAGCGAAGCAGGCGCACGCCGAAGGCGATCACCAGCAGGCTGAAGGTACGTGCATTGTGCATGTTGTAACTTGGATACCTTTGTTAATATACCATAGCTGTAGGTACCATAGTTGTTATTATATATATCTACCATGATACATAACATTCACCATTCCACCATGTGTAAAACTGCGCGATATGTAGGAACTTCCAAGTAGCATAAAAGTATCCCACAGTTAATCCAGATCACAAACTTTAGATGGATAAGTACGAGTATTCTCAATTTGATCCGGAGTCTGGAGTGTTCAGTTGTTTGGAGTGATTGAGCAACAACTAATTTACGAAGTTCCAAACTTTCGCATTTTTAATATTATTAGAATGTTCGGAGAGTGTTGGTTTCTTGATTCTGGTGTTCACAAGTTATTACGTTCTTATTTACATCACGTTAAAGACCAAGTTAGCATGACTTCCAAAGTGATATTTCTAAAAGCGATTTTAGGGTAGTTTTGGTAAGCAAGCAAAATCGCCGTTACAGAAGCTACCCGCAAAAACACCTGTTTTTTGTGCAACAATATCCAAAAGTAAGTCATTAATTTTGGATATTGTTTCTTTGGATGTTATTCTATTTTATTTGTTAGGGAAAATGTACTAAGAAAGTTCGTATTTTACGAAATTTTAGTAAGTCGTGAACAACAGAATCACCGCCGTTACCAATATTACGTAAATACAGCGTAAAAATAATCCTCCCCGTTCGTAAATAGTACGTCACGCGCCTTCAATATCCCTGTTGTACTTCCGGTATGTTTGTTTTGTTTACGATTCCTGGAATATATTTTACATTCATATAATACAGTCAATGGTATTTTAAGTCTACGTAAACGGTTCTCGGTAGTCCTCGCGCGCAGTACGTCTTCACTGACGCAGTTCGTCGAACAATTGTAACTCATCGCGAAATGTTGCGTCGCGGAAGTGAGTCCTGAAGGTGACGAGCCGCCGGTCTGTCCGGTACGAGCGGAGCCCGGCGCGGTGCGTCGTCAGCGTGCGTCTCTCACTCGCGCACGTCGTCACTCTGTAAATCTTGGAATCTCGACGCACGCGAAATAAGCCACACAATAACAATAAATAGTGCCGCCTGCGCCGGCTCTATCTCTGGCCATCTACTTTCTCACAGTTATTATCATATGTAGGTAGTACCTACATACTTATCAAATCAAGTTTGTACTGATGTGATTTTCGTTTTAATTAATGATAGTCGGAAGTGAAACTTGGTGTTTGTAACTAATTAAGTAATTACGCACCGTTTTTTTTTTTTAATTCGTTTTAAAAAGTTTGGAAAACAACGTCGACTTGTAGGTAATCTTACTGAATGACTTTTTTATATAAGGAATTTCTATTTCCACAACTCCCTACAACAATAGGTAAGTACGAGAATAAATTGGTTTTCTAATGACCCTTTTAGACTTGCTCATAAAACAAGCTGTTGTGATTTTGACAGTTCTAAAGCTGGAGCTGCTCACTCGCTTCAAGTGCTGTCGAAATGGGCGTTTGGTACAAAAACACAATAAATGCCCCGAGCGCTGCCCGGCGGCGCGGCAGCGGCGCGGCAGCGGCGCGGCACAAGAGCCCCAAGCACAGCTGATTTTGACAGGACATAAATGGAGTCGTCTCAACCGGTCGAAGTGAATCATTTTAATTCAATATCTGTCAAAAACTTACTGTGGGCCTACGTACGTACTGTTGGTAGGCCCACAGATATTGATTCGTAAATAGAGCTCTAAGCCCGAGCGCATACAAGGGCAGGAACCGATGTTTGCTCGCCTCGGGTACGGAGCCGGCCCCTCCGTGTCAAACATAACTTGCTTGATTTGTGGAAAATAATAATTCCACTTGATGTTTTTTCCCGCAAATTAATAATGAAGAGCTTATTTAGGTTGAGAAGTGTGCAGCTGGTTATGTTGACTCGTCCAAAGTGTGTTTATTTACCTGTCATGTTTTATTTACTACCTGGCTGGGGTTATCGTATTTATAATTCGGTTTTCCTCGACGAAACTATATAACGGGAAAATCACAACAAAAAACACTCGTTTAAATTTATTCACCGTCACTACTTGGAACGTAATACACGTCACAGAATGGAAATCCCACCCCATAAAATGAATGATCCCATAAATCTGATACCACTTTGCACTCAGACTACTTATTCAAAAACTCAAAAGTTATTACTGGAAGACGCTCCCCGCGCCGGCACCACCGCCCGCTCGACGGACAACAGTTCGTTGAAAAGAAGTAAGTGGACTCCCGCTCGCCGACCTCAATCAGCCGACTCGTTCACTGATGTTCTGCTACATTACTCCGGTACTGCTAGTGACGGGCGGTCGTGGTGACAGACCGATGATGGTAAACAGAGAGCGTTGGAGAGCTGCCAGATGCGAAGAACTGCGACGACCCGCGTCGCGTCAGGTCTCAATGTCTTTCGTGATCGAATAGGAACGACCACATCTGGCCCACATGTTGAAATCGAAAAAAGTTTGAAGTAGGTCTTTAAGGATCTTTACTAAGTAAAAAGTTATTGACAAAAAATTGAACCGTTTAACCCACCTAAACACGGACCCCACATCACGCCGGCTCAGAACCACACGTCACTTCGCTTAGCCTAACGAGCCATAAATTGAGCAGAAACTAAAGCCGGTTCGATCGGGCTACGAGTGGAGGAGCTGCAGCGAGCCCGGCCTCATCTCGCAGATGAAGGCGTAGGCGCCGTGGCAGGGCAGGTCCACGAAGCCGCCGCCGTCGCGGTGCGTGCCGGCGCACAGCTCGCCCTCGGGCTGCGAGCTATTGTTCGGCTCTCCGGGGTACCACTGCATGTATCCAGCCTCGGCCAGGGTCTCGACTGCAAATAATATTCAAATTAATACAACCCGGGTACTGTTTTAGAAGCGAAGTGGATAGATAGATTAGTACAGCAGTAGTTTGACTATCCACATTACTGTTTTATCAGATAACTGATTTGTATGGGAATGTAAGAGCTACCGAGTCGTAACTCCATTGTGCAAATACTAAAATAAAGTGCCAAAAAACTTACTATGAATGGTCATCCAAGATCCACCGTCGTTGGCATCGCGGAGCCCGACCCACGCGAAGTCAGAGTACCGGCTGAAGATCTTTTTCGACGGATTCTCGGCGAAGAGGTCCTTGAGGGCCAGCGCCTCCCGGTCGCCGTTGACGACGGCCAGGTGCGCGCCCTCGGCCTGGCACGTCGCGAACGCGCGCGCCCACGCCAGCCCTCGGCGGTGGAACTTGTAGCAGCTGCCGGTGAGAGCGTCCAGGCTGTACGCTGTCAATGGTACACTCCTATTTAAAGCACATCCGCGTTGCTCACGAGCACATGAATGGCTTCGGAACTCACTGCGCCGAGTGCATTGTACCTAGGTCGGAGGTCCCGCACTTGTTCAGCACCACGTCCGCCTTCTTCTTGTAGCAGACGTAGGGGAGCGGCCGGTCGCAGTTCACGTCCGCCATGACGCCGGTGGTGCTGTTGGTCGGAGTCATGGCGAGACATCTCTCCGAGTTCTGGAAGTTGTCGGGCTCGCCTGGCGCCCATTTCAAGGACATCTCTGAGAGCGGTAGTCCTGAATAAAAAATAAATAATTTGAATAGAAGTTACAGTTATGTTATTTGACACGTAAGTCGTATGGGTGACGACAGGTGGGCGGAGGTCGTCACACAATGGGTGCCTGATGGGCGACGCAGCCGGAGCAGGCTGAAGATACGTTGGCGGGACGACCCCGATGCCTTTCAGAAAGGCTGGTGGGAGGTGGCGGGTGACCATCGGAAGGAATCGGAAGAGACCTTTGCCCAGCATTCGGACAACATATTAGCCTATGTTGTCCGAATGCTGGGCAAAGGTCTCTTAAAAACATAATTTTGTAAATTAACATGAAATTTCACACCTGTGATAGCTAATTCATATTAGTAAGTTAGAAGTAAGTTAAGCACATTTGATGCATTCTATGCTAAGGCAACATCACCTTCTATTGAATTGTAGCTGCCTGGGGAAAATGTGGCGTGTACGCCGGTGTGCACCCTGCGCAGAGCCGGGTCTAGCTCCGACACGCTGTCTGCCAGCGCTCGCTTCAGCGGCTCGCTAGTGGGAGACACGAGGACCGCCCCTGCAACAAACATGTTGACACTCAACATGCCCCATGTCCAACACACGCCTCCGCACGGGAGCACGCATAGTGTACCTTCAGCGTGGCATTGAAGTTTAGCATCGGACCACGTCGCCGGGATCCGGTGCAGCTTCAGCCATCCGTCGGCCAGCTCACTGAACGAGTAGTCGAACCTGAACGCGGGCGCAGCACCTGCAACATGAGTTTGCACAGTGGGTGAACATCTGTGTGCCTGCAGACGGCCGGAAGGTACCGCCGCGGCACTCGCATTCGCTACACTCATCACCTGTAATCGAGTCTCCTTCGATGTCCCCGAAATAAAAGAAGAACATAAATATGAAAAACATTTTCGTAAATAATTCGAACACCTCTAAATGCAAATAAAAGGTTGATTATGAATCTCGTTCGCGAACAAAAGGAACGAGGCGCCACTGATCGATAGTCGGAGATCGTATAATGTTTTATAGTGTTTAGATTCATACTTGTCGTTTGTGCGGAGCTGACATTATCCGTGATCCGAACCGGTCGGACCGGTGCCTGAGCCCCCGCGCCGTGCGCCCGGAGGGCCATCGAGCTTGCGACCGATCGTAACGACCTGAGCGACTGGAAGCGCTACGTCATCATATACTTAAACGCGACGTCCTCGTCCTCACTGGTCGTATCGATGCATATAAAATAATTCTTATTTCTGTAGACTGCACAGTACTTTAACATTCCGATGTTTATACCGGAGTTACCGCACTAATTTAGTGAATATCTACGGTAGATTTCCAGTCCTAGCAATTAGAGGTTCGGCTTGACGAGATCTGTTATCGATTTTAGCTTTTCTCGGCAAGATTTCACCTTCAATGTCACAGGTGTTTAACAGGTCCCTCGCCAGCCCGGCTCGCCGACCGCGAGGAGCTAGCATTGGCCCCTCTTAGCTCCAAAATATACTCGCCGATTTTTTAGAAAACGACTTAATACGAAAATAAAGTCATTCCAGGCTAGACAAACAGGAAACTGATCTAAGTGTAGCTACGCAGTGTGCGAGCGGAGTAATACTCGTACACACTACTCATAAAGTATTATTATGCTAAGTAGGTACAATGCAGTGTGTTGCATATGCTCCATACACATAATACTTCATCATAAGAATCACAATCATGTTATTGTAGGTTTCGAGTGCCTTTAGACAAGTCTGAATAAGCAATTACCTAATACTCGTAGTATAATTAAAAAAACAATCGCGTATTTCTATTAACTTGTTTTATTGTCGTACTTACTGCGAGTGGATCACCTGCCGGAGCCGGCCCAGTTTCAGCAGTTACTGCTGATGAGCTGCGTTGCAGAAGTGCCCGAGCCCGCGCCCGCGCCGCTGCCGCTGCATTCTCTCACGTGCCTACGGTGTACTCTCCGCTCTATATCGATCTCTAAATAACTGGCGACTTTTGAACTTTCCCGTGCAGAGTGAGAGCGATTCTAAACATAAACGAAGGATAATGACAATCCATCATTGACTTAGGTGTTACAGGTTTAGGTAGTAGGTACCTAATCATTGTATGAACGACCCCACAGCCGTGTCGTCGGTTCAAGTTCACTGAAGCGTGTCTTATAAAACATCTATTTTTACTGTCTATTTACATATACAGCATGCACTTAGGTTTTATAGGAATTAACATAATTGTTTTGTACACACGCGCTAGTCATGCTTCACGTGTAGGTACTTATGTTTCAGTGCGAGGAGTAGGCGCTAGCTAAGGGGCTAGAACTATAAACAGATAACAATGATCAGATCAATTACTGTACAGAACACCTAGCTGTCATACCTTCGCATTACCAAAATTGGGTGCTAACGCTACTTCCGCTTGTGATTCTATTGCTTCGTATGTGATTGGCTACAAAGAATCTTCGTTTTATAAAATGCATTGTTCGTCAAAAAACTCTAATTGGTTGAAATAAAATACCCCCTGGACATAAAGCCCTTATTTTCTACTACTATTTTGTAACCTTCGATGTGCAATGAAATACCTACTTATAAATAAAAGGAGCCTCCGCTCCGAAGTGCACTTCAGTCTTGTCAAGACACCGGTTCGGAAGAACTAGTGATTCGATAAAAAGAAGAATGTTTAAATAGATAATGTAGTTATTTCTCTTGTTACTTTTATGGTCAGAAATTTCTAGATAAGATGGCGATGCGTTGCACTTGCCTGATGCGGCGATCCCTAGCCTGCGCCTGCGCCGCCCCTGCGCTGGTCGGCATGCGTGCGGGCTCGCGCCGCGCATGCTAACTTCCCGCAGCCCTGCACCCCGCACACCGCACTGCTCACTAGCTGTTTATTCTCCTCAATTCAAATTTTCTATTAAGTTATACACGTTTCTGCTACTAAGTACATAATATTTTGTCAGAAAAGTTATAAGGTATTATAATAAATTGATCATTTCACAGGCGTACACTCGCTCAGTGCTTGCGCTCATACATTACACACGGCGTACGGACCGAAGGATCAAAGAAGTAAAAGAGCAATAATCGAGTCGATGGCTGCAATAAATCCGTATTATGCGGCGCTGAATAATTCTGCGCACGCTCCGAGCCGGATATTATTGCACGTCCCGGCCGAGGACGCCCGGCCCGAGCCGGCGCTACCTACCTACAGTAATGAACGAACGGTCTATTTAGCGATGAAACTATTTCACAACAGATGTATTTTGTGAAACCGCAGAGAACTAAGTCACTTGTCGTAGATTACGGCCAGTACTGGACGGTACTGAATTAGTTCAGACAGTATGCATGTGCTGGCGGAGAGGGCCGGCACCGTTACTCGAACGACATAATTGATGCACCCGCGCGCCGCCATCGAACCTATTAAGTAAGAGCCCGGACAGGTAGGGCCTGCTCGGCTCATATGGACAGACCGGTAAAGTGGTTGTAACTACCTACTGGAAGCGCCCGGGCCGTAACGTTATTAGTTTTTCCTCTCCAGCCGTAGACAAGCGCCGTTCAACGCGGTCATCGGAGAATTTAGCGGAGGCTTCCGGGCATCTACTTTCGTCACCAGAATTGGTCACTAGCTATAATGAACTTACTTTTTTATCAAATAAGTACCTTTGGCAAAAATGTAGGTGTAGGAACCCACATAATGGAAGATCACGTATTCAGGCCGACACCGCGTCTGTAGCGAAGCAAGCATTAGTAACGGCGACAATATCTTTGGCGAATCCAGGTGGAGGGGAGGGGAGAGCCGCGAGCCCATTCCCGCAGCCCCGGCGCCGCTACTCCTCCCCTGGCAGTTACTATAACCTGTTACCGATCATGGAACACAAAGACCGCCTGCCACTGCGAGCTAGCATACGAGCTGATTCATTTTCCGGTGATCGGTATATAACCATAAATTCATTAAGCTAATTCATATATGGCCTAAAATCTTAACGAATTTTGCCAGTTTTGAGGGGCCACGATTCTATTTAAAGTCATATCATGCGTACACCATATACACCTGAAAGAATAGAAATAGCTCTACTTATTTATTTTACTTTTTCGAGTGTTGGGCGTCTGCGGTGAGAGAAAAGTAGAGCATATCTGGCGGTGGAAGACACACTCTCGCTCGCCTGCAACCTGTTCGAGGTCTATGATCCCGAGTTTTTGTGTAACGGAATCCTCGCAAAGAGCCAAATAGGAAACATACCCTTTCGTGTATGTATAGAGCTCCTAAGCTACGAGTAGGTGCACGTGTGGGACGAGTGAGACATAAGTGCAGCAGGAGGTGTGATACCTCCGGGCCGCCGCCGAGCACGCTCACATTGTCCACGGCACAGCGAGCGTGATGATGTCGTGGATTAACATTAAAAGGGGTCAAATTATAAACACGACCAAAATGGCGCTCGCAAAGGATCACAATAATTCCATAATAATTTATTCATTGGGTGTCAGCCGGTTTTCGTAAAAAGTCACGGTCAGCCAATTTTCATTAATTTTCCGCCAAAACTCCTCAACCAGGAGTCGGTCGCTACGCAAAAAATAACTAGATGTTGGCTTCTCGGTCTCTAGAGGACGAGCCTCATTATATTATTGTGACGTCATGTCACAAATCGGAAGAAAATATCCGTCGTGAAAGGATCATACAGAGCGGGTGCCTCCTTGGGTTATAGGAAGGTCCTTCATCCAGAGCCAGCGGCAACAGTGCGCAGTGGGCAGGGCGGCCGCATGCCGGCCCGCTGCCGTCGGGACGTTCATTAGGCAGGGGAAGCCACAAATCGGGAACTTCTCGTTTGTGCGGCATCGCTTGAATACGTAAAGATCCGTTCACAGTTCTCGGGAAGTGCTCGCCGTTATTGTAAGTTCCGACCATCCGCAGGCAGCAGAGTGCATTTAGGTGCAATGCTGCATGAGAGAGAGGGCACTCTCTCGAAGTCACTCTCGACGCTATTCAGCGGTCGTCATGACAGACGGACGCTGCTACTGCTCAACTAAGTAATTAAAAGTAAATAAATTCAAAGGAACTTTGGAAAGTTCTTGAAATTAATTTCAGGTAGAATTTGTTTTTAAGGTAAGTACCTACTTATACAAAATGAATCCGAGAAATTAATTGCTAATTGTTGTTATGTAGCTAACTATGTAGTCCCATTTCAGCGACTTCAAGTACTCGCCGAGCACAAGCACACAACACACTGCAAGCGAAACGTTGACTCGCTCCGAAGTACGTACTTATTCGCGATGGAAATAGAGTCCTTCCCAATTAAAATCAATCCCGAAATCTCCATAAATGAGTTGATTGTCCATCGCCTTCGATCGACTCGTTTACATTGTATAAAGAGCGGGTTCGTATTTAGAGATGCCACCCCCTCCCCCTCCCCCTTTCGCCAATTATAAGATAAATCGCAAATATAAATCCGACTTCTAAAGCAGAAGGCACAAGATCCTGAAATACTTTGTACCGGTTTGCTGTACGAGTACCTAATGACAGCCATCAATCGAGGTTCGCCTGCGCCCGGCGCGGAGCGGCGCTGCCCTGAACTGTAAGGTCGGAGTGAACGGCCGGCTCGTGGACCGATTCATGTGTTTTTAGACAATTAGCACGGGCACTGTGCCTGCCTGCCGGGCTGCACGCCTTAGCATACTATGGTAGAGGTAGATCAGTCTAAAAATGCACGCCCCTCCAATGTATTTCCAATGTATTTACCTCTACATGCGGTACAAGTACAAGTTGAGGGGCGTGCACTTTAAGACTAAATCATCTCTACCAGTGAATAACCACGAAAAAGCCGGTATTTAGCGGGAAAACGCGTGAAAAGCCGGACGCTCAAAGCACTAGCGCCGTGAACGGAGCCCGTGACGTGGCGAGTGGATTTATGAGTGTTTACGGAACCGTGAGGAGCGGCGCAAACAAATCCCGGGCTCCGCTTTCCCAGGAATAAGTTCTCATCGGGCTCGAGAGCGAATATTAAGGAACCTACCTGCTTACTGAGCGATAGGGTAAAGTTTAATATCCTACGTATTAGCAGAGTATTTCCCCAGGCAATTATTATAAATTTAAATTTCCTGTTTTGGCAAAAAGCTCTAAGTCTTTGGTACCTACCAATATAATCTGATTATACATTTAGAAATTAAAAAAATCAGATACAAAAAAGGTTGAATACTTACCATTCCGTACAAGAACACATCTTATTTCTTGTTATTAGAAATAACACCGTAAAAGAAGGATGCCGAAAACGTGTATTTGAGGTATCACGCATCATGTAATAAATATCAAACTGCTCGGGAGTCGGAAGGCAGTCTCGGTCGCAACAATTTACTCATTTCGATCTCAAGAGAAACAATACAATAATTGTTGATCGACCTTAGCCCCGATAGTCCCAATCAGTAGTCTGTCATTGTCACAGTCCGGGCTCGAACCCCGACCTCGCCGGCCGCGAGGCTATTGCCCAAATCACATCCGGCGCGGCGCGTGCTGAATACGAGAGTGGAGCTGCTCCTTAAGCGGCGACACCTACGCTCCCGATCGGACCCCCCCCCCCCACCCCGCGCCGGTGGGGACTACATGTGCTTCTATCAACCCTTAATGTGCTTATCATGATGGATTGTTCACTTTGCTAGGTGAGCTCGTATCCACAGCTACAATATGTACTTAGTGGTAGTTTGTATGAGGGTGAAACGCGGTTGCGTATAGATACTCGTACAAATGTCACGATCACGAGCGGTCAGCACTCCCCGGGGCGACGCGCCCGCTCGCTCGCGACTTCATTTAAGTTGGCTTCTTCCAGTTTACAATCATTTCGACATGTTTTTCTCAAGTAATTTATTTGATAAATCTAGTAGGAAGTCTGTCGGTTATTTACGACTGTACATTTATCCGCGAGATGCGCTATCGGCGCCGGCGCGGGCGGCAGGGCGTCCACACTGTTATTTCTGGTTGATTCATTTTAATTTCATGTTAGTTCTATCATAAATACGAGTACGGGGGTCTTCGATCCATATTTGTAGGTACCCACTAACATGCAACGCCGAGGACACGGCCGCCGCGGCCTGGTGATCGATGGAGGCCATCACGGGGAGGCGGTAAGAGGCTTCTCTCGAGTTGATTGACAACTTGAATGGGAGCTAAAAGCACGCATTTTGTAGCGCTTGAGCGATGGATCCCTCATAGCAAACACTCCGTTACGTACTACGAGTATTACTTGTTATAACGTAGTTTACATGAGATCCCGCTCGCACAATTCGCACATTGAAATGTTGCTCGTACATCTATCGGCAGGAAGTGTATTTTACTGAAATGAGTTTACGAATTTTAACAGCGAAATTATTAACATTCGCTAGATATATTTTAAAACTTCGTCTAAATTGAGCGTAATAACCGAAAGCAAGCCAACGGACGAGTGCGCGTAAATCATTAACTATTAGTAACGATGCGTAACACTAAACATGTTTACGGGTTGAAAGCTAAAGGGGTCAATATCCAATACATATGTACGAGTACATTACAGATTGTGCGGAATGGCGCCTCGCTCGGCGCCTGCGCCACTCGAGGCGGGCCGGGCGCTGACGCATGCGTACGCGCACAGCTTTGTACAATAAAGCTTTTAAAGTCTCCAGTCTCTTTTAGGTAAGTACTTTATGAAATCTGTCTTATTGAAGATTTTTTTAGCAGGTACCTTTCTACTATACATATTTTTAGCATCGGCATCGTGATGTACCTGTACCTACCTAGCTGCGTCGGTAGCCAGCTACCGCCCGCGCCCCGCGCGCAGTCCGCGCGCAGGGCTCAGTGTATCTCCGCGACACGTTGCCAATGAGGACCCTTCCTGTTCTTTGAGCACGATGCTCAAAAAACAGGAAGGGTCCTCATTGAAGTGAGCACCAACAAAGAGGAGGAAGCGCAGACGCCGCGTGAGCACCCGGCGTCCTGCAGGCTGCAGGTCAGCGCACTCGGCGCACGCACGTGTGCCGCGTGCCGCTCGAGGGTGCACTTGTTGAGTTGGGTTTCGGTTATGTTTCACACCTACTGCATCCGAGCCACCGACATCCAGCTGTTTCGACCTATTAAGTAATAAAAATAACCAAATTCCTTAACAAAATCACCGATCATCTTCATAATCAAAAATTAAACGTCAGCGGGCGGCCGTCGTTCAGCTGAAACATTCCGCAGGGGCCACGTGCCCAGGTGAACGCCATCCATTACGAAATACCTAAGGCAATGATTTGGCAACCGGCACACGCGGGCGTGAAGGAAATGTGGCAACCCCGATCTTTGATCTGAAGGTTACTTACTCATCAACGGAGCGGCTCACGGCGGGTCTCGGCTCCTTTACAGCTTATCGCTTTATTTTCTGTTCTTCGGTCATATTGACTAACCCAACCTTGGCTCTCGATACTCCGAGAATCGATTCAATTAGCGAACCGAGATTATACCTAATGGATGAGAAACGCTACTGAGTCAAATATTAACATCTGAAATGTTCCAATAGGTACGGAATGAATATTGTGGTGAAAAAAGAAACTAGGAGAAACTGTTGCCCCGCATTATCTCAAAGTGGGGCAACAACTTCTAGTTTTTTTCGGCTGGTACGCTTATCCCTACCAAGCTATTCCTACCGGTAGGGATAAGTACACCTTTTTGTTAACTACTCTCCTAGTTTTTTTTTGCTACAGGACATCAATAAAATATGAAAAGCTTTCTGGATTCCATCACTATTTATTGTAAGAGCCACTAATGCCTAATAGGGTTGGCATTTATCTGGCGGAAAACAGATAAGTTCAGTGCTCAGCAGATGAGTAATAGAACAGAGCTCAGCGATGTGGAGGGTCGCGGGCCGCTATCCCGCGCCGGGCCGTACCCACGCAGGCGCACAGGGCTCATGACAGGGCTCGCGCACGGCCCGATTGAAGGGCTGTGGAGCTCGTTGATTACTCATCATTTGCAATAGAAGGAGCTTCCTTGAACAACGTTATTATAGTTTTGGATCAGGGAATTTAATAACTACTGTGAGCTATGATTATAGAGGCGCTCCGCGATTGAGAGCCTGTTACTTTTTCTAATATTTCCTGAAATCCTACTAATATTACAAACGTGAAAGTTTGGATGTATGGATTTTGTGAATCTTTAACGCTGAAACGGATGAATGGATCTGGATGAAATTTGGCACAGAGATAGATTATAGTAGATAGCTATTTATACCTGTAAAATGTACGGTTCCCGCGGGAAAGATTTGTTTTACTTTTCAAGGTACCACGCGGGCGCAGCCGTGGGCTGAAGCTAGTAAATAAATAAATAAAAACAGCGGAGTGGCTCGCGGGTCAGCTCTAGTTAAGCCGCTCAGCCGCTGCGGCTCGCTGGCTCGCGAGCATGCGGCGCTCGGACTGCGCCGTCTACCTACAGTTTCAACGATATTGCAGATCAACGGATAATCGCTCGCCAGCCTATCTAAATCTGATGAATACGGATATACCTAACACATTAACAAATTTATTTATTTATTTTTTCCGTGATAATAAAATCACGGAAAAAATAAATAAATAAATTTCTCTAAATGTCTTTTGATGTCTGATAATATAATTGTCATTTTAAATTAAATAAGTAACAAGTAAACAGAATCAGCTCGACAGTGCAGAGTGCAGAAGGAGCGGCACACCGGTGCAGGCTCAGACGGGGCCTCCTGGGCAGAGCCGGGCTGTCGAATATAAAAATGTTTAGGTAGGTACTTACGAGAAATAAAGTGTGTCCATTGTGTCCACACTATCGTATGCTAATCTGGGCAACAATAGCCTACAGTGGACCGACACGCGAGCGCCTGTCCTCGCACAATGCCCCCCTGTGCCGCGACCGCGAGCCGCGCTAATCATTCCATTTCCATCTGGTATTCATCGAGCTGCGCGCGCGCATCGGGAATTTCAAAAAGCTATGTTATTTGTAGCATACAAGTTAATGCCATAACAAGCTTGACATGTAACATACTCGTAACTCACAAGAACATCCTTATTGTAAAATATGGACAAACGAAACTTCTTATTAAAGCCTGTAACTACATAAAAAGTTAAGTGAAGAAAAATACAAATAAATGATGCAATCACGATCTGAACTCCGCTCGAGAGCACTGGTAGATACTCGCAGCTTATGAGATATGCTTTGTTTATTTGCTGATAACACATAATTCAGTCGTTTTATTGTACATGTATAAACTTTAGTTTTATAACAGTTACTCGCTATCTCCATCTTTCCATAACGCAGCAACGCAGGCGCAGGCGTGACAAATGACTGCAATCAAGATGCCACGGTATACAGGGTATACCTTGACGTGCGCGCGGCGCCGGCGCAGGCGTCGAGCGGGACTGGACTAGTTAACTGATAATGTAGTCAGTAGTAACTGTAGGTACAATAAATTGTTGATCATCTGATTCGGCGATCTCATAATTTATTGATTTTGTGAAATTTTTACAAAATTAATTTTCATCTGCGGTATAAGACCTCCTTCCGAAGCAACACGAAGCAATGCTATGGAGACGGCGCGAGTCCCGCACGGTAGGACGGTAGCGCGGCGCGGCACCGGCGCCGGCGCAGGCCCCGAGCGCCGGTCGGGCGCAAAAAACGCACCGCTCTACTGGTTTCTCAACAACATCGTTTACATAAAGTATAGTATGCTAACTGCACACTTTGAATATTGAAAATTGAATAAAGAGTTACTTAATAATGTTCTTGTGACTTATGCACACACAACCCTTCACGCACGCGTGGGCAGCGTCGCGTGCGCGCGCTGGACGTGCTCCGCGGGACCGAGGGACCGGGCGAGGAGGCCGTCGCCTTTAACCGACTTCTAAAAAGGAGGAGGTTATCTATTCATCTGTATTTTTTGATGTTGTGTGCATGTTACTCGACGAGCTGCTCGGGGCTCCTCCGACCGTTGTGTACAACTACATGGTTGTGGTGTGGCCCCGCGGCGAGCCCAGGTACATTGCGCACTGATTCCCGTGGGAGTACCTCTTTTGCTGTAAATCTTAAAAGATGTCATTAGTTCTTGAAAGCACTTTTGATTGAAGTTGTATGTATTCAGGGTATAATTGTGATATCGGTTTCCAACTTTTTGTGAAAAATATAATTACTTATAATACTGTCTCTATCGTATCTCTGCCCACGCAATATACTACCTTAGATTGTGATTTGTCAAGATGCATTAAATTAATGATTTCGATTTTATAACACAACCGTACGTATTACATGATGCCGTAAGCACTTTTCATATTCCACAATAAAATGGTAGTCAGCGATGTAACTTCAATTGTGTCGATTACACAATAAAACAGCAGTTTTTGATAGAAACTCCGCAACAACTAAGTATCAAAAAATCTTACAGTGTGAAATAGTTAATATTGTAGTCGTCCGAAGCAGCAGACGGCGCCCCGCCCTGCCGCCGCGTGGAGTCGCTGACAGACCCGCGGCGCGCCGGTTTACTTAGTTCGTTTCCTCCTTTTAAAAGCCCATTTTGTATGTTTCCGCCCAAAAAGTGTGACGTCACGTCAGCTCGGGAGCCTGTCTGCCTGCGGAGCCTCGTCCGGAGCTGTCACTGTCACGTGTCGGCGGCGCGCGCTCCATGCCCACTTACGTAAACCTACCGACTACTGCTACTTTTACGACTCTAGGCCGAATAACAAGGACCGTATAAAAAAGCGACCCGGGACGACCCGACGACAGGACGGAACCGGAACGGGGGACTATTAATAATGAGTCCTGTGATTTCATTGAATAAATTTACCTATTTTGAATTTGAATTGAATTGGAAGGGTTATTGTAACTTTACTGAAGTAGGTACGAATTAAAATATCAAGGTCTCCGAGGATGTTTCAAGACACGTCGTTTCGTTACCCGGAGTCAATGTTTCGTGAAAATTGGGCCAAATAAATAGTTAATCAGTTCAATTTCTCTGCCCAGTGCCCAGTGCCTAGTGCCCAGTGCCCGGCGCCCGCGGCCGACTCCTCCACTCCGCGGGACTCCTCGGGACGCAGCTCTATGCAGGTTGCATATCGGATGACGTGATGCGCTATTATTCCAATCAGCGAGACATTGGTTCCATTACATAATGTATAATACCAATTTCAGGGCATTATGAGCTAGGTACTCGATCAGTTAACTGGTAAATGCCCTATAGTGATGGCGAGAGACATCGTTTATGTCACGCGGCGGGCGCTAGCTAGGCGCTGAGCTCTCGCGAGCTGGATCACTGCGGAGACGTTCCCGAGGGCCTTAGGGGCTTATTGCGTTTTTGTTATCGTTATCACATTTAATCTGCCTTAGGTACTACCACGTAGAAAAAAATATACTTAAATAGTTATAAATATGTCTGTCGACTTGAGTCATTAAAAAGTTAATTCCACATTCGAGAGCATTATGGAGCAAACCTCGGCAGGCTAGCACGTGACAGCGGATAACAGCTGATAAGCTCTCGGCTCCTCCGCACTCCGCCCCTCGCCCTCCCCCCCCCTCGGCTGCCGCCCGCGGCCCCCCACGCCGGCCACACACGAGGCCGCAGCTGATTAGCCGGTAATGAGCTGCGGGCCCGCGGTGGAGCTTTCCCAATAAGCTGATCGATCCGGGGCCTAGTGCTCCACGCGGAGCTATTGCACAACTCACCGATGCTAAACAAGTGAAGGCGCACTTACTTTTGAACGAGAAAATATTTGAACGAACAAAATATGTAAAGCTTTGACCTGACCGGCATGACGGCCTCGTCTTTGACTAGCCATAAAAGCAGAAATAAAATAAAAAAAGAATTTGTTTTGTAAAAAAAGTTAACTGGACATATTTACTGTAAATAAGTCCAAGTACTGCTTCCTGAATCGCTCCCGAAGCTTTCAAAGATAACCGTAAAACGCTCTCCGCCATTGTTTTAAGTCCAGGCTATCGACAGGTACCTGTCCCAAAATCACTTCGTCAGATGTCAGCGCTACCATTTCAAAGTTCGTAAAGTGATAACGTGGATGAAGGAATTCGGAGTCATTAGCACATTCTTGACGAAGAATGTCAGATTAGGAGAGTATTAACTACAAGCGGTGTTCGGAGTCGGCGGCATTCCGGCGCCCGACTTGTAGCGAAGGCTGCGCCGCGCCGGCTCGGGCCGACAGCGGCACTCACTGATCCGACCGAGCACTTTGCACTACTCGATGGCCGTCTTTATACTCCGTGAAACTAATAGTTAGGCCCTTTTTACATGTATCCGGTCGTGTCAATATTGACAGAGTACGCACAGTCGATTTCGCGTACCCTTGGCGGGTCGGGTGTGAGATCCTTTTTGCAGAATGGGTAAGCTACCCAATAATAATAGCTCTTCGTGGATCCATTTATACGCATCAGCACGGTAGCTACAATTACCCGGGTACATGACGTGTTGAGACTTCTTATATCCTGAAAAGGTAACGACTACCGAACCAGTTCTGGTCGTCGTGCCGGTTCGTGGCAGCGCTACAAGCAGATCTTAAAGGACAAAAATAATTTTCCAAATAAGGACGTGGTTCTGTAAAACGCAGCAGATATTCCAAACCCAACTATTCTATAATTACTGTCTAAGCTTGGTTTATCCACAGAACGCGCCACCATAGATCTTATCTTCGATCGAGACAAATAGCAAGCAGTAAATTGTAAAGATAAGTAAATTAAATAGTACAATGTCGGCGTGACTTTCACACGGAACCGTGCGTTGCGCTCGACCATTCTACTGCCTCTGATCACGTTATCCAGCCGTTAAAGTGTTCCCACTCGAGTCTAATTGAGAGTTGAAAGAGTGGTCACGAGGTCAAGTTCACTCGTAATAAAGCCAGTGTACCTACTGCGCTATTGTGAAAATAGCGCAGTAGGTACACTGAATCGCTTCACGAGCAATAAGGACACGGACAGTCCCCGGCGGAGAACGGTGCCTTATTGAATTGACTGTCCGTATTGTCCGCTCGCCCGTGCACGAGCCGATAGCTGCTCGCTCTCCGAGCCGGCCGGGGGCTCGACTCCGAGGAGCACTAATTGGTTCTGGGAATAACCTCTCGTGATTAGACCTTCAGATCCAGATGACGACGTTGCAGGCGGTGGGATCCTTCACGCTGGTTCCGTCCACTCGTTAGAGCCACACCTCTCTGCTCTCACTTACATTGACCATGTCGGCGAGTGTTTCGCTCGGAATTCGTTTAGCCACTGCACGCCACTGCCCAGTGAGCCGGGACCCTCCGACAGAGACCTTTGTCAGTTCACGGATCGCGAACCTTCATACAAATTATGCAGCTTTGAACTATTGGGTACCTACGCCGATCGATTCCTGTCGTATCCCTACAAATAAAATAACTCCACGAAAACACATTCTATCTCCTTGCTCACCGATCCACTGAGATTAGGCAGAAGCAATTGATGTAAGTGCTTATCCCTTCTATGGCAGATTTTGATGTATTAGATTTGAATTATTAATAGTGATGTCTCAAGGATTCGTTGTACCGTACCTACCGAGTATTACATAATCAGCAGTGTGAGGTGATTGTCTCACCTGTGAGTGCGATGAGTCCCGGCACTTTGATTTATTCAAGAGAACCGCTGGTCCACTCCCACGGCGGTGATCCTCTTCACATTTCCACTTACACAACTTGCTAACAGTTAGTAGGTATGTGTTCAAGATCAAACATGTAGAAAATGTAACTCCTACGAACTAGCCAGTAGGTAAGGTACCTACTTCGTTAGTTCAACAGTGAATTAATTCGCGTCATCCTTGAGCCCACTCGCCACTGGGCCGTCTGTCCACGTGAGCGGAGCTGCTCTCCATTCCATTGAGCGGCCGCTAGTTGCCGAGCTGCGTGCCCGGGCGCAGGAGCCGCGCGCCGGCGCCGGCAGCCAGCTCGCCAGCTGCACCACGCTGAGCACGGCACCGAACGTACCTTCTCAAGTATTGGTTATGAGCTATGTCTATATTGGTACTGGGTTATGTCCAAATCGTACATTTCACAGTAATCCAATGTATAAAGTATTATCTTCAATTTCACAGCAGGATTTCTATACGAAATATCTTTATAGGAATTAACTAACTTTTTTTAACTTTTTATGTTACCTAAGTATATGTAATATATTAAAAACATTATATTTTTATACTTACAAGCGTGCGAACGGGTTGTGTTATTAAAAGATACGAGAACTGAATATTATACAAACTGCTATTCAATTGAAACCGGTAGTAGGTACTATTTTCGAAATCGCGATTCGTTTGTTTCTCCTTGCATAAAACAGTAGGTATCACATAAAACGTTTCTCCATTAAAGTAACAGTAACCTTAGAGAATGGTGATGTAGCAGGCGAGCTAAGCAGCGGGCGACGACCTTGCACCGGCGCGTGACGTCACAGGTCAAGGACGGCGCGGCGTCACGCCGGCAGCGGCCGCAGTCGGCCCGGCCGGCGACGACTCCTCGCTACTCTACTCACGGCACACCGCGACTTACATTAGGTACCTACTTGACCGCGTGTAGCACACCTAACGGCTACTGTAGTATTGTCCTAACGCTTATTTTTATTTCGGCTTTTGGTCGGACTGTTTATTTCAACGCTACTTGTGTTTCAACTCTGCTAACTTGCCTCAAAATCAACAACGTCAGGCAGTTGTCATTATCTTAGCAAGTGTCCAGTGTGAGGCGAGGACCGAGGACAGCGGCCCGGCAGCGGCCCGGCAGCGGCCCGGCAGCGGGCGCCGCCGACTCCGGCAAGGTCCTCGTCGCCGACATCGCTACAATCTGCTAACTCGCGTACGGTTATGTTGTTCTCGTAATCATAGTCTGATAGTTTAGTTTGTTAGGAAGGATGCTACGTTATTGAAAAAAAGGTAAAATAAAGTAAATGTGAATTTATCAAAGATCTAAGTAAGCAGAGATCAGAAGATATTTAACAAGCCCGAGGATTATATTAGTCGTATAATCTTTGTTTTCTCTTTAGGTACCCGAGTTTCTTTACACCTACCATAGGTACGTTCATACGTACATACGTACATAGTACGTACGTACCTACATAATATTGGATGAAAAAAACGTAATGTGACCCAGTTTTGTGGAGAGACGGTGCCTGAGACAGGACACCAGTGAACACCTTTGTACTGAACTGACCGTATGAATGAGAATAACTATTATTCTAACATTGTCAAAATAATCCTCCCGAACGGCGAGCCAGCTTGTGACCGAGCAGTTGTTCTGCGGTACTAATTGGTTCCTTGACTCCAGCTGTTGCAGTATATTGAACCGAATGTTGAGTTACCCTCCTCTCCGCGAGTAAGGGAGCCTCAAAAGGACGGGCGCGGTTCGCGGCTGGAGGACTGATCGAAACAGCCGATAGGTTAAAAGCCTTTCAACGTTTGAATTTAATTGATCGATCGACTCCCGCGCCCCCCGGCCTAGTGGTAGCGAGTACCCGGCCGCAGCCATCGTCGTCTGCTCGCACTTACCGAACTGCTGAATTATTTACCGATCCTAAAATAACATTATTCCGTTTGATCCAATTTAGAGCTTTTAGCGAAAGCTTTCTTTCAATTTTAAAAAGTTTCAGCATTATACGTGCGATACGTATCGCAGACTCGCCGAATCATCCGAAAGGAGTCGAGTAGTACCGTCATAAATATGATCCAATCATTATTCCGAGAACCAGATCACAATAAGCGCTGGCAATGAAACGCCCTCCATATCAGGAGATCCAAAGATCGAGCACTTGGTCATCCAGTGGCGAGCTCTGCGGCCGCGGCACCGCAAGCGCCGGCTCCGTTGGACGGTGCCGAGGCTCGTACGAGAACCTACTTCCTTACACGTGCTTCTATACTGTGCATCGATTCACTTAGCAAAACGGATCATTTACAAAATGACAATACAATTCGAAACTTAGGAAGAAACAAAGCGGACCACAAACGAAGCGAGCGCCATCAACTCTCAGAATACAACGCTTTAATCTCAATGCGAATTGAGAGTCTTACGTCATGGCGCCGGCGACGCGCGACATGTTAATAGCGCCAAGTAGTTGGCTTTGCGAACTTAGCCGATGCGATTCTCATGTTGAGAACTATACCTACCTTGTAGGCATTAGTTATTATAGTTAGGAGCTCTGATCCAGATGCTCCCGGGACATGAGCCGTAGCGGTTAGAGCGGAGCGGCCGGCGCTGCAGGCCGCTTGGCCGCCGGCGCTGCAGGCCGCTTGGCCGCTGGCGCCGCGTTGCGTCAACTCTGTTTATTTTCATCAATAGATACGATCCAGTCAAGTGCTCGAGATCCGTTCACACGCTCTCGCCGCGCACATGCGTCTGCTTCTCCATTCTAAAAATAAAGGTAAATTAGTTATGCAAATCTTATATCTATATAAGAGCTTGTCCTGACTGATTGACTGATTCATCATCGCCGAGCCGAAACCGCTGAAGCTAGAAAGCTGAAATTTCGAAGGTGGTTTCTTTTTATAACAAAACCACCCACTAAGGCGGGATTTTTGGGAATTCCACCTCTAAGGGAGTGAAAAAGGGTGAAAACGTTAGTATGAAACTTTTTAACGCGTGGAGCGATTTTCATGAAACTTTGTTTATACCCTTTAAATAAAAAATAAATGGACACGTGTTTCAGGATTTTTCAATATAACCTTCAAAAAGGGGTGAAATGTGGGGTCAGTGTTTGTATGGGAACTTTTTAACGGGTGGTCCGATTGGTGTGAAACTTTGTTTGTGTACTGTAAATGCAAAACGAATGGACACTTATTTCAGGATTTTTCTATGTAACCTTCAATAAGGGGTAAATTAGGGTGTTAAAGTTAGTACTTATGGGTTTTAATGAGTTTATGATGTGTTTGAAACGCAGTTTAGATACTTTAAGTGAACGAAGTCGCGAGCGGGACAGCTAGTTAAACATAAAGTACATTAGTACTTACTTCATTCATTCTACTTATGCAATAAAATCCAATTGTACCTAATCGTATTTTGCACCCTTTGGAAAAAAATTGCCAAGAAAATGTTATTAACTCAATCCGTTCGACAATTTTCGAGTAAAAATCTAACATGAGACTCATTTATTGTTCATACGAGCATGTAAGTACCTACTTACTCGTATTACCTGCACAAATTCTCTGATATTTACACTCTAGTTAGTTTCAATATAAGATCGAGTAGGAGCCGTTTGCTGACGACCACTTCGCTGCCTGCATGATATCTCTTGAATCTGCCTTAATCTGTGAACAAAGATCGTAGCTGGCATGTGCTCGTTCATTTAGCTCATTAGCTTACGCTCGTTCAAACATTAGCGTCATGGACTTTATGGCTTGCTTCATACTACTCTTTACAAATCTATTTGTCAGAGGAGTAACTATTTGGTTGTATTTGTTTAAAAAGCTAGTCTGCGTAGTCTCTCGAGTCGCGAGGCGCGCGGTGTCGGCCGGCTCCGTCGTCGGTCGATCAGACTGGGAGCGCTACAGGCTCTTATTTACATCCGCTGAAGTGTTTATTTTTGGAAGAACATCACTTTCTAGGCACGCGCTTTTCAAGTGGTAACGTCTCAATCGACAACAGGGTCCTCACTACAAGCTCTTACAAATCATCACGTTTCAGAAACGTCAAACTTTCAAGCTTAAAGTGCTTTCATACAATTTTTATGTCTCATGGTACGAAATATCAAAGTTATATTACTTCTTTGATATTGCCGATATTGTCTTCTTTCTTGGCGCCGGCGCCGGCACCAGGTCGCGCCCCGTGGTAGCACGAGACACAACGAGAGCCGGAGATGGACAGCGGCGGGCGGTGTGCTGGTGGTGATAGCGTCTCTCGTGAACGTGTCGGTCGGCCTGCACCCGCACTCGCGCGTCACGCTCCGCGCCACGCACCCGGCCGCCCGAGTCATGATTTGTGATGTCTTTAAAAATCCATAAATCACTGATTTAATCAGGATCAGCACATGCCCACAAGCACATGTGCTGCGCGGATTTACACTGCTGGAAAAATATCTTGTATATTGGCACACGTATCGCATTCCATGTGTTTAAATGTAAAATTGAGTTATGATCTTTCGTTCGTCCCATTTGGATTGTGAATTACTAATTAGGATAAATACTTATACACACGGTGCGCGCCTCGCCCGTTCGCTTGAACTTGGCTTGACACGCTGCCGCGTGTCTAGATGTAGCTACGTGAGATAGGCCTATCTGTTATTTCTTCTTTGTCGAGGATTATACATATGTATGTGGTGCGGCTCAGGCTCCTTCGGTGTCGCAAAGCTCGGCGTAGAGCACCGTACAGTGCACGCGGTGCGGGGACGGCGACCTGCGCTACGTGTGTCTGTGCAGAGGGACGCACGCGGGCTGCACGCGGGCTGCACGCGCGGCGCGGGCGCGGCTCGCGGACGTGCGCGGCCGGCTCGCGGGGGGGAAGCAACCTTTTTCCCGTTGGCGCTCAAACTTTAGCTGCTCTTTTCATTTATTGCGGGTTTTCCTATTTGACTCGAAGCGGGTACCTATTGCCGTGAGTACTTTGATTTGACGTGGGAAATAGGGCAAGTCTGTACTTATTTCTCAGTGCTTTTAAAGCTCTAAAGCAAACTTTTTTTGTCAATTTCTTCAATGCACATGGATGATACGTATTGAGCAAGTAGGTAATTTTGTTTGTTAAGTATTGTGTGTGGTACCACGGTGCGGGAGACCCAAGCGCGCGCTCGGAGACCGCGCGGCGCGGACCCGTCCGGAACTCACTCCTGCAGAGGTCGTTGATCTTTGCACAACTTATATTAAATCTCTAACATCTGCATATAAAGTGCCAAATATAAGGGTGTGTCCCTCCCACCCCTGTGACGCGCATTTAAAATGATCACACTGTGTTTATTGAGTGGCCGGTAGTGAGATCAGCGCTGTGCGACACCCTTAGTTGGAGAATTAATTATTTGCGCACTCGGGGGAGTCACAGAGTCACGGAGGACGAGGGGAGAATAGCCCAAATAGTCAATCACGGTTCGGCGGTTTTGCTAGTTCGAAACAACGTGATTGCATTTTTAATTTATTTGAAGGTTCTCATACTTACTAACTGTTGTTCCTCAGTCTACTTAAAGTGGTGAAACCAGCGTCCCAGTGCGTCCGCCGACCTCCAGCCGGGCCCGGACGCGTCCCGTCCCCGCGCGGGGACGTAGCAGGAGCACTAGTGAGCTGCCCGGCCCTTGAGGTCTCTACTATAAACGTAAGCCGATAATGATAACGTATACCATATTGTCTCATACAAATAAGTTGGCTTCATTTGGAAGGAAGCGCTAGTTGCAAGGTGTCAAACCAAACGTTATGTCTCCACAGCGTCGTCTTTACTTTACCTAAGTATACTTATTTCAAAATTAAGTAAGTATAATGTAGTAATCTATAGGTACATACCAGTTTAAAATTCATTTCATTTATAAAAAATAAAAATATGATCACGACTGTAATCCCCAGGCTCGGTAGATATCTCCTCAGATCTTTTTAGTTACTTAGATCTTTGAGGATATCTAAAGGGGGTAGTCAGAGGCAAGTCCAAACATGACATTTGGTACAAGCCCACATTTTGCACAGTAGTTAGTATTCCGTACGTGACAGGTAGCAAGCCCATCGCCGCTTATAAGAATACTAACCTATGACACATACCTTCGAATTTTTGGTTCTAGGGTACGCCGGTTTCCTCACGATGTTTTCCTTCACCGTTTAAGAGCACTGGCATTGCGCACATAAATTTTTCGAATGGAAAAACTCATTGGTGCACGACCAGGTTTGAACCCACGACCTTCGGATCGTGAGGCAAGGGTGCTACCACTACACCACCAGCGCTCTAGTACAAGTACAACTATAAAATACTTAATCGTGATCAATTTATAACCATCGCGATAGTAACTATACTACATCAATGCTTAGGAACTCGTAGTGTGACCATGCAGTTAGGTACCTTCTTAATTTTCTTTCGGCACTTATGTTATTTTTGTTTTAAAAAAAGGTTTTTTAATACGATTAGGCAAGTCCTAATAAATAAGTAGAACTTAAATACAATAATCTGCAGCTGTTCATACCCATAATGTATGAGGATTGTCAATTATGATAACTGATGTGGCAGAACAATATGAGCGAGTTGACACATTAAGGAGGGGACCAGAAGCACTCAGGGCTCGATGCCTCTCACTCAAACACTCATCCATTACTCAGTACTTATACACTGTACAAGATGTTTCCATTAGGTACTGTTATATAAATACCTACTCTACCAAAGTATCAAAGTCAAACAAAACTAACACCAAATTGAACCTCAAAAAGTGTTATTCATTTCGAGTAGTAGGTACATAACAGTAAAAGGCAGTGCCTAGTGGTCTATTAAGATTGACAATATCAGATCTCCATTTAGCGGCGCCTAATGGAGGTTCGCAGTGGAGGGCGAGGGCGAGCGCGGGATCCGATTGCCGCCAATTACGGCACAAAGGGGCTAACTCGGTTAGTCCTGAAGGGAGTGCGCCGAGTGCTCCGGACCAGTCGGACTGCTGCTGTGTACGGCTGAACTGCATCTTGCCACCGTCTTATATTTAAACAAAATTAAATTACAATTATCGACCTCTTCCAATTTGTGTGAATAAAGAAACATGAAGCTTTGTATTTTTCATGAAACGTGACGTAGCGCTAGGCGCACCTTCTAGAGATACTTGTTCATAAATCTGGTATACCACAAGCTCTTCGGGCAATATCAAAGTAAAACTTTGTTATTTTATACCATGACCTATAAAATGTCACTTCAAGCTTGGAAGTTGACGTTGCTAAAAGATGATGGTTTGTAAGAGCTCGTGGTAACGCCCCCGGTTTGAAGCGACGCGTCATGCCTAGCTCGGAGAGTTCTGAGGGTCTACCATGAGTTTTCACAATCTACGCTCGCTAGCGTCTGTAGTTAAAAAAATGTATGAAAACTTGGTACAGCGCCTCTAGCGGATAGTTGGGTATTAAAACCTCACGGTAGCTAACTATCCTACGTCACAGCGTACTACAGCGACTGTAGTTTGCGCTCATTAATTTGCTTAGAATTTGGTACCATGAGTAACAATTTTAACAGATGTCATAGTAACGTACTGTTACTACTGTAGTAACGTCAGCCAATCTAAATGTGACAACTCATGGTAGACCTATTGATGCAGTCTCTCGTAGGACAAACGGGTGGTGCTCGCAGCGGCTAGCTTACGGCGGTTACTTTCTCCGCAACACGGCGGCCTGGAGCACGCGCCGGTGTCGGCGCAGGCCCCGCTCACCGTGCTCTCTGCGCCGGCGCCCCACGCTCTCTCCGCCGGCAGCCGGCGCCGGGACAGCGGGCTGTGTCCTCAGCACTCATAAGTAAATCAGTCTTTTTCTTACCGTGTCGCTAGTTCTTACGAACCGGTGAATGTGTAATGCGTCCTTTCGTGAACTGACTGATATTAATCGATGAGTATCCGACGTCTCATACTTTTATATGTTGTGCCAAAGATAGGAACGACTATTAAAGTTACTACGTAATTAAAGAATATATCTGATGACGCTCGCGAAGGCACAGCTCTCCACCCAGACACACGCACTCAGATTTACTGCGCCTACGAGTTTAATGTTGTTGTGAACTTTCCATTTTATACTTTAATGGAGTGTAGGCGATACGAATTGCTTTTCGTAATTCATTGCTTGGATTTTGTAGCGTGTAGTCTACAAGCCTCTAGCTAGAAGAATGAGCCAACTAGTTCCTTGATCAATGTTTCAAACATTTTTTTTTTAAACATCTCGAACTATAAGTTGACCTAGAGCTTTCGAGATGTGAAACACTGATGTCTAAAGGTGCTGGGCGGTAGAGCTGCTGCGTATTCCTCTCTGCGCTGACATCGCCGTCGGCCCGCGGCCTGTGATATCGGTCTGCTCTAATATACCCGCTAATGCTGATAAAAACAATTTTTCAAGCCGACTTGCTTTTGACTAATAGGTATCATTGTGTTACACACCTAGACTGCCAGATTATTAAGTCAGGGTGTGTACGAACTGCCTGCGCCTAATTAATTTGATCAAAACATTTTTGTCTGGATTCGGCTGCCGGATCCGGCAAGCAAAATTCGGCGCGGTAGGTTCGCCCTGGTTTATTCCGAAAATTCCCTGCGGTGATCCACTGCGGAGGGGATTTTTGGACGGTATGTCCAGAAATCCCTTTTCTGTTCTCAAAGGGGAAGCGAAGGGGATTTCTTGACAAAAGTTCCACAAACCCCCTTATCCATTTATTTGTATATTCTTTTGTATTACAACATTATCTGTAGAGCGACAGCGAACAGCAGTAGGTACCTGCTCTGGACTGGAAGCTCGCAGCTCCGCTCGTTTTCCCAATCGTAATGTAAATGTCGGCGCTATCGTTATATAATGCAGTCGCCGCTAGTCTAACGGCGGGGCTGCTTCGGTGGGTCGCCCATCTCACCGGTAGTGGGGAATGCACTCGTCCCTGCATCCCATAGTGCCTCCTTGCGCCTCGACGATAGCCGGTCGCGGCAGGTCCCTGGGCCGCTGGCTGTGTGACCGCTCGCGTCACCTGCACCTGCGCGGCGCCGAGCGGTGCGACGCTCCGCGAGCCGCGCGGTTTCCTTACAGTTACCGACCGACGCTGCGATAGTCTCACAATACTAGCTTTCTAAACCGTAAATTACAGGTTTCTGATAAAATCCCACCGCAATGGGTTCTTTACGACTCGGTTAGTTGGAATCGGTTTCACTTCTCAGTTATTTACTGAGTCGGTTGGCATAATGTTTATGGCTAGAGTTATTAGTCGTGGGAGGAATGCCCTCCGCCGAAGAGGCGTCTCACCTGATCCTTCGATATTCAGCGCTATTTCAATAAAGTATCGTAAAAGCGGATAATACTGCCCGTAAAGGACAAAATCGATTTCCTAGTGCGGACCGGAGATGGCTCGTAAAACAATAATCGGTCGCGAGGGCGGGCGGAGTCGCGGGCGGCACGCTCTCTATCAAATATTTAAGTAATATGCTAATTGGTAAATGGTTACTCGGTAAGTGTAAAGTTACATTACGACGTTGAAATTCCCGCGGTCTATTTTAAGTTCCCCGCCCTCGGCCACTCGAGCAGCAGGTCGCGGCAGCGGCTGAGGTATCAACGCACAGCCTAAACCGCTGATCGTAGAGATCTGAAACTTGGAGGGTGTGTTGTTTGTACGATGGAGGCATCCGATAAGAAGGGATTTTCCGAAACTCCACCTCTAAGAGGGTGAAAAAGGGGGGCAAAGTTTGTATGCAAAACCTGATTCCTTGATCCGATCTACTTGAAATTTTGCATAAACCTTTTTTAACAGAATTGATGAAAGACCTATATAGCATTTTTTTGAATTTCATCCCCTAACGGGGTTAAAATGGGGTAGAAAGTTATTTTGGTGGTGATTTGCTTCGAAGTAATTGATATCGATATTCCTTAGTGCTTTTGATTGAAACAACAATTTATTTTGACACATGCCATGTTTGAAACTTACTCCGATTTCATTCAAAAAGGTTGAACTCACTTAAAAACTTATGCAAGTCTATACATATAAATAAAATCGTAGAGAAGTCGTGTCTGTACTTTTGATATTTTCAAATAAAAATTAGTGCTACCTATAGAAGACACGCTACGTACCCTAAAACAACAGTTTATGAAAAAAAATCTTTTTGTTTGTTTTTATGTTTATCTGTGCGTTTGTGAACGATAATCTCCGCAACGACTGAACCGAATCACATTCAATTTTCACTAATGTATTGAGATAAGCTTAGATTAAAACATAGGAATTAAAAGTAATAAAGAGTAAGTTTTAAGTAAAGTAATAAAGAGCGCTGGTGGTGTAGTGGTAGCACCCCGGCCTCACGATCCGAAGGTCGTGGGTTCAAACCTGTTCGTGCACCAATGAGTTTTTCCATTCGAAAAATTTATGTGCGCAATGCCAGTGCTCTTAAACGGTGAAGGAAAACATCGTGAGGAACCAAAAATTCGAAGGTATGTGTCATAGGTTAGTATTCTTATAAGCGGCGATGGGCTTGCAACCTGTCACGTACTGAATACTAACTACTGTGCAAAATTTGGGCATGTACCAAATGTCATGTTTGGACTTGCCTCTGACATGCCTTTAGATATCCTCAAAAGATCTAAGTAACTAAAAGATCTGAGGAGATATCTACCGAGCCTGGGGATTACAGTCGTGATAATATTTATTTTTTTATTTTAATAAAGAGTCACATAATATGAAATAGTTAGTACTGGGCTTAGATCCAAATCAAATCTGTGCAACCAACCTTTTTTGTTCATATAACAGTGACACTACACTACGTCTATTGACAATGTCATTTTATGTCGATTTTCTATGGATAGATCACAGAGTACTTTATTATATCGGAAATAGAGTTCTATCTTTACAGCTAATATTGGCAAGTGCAAGAATAGAATATATGTAGTTACTATGGTGTGTATAGGGGATAGATAAACAATTCGTCTTTTTAATAATTTTACTTCATACTTCGGAAAGTATTAATTAATTAATTAATTAATTATTTTTTTAATTATTTTATTTAATTATTTAATTATTTAATTAGAACGGTTACAAAAACCACTTACACTAACTAATAAAAATTAAAGTACATAATTACACTACAAAATACATTCTGAATACAGTAAATCAATAACAAATTCAAATAAAAACAAAATAATTATAATTATATAATAACAATAAAAAATCAGTTTAAATACTATAATACTAATTGTGATTGGATCTATGATAATACCTACAATTTAAAATAATATTATAATAATGTCAAAGTTAATTATATCATCCATCTATCTCACAAAATCTCATGCATTCACTAATGAAGTCCTTCCATTCATCATCAAATATGTCTACATGTGGATAGGTAGCTACTAGCTTGTTGAGAGAGTTGAGAGTGCGAGGCAGCGGGGAGTTGGCGCGCGCGAGGGTGCGGCACGCGGGACTGACCAATAGTCGGCGGCTCCTGCCCCGAATGTAGTTATTCGGGACGTAGAGCTGAAGGAGCTCATTGTGCAAATCGATGGCTTCAATGGCGCCACGTGCAATCTTGCAGAAGGTGATCATTTGATCATATGACCTCCGTGTACTCAGGGAGTTGTACCCGAGGCACCCCAGCAGAAACTTCGTAGGGTACATATAGGGGTAGTATCCCAACGTTCTCTTGTAGAGGTACCTTAGGAAAGCCTTTTGAACCTTCTCTAAAGGGAGAGCATACGTGACTTCATGCGGATTCCAAATGCAGCAGCTGGACTCTAGCTTGCTTCGGACCAGAGCGCTGTACAGAAGTCGTACGACTTGGTCACTCTTGAAGTCACAAGCATTCCTTAGCACAAAGCCCAGCCTTTTGTACGATTCCTTAGCCACGGCAGTCATATGGTCGTGGAAATTAAGCTGATGATCGAATGCGACTCCCAAGTCTTTTATGACTGTGGATCGGGCAAGTAATTCACCTTGGATCTGGTAGTCATAGTGAATTGGGTGTCGCATTCGACCGAAAGTCATAACTGAGCACTTGGTAGGGTTGAATTCCATTTTATTTTGCTCGCACCAACGACATACAGCCCCTATATCCTGCTGTAAAGCCAAGCAATCGGTCTCTGAATCCACTGCAGTGTACAATTTTAGGTCGTCCGCATAGAGAAGACACTCTACATTCTGTAGGACTGTTGGTAGATCGTTGATCATTATTAAAAATAACAATGGACCTAAGATAGAGCCTTGACTGACTCCGGATCGCGTATGATAGGGCGATGACTCGTAGATACCAAGCCTGACATACTGCTGGCGATCGTGCATATAGTCTGCAAGTAACTGGAGAAGGGCAGGAGTAGTTCCTATAGAGCTTAACTTGGCCAACAGTATGTCATTATTAACCCTATCAAAGGCTTTCCGGAAGTCAAAGTAGAGCACGTCCACTTGCCGCCGTCTGTCCAGCTGCACAGAGATGAACTCCACTAGAGTCAACAAGTTGGTATTAACTGACCGCTTACATCTGAATCCGTGTTGTGCATTGCATAGAAGTCTCTCAACCTGCTGGTAGATGGCCTTGTGCAGTATATTCTCAAATACTTTAGCAGGAGAGGACAAGATAGCAATGGGCCGGTATCCCTCAACTTGCAGCCTATCGGAAGACTTAGGTATAGGTGTCACCCTCGATACCTTCCACTGTGGTGGATATAAACCTGTGCTTAACGCTAGGTTAAAAATATGGCACAATGGACTTACGAAGTTCTTCCAGACCCTCTTCAGCACTGCAGAGGGAATACCATCCGGACCGATAGAACTGTTTGGTTTCAGCAGTATGTGTATGTAGCATGTTTCTTATAGCTAAGGGTGGTGTGATTGGCTTGAAACTTAGTTTAAATAGGTAAGTACATTAAATCTTTTTAAAAAATGAAATAATGGTACCTACTGAAAGTTAGGTATGGCAGAAGAAGCATTAAAATAGAATAAATGCAGTGGAAATGAGAGCTATGAGAAGTATGTATGGTTTAATTTTAAATGATAGAGTGAAGAACAGTGTGATGAATTAACGTTGTGGTGTGAAAGAAGACGTAGTGATGAATATTGAGAAGGGTATGTTCAGATGGTTTGGGCATGTAGAAAGGATGTATGATAGGAGATTGACAGGTACATGATGGGTGCATGCACCTGTTTCGTCAGTCTCTTTTGCTTCATCCTTTCTACATACCCAAACCATCATACCCTTCTCAATTTATAAGGAGAGTGTGAATGGGATAGTTGGAAGGAGAAAACCTCTGCGTACGTACCTCGATTAAATTAGCGCGTTTTAGAGAATAGCTAGGTCAAGAGTACCCTAAACCAACGCTCATGTATGAAGAATGTAATGAGAGTGAATGAAGCAAAAAACGTATGTCAGGAACGTAGCAAGTGGAGCTCTATGGTCTCTGCCTACTCCGTTGGGAATCAGGCGTTATTTTATGTATGTACAAAATAAAAGAGGTTGTCAATGTTTGCGATGCTCAGTTCCACTATGTCCTACCCCTACCCCAAGCAGTAGGTTTCTTTAGGTTGCTATGTAAAAAAACACAAATCCGAATTTCCCTACACCGAGCAGTAGGTTCGTTAGGTCGCTATGTGAAAATATAAAAATCCGAATTGCCCTACCTCGAGCAGTAGGTTTGTTAGGTTGCTATGTAAAAATATACAAAACCGAATTGCCTTACCCCGAGCAGTAGGTTCGTTAGGTTGCTATGTAAAAATATACAAATCCGAATTTCCGTACCCCGAGCAGTAGGTTCGTTAGGTCGCTATGTGAAAATATAAAAATCCAAATTGCCCTACCTCGAGCAGTAGGTTTGTTAGGTTGCTATGTAAAAATATACAAAACCGAATTGCCTTACCCCGAGCAGTAGGTTCATTAGGTTGCTATGTAAAAATATACAAAACCGAATTGCCTTACCCCGAGCAGTAGGTTCGTTAGGTTGCTATGTAAAAATATAAACAACCGAATTGCCTTACCCCGAGCAGTAGGTTCGTAAGGTTGCTATGTAAAAATATACAAAACCGAATTGCCTTACCCCGAACAGTAGGTTCGTTATGTTGCTATGTAAAAATAGGCAAAACCGAAATAAAACGGGTATATTCGCGTTTTATTCAAGTACCTTTTTTTTCCCGCCGTTAAAAATAGGGAAAAATAGGTAAATAAAATGCAATACTCAATACCCGTTTAATATTTATATGATGGAAGACGTGTTTCGTATTTTATTTAAATTCATCATTTTCGATTTCTACGCGGACGAAGTCGCGGGCATAAGCTAGTCTATAATATTTTACAGGATGAGGCCAGAGTTGTACCCGGACAACAGTACAACTCGTCCTTCAGCGATAGCTAAATCATCTCCGAGTGTTTCCGCGCAAGCGAACAAACGGGCCGGGCTGCTATTCAAGATGGGCCCGTTCGAGACATCTGCGCCCCTCCGACCCAGCGTCCTCGCAGGCGCCGCGCTGCAGGCACATTGAGCACCCGAGGACACAACGAGCGGGGAGCGGGCGCGGCCGGCCCTGGAGCACCCGAGGACACAACGAGCGGGGAGCGGGCGCGGCCGGCCCTGGAGCACCCGAGGACACAACGAGCGGGGAGCGGGCGCGGCCGGCCCTGGAGCACCCGAGGACACAACGAGCGGGAAGCGGGCGCGGCCGGCCCTGGAGCACCCGAGGACACAACGAGCGGGGAACGGGCGCGGCCGGCCCTGGAGCACCCGAGGACACAACGAGCGGGGAGCGGGCGCGGCCGGCCCTGGAGCACCCGAGGACACAACGAGCGGGGAGCGGGCGCGGCCGGCCCTGGAGCACCCGAGGACACAACGAGCGGGAAGCGGGCGCGGCCGGCCCTGGAGCACCCGAGGACACAACGAGCGGGGAGCGGGCGCGGCCGGCCCTGGAGCACCCGAGGACACAACGAGCGGGGAGCGGGCGCGGCCGGCCCTGGAGCACCCGAGGACACAACGAGCGGGGAGCGGGCGCGGCCGGCCCTGGAGCACCCGAGGACACAACGAGCGGGGAGCGGGCGCGACCGGCCCTTGAGCACCCGAGGACACAATGAGCGGGGAGCGGGCGCGGCCGGCCCTGGAGCACCCGAGGACACAACGAGCGGGGAGCGGGCGCGACCGGCCCTTGAGCACCCGAGGACACAATGAGCGGGGAGCGGGCGCGGCCGGCCCTGGAGCACCCGAGGACACAACGAGCGGGGAGCGGGCGCGGCCGGCCCTGGAGCACCCGAGGACACAACGAGCGGGGAGCGGGCGCGGCCGGCCCTGGAGCACCCGAGGACACAACGAGCGGGGAGCGGGCGCGGCCGGCCCTGGAGCACCCGCCTTTATACCACTCGTTAAAGTTTTACGAGAGCCAGAAACGAAGGTCGATGCATAGCTAGGTTTAATCCGTCTTAGTATCGGCGGTACGACGAGAATACTTATATAATATTGCATGTACTGACTGTACATACTCGTACGTACGCCGGCGACCCCGATCGCTCCGGTTTCCTTCGACCGCTGGTGGACGTCAACAAGCGACGCGCGGTCCCGCCCGTGCCGAGCGCGAGCCGCCCCCGGGCCGCGTCCGCGCCGGGGTCGGAGACGGCACTCCCGCTCGAGAGTAGCCAGTGAGCAGTCCCTCACCCACACACCTAACTAACAGAGCTAGCCGCGCGCTGCCTCACGCGTCTTACAACTCTTACAACACACATCAACGGCCGTAAAATTGGTTTATGAGCTTTTTATGATGTTTTGGACATTCGATTATAAAACGTAAATGTGACTGTGGCCTGCTGCGGGTGAGGGGGCGGGGGCGGGGGTCCCATGTAAACAAACGTACACGACCGAGAAGATGGACCCTATTAAAGTATCTACATATCTAGTTATTTATTGATACCAACACGAAAACATACTTAAGTAGGTTCTATATACAGTCCTCGTGAAATAAACTTGCTCGTTTTTTCATGACAAAAGAACGGGGCCGCGCCGATCACTTTAATGTGTTGTATGTTAGGGTAATTCACTTACTACGTGGAAAAATCCCCAGTCAAAAAAGCGGGACACAGACGGAATAGAAATTATTTCATCTCCGGAGATAAATATTTATGAGATCAGGGAATTTTATGTTTCAGTATAAAATTATTCTGTTTGTGACACAAGCGCTCTACGACGAGCGCTCGAGCCGGCCGGTGCGAGCCGCGGCGTCCGTCTTTTGTGTTCCATGCTTCATTTGAAAGGCCTAGTAGGGAGTAGTACGGTGCGCACCGACTGGTGGTTTGCTCTTTATGGTACACCCCGCAGCGCGGGGAGGGACCATCTCTGGCTGCAACTGTACACGCGCACCTGGAGGCAGAGCGCGGAATAGGTATGCAGACGAGGCAGCGTGAGGCGCGAGGCGCGGACAGGGCACGATGGACAATGGCCACCGCACTGCGCATCCCTGCGCCGAGCGGGGGAGCTCGGTACACTCTATTACTAAAGTGCTTTATAAAATACGGACTAGGTACAGGTATTCTTCACGAAACACTTTTGTTTACCTTTATGGAGTGCGGCACTTTGTTCGGTATCGAAGCGGAGAAGCTATTGCACGAGAGCATGTTTAGGTGAGTACTCACTTTCAACATGAAACCGCTTTTATCAACGACTCTCCCGTGTCCTGCAACATTCCTATCGTTAAGTTTCCTGTGCCGTCGGAAAAGGCACCATCCGGAGGGTCGGGCGGTGGGGGGGAGGGAGGCTCGGCCGCTCGCCAACTGCACTCGGGCACGCGGGCTGCACCGAGACGCGGGCGGGGGCGCGGGGCGCAGTACCTGACTATCTCTAGGCAGTAAACGGTTCCACTATTGTTTGGAATGCCGCAGGACAGCCTGCCAGAACTGTCTGCGCTCGAAGGCGACGCGTAATGAATAGCTTTGTGCGCCTCGCACTCGCCCGCTCGCTCGAGCCGCTACGGAAAGGTAGCACTCGTACTCACTAGGACGCCCTTGGCCGCCACGAGTGTCCCGGCGCCTCGCGCGGCCTAGGCGCCCCGAGAGGTCGGTGCTAACTAACCTTATCGAAGCGGTCATCTCTCACGCTGTTTCTAAAACAACTCATTCAAGAAATTATCTCACAAATTTAAAACGACACTTTCGATTAATTATGAAAACAAACGTCCGCCTGGGGCGTCGCGGAATGCGCGCGCGCCGACGTGATACAAATTGTCAATGCGCCTCCCACGCGTGGGCACGGAATAAGAGATCGGCGCGTGACGCACGACTCGCCGGGGAGTGGGAACCGTCGTGCTGTGACATCGTAGCAGGAACCGACAGGTCATGCGATAGGACGCAGCGCGCCGGCGCCGGGCACCGCATGCACACCCGGAATCTATCTAAATGTTGAACACCGATAAAGTTTAAGACACTTACTTAAGTACCTACTATATAAAAGCCATAATTTTACAGACGGCGCGCACGACAACAAAATCATGAACTGCGTGGGTAACCGTTTACTTTCACGATAGTTCCCACTGCTGCGGACCTTGAGCCGGCGGCACCGATCCTTTCCGTCGGAAATATTCAGGACAGAGGGCATCGCAGGACGTGCCTCGTGACTCTGCCTTCAGACGACGCCAGCGCGCTGCCGGGGGCGCGGTGGACTCGCGGCCGGGCCCTCGACACCCGCCGGAGCCACCTCGGCGGTCGATAAACAATGTCGTTAATAAATAATAAGCTTCTCATTTTAAACTCGTTTTAAACGACCAGACGAAACGGATCGAAAGGTTAAATGGAAGTAGTTCCCGAGCGGGCGAGCAGTGCGGCCGGAGTGTGGCGGCGCGCGAGCCGGCGGCCGCGGCCGGTGCCTCGCTCGCTCCGTCGCGTTCTCGTCGCGTGTCGCTCGCGTGCCGCACGCGACGCCCCGAGCATCGCACACGAACTCACATAAATATGCTTTTAAGAGCTTAATTCCTTTCAAAATGCTAATCCGCTCGACGGCGACAGGCGTCATGATCGAGCAGCGGGCGACGGCGAATGTGGCCATAGCGCGGGAGGTCGCGGAGCAGGGCCGCGCGCCGAGCGGAGGCGAGTCGCAGCGCCGCGCGCCGAGCGGAGGCGAGTCGCAGCGCCGCACCTGAGTTATGGAGGTCGCGGCTGTTGTAGTCGTGCGGCGAAATTACCTTACATTTACGAAACGCGCAATGCAAGGACGAAGCCATTATGTTTATTGCGTTTCCGGTTTACCTATTACTTGTGCGGCTATTTTTTTGCTCATAATATAACTATAGACACATTTTCCTGCTTTTGGACTGCCGGTGACGATCATCCAGCGCGTTGAGCGACGTCCATTTCAATCTTAAGGCGTGGCGTGATCGGTTCGCTTATAGCAAATTGAAATCATTCATTTCAGAGTTTTATTAATCGTTTCCATTTCCGAGTAGGTATTCGTGGGATTAAAGTGAAGTTTCCATCGTTTCCATCCGGACGCACTCGTAGGTTCCTACTTAAGTATAAAGGAATCTATCCGTCAGTCCGTCCTCGAGAAACGCATTATGTAGAGCCGTTAAGAAGGTTGTAAAGTTTATGGTCTCTCAGAGGCTGGAGGATTCACGAGACTGCCGCCCGCCGCCGCCGCCCGCTGTCCACTAATCTGGCTGCATAATATTTATAATGATTCCGTCGCATTTAGCTGGGAAAATATGTTAATTGTCTGGGAACAAGCCTGCGACCGACTCACCCGGACGCCTGCAGCCCGCCGCGCGGCCGCTGCGCCGCCACGGTGGAGGAGCTCGCGTACTTCAATCGAATGTTATAGAGGCCCTTACTTGGAGCAAGGAGCTCCGAGCTAATTAGCCGCAGCGTGCGGGTGTATTCTGCACGTCACTTTCGATATGTTACTGGAGAAGCCTAACGTGCCTTCTGCGACCGATCAGAATCACTTATGCAACAGTAAATATATTTAGGAGCTACGATCATCGTATTATTTACGACGACCTGCCCGCGCGATACATTTTCACGAGTTGAGATTCTTGTCGAACGATATTGTTAGCATCGGTCACCGATCACCGCAATAATTCTCGAAAACGATGATGCTAATGTTGTTTATTCTCTATTTATCACATTTTTCTAGAACCGAGTGCTTCATAATATAAACTCCTACTCGCGAATGTCTAAAATAACGCAGCGAACGGCGATATAATTAGATAAGTTATCTGGAGGGCCTCGGCGCGCACGTCGCCATGCCGAGTTCACGCGCCGCGCCGCGCCAGGCCGCGCAGGAAGACATTCATCATTCATTGAACGCATCATATAACACAGATATCGAGCCTGCACGTCCTGGCGGAATGCTCTCTCGATCGATCTCAGTGCTCCGATTTCAACAAACACCGACACTTCGCAGCTAACTTTTACGCAGATTTTTGATGGAACTCGCGAGTAGCAAGTGCACCCCGCATGCGCACCGTTGCCGCACGCGACATGCGGCGCACAGACGCGTGGCGCGAGCACCGTGAACACTTACTTATAGCACAGTACTTACTTACTATGCGCAGACTTGTTTAGTCGAGATGTCCACTCGTCACTCGTGGATAACGCGGGCCGGGGCTCTCGTCGACGGCGGGGCCCGAACATACCGACCCCGCTTCCGGCGCCGGCGCCTGTGCTATTATTTTTTTCTATTCTTCGTCTTTATACACAGACAGACGATAATGTTAATAATGCTGGTCTACCGATCTCAGTAAACAAACTGCATAGTATTTAGGTACTATTTATTCAGGTATGTTCCTGAACGATACATTCTCGTGCAAATATTGGTGCTCGTATCGTAAGCCTCCCGCGCGCCGCTGCTCGTGAAATAATGCTATTAATGAGCACTCGTTCAATGTCGCCGACTTGAATCCGTGTAACGAACATAGGAAGTAGTGAGCGGACTGCCTGTGCCTCGTGCTAGACTACCTGCGCCTCGTGCTAGACTACCTGCGCCTCGTGCTAGACTACCTGCGCCTCGTGCTAGACTACCTGCGCCTCGTGCTAGACTACCTGCGCCTCGTGCTAGACTACCTGCGCCTCGTGCTAGACTACCTGCGCCTCGTGCTAGACTACCTGCGCCTCGTGCTAGACTACCTGCGCCTTTGCTAGACTACCTGCGCCTCGTGCTAGACTACCTGCGCCTCGTGCTAGACTACCTGCGCCTCGTGCTAGACTACCTGCGCCTCGTGCTAGACTACCTGCGCCTCGTGCTAGACTACCTGCGCCTCGTGCTAGACTACCTGCGCCTCGTGCTAGACTACCTGCGCCTCGTGCTAGTCGGCGGCGGACGTGCAGGAGGATCGATGTCGGTCTGTGACCGGGCGAGTTCGCTAACTCCTAACGCCGCCCTAAAGTTTCGGCAGCACTTAAAGCTCTTTGCGAAACATATCATCGAACGTATCGTGAACACGACGTAACAAAACTCTTGTTTGTACCAACTTATATATATTTATTTTTAATTTCGTGTAACTAATAAATAAAACGTTTCTACATATATGAAAACATAAAATTGCACTTACTCGTACTTAAGTTTTATGTTAGGTAGGAAAAATCCCCACTGCTACGTTGTAGCATGCTAGGAGCTAGCAGTGGGGATTTCTTAAAAAGTACTTAGGAACCCCACCAGCGCCAGCGGGGAGAAGTCCTCGCCCTGTTGAGGATTTCAAGTATAATCCGTAAACTAGTACCAGCACATTCTCAGAATAGTAATAATAAATGGGTTGACAGCCGAACATGGCGGTATGATAACTTCAGTGACCGCGAAAACTTTTATTAGTCGGATCACATTTTATTTGGTTGGTTTGATTTTCTCAAGAAGTGGCTGCAAAACTTTCTTAAGACAGGATCGTGCTCGTGACCAGAGACAAAAAGCTTTATAAAATTATGATTCCTGACCTCCGTGCAGGACCTGTCCTGAGCCTCGCCTCTAAGACAATGTGTCGCGCGCGCTAACCGCTTCGGAAACTGTCGACTTGATCTTGTGAAGAAAATAGCTGAGGGAGATTGCGCCGGAACCGGATATTGCATCCGAGACGTGCGGATGCAGTCGGCTGACCTCAAGGGCTGTCCGGTGGAGGGCGCGGTGCCGCCGGTACTACTCACATTCTCTTGAGCATTTGTGTCATTCATATTTGTTATTGGGGTCGCCGGTCAAATTACGTAGGTGAATTTCTCATTTTTCAAATGAAGCCGGTTTCGGGAGCGCCCTCCGGTCAAGTCGAGAAACTTTCCCTCGTGGTTATCCCGCCCCGCGCCCGCGCCCGCGCCCGCGCTCGGCGAAGGCGAGCTCGTCGCTCCGAGTCCGGACCGGCCGAAATTTCATTCTCCAGCTTCAAATAATCAACGGGACGAGAAAACTTTACTCAAAATACGAGACCTTCATATTTTCAGCTGTATTTTAAGAAAATATTCTCATAGTGTTTTCCGTAGGTAGGTAAATGAAAATAATTCATAGAGATGTAAAGGCGGCGGCGGACGAGAGTTATGATTTCCTGATGTCGTCGTTGTGCGAGTGGACGCCGCGCGCCGCACGCCCGACAGCCGCGCGCCGCACGCCCGGCAGCCGCGCGCCGCACGCCCGGCAGCCGCGCGCCGCACGCCCGGCAGCCGCGCCGCGCCGACCCCGCTCGCTACTTCGTTCAACCGAGTTTCAAACAAATCACACAACTCATAAAAAATCCCATACTAATATTGACACCCCATTTTGCTCTTTTTATAGGGTTATTTTGTTTCCAGAAATACGTGGGTATCCATTTATTTTGCATTTAGAGTATTCAAATTTTTCCTATTCAAACCAAAATTCAGACCAATCGCACCACCCTTTAAAAGTTCCCATAAACATTGACCCCCCCATTTAACCTCTATGAAGGTTATATTGAAAAATCCGGAAACACGTGTCCATTCATTTTGCATTTGCAGTACACAAACAACATTTCATAAAAATTCTTTTCCGCGTTAAAAAAATTAATACTAACGTTTTCACCTTTTTTTTCATCCACTTAAGGATGGAATTTCCAAAAATCCTTAGTGTGGTTTTTTTATAAAAGAAAGCCACTTTCCGAATTTCAGCTTTTTAGCTTCAGCGGTTTCGGCTCGGCGATGTGAATCAGTCAGGTTGACCTCTGATATATTTGGACAGTTTTGTTTTTGGTTTTGTTTGACTAGCTCTCACAGTACCTACCTCAAACCTATTGGAGGTGGCCGTACGATGTGTCGCCACGAAGGCTTCGTGGAGTAACACCTCGGTTAATTAGGGCGGGCTCGGAACACTTCTTGACGAATTTATGTGGGCTAATTATGCTGCTAGTATGAAAATATATTTTTTGTCTCCTCGAAGTCAACGACCTATACATGAATGAAGCAAGGCAAGGCAGGCAGTTTATTAGCGCAATGGACTCGGTGGCCGACTGCAGAGCTAAATTCTTGCCAAAAGATGCGCGTCGCAGACGACCGCAACGTTCCTAGAATAGTAGTAATTGTTCGCCGCAAACCGGACCGCACAGACGGAGCCGGAACGCCCCGCCCGCACGCATCCCTCCGACCGCTCTGAACTTGAACACACGATACGTTTGTCGCATTTTATTTCTTTATATTTTCGTGATATTATGTCGCGGTCTAAAATATCGGTGACCTTCGTCGCGGTGATCGGCGCCGTTCAACAGATGTTGCCGTTTGAGCGTTTACCTATAAAAATAGAGTAGACACTAGCGTTCGAGCGGAGCGACGGCGACGGTTTAACTAAAGAGGGCTCTTCGCGTTCAGCGGTGCTTCTGCAGACGCCCTAATACACACGTCGACGCCAGGCGCTAACTACTTATCGTTATAGGAGATGCTCGATGGCCACCAGCGCCTGTAGGTAGGTACTGTTTTATTTCCGGAGACGGCGGCGCGTTCACTTACCGGTTCGTCGAATACATCTCCGTAACCTGGCCATCGTCTCCGGTCTCGCACTAGCAGCTGACCGCAGCGAGCGATGAAACAGTGATGTCGCAATAACCAGGCAGGGACCTACGAGTAGGTGCGGGGTGTCAATCGGTGAAGGGGCGCCGCAGCGGGAGCGGCAGGCAGCTCTGCTCATTTATTTATTGATCGGTTCCTCCGACTCCAGACGGCACTCGAGCACATTTGTGCTTTAAATAATGCAGCTGCGGGAAATTATGTGAATATCATATTACCTTGGAGCTTTTTTTTTTTAGGATTTTTAATTGGAATAAGTTCTTCCCCTCGATTTAATTCGATTCAAAGGAAAACCGGAACAATTAGAAAAGAAAATGCTCGATGTTTCTGCAACAAACAAGTAGTCGTAGAGAATGTGTCCTCTAGCTATAGACAAGTGCGCTCCGCCCGAGCCTGGAGCGGAACTCTAGATAGTCAGTCCGAGTGCACACTTGCCTTTAGTCAGAGGCAGGTTAATGACTCCGCGCAGAAACCGAAGCATCTGCGCAGGAGACGTGACCGACGCGACGCACTCCGACGTACTCGTACCCACCTGCACGATCATTGTTTGCGATTGCGAGTGATCTTCCAATGCAACAAAGCGTAATAAAGTGTTGGTTTCATTTGTTCTGTAATAGGCACCAGCCACATCCTCCGATTACGAAGAACGTATTCGATTCTAATGCGGTGAAGGGCATAGTACCTAGGCACTACCCCAACGATTGCTTGTGTACCTACATCCAAAGATATAAATGTAGTAAGTAGGTATATAGGTACTTACCGTGGAGCTGCGCCACTGACTAAGCGACCGACCGACATGCCCCCGGGCGGCACCGGATCGCGGATCGAAGCGAAGGACTTGTCCACATCGGCAGCCCTAGCACCTTGATACTACTGTTTTTGTACATTTCAAGAGCGACAATTTGACTGATATATTTTCAGGAGAACGCTTTTAAAGTGCCTTTTACAGTCGCTCCTGAATAGTGTAGAGAGGCTCTGCGCGCGACGGAGCTCCGCAGCCCCGGCCCGCAGCCCGCGGACGCTCTGCTCCAGCTGCAGCCGCACTCAACCCATCGATCACAATATCTTTATTCGGGTATCGGAAAGCTATTAAAATATGAATGTAAATCAGTAAACGCAGAACATTCTATTATTCATACTTATACAGACCGTGGTAGTTTCTTCCATAGTTATTTCTCCACCTTTCGATGCGACCGACCTGGCCAGGTCTCGGAAGGAGACGAGTGTACCTAGTAGGTACCTAGACCTACGCAGGTAGGTCGAGTTCAGCGGGTAGTTCCACCGCGCTCCAAGAATGCTAGCTACCTATGTATGTCGGTTGGAACGGACGGCCGCTCGCTGTAATTTAAGTAATTAATTTGATGTGATTGCTTAAACGGCAGCGAAAGGAAGGAAGTGGTTAGTTTAACGATGCAGCCGGCAGACGGGCGGACGCTGCGTCTGCGCACCGGCCGGCGCCGCGAGGTGTCACACAAACTAAAACGCGTTTTCTTACGTATGCACTTATTACATTACCCTGAATTCAGGGACCCTTACCCTAAATAAGAGTGGTGTAATAAGAGTCAGGGCGTAAGGCGTAGAGGCTAGGAGTTATGCTCCCTTACTACCGGGCCCTGAATACCGTGTAGTGTAATAAGTGCTTTAGGTAGGTCCGGACTTATTCGAAAGCAATGAATGGATATTCCTTCAACATTGATAAAATACTTAACTACCTATACTGACTTATCAGGGGACATTATGTCAGAAGCTTGCAGTCCTTTGTGACGTCACGTGAAGCAAGGAGCCGGACGCGAACTGCGAGTGATTTGCTCGGTGAGTAGGTACCTACTGCTTTGTTGTGTTTTCTCGAGTGGATACTAACCTACTCTTCCCTCTTCGTAGTCCGCCGTCACGAGCGCACCGAGCCATAGGTCGTTACACTCATTACGTAGCTAAACTCGGCTGTCTTCGTATCAGAAGAAGATAACGGATCGTGTCCGAGGCTACCGTTCTGTCGCTAGTTCTGTCGAACCGGTGTCGTGAAAACAATAAAAGTATACCTCGGAAACTATAATTTTGATGAAATTTTATGATTGTACGACAGCTCAGCGGTACTGTAACGATGCGTTCTAGTCATCCAGCTGCTCCGTCCGGCCGGCTCCCCGACGCCGGCCTGCGGGAGGCGTCCGCCCGTTCATCGGTGAATCGTTCGCTAGCAAAATTCGGACCATGCTCTTATAAAAAAAATGCTGTCGAGTTACGCAGCGACAGGGAAATGATCGGACGATCGCTCCCAGTCAAAACCTATAAAACTTGTCGACCATAAACGAGCGGGAATGGCATCGGCTGCTGCCGGCTGCAGCGCCGCCGCCCACAGCCCGCACCCTTCGGGGCTCGGGAGCTGGCTCTCGTTACGTCGTACCATGATGGAAGGTGTACCTGGGCAGCACCGGCGTGTGAACTTGTCGAAGGATAGCGCGGGAGAGAACTGATCATACATCTCCGAGCTTCGGAAACTCGGGAAATATTTGACCGAGTGGCTCTCGATAAGTAGCTGCGAGTCGTCGATGTAAATGGCTTTATGTTAATTAAAGGAGGGCCATGTACGACGAAAACTTCCAAGAATGGCATCGAATGGAAATATAATACCCACAAATGACGCGGTAAATCGAACAGTTTGCCGCAATAAACTTCAGCTCGAAGACCAAAGCAAGGGAAGATAATATATTATCAGCGGAAAACCGCCTAGAAAAGCTGTAACTCGCAGCGGCCGCCCGACAACCAGTATAAATAGCGCGCGAGCGGCGCGCTCCGGTCTTTTTGCGCTCTGTCTTTCGAACGGTGAGGTTCTGGTTGTTGGTGGTCGGTGCGATTTGCAGTAAGTCCGTTTATTTTTCGAGAGTATTTTTATTGTATTTTGCTTTGTGGTTTTTAATTAACGGCTGTTTGTGATTGTTAAGATTTTAGAGGTTATTTTGTTTGTTTTAGAAGTAAATCTTTTTCAGTTTGTAAAAATCGTTCTTTTTTTTATTTTAAATTTCTTTGAGAAGCCAATATCAGAAGTGGGATACGTAGTTCACTGCTCACACGCCTTTAACGGCCGAAAAACAGCCGTTAATTATAACCATGCCGCGACCATCTCGTTCGCGTAGTAGCATAAAAGAGACGCACCGCCGAAGGGCTAGGCGATCTCGTAGTAGAAGCAAATCGCGCCGATCCCATCATACACCTCGCTCACGATCCCGTCGTAGACACGTATCAGGGTCTCGGTCTCGTGAAGGTTCCGTCAAGGAAGCGTTAGGTTCTATAGTGGCGCGATTAAATGCTATCGAGGGTAGTATAACAAGCGGACGGAGTGGGGTACATTCGCCGTTACGACCCACTATCCAAACACCACTGTTACCACCTCCTGTTTGTGCCGAAACACCTCAACGCGATGATGACGCAATGTCAGCCACGCGTGCTCTCACGAGTGCACTTCTTGCCATGGATAGGGCAAAACCAAAGGGTTATTACGTGTCCAATTTTGATCCCGCCGTTAATGTTTTTGAGGTATGGTGTAACGAGGTGGAGCGTGGTAGGTTAACCAATGGTTGGGAAGATTCTGAGTGTTTATCAAGGGTCGCGAATTGCCTTAAAGGAGACGCTAAAACCTGGCTAGATGAGTGGACTACTAGTGAGCGTACATGGTCTACCTTCAAAAAGGAATTCGCTTGCCTTTGTCCGAAAAAAATCGATTTTGCTCAAACTCTTTATGAGGTTATAAACACGTCTTCGGATAAATTTCCTACTTATGCCGAATATGCGCGACGGTCTTTGTTGCGTCTGCGCGTTGTACAAGGGTTGAGTGAGGAACTTATGGTAGCGATAATCATACGAGGCATTACGGATGTGCAAGTACGCGCAGCAGCCGTAAATGCCAATTTAACCGCTGACAACTTGATCTCTTTCTTGGCTATTTATGTCAAGCCTGGTGGCAGCCAGAAAAACCATTCAGCACCTAATACGAATAAGAAAAGAAATTTTGATCGTAAAGACATAAAATGTCATATCTGCCACCAGACTGGACATAAAAGCTTAAATTGCTCTAAAAAAGCTAAAATCACTTGCACGTTTTGTAAGAAGATAGGGCATAAGGAAGAGAACTGTTTTGCTAAAAATAAGTCTCAAGGTCAAAAAGGTCAGGGTGATAAAAATTCTACTCAGAAGGTGAATCTGTGCAACGAACTCACAGCGGAGACCCGTAATAGTGATATTAGCACCGCAGTTATACAGGGCATACCCGTAGATATTTTGATCGATAGTGGCGCGCTTAACGTGTCTCTTATATCCTCCGCGATCTTGAAGCACTTCGTTTGTCAACGAAAACCAATACACCGCGTTTTGAAAGGCATAAGCAATAGGGAAATTGTTTCTCGCGAATACGTCACCCTTACGGTAGAATTCAGTGATTTCTCACTGGAGGTAGATTTTATTGTGGTACCCGCTTCATACATGAATACACCGATTATTATCGGAACCGATGTTCTCAACAGAGACGGTGTGACTTTTGTTCGTACAAAACACAGTCAATACCTGACACACCAGCCTGACACAATCTCAAAGGTAAACTCTGTTGAGAATGTCGAACCTGATAACCTTCAGGTTACGACACCTCTTCAAGGTGATGAGCTCTCTGCGTTAATGACCACCGTACACGAATTCAAGACGTTCCTAATATCCGGTACTGCCACTACCACCGTCACGACCGGTTCGATGCAGATAAAGCTGACTAGTGATATACCAGTAGCCTACCATCCGTACCGCCTTTCTTATCAAGAAAAACTGAAAGTCCGCGAAATCATTAAAGATTTACTCGATAAAAAAATCATCAGAGAATCGAACTCCGAATACGCGAGTCCTATCATTTTAGTGAAAAAGAAAGACGGCACGGACAGGATGTGTGTTGACTTTCGCGCGCTCAACCGTATCACTGTCAAGGATAGGTATCCGCTCCCTTTGATCGATGATCACATTGATCGTTTAGGTGCCGCGAAATTCTTTACCAGTCTGGACATGGCATCGGGCTTTCACCAGATCCCGATAGAAGAGGGCTCAATTCACAAGACTGGATTCGTTACGCCAGAATCGCACTATGAATACGTAAAAGTCCCATTTGGGCTATGTAACAGTCCCGTTGTTTATCAGCGCATTATTAATAACACACTCCGAAAATTGATCGAGTCAGGAAAAGTTCTTGTATACATGGACGATGTACTAATATTGAGTATGACTGTTAGTGAAGGACTTGACCTGCTGCACGAAGTACTAAAAACGTTAACTGATTCAGGCTTCTCGATCAATCTTCGGAAGTGTACTTTTCTCAGCACAGAGATAGAGTACTTGGGACGCGTCATCAGTCATGGTCAGGTCAGGCCGAGCCCCCGAAAGATAGAAGCATTAGTTGATACACCAGTCCCGAGAAATGTCAAACAAGTACGCCAATTGTTAGGCTTAGCTGGGTATTTTCGCAGGTATATACGAGATTACGCGACGAAAACTGCAAATATCTCTCACCTCACAAAGAAAAACGTTAAGTTTGAATGGGGCCCTGAACAAGAGCAAACCCGTAAATATTTGATAAAGCGTTTGACTAGTGAGCCGATACTTGCAATTTTCGATCCGTCTTTACCCACGGAACTCCATACGGATGCGAGTAGTGCAGGCTATGGAGCTGTTCTCATGCAGACACATGTGGATGGTAGTAAGCGCGTGGTAGCCTACTTTAGTAAGGTTACGCTAGGTGCAGAGAGCAGGTACCATTCTTACGAGCTGGAGACGTTAGCAGTCGTCAGGGCATTGCAACACTTTAGGCATTATTTAGTGGGTCTAGAATTTAAAATTGTCACCGACTGTAATGCCCTGAAAGCCACCGAACGTAAGAAGGATCTGTTGTCGAGGGTTGCGCGCTGGTGGATTTATCTGCAAGACTTTAATTTTACCATGGAATATAGAAAAGGCGTCATGATGAGCCATGCCGATTACTTGAGTAGGAATCCACCAGTAGCGCAAGTCAACAACATCGACAGACCCTTAAGCTGGGCGCAGATTGCTCAGTCTGCCGATAACGAAACGCAGGAGCTCATACAAAGGCTGAGAGATGGCCTTTTGGACTCACGGCGCTATGCGTTTCAGAACGACCTTCTCTACTACCGTTACTCCCCTGTGGGTGAGGAATCTCGTTTGCTTTGCTATGTTCCCAAAGGCCATCGACTGAGCTTGTTGCGCGTTTTTCACGATGAGCATGAACATATCGGAGCGGACAAGACGTTAGATTTGATCTTGAAACATTTTTGGTTTCCTGGCCTCAAGCCTTTTGTAAAGAAATACACTTCACACTGTCTGATCTGCATTTCAAAGAAGAGAGTACCTAGGGCCCCACGTCAACCCATAACGTCATGGGAAAAGACTGATGTCCCCTTCGATACTGTTCATGCTGACGTACTAGGACCTTTGCCTGAATCTGAAGGATACAAGTTCGTACTTGTACTGGTGGATTCGTTTACGAAATATTGTTTGCTTTACCCGATGATCAGACAAGACACCACTGAACTCAGACGTGTCTTTGAAAACGCAATCTCACTATTTGGTACTCCCAAATTGTTGGTTTGCGATAGAGGTCGTATGTTTGAAGCTGCTAGCTTCACTAACTGGATGTCCGAACTGGGTTGTGACGTTCACCACATAACGCCTGAAATGCATCATGCAAACGGTCAGGCTGAACGTTATGTGCGAACCGTTCTCAACTTAATTCGTGTTGAAAGTCACACTAGAAATACCACTTGGTCTCATGCATTGTGTAAAATTCAGTTAGTCTTAAATATAACTAAGCAAAAGACTACACAGTATTCTGCCTTACAACTGTTAATTGGCACGGATGCGACAACTCCTGTAATACGTGCTCTGGTCCGAGACGTGGCAGTAGAAACCGCGAGCCCTAATCGTGAGGCGATGAGGGAAATCAGCAGGAGTCGAGCTAAACAGTTGCTTAAACAAAATAGAGAAAAACAAGACTCCTATGTAAATCGTCATCGACACCCTCCCAGAATCTTTCAGGTTGGCGACCACGTATTTGTTATCAAGTACTCTCAATCTACTGGGAAACTCGACCCTGGTATGAGAGGTCCGTACCGTGTGATAAGAACGTTACCAAGTGACCGATATGAGTTGAAGCTGCTTAGTGGTGCCCGTGGAAAAATTACCCGGGCCGCAGCTCAGTATATGGTGCCTTGGAAGGGAGAGTGGTGTCCCGAGAGTTGTGCCGCATTTTTTGAAAGTGAGTTTTAATCTTATGATTGTGTTTCAGAAAATGTTTACTGGCCTTGTGTGACTGTGCGTGAGTGCATGCTGGTCACTTTGTGCAGTGAGGAGGCGACGAATTAACCGTTGCGCACTGCGACCGAGAGCCCTGCTCTGCAGACGTGTCCCTGACGCGTGGAGGTCCTGCCTCGCAGACGTGTCCTTGACGCGTAGGGGCTATGCCTTGCAGACGTGTCCTTGACGCGTAGGGGTTATGCCTTGCAGACGTATCCTTGATGCGTAGGGGTTCTGCCACATGAACGCTTTAGCGTGTTAGAGCTCTCAGGGCCCTAGCCCCGTAGGAAAGGGCTCTCGCCCCATAGACGCGTTCCTAACGTGTAGTAAATTGTTTAGGCACATGTAGGAAGGATGAACGATCTTGTGTCTGATGATGAATGTTACTGCACAAAGGTGATGAATATGCGTCTGTGTAGAAAATAGGAAAAACAGCTACGTGTGCTACTTTGAATGAGGGCCTTGGATGTGTGATGAATGAAAGAATAGGCCTTAACCTTTTATTTGGTAAATCAAAATGTTCTATTCCTTCATAGATTCTGACGATGACGACGATGGTGACACAGCTGGTCCGTCCTCCGCCACTGCTCGCCTCGAAAGTACTCCCGACGAGCTCACCTCTCGTGATAATGACGTCGCCCGAGACGGCGCACTGTCAGGAGAAGCCGTATCAGCGGAAAACCGCCTAGAAAAGCTGTAACTCGCAGCGGCCGCCCGACAACCAGTATAAATAGCGCGCGAGCGGCGCGCTCCGGTCTTTTTGCGCTCTGTCTTTCGAACGGTGAGGTTCTGGTTGTTGGTGGTCGGTGCGATTTGCAGTAAGTCCGTTTATTTTTCGAGAGTATTTTTATTGTATTTTGCTTTGTGGTTTTTAATTAACGGCTGTTTGTGATTGTTAAGATTTTAGAGGTTATTTTGTTTGTTTTAGAAGTAAATCTTTTTCAGTTTGTAAAAATCGTTCTTTTTTTTATTTTAAATTTCTTTGAGAAGCCAATAATATTATTTACGGAAGAGAGAAATATAATGAAAGTTTTTATATTTTTGTGACAGAAGGTCCCAACACGGTCCCGTTCGGGCGCTCCGCGTGAATTTATTCTATTTTTAGGACAATAGTGTCTCGCGGTGCCTCCAGGCTGCCTTCCGCCCCGCGCCCCGCGCCGCGCTCCACTCGGCTAGTGCCGGCTGCTGGGCCCGGTCGCAGGTTCACGATAGGTCCGAATGATACACGGTACCTATATATGTGTAGGTTAGGTGTAAATAGAGGTGGTCCACCGATTTTCGCTGTGTCTCGCCTGCCAGCCTCAAAACGAACACGGAGCAGGCACTTCCTCTGTCGCGGGACTAATGGATATGTGCTCGTGTGAAGCGCGCTGGTCGCGTGCCGCGCCTCGTTAGAAAGAGAGTATTGTCTGTGCTGCGCTACGCACTAAAATAATTTCAACACAGTAAGAAGAAGAAGGGCTCGTCACACTCGCGGTGCAGTTTCCGGGTCAGGATCGGCCCTCGCCTCGGTGCCAGGGTAAAGAGGTAGGCCACGCGCAATAATGACGCTCGTCCGAGTGACATGTCGTCCGCGCTCGAGGGACACGTGCCGTTGGGACAGCAAGCGTGCAGCTCGAGCGCAGCGAGCCTGCCGACGGCGGCGCGGGACCGGGACGTTATCGGAGCGAGAGTCATTTCATTAGGTGTTATAATAACTCGCATAACTCAGGTCGAGTTCAATAGGTAGCTAGTAGTACACTCGTCGCAGGGTCAAAGTGCAAGGATTCCGCGTATCGAAATGATTAATAATGAAATAAAGACGCAATAAATTGAAGTTGCCGTTCCTTTGTTAGTCGGTGTGCCCTTATAAGGGCGAGCCCCGCTCCGAGGATGCGCGCGCGCTCTCATCGGCATTCGCGTCGTGCCTGGTGACGTCGATTCTCGACTAGGGTCGAGGTGCGATCGAGCGCCTGCGATGCTGTGGAACGATGGCTGGGCCGTTGAGGAAAGCGGCCGCGCCGAGGCAGGGCGTGCTCGGCCGGAGCACGTACCTACTTCCTAAATAACCGTAATGTCCCTCGCCTCGTTCCGCGTCGCCGGCGCCTGTCGCCCGCGACTCCGTCCGCATTCACAGTATATTTGTATATAAAAGATAGATAGTAGTCTGTCTTCCCCAGGGCTCAGGACAAAATTTATGTCGTTGCCATATTTATTAAGATCCACTCAGCCGCTTAGTCGCGAAACGGTAACAAACCGATTTGTATTTGCAGTAGGTAGTGATTATATTCTCTTTGTTTGTAGAGTAAGAATTTAGAGCTATTATGCTAAAACGTTTTCCATAAGTACGAGCATGTAGGTACTTCGGGCAATATCGCCTATAGCTACTTTACTGTAGGTACTCACTTTACTTAACAACAAAAACTTAAAAGGATTTTTGTCCTCTCTAATTGGCTTGGCCGAGCTCAGTGGAAGTGCTAATTTGCTCGGAACTTTTTAATTTAGGCGCTCCTCGCCCCGCGGCAGGCGGAGCCGCCGGCTGCCGCGAGACTGCCGCCGCTTGTTTACTCCGCCAGTGACCAGGCACCTACCTACTTGCTGTAATGCTATACCATCACCTAACGCTACAGTTAAGTACAGAATTACCCACAGGTGGTACTAACCATCTCCATTTCCGCGTTTAAACAAGACTCATACCTACCACCTGTCAGCTCTGTGTGGGTCACGACTCATTACAATTTTTATATTTCTTGATATCTCGCTCCCGTGTGCGACCGCGGCGGAGCCCGCAGACTCCGACAGCAAAAACGACGCCTAGCTAGGTAAATACATACATAGTTATACTAGACTAGGTACCTATATTGATCAAAGCACTATTTTAGTATCGAGTTCATTGTACCTGCCCAGTTAGTAGAGAGTATGTACCTACGTACGCACCTACCTATGTAAAAACTTGTTCATTTGAGCTCACGCCAGTGCTTAGATGGCTGGCAGTACCTACTAGGTGGTATCGCGCGCCGCGAACGACCAACCTTGCCCTGCGGTGAGTCACGTCGCGCCGCCGTACGGAACCGGACTCTCCTCGCGCCGCTTGCCGCGCCATGCGCCATCGAGGCAGGCAGGTACTGTTGCCTCAGCATTTCGTAACTCTCTCGCACCACGCAGTACCTACTGCCTACTTGACACAAATTCTACATTCGGTTTCACCTCCAGGGGGCTGAGTGCGAGTTTTCCGAACGAGCTGTTGCTTCACCGCGCGCGATGAGCGAGCGCGCCGCGTTGACGAGACACGTGTCCGATTTCTTTTAGAGATCGTCGTCTGTCTGTCTGTCTTTAGTCATTGGAATGGCAGTAATTAAGGTAGGTACCTACCTACTTAGGGCTTACTAATTTGGTTGGTTAATTCGACGAAGTCATTAGCTCGAGTGCCGAAGTGCCGATACTCCGGATCATTTACAACGATAAAAGAACATGTTTGTTTATGTCGAAATGTATGCTTAGCGTTCATTAGAATGGCACCCATCGTAATCCTTGCCTTCAGCGCGACACACCCTCGCTCGTAGGTAGGTAACATGTTTAGGTATTCTTTGTTCAGTTTTACCTTCTCTCCGGTTCGTTTCCGAATCCATTAGCATCAAGCCTGAAATAAGAAGCTCTTCAGCCCTCGCGAGTCGCGAGTGGCGAGACCCTTCCGCGATATCCAATATCCAAATGAGATTTGATTTCACAAAAAGAATTTCATTTGGAATACTTACATCGTTCCCGTTCCGTTAGCGGTATGTACAAAGCTCCGGCGGAACCGGCGGCACCGGGGCGCGGCGAGCGTGCTTCGGTGTCGACTCTTCATTAAATCTAATCATTAGGAGCCTTAGATATCCATCACGTCTGTTTGCACGATGTTTTGTTTCATAATAAACGTCTTCCGTGGAAATATAATTGAATTGTTTGCATTAGGCATCCATTCTGCTGGATTTCCAGTGAAGCGACGGTATCCGGTGAAACTACTCGCACCCACTACCTAGGTATTCCTGGAAGCGCACCGGTCGCCCAGTGTCAAGTGCCGTTAGGTAGGTACCTGCCGCCGGTCCCGGTAACAGGACCGTGGAAATGTTTCAAACGACATCAAAAATGAAGACGTTTATCATATTGTGGGCTGTGTTCACCCGCGCGCCGCGGCCCGACATAGCGGAGGCAGCAGCTCAGTGCCTCGTCCGCGTGGCCCGGGCCCGGCACTCGGCACTCGGCACTCGGGACCCTGGTGCGTCGTCTATTTATTTCAGTTTTCGTTAGGACTTTGATAAGGTCTCTAACACATAACCCTACTAAATAACTAGACAACCTACAAAATAACTAGACAAGTTAACGAAATACCTACCTACGGAGGTATAAATACGAGCACCTGCTTACCTACTGTCCTTGACAAAGAAATCATCTAAAATATGGATGCGAAAGCCTGCGTACAGACTAGCCGACTGCGTGCGCGTAGTAGGTAGCTGTACTGATGATGATCTGTACCTAACTAGCCAGTGGCCAGCAGAACAGCCTGGGTGCCCGGCTGCGTCACGAGCGCTCTTTAGTAATCGCTACGTGATTAAGTTGTCATTAGTGCACGTCAAGGTTGCGCAACGCACAGCGGACAGCGCGCAGCCCCGGCCAGCATCGTCCTTGCTAGCTGCTGCTCGCAAGCGCAATACCATAATACCATAGCTTGTCTGTCATGCATTGTACTCGTATATACCTAGTAAGATACTTAGGTACTCGCACGAGTGATTATTGTTTAGAATCAACTTTAGCTAAGTCATTATAGAAAACCTAGGTAAGTAGATACTATTGAAAGGATGACTCAGTCGCAGTAATAACATTGAACTAGATACCTACCTGCGAGTAGCCGACACATCTCAACAGGCAATGTTGATGAGGTCGAGAATAACATCGATCGAGTTATATCATTATGACCTACCTACTTGTAGGTAAGTAGGTACCTACAGAATAGTAAGTAGGTACCTATCTACTTATCTACAAGCTGTTTCACCCTACGACTAAACGTAAGTGTAAATTTGACATACTTAGTTATACATACCTACTACTAGTAATTTATTATCTGGGTAGGTAAGTAGGTACCTACTACTAGCTTAGGTATTTATTAGTAGGTATTTTATTATCTGGTACTACTACTACTAGTCTATACTAATATTATAAAGAGGAAAGATTTGATTGTTTGTTTGTTTGAATTGAATAGGCTCCGAAACTACTGAACCGATTTGAAAAATTCTTTCACCAATGTGTAGAATGAACTTTCAGGATGAACATAGGCTATAATTTATGTAGGTACTTCGCGGGCGACGCCGCGTGCAGAAGCTAGTATTTTATACTTAGGTTACTAAATTGTTTGTGCTTCAGCAGGGGCTAAAACGAGTTACAGCCCTTTCACACAGCAGTCCAGTTTTTTACAGGATCCGGTTTTCTGCAGGATCCCGTTTGATGGCGAATGTGTTTACCTATATGCCAGCGTTCACACGAGCATCCCACATGCGGGATCCTGCAAAAAATCGATCTGGTCGAATTGTGCCATTCGGTTTTGTCACTAGAAACTGGATCCGTAGTCCAGTAAAAAGCGGGATCCCGTTTAATCACACATAATATATATTTCAATAGCAGTTTTCACACGGCAGTCTAGTATTGCGGGACCAGCTTTTTACTGAATCCTGCAAAACTAAACTGCCATGTGAACACAGCGTCCAGTTTAGCAGGATACCGTAAAAAGCCGATCCTGCTAAACTGGACTGCCGTGTGAAAGGGCTGTTATTCGTCAACTGACGAGCGTGAATCTCGCGAGTGCGCGCGAGTTGGCACCTTCCGATAAACCTCGCTAGGTGCTTTGAGGAGCTCGGATGAGAAAGTTACCAATGTAGGTAGTACGAACAACCTTTCTACATAAATAGGTAGGTACCTATATAGATACTATTGCACGCACTTGCCTGGGTTTCGGATTATCACACAAGATGTACACGGATAGGTACATATTAAGTACTGCATCTGTCTGCAGCATGTTTAAGAGATACCTATTAGTTAGAACCGGAAGTCCGATTTATGTAGATGCGACTCTCCCTTCGATACGGGGAAGCGATACCGAGCGCTTCCGAGTCAACTCTTCGACTCGGAAGGCAGGAAAAGGCTTCGGGCTGCGGCAGTACCTACTACTACCTACTGTAGTTTAGCAATCCGAAAAGTCAGGGGGAGTGGGGGGCCGATTATGAGCTTTGACAGCTCCTGAACGGAAGAGATGCGTGCGTACGTATGTGTAGCCGGGTAGGTATGGCAGGTGTAGGCTACGCATCGATCGTTGATAAATTATTGACAATAAACCAGGTTATAAGCAAAGATTTAAATCGTAGATATGCCCGGACGCCAAAAACTGTGGCACTGTTTTTACTTGTGTGTGTTAACAAAATGCCGATGCACGCACATTAATGATTAGTAAAAAATTAAGCAAACAATTATTTCACCATTTATTGTGCAATTATATTGCACGATCTTTCGTAAAAAAATATACTTATTCCTTTTGTACCATGAAATTGAAAATATTTGGTGTGCCAAATGAGCGAGCTATCTCATTTCGTGTGGCAACAAAACGGCGCGGTCTCAGTACCGTACGGGCATATCCACGATTTAAATCTTTGGTTATTTATTTGTATGCAAAGTGTGTGAAAGGCGCTGGCATCAGTCTGGGTGTTAGTGTGACAACGCTAATGTTTATTTGGAACAATGTCGAGTGCGGAGTTAGTTTTGAAGAAGCAAACAATGCGCCGGAGAATGTAGTTGTGCACTAGACACAGACAGCCGCTCGCGCTCGGCGCGGAACCGGCTCGGAGAAAGCTGCCCAGCTGCCCCCCGCCCCGCCCCGCCCCGCGCCGCCCCGCGCGGTGACGGTGACGTCATGCAAATTACAATTTGAATACCAAGCCGCCTAACTACTTATGCACCGGAGTCCGGACCGGACTCGATATTCACAACCGAATGAGCAGACCGTCCTGTAGTGAGTGGGTAGGTATAGGTAGGTAGGTAGAACATCGATTTGCGTCGCTGTCAGTGCACAGCACTAGGAACAATTGATTGATAATAGATGGTAGCCTACAAGGAATCGAACATGTTTCGTCCTGGCCCTAGGCAGCTTGCTTCCGTGCATATTTTTATTCTATTCGAAGTAGGTACGTCTTTCTTCCTCGATGCGTCCCACGTGCCCGGGGCGGCACGACCGCACGGTGTGCTAGTCATCATAAAATAGGGACTCACGCGAACCTAGGTGCTAATGATCGGTATGACTAAAGTAGACCGTTCATCCGAAGCCGAACCGAGGCGTATTTGTTGGAACTTTGAACCTCTTTATCTCGACTCGTTTAGTGGAGCGGGCGAGGCGATCGGTCGCTAGATCATCCAATTTGTTCGGATCGATATGTACCACTCTACGACGTTCTTCGTTCTTCGACGTCCAGGATGGGCTTGGATGCGCGAAGACTTCAACGCGCAATCTCTCTCTCTCTCTCTCTCTCTCTCTATGAAAACAATAAGTTCGGATTCATCGTTTATTTTTAACAGCCAATATAACAGGGGCAAGAGATTCCAATAATCACCACGGTCACACCCGGCTCCGCGGGTCGCACGGAGCGTCCCCGCACCCGCACCTCATACGATGCGACGATCGTAATCGTCATCGGGAATACAAAAATAATACTGTAGAATAAATATCGCTAGGATAGGTCCGTCCGGCCACAGCACACGGCCGCCATGGGCAGGCGCGCGGGCGCGGGCGCCTGCGTGGTGTGCGCGGGCGCCTGCGTGGGGTGCGCGAGCGACTAGCCGCACGCCGGCAGCTGCGTGGAGGAGTGCGCGCCGCCCCCTCAGCACACGGTCTCCATGGGCAGGCGCGCGGGCGCGGGCGCGGGCGCCTGCGTGGTGTGCGTGAGCGACTCGCCGCACGACGGCAGCTGCGTGGAGGAGTGCGTGCCGCCCGCGGCGCCGTCCGCGCGCGCCGCGCCCGCGCCCGCGCCGCGCGCGCAGCACAGCGCAGCCGCGCGCTTCAGCGCCGCCCAGGCGTGCGGCTGGCAGCCCACCACCAGGAAGATGAACACGCCCTGCAGCGCGTTCAGCAGGTCGGTCGCGTACCACACGTAGTCGGGCCCGCCGGCCGCCCACGAGAGCACGTCGGCGCCCCACGTGACGCCCATCACCACCACCAGCTTGGCGCACACACGGCCGAGCGCGGCGCGCTCCGACGTGGACTTGACCTCGTCGCGGCGCCACAGGCCGCACGTGAGCTGGCGCGTGGTGCTCGCGAACAGCGCCAGGTTCACGAGCAGCAGCACGCCCACGGGCCCGAAGAAGTACACGAGGATCTCCAGGTCGCCGTAGAACCAGCAGCGCTGCACGGCGAAGCGCGGCCGCAGCAGCCCGTCGCCGGCCGCGGGCGGCGGCAGCGCGTCCAGCAGCGCGCCCGCGCCCGCCAGCAGCAGCGGCCCGCCCCACGCGTACACCATGTACACGCGCAGGCGCCACGCCTCCTGCCCGCGCTCCAGACTGGTGGGCCGGAAGTCCCTGCGGCGACACCCGTCACGTCATGCACGCTCTACAAGGTACCTCCTCCTACTGACGCTACGTAGCAAATGGTGAAAACGGATGGGTCCTGAATGTCTTCATCGACTAATTCTGCTGAAGGGAACCGGATCGTCATCTGTTTAGTAGGTAGGAAGGTCTACCTAACCTATAATATCTTATGTAGGTATGTTTTGTTCCCTTTTCTTTTTTTTTAAAGTGCTGAATCAATTTCGATAAAATTTATATGGTAGGTATCTACCACCTCTGAAGTATGACCCCCCCGTACACAAGTAGGTATTGGCAGAATAATTGCGTACCTCCTTAGTCCTTACTTAAACTACACGGTATTCAGGACCCGGTAGTAAGGGAGCCTAACGCCTAGCCTCTACGCCTTACGCCCTAACTCTTATTACACCACTCTTATTTAGGGTAAGGGCCTCTAAATTCAGGGTAGTGTAATAAGTGCTTGCCACCGAGATTAACTCGTTTCGCTCGCTCAATCAAAAAATAGAAACCATTTCGTTGCCTAGGTCTCGAATCTTAAAAATGACCTTCCTACCTACCTACTTTAAGAATTAGGATTAGCAGACATGTTCCATAGAGACGACAGTCACGGTCACAAGCACGGGGTGGGGGGGGGGAGGCTCACCGGAACGTCCACCATATGTTGAAGCACATCGTGTTCAGCCAGAAGAACGCGGACAGAAACAGGAAATGCATGCACACCGCTGCACGCGCCGCACATGGAACAAACGACAAGCGTCAGCCCGGCCCGGGGCGCCGGGGCGGGCGGGGGCGGGGGGGGCGCTCACCCAGCGCGCGGCACAGCGGCGCCGGCACGCGCTCGCCCGCCAGCTGCGTGCCGGCCAGCAGCGCGTCGCCCAGCATCAGCGCCGCCACGTAGTGCGTCTGGCAGCGCCAGTGCAGCGCGTGGTGCGCCGCCGGCAGCGCGAACCCGGCCGCCAGCGTGGCGCCCAGGAACGCGGCGCCCACCGCCAGCCCCGCGCCGTACAGCAGGCGCCGCGCGCCGCGCGCGCCCGGCCCGCGCGCGCGCGCCTGCGCCTCGCACGCCAGCACGCGCGCGCCGCGCTCGCCCGTCAGCTCCTCGGCGCACCACGCGCCCGCCGGCAGCCGCTCCGCGCCCAGCGCCAGCGCGCCGTCGGGCAGCGCGCGCGCCGCGCCCAGCGCGCCCGCCACGGCGTAGCGCGACGCGGCGCCCGCGCACGCCGGCCAGCCGAAGGCCACGTCCGAGCGGTTCGCGAAGGCGGCCAGCTCGGCCAGCGCGGCGCCGCCGGGCCGCGGCACGCAGCGCGCGCCGTCGAAGGCCGCGTCGGCCGCGCAGCACTTGGACGGCGCGCGCGCGGCGCCCTCGGCGCACACGAGCGCGGCGCGCGCGTCGGCGCAGTAGCGCGCCGGCGGCACCGCGCGCGCCGCGCCGCGCTCGAGCAGCGAGCCGTTGTTGGCGAGCAGCGCGTACGGCGCGGCGTGCTCGCGCAGCACGCGCAGCGCGGCGCAGGCGGGCGGCGCGCCGGGCCGCAGGCGCCAGTGCGGCGGCAGGCGGCCGCGCGGCAGAAAGGCGGCGCGCGCGGGCGCGTACACGAGCGGCGCGAAGGGCTCGGGCGCGCCGGCCGGCTCGCAGGCGACGGCGTCCAGCGCGAGCGCGTCGCCGAGGCGCAGGCTCTCGCCGAGCGCGCAGCACAGCGGCACGTCCAGCTCGGGGGGGCGCGCGCCCCCGGCGGCCGCCCCGCACGCGAGCACCGCGAGGCACGCGGCGAGCATCGCGCCGGCTCACCGACGTCGGCGGATCCGCATCGCTCCGCTCGTCGCGAGGTCGAGGGGATTCGTCGGTCGGAGCTCGAGAGGAATCCGATCACGGCCGAGAGATTTCGATAAAACGTTTCGAAGAAGCGAAAAAGTTTGCCGACTCGCACGTGGCGAGAGATCCGCGGCGCGAGGTGAACGAGCTCCCGCCTCGAGCGTCCGCGCGTGACTGGCGCGCGGCAAGCGGCAGCGGCAGGCGGACAGCAGCGCGGCGGCCGTCGACCGACGGACGCCGTGCTACCCGCCCGCCGATTTTAGCACGCAAACATCCCTAGTTCGGGTACAGGATACTTAGATACCCAATTAGTTCTCTCTGTATTCTGAGCCAATTAAGTTGGTTCATCATTCAGGACGAGGAATGTATCGAGAAGTTAGGTACTTACCACTATTAGGTAACTTCTCGATACATTCCTCGTCAGTTTCGTTAGTGACCTATAACGTTGTGCAATTCTCCAGGGTGTGGGGTCTTTCTTTCACCCTTCATTTATCTTGTTTCGTGATTCGATCACACTTTGTCCTCTTTCACAGAAAAAACTTCCCGCCACTTTTCATTCTTTCTTCCATTCCCTTGAATTGAAAAATTATTGTCTATGGATATTATAATTATACTACTTTGAAATTATACTACGTTTCTGCTTTCATCGATTTTGTTTTAAATTAAAATACTTACTTAGAATGGGTTTCAAACCTGGTCGTGCACCAATGAGTTTTTCCATTCGAAAAATTTATGTGCGCAATGCCAGTGCTCTTAAACGGTGAAGGAAAACATCGTGAGGAAACCGGCATACCCTAGAACCAAATATTCGAAGGTATTTATTTATTTATTTATTTATACTTTATTGTACACAATTACAAAAAATGTGTGACAAAAGGAGGGCTTAATGCCTAGGGGCATTTTCTACCAGCCAACCCATTCGGTTTAAAACCAGGTCGGCGCACAATAACAAATTTAAAACTAAAAACTAAGTAGGTAGTAACTTAATTAAATATTCCACAAATAAACAATAAAATATTATAATAGAGACAATTTCATGCTATACATACATACATAGGTAAGTTAATCATATACATCATCATAGGTATGTGTCATGGGTTAGTATTCTTATAAGCGGCGATGGGCTTGCAACCTGTCACGTACGGAATACTAACTACTGTGCAAAATGTGGGCATGTGTACCAAATGTCATGTTTGGACTTGCCTCTGACTACCCCCTTTAGACATCCTCAAAGATCTAAGTAACTAAAAGATCTGAGGAGATATCTACCGAGCCCGGGGATTACAGTCGTGATCATATTTATTATATTTTTTTTTTAGAATAGGTATCACATTTGTCAGTGAAATTTTGCTGTGTTATTTACTAAAAATATTCACAAATTAATCAAATTGAGGCAACTGGATGTCTATCTTAGCCAATTCGTCAATCGGAACTTCGTCCTTTGCATTGGTGCATTCACCACATGACTATATTAATGTAATGTCACCTACATGTTGCTAAACGGCAAAAATTCGATAAAATTTTTGGACTTGTAGGTACATTATTTTACAGCATCATAGCATGAAAGAATCACGCACGGTGCTTTATGTTGCCATACTTAAATAGGTACAGAAAATCCCTGTACTGTTGGATAAACGTTCAAAAACAAAATGACCAAAGAGAATAATTCTCTTTGGTCATTTTGTTTTTGAACGTTTATCCATATAATTATTATAGGTAATCTGAAAATGACTAGGTACCAAATAAAGAAAGCAGTCAAATCCAAATTCTTCTTCTTCTTCTTCTTCAGTTATGGCATCTGTCTCTTAGAGAACAATTTTGCCAGTGTCAAGTGTATTTATTTATAAGTATTGTCAACGTCACAGAGTCATAGTCAAGTTGTCAAGTCAATTTTAAACAAAAGATGGCTGTTTTGTTGAAAATTTTCGGGATTTCCTCCGATGGAATTTGAAGAAAACTATTCACTCTAATTCACATACTTTACACTCGCGTCAAGAACCCGGGCTTTATTGGCAAAATAACCACCAAAATTACGCAATAAAACTCAAAATAACACGAGAAAACATATAAAAACCAGAGCGACGTAGTTGTCAGGCAAATACACCGCAGAAAATCCAAATCCAAATTCAGTTTAATAGAACTCAAAATAACATAACAGATAATAATTATACAATGCGTTATGGAGGAACAGATAAAATATAATATACCTATACTAACATTTTTAACATAAAATTATGGTACTTTCGCGTAGTATACTTGCATTACGTTACGTAGGCATAGGTATCATTAAAATTAATGGTACGAATACTCGTAGTATAATTATACTACGAAATTCAACGAGACTCATACAATGTTACTAGCGCATAAAATTATTTACTAACTTTTTAATTTTTGGCTACGAAGAGAGACAAACTACCTACCACGGCGGCGCGTGCACCTACAAGTGAGCTGGGTGTCTCGCAGTAATAGCGCATACAATTTAGTTGTATTGATGTAGAGTAGCTTGCTGCTGCTGAGCACACACACACACACACACCTAGTAGGTACCTACCTACTATCACTCTCACTAGGCTTCCACGACCTCTACAAGAAATAAGTTCGACCATATTCCTAATTCTACCATAGTAATAATTATCTAATAATATATACCTAATTATTACCTAAAAAGTCATCATCATCATCTTCCTGCCCTTTTCCCACGTTATGGGGGTCGGCACAACATGTGATCCTCTTCCATTTCCCTCTATCATTCGTAAAAGTCAAAGACATTTTACCTACTGACGTAAAAAGTACAAATCAAACCAAGAAGTCGTCGGCTCTGAACGTTGAATGTCCCTTCAGATTTTAACAAAGCGCCATCTGTTGAATACTACTTACTATGTAGACGCTGGAAAGCTAATAAGTCGAGAACCACCACCACTAACCAACCTCCGTAGCTCTAAAGTACCTACCTACTAATCTAATATTGTGGTTTGGTGGCATACCAACAGATGGCAGTATTTGCAACAATTGCTCGATTCCCACCAGCCATATCTCTACATGTACCTAACAGTAACTACTTTTACTACTTTTACATCATTTTTCCTCTTCACTAAAGAGAAATTTGATACCAGTAGAGTTTTTTTAATTATTAAGTAATTTTTTATTTATTTATTTTATATATTATGTCAATGTCACAATGTCATAATATTTTTTTACGAGATCACGCAATAGACCAGGGGGTCGACAGCTTTTGAAACGAAAAAAAATAGTAGTAGGATGAAACCCATTGAGGAGAATACCTACCTACTTTAAAAATTAAAGGAAAAACAATTTACGGGCGATCTGAGGTCGGGAAGGGGATGCGGTGAGTTTTTAAGGGTAAAAAACGGTTTATCTCGATTTCCGGCAAAACTAAAAGTCCTATGGAAAAAAGTCAATGGCAAAGTTGTAGGTAATTAAAAGATCTAAAACTTTTGTATACACTTTTTCACAAAATTTATGTGAAACATTCAAAAAACCAAGTTTTTGGTTTTTTATCTTTATCTTGTACAATTTTTTTTTTTTTACGAAGTTTGGTGGAAACTTACCTTCTTATGTCCCGAATACGCTGTAATTTATTTGATTTGAAATATTTATTTTTTCACCTTATTTTGAATGAATATCGAAAAAATTTCCTAATTTTCAATCGAAAATTCACCCGTCAAAATCAAAGATATGCCCGGACGCCAAAATCAAAAACTGTTGTACTGTTTTTAATTGTGTGTTAACAAAATGCCGATGCACGCACACTAATGTAATGCTAATGACTAGTAAAAAATGAACCAAACAGTTATTTCACCATTTATTGTACAATTATATTGCACGATCTTTCATAAAAAAATATACTTATTACTTTTGTACCCTGAAATTGAAAATATTTGGTGTGACAAATGAGCGAGCTATCTCATTTCGTGTGGCAACAAAACGGCGCGGTCTCAGTACCGTACGGGCATATCTGCGATTTAAATCTTTGGTCAAAATATCAACTTTTTTCAAAAAGTTGGGGTGCTTCCTGTTCGATGAAATCTTTTCTTTTCGATGGTGTAAAAAATATATTTATAATATTTAATATACATTTTCAATAACTTTTTTACCCCTTTTCACCTCAAAAACAGTAGAATTTCCAAAAAATCTTTGTTAGTGTAGGTACGTCTACGTGTTTTAGGAATGCACCCTCTAAATTTAAAGTTTCTATGAACGGTTTAGGCTCCGCGCTGTCAGTCAATAAGTCAGACAAAATATTTGATAAGGTACCTACTAACTTAGCTAGAGGGCTAAGGGTGACAAATCAACATCGAGCTATGTTGCGCTGTGCTGTGTTGTGTTTCATAAGCTACGTTTTTTTAAAAATCAATCAACATCAAGCTGTGCTGCGCTTTGCTTGGCTCAGTATTATAAGTAATCAGCAGCTCGTGTAGTCGTTTATCTCGTCAAAAACATAGCACAGTTCGGCACAGCGCGGCTCAGCGCGGCGGGTAGCGCGCCTCGCTAGAGAGTGCTGCGTTTTTAAACAGAGCGTAGCCTCACATAGCGCAGCACAGCATGGTTTGTTTTTATCCTCATTCAAATATTAGCCGAGCGAGTTGACCAACCTTAGCACAGCGCAGCACAGCGCAGCATAGCTCGATGTTAATTTGTCACCATAAGGAATCGTCCACGTGCCAGAGTCCGTCAATTTGAAACGGAAGATGGCCGTTTCGTTTGTTCTCGGGTAACGTTCAGATAAATTCAAAAAGAAACGATTCACTTTAATTCTCATAATTCACACCCGTGTCGAAAACCATATCAGGTACCTACACAATTAAATTCAAAATACATAACACGAGAAAAAAAATATAAAAATTAAAGTGATAGGATGCTCACAGCACCCGCAATCATCAGAAGTCCTCACTTTCGTCGTTCAGTCCTATTAGTGCAGCGGCCGCCGGTGACATGTCGAGGGTGTGAGGGGGCAATGAAACTTCACGTATCGGACAAGGGGCTCATGTTAGGGGGGCGGGCGCGGGCACGAGGGTCGGCCCGGGTCGCACGCAGCCCAGCACCGACAGCGCGGGCGCCGGCTCGGCCGTAGTGCGGCGGGTTGGCCCACGGGTCGTAGCCCAGCACCGACAGCATGGGCGCCAGCTCGGCCGCGTCCGCGCGCACGTTAGGGGGGCGGCAGCGGGGGCGCGGCGGGCGCGGGCACGGCGGCGTAGTGCGGCGGGTTGGCCCACGGGTCGTAGCCCAGCACCGACAGCATGGGCGCCAGCTCGGCCGCGTCCGCGCGCACGTTAGGGGGGCGGCAGCGGGGGCGCGGCGGGCGCGGGCACGGCGGCGTAGTGCGGCGGGTTGGCCCACGGGTCGTAGCCCAGCACCGACAGCATGGGCGCCAGCTCGGCCGCGTCCGCGCGCACGTTAGGGGGGCGGCAGCGGGGGCGCGGCGGGCGCGGGCACGGCGGCGTAGTGCGGCGGGTTGGCCCACGGGTCGTAGCCCAGCACCGACAGCATGGGCGCCAGCTCGGCCGCGTCCGCGCGCACGTTAGGGGGGCGGCAGCGGGGGCGCGGCGGGCGCGGGCACGGCGGCGTAGTGCGGCGGGTTGGCCCACGGGTCGTAGCCCAGCACCGACAGCATGGGCGCCAGCTCGGCCGCGTCCGCGCGCACGTCGGCCGGCAGCGCGCCCACCCACTTGTCCAGCGCGTCGCGGTTCACGGGCCGCACCACCTGGTCCGACGAGCGCTCCACGCTGCAACAGGGAGCGGGCGGTGAGCGCGGCGGGGCGGGCGGGAGGGGGAGGGAGGGCACTCACTTGGAGAGCATCACGCCGTGCGGCTGGTTGATGTACCGCTCGTGGTGCAGCACGGCGTCGCTCCACGGCAGGCCGAGGAAGGCGAGCGCGGCGCGCAGCGTGCTCTCGGGCCGCAGCACGAGCGCCTCGTAGCGCACCATGAGGCAGCGCTGCGGGCCGAGCGCGCGGCACTGCTGGTACATGGTCTCCACGGCGCGGTTCCACTTGCCGAGGCACTGCCGGTAGCTGGTCAGGTCGAACCCGGTGATGGTCACCTTGCGGCTGATGATCGAGTGCACGGTGGCGCGCCCGTCGCGCACCATGAACACGAACTTGGCGTTCGGGAACAGCTCCAGCACGTACGTGCCCATCTTCAGCACGAGCGGGTCCTTGTTGCAGAGCCGCGGCGCCGCCTCGCCGTGCCGCACGATCACCTCGAGGCAGAAGGCGGCGATCGCGTTGTCGAGCACCGCCTTGGAGACGCCCGCCTGGTCCAGGCGCAGGCTCTCCTTCTGGCTGCGCGCCCAGTGCTGGCGCATCTGCAGGATGCGCGGCACCACGCGCGTCTCCTGGCCGCAGCGCACGTCGGGGTGCGCGTCCAGCATGGCGCGCATGAGCGTGGTGCCCGAGCGCGGCACGCCGCCGATGAAGATGAGCGGCAGCTCGCGGCCCGCCACGGGCGCGCCCGCCTCGCGCGCCGCCCCGCCCCCGCCCGCGCCGCGCCGCGCCAGCGCCCACAGCAGCAGGCCCGCGCAGCACAGCGCGGCCGCCGCGCGCCAGCGCCCGCCGCCGCGCCACATGCCGCGCGCGCTGCCGCCCGGTCGAAGCGGTCGAGTGATCGGTGAAAAATAATTCATTCTTATTTTGTATAGCCCATAATCTTATAATCGAGACGAATCCACGACACCTCATTTGTAGGAAATAGTGCAAGTCTGGATTCTCGATAGAATAGTAATTTGAATGATAGTGTAGGACCTATGTCCAACATAGAAAACGATCTTAAGAAATTGAAAATAAAGTTGACCATCGACTCTAATGCCAATTCAATAAGGGTGGATTGGAAGTAGAATATGCATCATACCCGGAGTAAATTGTAGTTATCGAGGAGTAAAGTTAAATTTTCCTTGCATTTGACATTCCATTATTCAGAGTATATTTATACCACAAGTTGGCCAAATCCACTTAGATAACATAATTGCAGATAAATAATATTATAACTGGATGGATCCCGTAAAACGGGGTGAATAGGAACAATTGTCAAGTTCAAGGTCTATTTTAACTATGCTATATAAACTTGCAGGGCATTGTTATGATTCCGGTGGCTTATATTTCAGTTATTTACTACAATAATCATTCTTATTTGTCATTAAATTCAATAAAATTCGTAAAATGTGCACGATCACTAATCACCCCATTTTACTCGGTAGTTATTTTGTAAGCTACACTGACTCCAGGGTACAGCGACCCTGCAGCCACTGCTGGCTCGTATCTCTCCGACTGCACTGAATGGTGTTGCACCCTGTGTCATGGTAGGTAACACCTTGCGTGCCAGTCAGCCAGACAGTCAGTGATATTATTAACAGTGGTCATGTTTTAGTTTCATAATAAATATGTTACAACTTATCATTTATTCAACATATTTAACATGACACAAAAAGACACCAAATAAGTACAAAATGTATGTGTGAGCCCATGTTAATTGTTCAGTGTATTTCAATTAGCTAGGAGGAAGGTACAGTGGACCTATAGTATTCTTGGTACAAGACATTGATCCATTTTATTATACTTTAAAGTAGACATTAAAACTTACGATTGAATTGGTCTAATAGTCAATGAACCCTGGAACAATTTAAATATATAAATTTATTATGTACACAAGTATTCATTGACACTTTCATGGGATGAACAATGTTCGAACTTTTATCAAATAACTGGCTGTATTTGGAATATCTTCACAGCTTCCATTTGCCCATATGCAAGAAACAAATAATAATTGGGAATATAGGTACCTCTGCCTAGTACCTATACCTACTCGTACCTACACTAACACTACTGAACAAATTTAAAACAATGGGTATAATTTTTTTTTATTAAAATTAAAAATGCATCAGATCAGTAACTCAATCGAAGACTTTTTCTTTCATGGTAAAAAATCTTCTGAACATAATGACTATAAAGGACAAGTAATATGAATAATACAGTAAATTCCTGCTCGTATTAAATGTTTGCAATGTAAGTACCACGCACTAAACACTTGTCGCTGCCCAATTCCCACGGCCCGGCTGTGGTGCACAGGCGCTCGGCAACGGTACAAACTGTAGGTACAGGCCCACCTGCACTGACTAAGTGCGCTGTACCATTATTGTAGCTTATTAGAAAACTTCCCAGTGATGTTCTCCTCGCGTCACTAGCTCCTTCAAACCAGTGTGGGGAACGGATTTCAAAGGTTTGCGCCTCAAAGGCTCTTTTTAGCACCATTGCCATCTTATTATCCTTTATCCATTTGTAGAGATTATTACGTATACCTAAGTATTTCGTATTTTCCACATTCTAACAATGAGGAAACCTTATCAAAACGTCGAGTAACTCAGACGGTACCTACCTACTGGGTAAGTAGGTATGGTGGGTATAAATAGAAATAAAAGAGCACATAATAGGTATGTATACCTAATTTACAGCAGTAAATCAAATATCAAAAATCAAATTCACTCAATTAGTAACTTACCTACATCAAATTAAGTTCCAAATACAGTTTTGAAGAAATTCCATGCCAACGCATCTATTTACACGATGTAATATGTGTAGGAGTTGTTAGCAGTTTGCATTTGCACGGCGGCTTCAAGGTAAGTACTTAAAAATACAAATGTGTGTATACTTTTTATCAGAAAGTACGTTGATCTCTAATAATTTTGTGTTTTCAGCAACAGCGCTATGGCAATCCACCAAAACAAGATTGAGATAAACGCCAAAATTTAATGATTGAATATGTACTTCAACTTCTACAATATCTTTATAGTACTTAGCGGCTCTTTCTTTCCACAGAAAATTATAATTTCTATTTTCACAGAAAAACTCAAAACGAAGCGACTACACGCAGCGTGATAACTCTATCAATCAGTGTTGCCGGCAGCCAAACTGAAAAAGTAAGTTCACCCACACACACCCAAGGCTTAAAAATTATAAAATAGAGTCCGAAAATCGATAACTTTGACAAAATATATAAAAACATTTTGTTTTACCTAGTTTAGGGATAACAGTCGTATTTTTTACCCGACTGCCAAGGAAGGGTTATGTTTTTCACGCGTATCTTTTATCGTTTTTTTTGATTGTAAATTTATTTATTATCTCGTACTTCCAAACGGTTGGATGAATTCGACAGTTAGGGTATCGTTATATTCATCAAAAACCCAACTATCCTTAGAAAGGTGCATGAAAACAAAAATCAAATAGGCGATTTTTAGCACGAAATAGTAATACGATATTGAAAAAATGTAAACTAAACCTATCGAGCTCCTATTAAAAATAAAGCAAATCAAACCTATCAAAAATAAAGGAAATTAAAAAGCGTTACAGTATATAAGTTGCATCTTTCAATTTAATAAGGAATAATAAAAAGTTTAAGAGGTTACATACTAAAATTATTAATGATTTTTTGTTTTTGTTCATAAGAGTGTGACGGGATACGAAAAACTCTTAAATAAAATAAATAATTGAAACAATCAAAGACCCAGCTGCAAAAAAAGTCGATTTAAAAGTAGGTACCTACCTACTTAATGCACTTAAAAGATGGAAACAAGATAGAGAGTAGATTTTTTTTGTATTATTTAATAAAATAAAAACTCACAGCTGGGGATTGATCCAATCTAACCAACAACGAATTAAAAATCCCAGGGTACCTACTTTGATAGTCATATTATATGAAAACTCAATAAAATTAAAAAATAACTCACTAGGTAAGTAGGTACATCGGTCAGACAATGCTAAAAACTTAGAAACATAGACAAAACCGTAGACAAAGAAAGCAATTAGCCCAGCAAATTAGTTCCTTCAACTGTCTACGACTAAAAAAGTCCGAAAAACTCCGCAAAACGTCATCGTCCGAAAAAGGTCCGCTGACCCCTGAAAAAGTCCAAAAACGGGCCAAAAAGTCCGCACCGGCAACACTGCTATCAATAGAGCTATACCAAAACGTATGTATTCAGTACTAATTAACGAAACTTTAAACATGAACGAATGCATCTCGTTACTGGCATCTTTTTGAAGTTTCACTCCTTCCACGCGGAGGGACTCCACGCACTATTTTCGCTATCTATATTGGAAGAGATATGGCGTCTACCCTTTTTATCCCTTGATGTATCCAACCTTATTCGTTTTGGGTATGGTTGGATACAACAAGTTAGAAATTAGGAGGGATATGGCGCTTGCGCTGTATGTGGTCAGTGTGTTCCGGGGGATTATATCCAACTCGACCATCTTGGAGATGATGAAGCTGTGCGTGCCGGACGAGTACGCGGGCCGGCGCCGGCGGCCGCCTCTGCTCGCAGTGCCTCGCGGGAGGACTCACCTGCTGAACAAGGCGCCACTGACGCGCACCATACAAACACTAAATCTGGTAGCAGCGACCATTGACTTATTCCACTGTTCTCGGAGCGAGTTCGTAAGGGCTGCATTATTTAATTTGTGTTATCGTAAATAATAATATTTTAATTATTTTTACGCTACAAAATCAAAGAAATAATTTTGACTTATATTTTTTTGTTTGCTGATTATTGAATAATTTTGCCTATTGACATTTGTATTTTTAATTATTGCTTATTGTTTTTTTTTTAACTGATTTATGGAATTAATTTGCTTATTGACATTTTTTTTATTGAATTATTAGGTTGTTGAATAACATATTTATAAGTGTTTTATATTTAGAATAAGATGACTACTCTGTTGTATTAGGTCTTACCTGTAATAATAGATGTAATGTTTGAAATAAATAAATAAATAAATAAATAAATAAATAATTTTTTTTTTTTTTAATTTAAAAATACGGAGAAGTGAAAAAATGGACCTTACGCAGTTTGGTATTTTTCTTCAATTAACGAATGTTGCGACACCGTGCGTGATGCGACGCAGGGCTGCCAACTGAAAAACAAAATCCCTCGTACATATATTTCGTATTTTGACTTTCAAACTTCGTACATTTAAAAAAACGTTCTTCTAAAACGTGCTTAAACCAATGTTAAGGCATATTGAACTACTGGATTTAGGACTTTTTACTCAATCAAATAAACTATTGCAAGTTTTCTACTACATAATAAATATTTGTATTTAAAAAATCTTTATTATTTACCTACTCATTTCCCGATTGACTGAATAGCTACCTACATAACTAGCTGTATAACTATAGACAATCATCGCGTAAATAAACGTAGCAATTAAATTTTCAGTGTAAAAAGTTCCTACAAGTTCTGATAGATGGTAGGTACTAGTTTTAACTACTATATGATAATGGTGATGCAACATGTTCCCATGGCAATATCTTTTACCAAAATCTCGTACAATATAGTACGAGGTTGCTAGTGTCCTCGTACCTCGTACCACAAAGAACAGGAACCTCGTACGTTTGGCAACCCTGACACGACGTCATACTGTACGCGTACGCAATACGACTCGATTCGGTGCTTTACCCTAACAGCATGAGGTATCTAAGTATCAGAAGTAATGAGTAACGCGTACGATACGATAGTAACGAGTACCTACTCATTGTTATCGTAACGAGTACCTAAGTACATACGGGTACGCTTTTTGTCGTTACTTTTACACCTCTATCTAAAAACCAATCACCCAGTACTTACCTACTTTACATTATTATTACGTGTAGGTTGTATGTATGTATTGGTAGGTACCTACTGAGATTGGTACCGATGAGTTAGATTATGTGAAATAGTTTTTGAGTTACGAGGGGGTGAAAAATGACCCAAATGGTTCCTGTAATATTACACACGGCGCGCATCGCCGCCCGTTCGCTTTGCTTGAACTTGGCTTGACACGCTGCCGCGTGTCTAGATACCAACACGGATTTGGTACAGCTTGGTTTGTTACATTATTCGCTCATTTGAGTAGACTATTTAGTCATAGACCTTACTGCCTACTCTTACGTAAATAAATTTCTTCAGATTTCTTTTTATAATCTAACTTAAAATCTAACCAGGAAAAAATAGCAATTTTTTTCCTGGTACAGTTTGGTACGAGGTATGTACCCTCTGAGTATCTACCTCAGAGTAAAGATAGAGTTATACCCAGTGAGTGGTTATATTCTCTTTGGTTCTGTCTATTCTCACGAATTTTAATTTGACAGATAATAATTTGCCGTTCTTTAATAAGGAACCGCAAATTATTTGAATTCCGCGCCCTACCGACCGAACCGAGTCACCACTAACTAGGAAGGGGAAGATTAAAATATCAGTATTAGTTGGCTCAACGAATCTAGGCATTCGTGAAGTTAGCCGCAAGAGCTGCTCAGTATCGTTTTTCGGGAGCTGTACATGCGCAAACTCGCACCTGTGGCTAATTTCACGAATGCCCTGTACCTGGGTGACCGAGCTCTGCACGGTTTTTTTTGGGTAAACGACGTTTCATAAAAATTAAACCTAGCTAGATCTATTTATCGCCCCCTGCATACTAAATTTCATGAAAATCGCTGGAGCCATTTCCGAGATTCAGATGATATAGGTATATTATAAATATATATACAAGAATTGCTAAAGGTATAAGATTTTGATTTCTAGAGTTTTAATATAAATATGAAAAAAATTAATAGTAAATATAATAATTCTATCGTCCGCACACAGGTTTTGGTGCTCCGCCAATACTAGTTTACAGCCAATACTGGTTTCCTAGCGTGAGTGTAGCTAGCCTGTGGTAAAAAAAACTACCAATTTCTACCGATTTTTAACTGGCAGGACTACCGATTTTTAAAATCTATAAAATGGAAAAAAAAATATGGAAGAAAGAAAAAATAATGGCGGTCGTAGGTTATGTAGGATAAGTAGTAGGTACCAAATATAAGTGATCAGATGTTAATTTTTCATTTCTGAATCGGTATTTCAATTTGCTGAATAATGATGTGCTTTATTTTGGATGATTAGTTTCGATTAAGATTTAAGAGATCAAACTATGTCGCCATTGCAGTGGGCTGGAAATCTACTAATTCAATATGGCGACCAAAATTATATTAACCATTGTTTACAGCGGCTAGGACAGCAAGTATTGATGTTACTACTCAATAACTCATAGAAATAAGTGCAAAAAATTGTGAACTGTGATTTAAGAACTTAAGAAATGATTATTGTTGCTACTGAGATTTCAAGGTGTCTAGGTAACAATAACAATAATGTTTTGAATTTAAGTGTTTGCTGAATTGAACGTGATTTTCTATACACATAATAAGTGCATATCTATAGCGATTTAAAGTGATCTAGTGTTATGTGATAGTGACTGAAATAATTAAAAGTAGTGTTTACACATAAATGTTGAAGTGTTTCGCAATGTCACAACATGAGCAACCAAGATGATTCCGCCGAGTTACCCGCATCAACTGCTCAGCATCTTATGGTAAGCAATTTAATGCCCAAGTATCTCTGAAAGTGGTACATGACGAAGTTCTTGCTCATTAATACAATAATATTTGCTTGGCACTCATTCTCTGTGCAAGTCACCATAGGTTAGGCATTTTTAAATGCAGGTTCTTGCGGTTTGTGAATTTTTGTGTCAAAAATCCTTATTTACCAGTGTGGTGAAAGAATTAAAGGCTTTATTGAAATGAAATCTGTGTTAATAAGAGCATTTCCCATCCTAACATTCAACTTCTTGTAAGCACTTACTACTGGTTGGCACTACCATATCCATATACCAGATTTTATTATTTTTTTAACACAGTTACCAAAATGGATAAACATGCTCACTCTTGTCACTTACCAAACCAAAGCAAAATTTGTTTCATTCAAATGTTCGCAGTGTAAACATTAGCATGATTGCCCTCCTGTTATCCTCTGGTTTTGTATACAAACAGATTTTCAGTTACCATAATCTTTTGGTGAAGTTGAGTGAAATTGCAGAGGCATATTGAACCCGGTATGTAATTAGGTAATATGTTCAAATTATATATTGACATATTTATAAATTATTTAAATAAAAATTTGATTCTTGTTACATTGTGGAAGTAGGTATTGCTTCCTCGCAAATCAGACAAAAGTACAACACAAGGCTTAGGCAATGAGTAAACATCGGCCTCCTGTTTAGTAAGTAGGACTCTGCTCTTGCCTCAGTCTTAAAACATAAAATAAGCATGAAATATGCATAGCCAGGTAGATGCAAAAGAAACTATAAAAAAATTCTTATACAGTAAAAATACAGTAAAATAATCTTATGCAACATCATAATATTCTCTTTTTGATAGTTGCAATATTTTATCTTTTACTAGCTGATGCCCATGGCATCGCCCACGTGAATGTCGGTCACTGTGACCAAAAGTAATCATGAAATTTTGACCTCATTCCTGCAACCCTATTCCATGCGAACCTCTTCCATTGATAAAAAGTATTTAAGCTTTCCAATTACCGCTTTATAATTGCCCATTTTTTTAAGTATTAAAATAGATATAGTGTGTTATCCTTAAGATAGACATAATTGTGCTATCGCAGACTTCTGTAGACCTATATAAGATACTCAATCCCACAATACATAATTTTGTTATAATCTCTAAGGGTTTAGACAGCATTTTCGTTGAAAGCTTCCAGATAGCTTAATTTTTTCCCATACCTCCAACAAATATCCTTATATTTTAGCCATGTTTGTTTTTATATCTAAATTCTTTAATATCTTTTAGCCTCAGTTTCATTCACTGTAAATAGTAGGTATAGGTAGGGAGGAACTAATTTGTAATTATACATTCTTATATCTTTATACTCAACCTTTTCTTTTCTTTGTTAGATAAATAGCAAATAGGGAGAAAGTTGTCCTCTCAGGAAGCTGAAGCTTAACTTGTAGCTTACACTTCGGACTTCTGAAGAAGTATAACGCCACAAGTTCTAAAGTATTTTTTTTTTAATTTATTGATTGGGGGATGTGTATCCAAAAACTTCAGGACATGCCTACAAATGAGGATTTTACGCGCGAGATCTCAGTTCGGGGCGAACTACTAGTTTTATTCATTAATTTTTTTTTAATAGGTACAATATTTAACAAAATTTTGTATTATCATTATCACTAGAAGGTAGATTACCATTTCGTCAGACATTACGAATTTACGACATTTTGGATTTTCGACATTTCATTTTGGTAAAAGATGACTATATAAAAATTGTATCGAAGTAGTGTTACTTCAAACTCGCAACTTTGACGTTTCCGAAACATGTTAGTTCGTTAGAGCTCACGGTGGATGATATGATTCCAGGTGGTGGAGCGCGTCGCGGCCTCTCAGCACGGCGCGCTCAATGGCGGGCCCGGGCCGGGCGCGGACGAGCCGCCGCGCAAGCGCGCCAAGCCGGCGCCGGCGGCCGACGAGCCGGGCGCGCTGCGCCGCCGCATCCTCGAGTGCTCGCTGCTGCGCCTGCGCGCGCTGCGCGAGCGCTTCACCGAGCAGCTCAGCGAGCTGTACTTCCTGCAGGCGGGCGGCAACATGATGGACTACGCGCTGTGGCGCAAGCGGCCGCCCGCGCCGCAGCTGCTCGCCTTCCTGGAGGCGCGCCGCCCGCCGCCCGCGGCCGCGCCGGAGCCGGCGCCGCCACCGCCGTGCCCCGCGGACGAGATGGTCGCGGCCGCCAAGCAGGAGGCGTACGTGGCGGGCCGCGTGGCGGAGCTGGCGCGCGCGGGGCTGTGGGCGGAGCGCCGCCTGCCGCGCGTGCTGGAGCCGCCGCGCGCCAAGTCGCACTGGGACTACCTGCTGGAGGAGATGGCGTGGCTGGCGCAGGACTTCGCGCACGAGCGCAAGTGGAAAAAGCAGGCCGCTAAGAAGGTACGCCTTCTCACTTCAAATTTGGAAGTGTGCATCACGTATTTTATTTGGATGTCGTCCGGACGTCGAGTGAGACGTTCGGACTTGTTATTTTACTTTCGAATCGACTACCTCCTATCGTAAGCTGAGAGCCTTGCGGTTCCGACGCGACAGAGAAGGAAACACGATGTGCGAGTGCACCGATGACACTTCGAAAAGAACTACTTAAAAGGGTAGAAAAAAAAACTTTAACGTTTCGTGTTATCGATCGTTGCAGTGCATTGAATTGTCGTTTGCAGTGCGCTCGAGCCGTGCAGAAGTACTTCCAAGACAAAGCGCTCGCGGCACAGAAGGCGGAGAAGGCGCAAGAGATGCAACTGAAAAAGATAGCCGCTTTCGCTGCCAAAGAAATTCGCACATTCTGGAACAATGTCGAAAAGGTAATATTAAGCGCAAGCGAGGATGTCGAGTAATTGTAATTGAAATGAAAATAGAAAAATATTTTATTCAGTAAAATCACAAGAATCGCTTAGAAACGTCTCACATGCTAGGTGAATCTATGTGCCGATTCCAACCTAACCCAAGGACGAGAAGAACAGGCGAGAAACTCGTCTCGGTCCTAGCGCTTTTTTAGATGATCCTTACAAAAAATGTAATCATGATTATCTAAAAATAATTACATAAAAACAAAACATAAATACATGAAACGAAAGGACAGCGTTTACATTGCAAATCGGTGAGGGGTCGGAGGGCGGAGCGAGTCGGACCCGATAGGTGCGCATTCTCCGTTTCAGCTGGTGGAGTGGAAGCGCGTGCGGCGCGTGGAGCGCGCGCGCAAGGAGGCGCTCGACGAGCAGCTCAGCTACATCGTGGACCGCACCGAGCGCTACTCGCGCCAGCTGGCGGCCGGCCTGCACGCGCCCGACACGCCGCCCTCGGACGACGAGTTCACGCCGCGCGGCGCCTCCGACGACGACGAGGAGACCATCGCGGCGGCCGAGCGCGACGCGCCGCGCGGCGCCGCCGAGCACCGCGCCGAGCTGGACGCGCTGCGCCGCGACTCGCGCCGCGCGCTGGCCGACCTGCTGCCGCCCGGCTACGCGCCCGACGAGTACGTGCCGAGCGACGCGGAGGACGACGAGCGCTCGATCGCCGCGCAGGAGCGCCGCGAGGCCGGCGACCCCGCCGCGGAGCTGGCGCAGCTGCGCGCCGACGCCGACCTGTCCGTGGAGGAGCTGCGGCGCCGCTACGAGGCGCCGCCGCCGCCGCCCTCGCCGGCGCCCTCGGCCGCGTCCTCGTGCTCGTCCCGCTCCTCCGCGTCGTCGTCCGGCGCGTCGATGGAGCCGCTCGAGGCGCTCATGGCGGACGAGGCGGACGAGGCGGGCGGCGGCGAGGAGCGCGTGGAGCGGTTCGCGTCGCTGGCGCGCTCGCTGCAGCCGACGGGCACCACGCTGTCGGAGACGGCGGTGGGCACGCCGGTGCCGCGCCTGCTGCGGCACGCGCTGCGCGAGTACCAGCACGTGGGCCTGCACTGGCTGGCCACGATGCACGCGCGCGGCCTCAACGGCATCCTGGCGGACGAGATGGGGCTCGGCAAGACGGTGCAGACGATCGCGCTGCTGGCGCACCTGGCGCTCGAGCGCCGCGACTGGGGCCCGCACCTGGTGGTGGCGCCCACCTCGGTGGTGCTCAACTGGGAGATGGAGTTCAAGAAGTGGTGCCCCGCCTTCAAGATTCTCACCTACTACGGCACGATCAAGGAGCGCAAGCTGAAGCGCGTCGGCTGGACCAAGGCGAACTCGTTCCACGTCTGCATCACCTCGTACAAGCTGGTCGTGCAGGACCACCAGAGCTTCCGCCGCAAGCGCTGGAAGTACCTCGTGCTCGACGAGGCTCAGAACATCAAGAACTTCAAGTCGCAGCGCTGGCAGCTGCTGCTCAACTTCCAGACGGAGAGGTGAGCGCTCCCCGCGGTCTCGCGCTCTCGCGGCGCGGGTGCGGCGCGGGAGCGCGCTGACCCTCGCGTCCGTTGCAGGCGGCTGCTGCTGACCGGGACCCCGCTGCAGAACAGCCTCCTGGAGCTGTGGTCTCTGATGCATTTTCTGATGCCGGATGTGTTCGCGTCGCACTCCGAGTTCCGAGAGTGGTTCGGCGAGGTGAGCGACATCGCGGAGGGCGCGCAGCGCTACAACGAGGCGCTGGTGCGGCGCCTGCACGCCGTGCTGCGGCCCTTCCTGCTGCGCCGGCTCAAGGCGGACGTGGAGCGGCAGATGCCGCGCAAGTACGAGCACGTGCTGCTCTGCCGCCTCGCCAAGCGGCAGCGCTTCCTCTACGACGACTTCATGTCGCGCGCCAGGTGAGTGCGGCGCCGCCCGCCCCCCGCCCGTCGCGCCGCCCGCCCCGTCGGTCACCTCGCCCGCCTCGCCCGCAGGACCAAGGAGAGCCTCGCCTCCGGGAACCTGCTCTCCGTGATCAACGTGCTGATGCAGCTGCGCAAGGTCTGCAACCACCCGGACCTGTTCGAGCCGCGGCCGGTGACGTCCCCGCTGCAGCTGGCGGCGCTGCTCGTGCGCGCCCCCGCGCTCGCGCTGTGCGCCGGCGTGCGCGAGCGAGAGGAGCTGGGCGCGCGCCTCGGCGGAGACCTCGCCGCGCTCGAGGCGGCGCACGCGGGCGCCTTCGCCGCGCACCGCGCGCGCCACCTCGCGCCGCCGCGCCGCCTCGTCGAGGAGCTGCCGGCCGCGCGCGAGCCGGCGCCGCGCCCGCCGCCGGCCGAGCTGCGCCTGCACCTGCGCCTCGTGCCGCGCGCGCCGCCCGCCGCGCCCGCGCCGCCCGCTCCGCCGCGCGCCGCGCCCGCCGCCCGCGCCGCCTCGCCCGCCGCACCGGCGCCCGCGCCCGAGCCCGGCGCCGCCGAGGCGCGCCTGGCGGCCCGGCGGCGCGCGGCCCTGCGGCGCCTCGCCCGCTGCAACGAGCGCCGCTGCTGGCGCCTGCCGCTGTACGGCGCCGACCTGCTGGAGGCGGTGCGCGCGCCCCCCGCCCCCTCGCCGCTGCCGACGCGCGACCTCGACGCGATGCTGGCGGACATGCGCGACGTCATCGACAGGTCGGTCCCGAGCCTCCGACTATCGTAAGTTCGATAGGTGTAGATCCGATACCGAGACGTGTCCGGCCGCAGGTTCACGGTGTGCGTGGGCGCGTGCGTGGCGCCGCCGGCCGCGCTGTGCGTGGGCGCGGGCGGCGGGCCGCGCGCCTGGCGCCGGCGCGCGGCCCGCCTGGAGGCCGCGGCGCGCGCGCCGCTCGCGCGCCTGCAGGCCGCCCTGTGGCCGTGCGCCGCGCGGCAGGCGACCGCCTTCCCGCACCCGCGCCTGCTGCAGTACGACTGCGGCAAGCTGCAGACGCTCGCGACGCTGCTGCGGCGGCTGAAGGCGCGCGGGCACCGCGTGCTCGTGTTCACGCAGATGACGCGCGTGCTGGACGTGCTCGAGGCGTTCCTCTCGCTGCACGGCCACGCCTACCTGCGGCTGGACGGCGCGACGCGCGTCGACGAGCGCCAGCGGCTCGTGGACCGGTTCAACGCGGACGCGCGCGTGTTCGCCTTCATCCTGTCGACGCGCTCCGGCGGCGTCGGCCTGAACCTGACCGGCGCCGACTCGGTCGTCTTCTACGACTCGGACTGGAACCCGACGATGGACGCGCAGGCGCAGGACCGCTGCCACCGCATCGGGCAGACGCGCGACGTGCACGTGTACCGGCTGGTCACCGCCGCCACGGTCGAGGAGAACATCCTGCGCAAGGCGGAGCAGAAGCGCGCGCTCAACCACCTGGCGATCGACGACGGCCACTTCACCACGTCGGCCCTGCGCGGGGTGAGTGCGCGCGCGCGGGCGGGGGCGCGCCCTCGCCCCGCGCTGACCCGCCCCTGCGCAGGCCAGCGTGGCGGAGCTGTTCGGCGCGGCGGCGGCGGGCGGCGCGCCGGCCGGCGGCTCGCTGGAGGCGGCGCTGGCGGCCTGCGAGGACGAGGCGGACGCGGCGGCGGCGGCGGCGGCGCGCGCGGAGGCCTGCGAGGAGCTGGCGGAGTTCGACGAGTCGCGCCCGCTGGAGGAGGAGCCGCCCGCGCCGGAGCCCGAGCCGGACCCGGACGCCAAGGACCTGGCCGCGCTCATGAACCAGGTCGGTCGATAACTTTGTAAAGTCGCAACTCCACTTTAGTTCACTATGCGTCAAGTGTTTTCATAGAACACTTCACGCATAGCATGTCCCGCTTTGAAATAGTTATATTCTGCCGAACTGATGTCTGATGCATCCGAATGCTTTCTGTTGGGCATTTAAAAAGAAATTACATTTTCGGCATGGCCGATTTGTATTTCACCTGTAATAGTTTACCGATATTATTTTTTTACGCCTTCAAATCACGCCAGGACTCGTTCATCGACGAGGCAAAATTAGAAGGAAACTTTTGCTCGAAATCTTTTTTCTACCTCCACCATTATGTTACGCTCCGGTTGGACATTAAAATATGTAGTCAATATTTTGTAATAAATGGCGATCGACGGATCGATCGGAAGCTGACGAACACCGGCGGGATTCGATGTCGGCAGACTCAGAGTCGGATATATTGATGATAGGAACTCATGGCCCGATGTCGCTCCGCCCTCCGACAGCTAACCAATTTGCAATGTAAACGCTGTCCTTTTGTTTTATGTTATTATTATGAGATAATCTTGATTACATTTTTTTGTAAGAAGGATCATACAAAAAAGCGCTAGGACCGAGACGAGTTTCTTGCCTGTTCTTCTCGTACTTGGGTTAGGTTGGAATCGGCACATAGATTCACCGCATGTAAGACGTTTCAAAGTGATCCTTGTGATCGTACTGAATAAATATTTTTCAATTTCAATTTCAATTTCAATCGTGTTCCAGCTGACGCCGATCGAAAAGTACGCGATGCGGCTCGTGGAGAGCAGCGAGGCGGCCAGCGCCGCCGAGCGCAGCGCCCTGGGCGAGATGCGGCGCCAGCTGCGCGAGTGGGAGCGCGCGCGCGCCTCGCTGCGCGCGCGCGGCGCCGAGCCCGCGCTCACCTACCCCGCGAGCGAGCGCGCGCAGGTGCGAGCCGCGCGCCGCCGCCGCGCCGCGCGCGCGCCCACGCCGCCGCCCTCGCCGCCGCCGCGCACGCGCTCGCGCGGCACCGTGCACATCAACCTGTGGTCGCTGGACGGGGGCGCGGGCGCGGGCGCGGGCGCGGGCGCGGCCAAGCGCCGCGCGCTGCGCAACGGCACGCTGGACGCGTGGCTCGATCCCAATAAATGATTTCGATCCGAGCTTGGCGTTTTATATTCCTGACGTTCTGCGTCTCGGCGCCCGCCGGCCGCTCGCCCGTACATGCCGAACGTCAGGGATGTACCGCGTGCAAGCATTTACGGGCGACGCCGGCGGCCGCTCCCCTCCCCTCCCGCAGCCGGCCTCGCCCGTGGCGGACCGCTCCGCCTCGGTCCCTTGTCGTGCGGTCCGACGTAGGTCCTAGGAGTAGGAGTCCGATCCGTCACAACCTGAGCACACGTTAGGGCCCGCTCTGGCTCCGATAGTGAGCGGTCGCGAAGGACCCGCGGATTAGTTTGAGGTAGTGAATTGTACGAGGTGCATTGCGTTACATCGGCATCGCAAGTACTGCGTGGCGCGATGACGCTCATTCGAAAGCACCAGCATATCAGACTGAAGAGATTAAGTATATTAATTTCTACATAATTTAAATCGAAGGAATATTAAGTATTTACATCCATAAGTAAGCGCGACGCAATGTAAGGTCGTAAGAGTCTGTCCAACTTTAGTGGCGAAAGCATGTTGACGCTCAGATGAAAATACCACAGCGGTCAGTCGTCCTAGTGCTGACAGAATGTTGCTTAACTTCGTTGATCTGTTAGGAACAACTTACTTTAATTTAAAAATCGGCAGGGTGAGTTTTTTTTCGAGCTGACTCTTAGGGTAAGTAACCTGTAAAAAAAAATGTTTTATGTATATTATTTATTCTACCGGCTATCGCATCTTGCGTTATTTATGACTAAACCTGCTAAGATCGATCCGAGGAATCGAAACGCACCATAACTAGATAAGTAGCCTCCGATCGGGTCGGGCCGGCCCTGCGCTCCATCGTGCGCCGTGTTGCAGGTGTGGAGCAGCGCCGGGTCGGATGCGGCCGGGGAGCAGGCCTGGGGGCCGCCCACGCCGCCCGCCGCCGACGGCGACGTGCACCGCGACAGCTGGGCGCGCGCGCTGTACCGCCCGGGCGCCGCGCCCGACGCGCTGCTGCCGCCGCCCGCGCGCCGCGAGCCGCGCGCCCGCGCCTCGCCGCGCGCGCGCGCCGCGCCGCGCCCCCCGCACGCGCCGCTGTCGCTGTTCTCGCGCGGCGCGGGCGCCGGGCCCGCGGGCGGCGCGCCGGGCGGGCGGCCGCGCGCGCGCGCCCCGGCCGCGCCGCCGCCCGCGCCCGAGTGGACCGCCGCCGAGGACGCGGCGCTGCGGCGCGCGCTGCGCCTGCAGCGGCTGCCGGCGTCCCCGCCGCCCGCGCTCGCGCCCAACTGGGAGTGGTGCGCGGAGCTGGTCGCGGAGCCGGCGCGCGCCTACCGCTCGGCGCGCGCCTGCCGCGACCGGCACGAGGCGCTGCAGGACCCGGAGCGCGCGCGCCGCCGCCGCGCGCGCCACGCGCCGCCGTCGCGCCGCCGCGCCGAGCCCGCGGACCCGCTGCGCCGCCTGGACGCCGTGCGGCGCGCGGCCGAGCGGCGCCGCGCGCTGCCGCGCCGCCGGCCCGAGGACGCGCCGCCGCGCAACCCGAAGCACGCCGCCATGCTGGCCGACCACGGCGTGGAGTACGAGGCGCCGCCGGACCCGCTCGAGGTGGCCGAGCGCCGCGCGGAGCGCATCGCGCGCGAGAAGCTCAAGGCGAGCGCGCCGCCGGCGCCGCCCGCGCCCGCGCCGGCGGCCCCGCCCGCCGCGCCCCCCGCGCCGGGCCCCTCGGCCGCGCGCCCGGCGGCGCCCCCCGTGCTGTACCGCCAGCAGACCTTCCCGACGCGGCACCTCAAGATCCTCCACCAAGCGTCGGCGCAACACGCGCAGGTACGTCGATGTGACGGCGGACTCGACTCCGATCGCCACCGGGGATCCCACTGATGGGATGCACCATTGCAGAGCGGAGGCGCCGCGTCCATGGAGCCGGCGGCGCTGCGCAAGCTGCAGCTGCAGCAGCTGGCCCTGCGCCGCGCGTCCCCCGCGCCCGCGCCCCCCGCCGCGCCCCCCGCGGCGCCCGCCCCCTCGCACGTGCTGGTGGCACACCTGGCCCCACCGCGCACTCCCGACTCCTCAAGACAATAAATCATTTTCTGTATTTAAAATTTGTTTTCTTTATAGGTACCTACACGAAACCTCATTTTTTTTTTAAAAATGACCTCATTTTTAAAAAAAAATGTGGTCATGGATGGAATGAAATATGCAGCCTATATACCTATTCCTGAATGCATTACACAGAATAAAATAAGTCTAGGTACTTATTTTATTACCATAATATCACATACTTACAGTAGGTACTTACATACCTAGTAGGTAGATAGGTATAAATGACTACCTACTTTTTCTACCTATTCCTGAATGCATTATTTATGTATAAAATAAGTCTAAGTACTTATTTTATTACCATCTTATATCACACATTTACAGGTACACTTAGGTAGGTACATACCTAACAGTAGGTAAAGTAGGTAGATTGGTTAAAATGACTACCACCTACATTATGCGATGTTATGGAAACCAGTGCTGTACCTATGTATAATGCCCCTTTCTCGAAGTTCCTGCTTGCTGCGATACCTCGTCACTTTTCACCAACTAACAGTTCTACGTAGCCTACTTAGTACACTTGTACTTACAGTATAAAATAAAACAGGGTGTTTTATATAATCTTGTATAATCTTGGAACTCTGATTACAACCTTTACTGGACTGTGTCGAGCTTACGAATGACCGACCATCTCGTCCCGATACCGTTAGGTAATTTCTGGCGTAAACAACACTCGGTATTCCGAAGAATGCCGAGTGGAACGGAAATGACGTAGTAATATCTTTTGACGGAAGTTAGGTTTGAGAATAAATAAAATAGTAGATAATCGTTAACATATGGAACCTACCTAGTTACTTACATTTATTGATCATACCTAAATAAATAAATAAAAAAGTAGCTCAACAAACATCAAATACGTTCATTGGACCTGTCGCTCATTTTGCGACACGTATCATCATAGTGCATTCGGCGAGTAGACACGCACGTCCGTCCCGTGCGCTAGTTTGCAAGAGACTGAATAGCAAGCCAACTTGTAGACGGCAGGCGGGCCGCGCGGCCAACTCTCTTTGATCTTGGCCCAAAAACCGACACTCGACGGGATCGGCGGCCAGCCTCTGTACAGGCGTCGGCGACCCTAGGCGAACCACCTCACTACACGCTGGGCGATGGCCATGATTGGGCCTCGCCCGGCAGGCCAGGGCCAACGTGTGTTCGCTACATTAAAATGAAGATTGTAAATGTACATATCAGGTTTAAAATTATTTATTACCGCATTTATTCATAAGTTTTCTAAGTTCTAAAAACTAAGGATCTATTCCGAACGATAAAATAAACCGCGAGCGATCTCGCGATGAAGCGAGTCCGCCCGTGACGTCACACGGCGCCGGCGCAGCGGCAGGCCGGCGCCGGCGCCACCAGCCGCAGCGCGCCCAGCACCGTGGCCGCGTGCCGCGCGCACTCGCCCAGCGCCAGGCACAGCGGGCGCACCTCGCGCGTGACGTCACACGGCGCCGGCACAGCGGCAGGCCGGCGCCGGCGCCACCAGCCGCAGCGCGCCCAGCACCGTGGCCGCGTGCCGCGCGCACTCGCCCAGCGCCAGGCACAGCGGGCGCACCTCGCGCGTGACGTCACACGGCGCCGGCACAGCGGCAGGCCGGCGCCGGCGCCACCAGCCGCAGCGCGCCCAGCACCGTGGCCGCGTGCCGCGCGCACTCGCCCAGCGCCAGGCACAGCGGGCGCACCTCGCGCGTGACGTCACACGGCGCCGGCACAGCGGCAGGCCGGCGCCGGCGCCACCAGCCGCAGCGCGCCCAGCACCGTGGCCGCGTGCCGCGCGCACTCGCCCAGCGCCAGGCACAGCGGGCGCACCTCGCGCGTGACGTCACACGGCGCCGGCACAGCGGCAGGCCGGCGCCGGCGCCACCAGCCGCAGCGCGCCCAGCACCGTGGCCGCGTGCCGCGCGCACTCGCCCAGCGCCAGGCACAGCGGGCGCACCTCGCGCGTGACGTCACACGGCGCCGGCACAGCGGCAGGCCGGCGCCGGCGCCACCAGCCGCAGCGCGCCCAGCACCGTGGCCGCGTGCCGCGCGCACTCGCCCAGCGCCAGGCACAGCGGGCGCGCGGCCTCGTGCGCGCCCTGCAGCACGTTCGCGACCAGCACCAGCAGCGGGTGCAGCAGCGCGTTGAACAGCAGCGCCAGCGCCGGCTTCAGCGCGTAGTCGGAGCCGGCGTGCAGCGCGCCCGCGCCCGCGTCGCGCGCCAGCCGCAGCGCCCAGCGCAGCGCCAGCAGCGCGCCCGCCAGCGGCCCGCCCAGCGCCAGGCGCGCCGCCGCGCCCAGCTCGCCGGCCGCCGCGCGCGCGCCGCGCCGCGCCCGCGCCGAGCGCCGCCACAGCGCCGCGCGCCGCGCGCCGCCGCCCGCGCCCAGCGCCGCCGCGCCGCCCACGCGCAGGAAGCGGTACACCTCCACGCACGCCGGGCCCGCGTCGCCCGCGCCGCCCGCGCCGCAGCCGCACCCCACCTGTTCACCCACCCGATTCACTTCATTCCGACACCTAACTTGGCAAACTTACGGATGTGGCCGCCAAACGTAGGTATTTAGGAAACGAACGCAGCGGCCGGTCGGTGCGGTGGGGCCGGGGGCAGCGGGCGCGGCGGCGGGCGCGGGCGCGGCGCCGCTGCCGCGGTGCTTCTCCACCACCACCTGCGGACGCGACACCGTGAGGGCGCGGGCGGGCGCGGCGGCGGGCGCGGGCGGCGCCGGCCTCACCTGCAGGTAGGAGGCGCAGGCGCGCGGCGTGGGCGAGGCGCTGTCGCCGCCGCCCGAGCGCGCCGACTCGGCGTCCGCGTCTGCAAGTAACGGTCGGTGCTGCGAGGCCGCCTCGCCGCGCGACTCGCGGCCTCGCTCGCCTGCGGCACTCACCTAGGTGGGTGTTGGCGATTTCCGTTTCCTTGGCTTCCACTCCTCTGTTCGTTGTGGAATTTGTAATGTTGGAAGAGTACATATCTGGATACGTAGTCATGGTGGTCGAATAGGTAGGCGAGTAGGTCCCACCTAACCTACCGTATTGGATGCCTTCGAAAGTTGAAACCGAAGATATTTTAAACCACCGCACCGCTAGACTTGATTGGGTGTATATTTTGGACCGGTCGATTTAACCGGTACCTTTGGTGATATGACTGAGTAGGTAAAACCCAAAAAATCACGTAGGCGAGGCGCCTGGCCGATACGTTTTGTTTTTCACCTGCCGATCGCGATGCATCCCCGAGATCACACAGATCACCAGGTACCTACGTAAGAAGAGGTGGGAATTATAATCGGTAGGTATCTACGTTAACACGAGGAATGAATGCCAATGAAATGAAAAAAATTACAATCCTATATAAACACAATAAACCTCCGAAAAGACCGAGATCTTGACACGCGGGTGTGCTAGACAAGTTAATCAAAGTAAATAGTTCCCTTGTACATCTTCTTCTTCAATTATGGCATCTGTCTCTTAGAGAACAATTTTGCCAGTGTATCGGAGAAAATATAGCGAGAATTTTAAACAAAACAGTCATTTATTTGCTAAAATTGACTGTGACAATTGACAAATACTTTTATAATAAAAATCATTTGACATTGGCAACAACTATATTATCTTAAAAACGAAAAGAACCTGCTTTTAAAAAACATAGTGATGTTGTTGGTTTCTGCTCTAAGGTTGTGGTCGTTGGCCGGGTTTTTTCCTATTTCGTAAATATACTGTAAAAAAACACAAATCCGTACTTAATTACTTTTGATTGTATATTACAAGCAACAAACAATTTTAACATTGTTACCTATCTAGACTTGTTCGGGAAAAGCGGTGAAATGTTTTTAAAAAAACATAAAATTAATTGAATTAAAATTATTTAATGTTTAAACTGTTACATGAGGTGATCAAAGATGGAATGAATTAATTAAGCTTACAGTACTGAGGTCGGATATGCTACATCAGCAAATACTCAGCCGTCTGGCCCGGCGATAGTGCGTGGGCGCGAGTATGAATGCACCATGAATGTGCTTAGCTAGCAATAAAGATAGAGCGGCTAGTTGGTTCAGGTGATGTAACTCCTCCCTCCATAAGTTCGAGATTATCCGAAGGATGAGGATTATCTCGAGGTTTTCCCCTAATACAAAAGTTTCTAACTCTATGCTTAAACGCTAACAATAAAAGACAAATAACTAATAATACGCAAAACACCAAATTTCCTATGCTAACACTTTTATAATCTAGAGCACTATAATGATTTTCACTACCACTAATAATTTCACTTCCGCTTTGATGTAATAAGAAGTTCAGGAACGGAACGTCTGCAAGGTCGATACCGTTAAGGTTGACAGGTTTCTTCTGCATATCTGATGGGCTGATGAATATTGTAGGCAGGTTGATAACTGGAAACTGCAAGTATGTTACATCTTTTCCATGGCTTTGATGTCTCGTAAGCTTCAATTCTTTTATATTGACTTGACAATCATCATCCATAGTTAGCACATAAGTTCCACTAATGGATTCTTGGGTAATCTCATTTTCGCAATACTTTGTAAGTAGAGTTTCGGTTTTCACGTAAACGATCCAGCGGTTGGGTTGTATTCGATCTGCCTTTACGTCGTTAATGGTAACAGGAACCGGATGACAATTCGAGATATTTGTAGAAAACTTCAAAAGGTCGGTAATGCAATCGTCTTCGATTAGTGGTAAAGCGTCGTTCTCAAGACATAGGAAACGGGACTCATCGATTTCGCGGCATGACTGAGAGAGCGGCAACGCTTTCAACCCTTTCACAAGGACATAAGGGTATTTGGGTAGGATAAGAGAGGTAAGGTCATTAATTTTATTATAAATAGGCAAGGGGATCAATTTTATGTAATTAAATACTTCATTTCTAATCAAAGGAATATGCATAATTAGTTTTATCTGATTTTGTTTTATGTATGCTTTCATTTCTATACACTGCTCTATTTTTACAACATTTTCAATCTTTACTGGGAACACTAATATATTCGTTTTCTCAATTTCTTTTAACAATAGTACTAACTCATCTGTGTCTATAATCGATTGATGTAAAATTTTAATTTTAGCAAAAGCAATAGCCGTTTCAATCTCATTCAGCTTTATGTAGAGTATCTGAAAGTTATGAATAAACACGTTATATATATGAATAATTTTATTGCTGACTTGAGTTAACTTTGACTCATTTAGATTGCGGTTAATGTCTTGAATACTCTCCTCAATCTGAATGAAATTGTTTTTGGTAGAGTTAGCTATTTTTGTGAATGTACCCACCATTTCGGTAACGATCGTCATTTTCTTAGTTATTGCGTTTTGTTTTGTTTTTACTTCGTTAATTAATTTTTCGTACATCACAGCATCGTCATTGTCAAGATTACCTGTGATTGTTTTAATCAATGAACCTAGAGGATTTATTAAACCACGCTTAACCCTTACCGATGGTATCATTTGCTTATACTTTTCTATTGTAATGTTCATAAAGTAGTCAGTTTGTGATTCTACGTCAGTGAAATCATAATCAAAAGCTTTGGTGTCGAAACAGCTTTGCACTTGTCTTTTTAATCTTACATAACTATCTATACTTAACTCTAGTTCTTCGTAAATATATTTTAAATCTAAAATCTTAATAACTGTCCATGTGTCATGGCTAATAACAGCTTGACCTTCTTTTACAGGTAGCAATCCTGGGTTCTTTTCAATCGGCTGCAGATGAAGGGCCTGGCTTTGGATCACTTGGACCGCCAGTAGAAATAACCTGTGAAGGGCGCTTTATGTCTTTAATTGGAACTTTAGTATTCCGATTATGTGTTAGAACCGGTACGATGTTTCTTTGTATAGATCCGATTACCTGAGCTTTTTGGTATCGTGGCTTATCTTTACTTCGTCTAGTGTTCACTCCTTTGATAAATACTGTATCGCCTACATCTATGTCAAACTCTTTCTCTCCACCACGTTTCTGTATTACGGTTTTCTTTTTATCGATTATTTTATCTGTTAGGTATTCATACAAATGCTTAGTCCTTCTCACGTGTTCTCTTACTAATTGTTGGGTAAACTGTTTATTGAAATCTACATAAAACGCATTGTTGGATTCGGTGTGACCGAAAACTACTTCAAATGGTGTGAGGCCTGTGGTAGAATGAATAGTGTGATTATATGACATAATTGCATAACTCATTACAGATGCAGCGTCCGTTATCTTTTGTTCATACTTAGCAATTCGATATATCTCTATAATAGTAGAGTGGAACCTTTCTACTATCCCCATAGAGTTGGGATTATGAGGAGTACCAATATGAAGCTCGATCTTATAAAATGATAACATTTCTTTCATTAATGTGTTGTTGAATTCTGTACCAGGGTCTGAACTGATTCTACTAGGGGTTCCATACAAGGAAAAGTATTTTATCAGAGCTCTAACTGCTTCAGGGGTGGACTTGGTGCTAATTTCAAATGCTTGACCTAGCTTGCTGAAGGCGTCGACTATCGTGAGGTAATGTTTTCCATCAATTGAGAAGGTATCAATAAATAACTCTTGGAATGGTTTAATTTGGGTTTGTGATAACTGTAACTCTGGTTTTAGCGGTTTACGGTCATACTTCATTTTCTTACAGAGTTCACACGCGTTTATGATACTGGCCACCGTTTGGTCCATGTTATTCCAATAAAAGGTACGTCTTAGATGTACTAACGTTTCTTTTATTCCCTTGTGACTATTTTTACCTATATGGTACTTAAGTACAACATCTCGCTGCTCTGTTTCGCTATCGATATAAATTACTCTCTTGGTACACTCATAAAATTTGACAGTTCCTTTTTGGAATAGCAAAATAGAGATCTCTGAAAACTGCTTGCGATGTAAAGGGTCTTCAAAATAAAAGAAATATTTTATTTTAGGCCTAATATATTCTTTTAAAAACCTTTTAATTAGATCGGTGTTATTTAAAGGTAGGTGGATTTCTAATACTTTCTGTTTGTTTCTAGATAAATCTTTAACTGATAATTCATTTCTGTTCCAGGTATGAACGAGGATTTGGTTCGGCTTAGTATCTACGGCTTCTTGAAGGATAAGCATACCGTCTGTATCTAGATCGCGGGCTGAATGGACCGTGCCTATACTTTCGTTGTGTCCTTCAGATGCAGATGCAGTAGTACTACCCAAGGATGGATTTGAGTAGGGTGATCGTCTACCGTTACCAGCTATCGATGTACTACTTTTCTCTGAACCAGATGAAATTACTATCGGAGATGGCGTTCGCTCGCGTGGTGTAGAAGCGCGAGTATCTCTATTTAATTCTCTACTTAGTCGTGTTATTTCCTCAGTTAATTCTTCAATATGACGTTCTAGTTTTTGCTCTTTCCTATCTACATTAACCTTCATTGAAACGTCATCGTTTTCACCTAATGCGTTAATCCTAATTCGCGACAAAGCGTCAGCATTACAATTTTGTTTTCCCTCTTTGTGTTTAATATCATAATCGAATTCAGATAAACGTAATTTCCATCTTGTTAATTTACTGTTAGGTTCTGTTATTGATTTAATCCAAGTTAGTGGTCTATGGTCAGTGTAAATCATGAACTTTTTACCATACAAATACGGTCGAAAATGCTTTGTAGCCCAGACTATGGCTAAAAGTTCCTTTTCGATCGTACTGTATCGCGTTTCAGCGTCATTTAGAGTACGACTTGCATATGCTATGGGCTTATCGCTACCTATAGGTCCCTGTGATAAGACAGCTCCGATCGCGTAGTTGGACGCGTCCGTTGTAAGGACGAATGGTTTGGAAAAGTCGGGAAACTGTAGGAGCGGCGCGTTGGTCAGAAGCTCTTTACACTTTTCAAATGCATTTATATATTCCGGTTTAGTATAATCAATCTTATTTTTCTTTTTAAGGCACGAAGTTAATGGCTGTGTTAGTTTAGCAAAATCTTTTATGAATTTTCGGTAATAACCTACTAATCCAAGAAAACTCTTTATTTCAGTAGCTGTTCGCGGTATCGGGAAGTTAATAACTGCTTTGATTTTGTCATTATTTGGCATAAGGCCGTCTTTAGTGATGTTGTGACCAAGATAAAGGACTTCCTTTCGTAAAAATTCGCATTTGTCAAGTGTTACTTTAAGATTAGTCTCCCTCAGTCGATTGAATATCTTACGTAGCTTTTCAACGTGTTCTTCCAGGCTAGATGAAAATACTATGATGTCGTCAAGATAAACTAGACAATGGATACCCTGAAGTCCTCGCAGGACATTATCCATAGCCCTTTGAAAGGTTGCAGGTGCCGTTTTTAGGCCAAACGGCATTCTTTTAAACTCAAAATGGCCTGACTGAGTCGTGAATGCAGTCTTAGCTCTATCTACTTCATTTACTTCGATTTGGTGATACCCGCTAGCAAGATCTATTGTGCTAAAATACTGAGATCTGCCTATTTTATCAAAGATATCGGTAATGTTAGGCAACGGGTATTTATCGTCGACTGTGATTTCATTTAGTCGTCGATAATCGATCACCATCCTAAATTTCTTTTCGCCTGATGCGTCCGGTTTTTTTGGTACCAGGTGAACTGGTGCACTCCAAGGTGAGTGAGAATCCGCTATAACGTTATCTGCTAATAGTTTATCTACTTGCTTTTGTATTTCCTCATTAATTACAGGTGGGTGTCGATAAGGTCGAATATAGATCGGATCTTCGTTGGTTGTTCTGATGTTATGTTTCACTTGGTTCGTGAAAGATAATGGTATTTTATCGCAATAAAATATATCACGATATTCCTGACATAGTCTGAAAATACTCTCACGTTCTTCTTTGTTCATGTGATCTAAACGCAATTTCCCTAAATTTTCTTTCAACACTTCATCAATCATACATTCGTCTTTCATAAAATTTACCTTACATTCTTCATTTTCATACATCGTGACATCGAATGGTTCCTTGAACGTGATAACAGCTTTCACATCGGATGTATTTTGAATAACTGTTTCCGCAAAATAGTTCTCACACTTGACAAGGGCGGTAGGCATACGAACGCCATTTTGAAATTGCAGATAATCTAATATCGCATCTCCATTTTGTAAAGTCGTGGGAATCCTAACTCTTGTTTCAGATCGTGGTGCTACATGGATCTCGTATGGCGGATTATAAATAATCGGTATGCTCGCGTTGTGTGTTAGTAGCATCTGGTTACGCATGTCGATGTTTGCTCCTAACTTTGATAATAGATCTGATCCTATTAAACCGTCATAGCGTCCATCTACATCATAAATATAAAATTTATGAGGCAACGTGCTTTTAAAGGTCTTTAACAACGGTATGTATATTATCTCATTGTGCATGCTCTGAGCGTGTGTGCTGATTACTGTGAATGGCTCGTGATATTTGAATTCGCTGAAAAATTCGTTGGCTTTAGCTGGACTTATAAAAGATCTACTACTTCCAGTATCAATGAGAAATTTAGAGTTGATTTCAGGAATGACTACGTGAGGTAGTTTTAAAATACTGTCACAATAATTTAAACTAATCACTTCACCGCATCCTTCGAGGCTGTTTCCTGAAAATTTGTAACCTTAGTTTCCGAACTGATGTTTTCAGGTTGTGTGTTTTCAGGCTGTGCGGAATTTGTGTCATCGCCATTAGCTACATAATAGCACTCATTAGGGTTCTCTACATTCTCGTCCATAATATAACATAAGTCATAATTGTTATAGTCGGGTGTGTATTCCTGGTACAAAGGAGGGTCGCTTATATAGTATAGGTCATTTGCAATCATATTATGTCTTACTGGTGCTGTACGCATCGTAACGTCGGAATCTTGTAACCTAGGAGGCTGTACCTGTTGTTGCGGTACGCCGGATTTTTGTTGGTTCGTTGGCTGAGGTTGGTTCTGAGTACCGAACTTAAAACCTTGCTGTTGTGGAATACCAAACCTATAACCTTGTTGTTGTGGAATACCAAACCTATAACCACCGTGTTGAAATGGGGCGCGTTGAATGGGCTGGCCGAAAGTGCGCTGAGGTAGAGTCCCAAATCTAAAACCTTGTGTGGGCGGTGCGTTTCTCAATTGCTGTACAAAATTTGGTCTGAATCCATTTGGATTTTGTGGAATGCCGAATTTAAAATTATTTGGTACTATATTGAACGCAGGTTTAAAACCTTGAGCGACAGGCAGTTGTTTTTGTAAATTTTGGGAATTCTGAGAATTCTGAGAATTTTGTGAATTTGGTAACTGTTGTGCAGTTTGCTTAAGTAATTTACTTTTGGCATCGTATTGGAACTTGAAATTTACCTCTTCAGTTACTATGCTTAGGGCATTTTCCAGGACAGAGCAACCTTTTAGACGCACAATCCTAATCATATCCTCTGGCAGGTTATAAAGGAACACGTTTAGCGCGGTGTTGTTGTAAACTATCATTTTAGCCGCTTTGATTCCTTCATCGGTAAGTCTGTTTACTTTAGCAAACAAAGAACTTCGAACGTTCTGAATTCTATGACAAAACTGGATGTACGTTTCACCTTGTTTTAACTTTAAAGTTTCTAGTTCAATTGCTATACATTCTTCTGATCGCGGGTCGCCAAAATGCTGGGTAAGAATATTTTTTAATGCTTCATATGAAGAAATATTCGGATGGTCACTGAGTAGAGTCGCGGCTCTACCAGTAAGTCTACTGGAAATGGCATGAAACAGGTATAATTCCTGAGCTGCGTTTCCACTAATCCTACTTCCACTAACTACATACTCGCATTTGGAAATAAATAAATTTAATAGATTTTCGTCTCCGTCATATTTAGGAATAAGCGATAAGGTTTCCTTAGGAATAGCCTTCATTTCCATTTTAAAATTTTACTTTTACTTACTACTATGCTGGAATACCAATTTAAGTGTAGACCAGTTTGCCTATTTACGTGCGACTTAAACCTACTTATAACTAACACAAATTAATCACGATTAACAGACCTGCCTAGTTAAGTGCAAGTCAATTTGCCAATTTACGTGCAAACAAAATCAGATAAACGTAATTAATAAGCTCGACAATTTAAGTTCGAGAAAAAGGTGGAAAAGACACAGGAATATGACAATACAGGAAGTGAAAAGGTTTACTCACAAGCTGCTCGATCCCATGTCCTCCGGAAACCACTTTGACACTTCGTTTCACACGCTTTTACCGTTCGAGAGTCGTAATTTATTTGGTTCGTTTCTTTTCCACGTCCGCGTATAGTCGGTTTTCAAGCGAAATTCTATTTTCGTGACACCGATTTTGGGGTTTTCACGAGATAGAACTCCGGGAAAATCGTGGAAAATCCACAAGGCTGCGCCAGACTTGTTCGGGAAAAGCGGTGAAATGTTTTTAAAAAAACATAAAATTAATTGAATTAAAATTATTTAATGTTTAAACTGTTACATGAGGTGATCAAAGATGGAATGAATTAATTAAGCTTACAGTACTGAGGTCGGATATGCTACATCAGCAAATACTCAGCCGTCTGGCCCGGCGATAGTGCGTGGGCGCGAGTATGAATGCACCATGAATGTGCTTAGCTAGCAATAAAGATAGAGCGGCTAGTTGGTTCAGGTGATGTAACTATCTAGATTATATCGGGTAGGTGAGCAGGAAGTTATTTTGAAAAGCTCAAAAACAAAGTACATAATTGACTTTTGGTTTAGTCTAATAATTTTAGTTTAATTTCAAAGACATTTTATCTACTAACGTCATTGTTTAATTAAGACTATTTATCACAGTTCATTTGATACAAGTCATGAATGTGGATAGGTAATGAACTTTAATTAATAATTTAATGCGGAAGTAGGTATGTACCTAAGTATTTAATTAATAACTATGACAAAATATAAACTGATTGAAATCGACTGCAGATAGTTTATTCAATTTTAATACCTATTCTATTATAATTATTTATTTATTTTAGCAGGATGAATATTACAGCTTCTTGTTTGATCCTCCGTCATTGGTTCGTGTTTCGGCGAGGTTTCGGCTTTCCCCTCCCCTACCTTTCCTAAATGGCGCCACCATCACTTCAGTTACAAAATGTAGTTGTGGTTAGGCAGTAGTTGCTAAGTTCTCACTCAGTCGGTCGCCTCTTGCTATCGTAAGCGGAAACGGTGCGCGCGCGGCGTTCAGTCTTAGGAATTAAAGTGAATATAAAATAAAAAAAGCAAAAGTTTGAAGAGGAATCGCTCTCTATCTATTTACCTACTGCTAGCTAGCATTGGAGTGCATCTTCAAAGTTGGATTTCAAAGTTAAAAACAAGTACTTACCTACCTAGGTAAGTGAAGTTTGATTACAATTTCTATCAAAAACAAGTGGCTTTTTAATATCACAAAACATTAACGTTTGCGTTTACAAAAGCATCTTATCTTGTATCTCATGAGTACCTACGTCTAATTTGTTTGATAAAACATTGTCACTAAATAACTGCATACCTACCTCTACATGCCTTAGATTCCATTCTCTAGGTACCTACATAACTGGGAAGGTACTCGTAGGTACCTTACAATTGTCTGGCTTTTAGGAACGTTGATAAGGCTCATCTTAGCTGAAATTGACCGTATTATTTTGGCATTGGTATTGTACATAGGTTATATTATAAAATAAAGTCCTTCGCCGAGTCTGTCTGTCTGCCTGTTCGCGATTAACTCAAAAACAACTGCACCGATTTTCATGCTTTTTTCACCGATGTGGTGGTTCTCGAGGAAGGGGTTAGTTGGTATATAATTTGTCAAGTTTTTTTTTTAATTCTCGATAATCCACATCCATGCGGGTAGAGCCGCGAGCATCAGCTAGTCGTGAATAAGCTCTTAATAAACTTATGTATGATACCATCTCCTTAATCTCGTAAATTGGATGCTGTTGTGTGTGATACATTCTAGAAAAATGAGATGACTTACGTAGAGGTTCATACGAGTATGTTCTAAACACTGTTTGTTGTATTTCAGCGTCTGAAATATGAACGATGTTGCTGCAGTACCAATCGCCTCCAGTTGACGTCTGATGTAGAGAAGAGAGCCACTCATTGATTTGGTGAGTCGTTATCAGGTCTTTTCTTTGTGGCATATCACCTCATTAAGTAGGATTACGAATTTTCTTTAAAAGTTAGGTATATAATTTAAAGTCACTTAGCATTTACGTTTCTTGTTTAAATTTGGATTCCATTTAGTAGAAATTTTAAAAGTCAAAAAGTCAAAAGTCAAAATATGTTTATTTTCAATGGAATCACAGGGATCACTTTGAAACGTCTTAAATACTAGGTGAGTCTAAGTGCCAGTTCCAGTCCTATCCCCAGTGCGAGAAGAACTGACAAGAAACTCGCTGGGCCCTAGCGCTTTTTTTGTATGATCCTTGTTAATTTTGTAAGGAATACCTAGCAGAGTTGGAGCTGATTCATCCCAAGCTTTTTTATCATCTAAGTACTCTGATATTTTATAATAAGCTTTTCTAGACAGTTTCTGTTTAATTACATTTTTGAATTTTCCAATTGATAAATCAAGCATGTCACTTGGGATCTTGTTATAGAAGCGTACACATTGCCCTTTAAAGGATTTACTTACTTTAGTGAGCCTAACCGTGGGAACAGCGAGTTTATTTTTAATTCTAGTATTAACATTATGATTATCACTATTTTTCCTAAATAAATTAATGTTTTTGTGAACATACATCAAGTTTTCATATATATACTGACATGGCATTGTCATGATGTTTATTTCTTTAAACTTATCTCTAAGAGATTCTCTGGGACCCATGTTATAGATTGCACGAACAGCCCTCTTCTGCAACACAAATATAGTATTAATATCTGCAGCACTCCCCCACAACAAAATGCCGTAAGACATAATGCTATGAAAGTAGCTGAAATATACAAGTCTAGCAGTTTCTACGTCGGTGAAATGACGGATCTTTTTAACTGCATATGCTGCAGAGCTAAGTCTCTTCGACAATTTATCAATGTGCGGGCCCCATTGAAGCTTATTATCTAAAGTTATGCGCAAGAATACTGTGGTGTCCACAAGATCTATATTTTCGTTATTTATTTATATATTGGTATCTAATTGTCGAACATTTGGTAGTACAAAACGAACACATTTCGTTTTCTTTTCATTTAGTAATAAGTTGTTTACTTTTTATTTTATTTTTTTTTTTATTTTATTTTATTTAATTTTCGGAAAACCAACAGCTAACATAAAATGACATTAAAAAAGAAAAAATAGAAACAGCAAGCCAATTAAAGGTCTTCACAAATAGAAACGGGATAGAAATGAAATGTGAACACTTACTAAAACTACGCGTACCTAAACCACAAACAGATCAAGCACCATGCTGCCAATTACAAACTAGCTACATATTTATATAAAAATAACCTACACACTAAAAAAGTTAAGGGACAGGCACCGCCTTGCCTTGGGGACACTCGTTAGAAACAGATCAATGTCCAACAATTTACTGAAATCGTTTACAGTTCTACTCGCTCGCACCATATACGAATTCTGCCTATAGTTGGTTGAAGCACAAGGTACACTCAGCGGTGGGTTAAACCTGAGAGTTCTTTGAGGAATAGTAAAATGAATTTTGCTAAGAAGGTCAGGACAATCAATTTCATTATTAATGATTTTAAACATATACAGATAATCAGCAATGTCACGACGGATTGCAAGTGGCAAAAAATGAAATTGTTTTAATAAGATTACATTAAACCATTTTACAATTTTAGAGATTGCATTATTCACTTCGTCAAAATTAGTCATACGCCGCTTTTGTTTAAATAAAAGTGACGTGAGATCAGCAAACAGTACAATCTCCTGATCATCCCTGACAAGTTTGGGTAGATCGTTTATATATATTAAAAACAAAAATGGTCCTAATATCGATCCTTGTGGTACACCCATTGTTATCACTGACCCCGGAGAACGTTTCCCATTTACGTCAACTCGTTGAAGTCTGTCACTGAGGTAAGATTTTAAAAGATTAAGTGCAACTCCCCTTACACCATAGTGATGGAGTTTCATGATTAATGTTTCATGGTAAACACAGTCAAATGCTTTAGACAGATCACAAAAAATACCTAAGGTATCGAGAGATTCCTCCCAGGTATCGAAGATATTATGTGATACCAACTCAACACCGGCATCAGTTGTTGAGCGGCCCTTTGTAAATCCGAATTGTTTTTTATCAAGTATATTATTACTGTTAAAGTGTTTTTGTAATTGATGAATAATAAGTTTTTCAAATATTTTACTAAATGTAGGTAACACTGATATTGGTCGAAAATTACAAGGATCTGAATGACTACCAGATTTGAACAGAGGTGTTTGTGTATGTTTCATTAAGTTAGGAAAGACACCACTGTCAATACATTTGTTAAATATGAAAGCTAAGTCAGGTGCAATAATTTCAATCAATGATTTTACAACGCTAACAGAAATGCCCCAGAGGTCAGTGGTTTTTTTTACATTAATCTGTTTAAATGCTTTAATGATGTCGTTATTGTTCACGTAATCAAAATGAAATGTTACATCACATTCCGGTAAACTATCTTTTAATATAGATTGCGCGATTACAGGTGAAGATTTTAAAGATTTAGTAGTAGAGACTGGAATATCAGTAAAGAATGTTTCAAATGCCTGTGCTACATCAGTATCTTGGTTAATTATTTTATTGTTAATGTTTAAATTGAATACATTACTTTGAGTTTTGATTTTTCCAGTCTCACTATTAATAATTTTCCAAGTAGCCTTAATTTTATCCTGACTGGTTTTAATTTTAGAACTTATATGTTGTGATTTTGCCACTCGACACACATTCTTAAAAATTTTTGAATAATTTTTAACTCTAGTTTTAAACTCTCCACTAAAATTATACTGTTTTTTGCTGTATAATTTATACAAAGTGTGCCTGCTTTTATGAATACCTGCTGTTGCCCACTCACAAAATTTCGTACTGCTAGAGACCACACCGTTTTGGATTTAAAAAATTCATTGAACGTTTGATTAAACTCATTGAAAAAATTATTATATAAATCATTTGGATTGTCATCATTATATAATAAGCGAGTTAAGGTGGTAGCCAGGTTCAATTTCATTTTTTCCAAACGATTTGTGGTAACAGGTATACAAGTTATTTTTTTTTTAGTGTTTATTTTGTCTTTTGTTTCTATGGTGACTAATTGACCAAGATGGTCTGATTGAATATTGCTAATTAAATTTTTTCTTATTTCTTTTATATTAGTAAAAATATTATCTATACAATTGGCTGAAGTAGCAGTTATTCTAGTTGGCTCCATAAATAAGGGTTCAAGATTAAATGATTTAAACAAACTAATCATTCTGGTACTTAAACCGTTTTTCTCTAGTAAGTTTACATTGAAATCACCGCATACTATGATTTGTTTATTTGATTTTGATATAATATTATTAAAAATTTCCTCCATATTTCTTTCAAAAATATCAAATGAAGCGGTTGGTGGGCTATAAGTGCTTATAACAATGAACTGCTCCAACTCCACACAGGATATCTCAATATGTCTTTCTACAGAGTGGGCTACAATGTCTTTGCGTTCTTTGAACTTAATTTGTACGAGCACGTACACTGTTCTACTTAATAGTGCCATCTAAACACTTAATTTGCACTTTACGCCAGTCATTAGAATCCGCGAATCAGTTCGCGTTCGGTAATCAATCAAACCGCGCGTCTCATTATCATTTCATCATTATCATAAGTTTTTCTATCAATATATCAGTTAAAATTTATCTCTGAGTTTTACTGATATTAACTATCACTTCGCCAGGGTGTACGGACCGTACATCCTTTTTTTTAAATTTTAAAACTGATATGACTCAGTGAATAGTGTGCTACGCAAAAGTGACTCTAACGCAAGTGAGGAGAAACACCAGCGAGTAGACTATCAATTATCATAGTGGGCAACAGTTCACATTATCATAATATCAACGGGTAGCAACAGCTACCAACCAGGGCTGTGAGCAAACTGCTCACCCTATCGTATCAACGGGCAGCAACAGTTGCCAACCAGGAGACGTGGGCCAGGCCGGTTCGCGATCACCAAAGCAGGGTATCAACAGATACCACAGGACGGGTACGCAGCAGATCAGCTCGCGATCACCGTTCATCAAGTATCAAGATATCAAGTAAGATCTTTCCATTTTTGCTTCTCTTGTCATCAAACTCATCAGTATGTCGAGCATGGAAGACTTACTAGTAGTTCAAGAGCAAATATCAAATGCGATTGAACAACTCTATTCGAACTTTAAGAAAGACGGGTCGGATAGGAAAACTCCAGATTATGTTAAGCGAAGGTTAGACACACTAGATCAGTGCTGGAACGAATATCAGTCAAATCATATTAAGCTGTGCGGATTTGGTACTAAGTCTGATTCTTACTTTACAACTAATCAATTTGAGAAAACTGGAGAAAAATATACTAATATCAGGGCAGCTATTCTAAACTATACGAGGCCGAAGGATGATACCAGACCTTCGACTCCACTTATCAAACCAGCCACCCCCATGGCGGTGCCGGGGACTCCCATGCAGGATTTCTCGCTTCAAGCTCGGGGTAACAATAGCAAGACCGATGAGATGCTGCGGAAGCAAAGCAGTAATTTCAAGGCATTTGAGCATACGATTTCGAACATCAATTTAGATTTCATAACAGAAAAATGGGAATTCGATCATTTGTTGCGTTCCATTCAATCTCGTTGGACTACAATCGACACTCTTCATTGGGAGCTGGATAGTGAATCAGGTCACAACAGCTCAGAGTATGAATCGCATTTTTTCAAAGCTGAGAAAAAGTTCAATGAAATAATCAAAGCCATAAACAAGAAGATGTGTTCTGTCTCGCACAGGGAGCATTCCACACCTAAAATGGAAATTCCAACATTTTCTGGCAACTATCATCAATGGTCCAGTTTCAAAGATCTTTTTACGGAAACTATACATGCGAATCCGACCTTATCTAACGCTCAGAAAATGCAATTTTTGAAAACCAAGGTGAAGGGTGAAGCTGAAAGATTGATTCAACATTTATCAATATCATCTGACAATTATCCTGTTAGCTGGGATCTACTTAATCATAGGTATAACAACAAACGGCTAATTTTGAGTTCGCATTTCGACTTAATGCTTAACATACCAGCGGTCCAGCAATCATCACGTAATCATATCAAGAAAATCCACGATGTTACCCTAGAAAGCCTCAACGCTATCAAGAATTTAGGAGTAGATGTAGATTCGTGGGATCCTCTTATCATTCATCTCATGTGCCAAAAACTGGACACGGAGACCCTCACCGATTATCTCTCTTCGGTAAAGGAACCTAAGGAGGTACCGAAACTTGAAGAGTTCTTATCATTTTTAGAGAAGACTTTCACAACTCTAGAAACTTCTCAAAGAAAAGCTGAACCAAAATCACATCAAAATCATAAAACTCATAACAATAAGTCTAACATGAAGCAATCATCGACCGAACGTAGCATTGCGCAAGCGGTCAACAGCAAAAATGTCTATACGACAAAATATTATAAATGTGCAATTTGCAAAACTAATTTCCACGGAATTTTTAGCTGTAATAAATTTCGAGAAATGACCCCGGCAATAAAACGCAAAACAACTGAGAAGCTGAAATTATGCGAAAACTGTCTTTATTGTCACTATGGCAATGAGTGTATTTCAGAAAAGCGCTGCCGTGAGTGCAAACAAGCACATAACACACTTTTACACGAAGCGTTTGCGCAGCATGACAACGAGGCCGCGACGTCGACTTCGAGCAATGCGAACGTCAACACACCTAAACAAGGGCAAAAATCAGCAATTCGAAGCTCGCACGTGTCATTGCAAACTGAAATACCGGAGATACTCTTAGCAACAGCTGTGATCAGAGTAGAAACTTCAAACGGTTCCTTTATTAACATGCGCGCACTCCTAGACCAGGGTTCCCAAACGTCCCTTATCACTGAAAATGCAGCACAGCTTTTGGGTCTACCTCGCCAAAGATGTCAGGGCGTGATCACTGGAATAGGCGCAAAGCAAGCGAATTGCAAAGGAGCAATCAATATCAAATGTGTATCTACAAACCAGAATTTTGAGTTTCGCACTGATGTACTTATCATGAAAAATCTTATCAAAAATCTACCAAGTCATTCTTTCAAGACGCCGGATTGGTCATACTTGGATCATATCACTCTAGCAGACCCCGAATACAATATCAGCCGTCCAGTCGACATTCTCTTCGGAGCTGATATTTATTCTTTGATCATTTTAGAAGGAATTTGTAGAGGCGAGCATAATAATTCTCCCATTACGCAAAATACGCGTTTAGGGTGGATATTGAGTGGGTGCGCAAGGACATTGCAATGTAACGTAATTATCAACAATTTAGACGAAATACAAAGATTTTGGGAAATCGAGGACATTGCAGAAGAATCAAATTTATCATTGGAAGATCAGGAGTGCGTTCAGTACTACAAAAGCACTACCACTCGGCGAGAGGACGGACGATATGAGGTAAGATTACCCCTAAAATCAGATTTCGAAAACAATTTGGGTCTGTCTAAAAATAGAGCAGTTGCACAGTTCAAATCATTAGAACGAAAATTCATAAAGAATCAGCAAATGGAGCAAAGCTATAAATCATTTATGAAAGAATATCAATCCATGGGCCACATGACTTCCGCTACAAGTAGCATCAAACCTGAATTTTATCTCACTCATCACGGGGTAGAACGGTCAGAATCAACAACCACTAAGTTTAGGGTCGTATTCAACGGATCGGCTAAAACATCGTCAGGCTACAGCTTAAATGACGTCATGAAATGTGGACCCAATCTTCAACAGGACCTGCAGTCTCTTATCATAAAGTGGCGACAATACCAATTCGCTTATACTGCAGATATTGAAATGATGTTCAGACAGATTTTTATCAATAATCTCGACAGAAAGCTTCAAAAAATCATCTGGCGAGATTCTGAGCATGAAATTATCAAAGAATGGGAGCTGACGACCGTGACATACGGCACAAAAGCGGCTCCTTTCTTAGCAATGATGACTCTTCGACAGTTGGCATCAGATGAAAGATCAAATTATCAAAGTAGCCCAGCAGCTGATGTCCTTGAGAGTTCATTTTACATGGATGACCTTGTCCATGGGGCACATAAACTACAAGACGCAAAACAATTGCGCGAAGATATTATCATTCTACTGAAATCAGGTGGTTTCAACTTAAGAAAGTGGAAATCAAACGTCCCGGAACTATCAGACGCTATCAAAGAAAGCAGTAAACAAGAAAGCTTCAATTTCAAGCAATTGGAAACATCCAAAACACTGGGACTTAGCTGGAATCACCAGCAGGACATGTTTATGTTCAAATCAAAAATTGTGTTTACCACCGAGCAAGAAACAAAAAGATCACTTTTATCAGACATATCAAAGTTATTTGACCCGCTCGGCTGGCTTGCACCGATATCAACCAAACTAAAAATCATTTTTCAGAAGGTATGGTTGTCCGCCATCAAATGGGATGACCTATTACCCGAAGATATTTTATCAGAATGGATCATTATAAAAAATGACATAGAAAACATAAATAAACTGCAAGTACCAAGGTGGCTATCAACAAATGAACGTGACGTCATCGAGTTACACGGCTTTTGTGACGCGTCAACAAAAGCTTACGCTTGCGTTATTTATTGTAAAATCAAACGAGGTGCACAACCTATTATCACACTATTGGTCGCCAAAGCGAGGATAGTACCATGTGGAAAAAACATTACTCTCCCACGGTTGGAATTAAGCGCCGCTCATCTTCTATCAAAACTAGTGCTCAAAGTGCAACAGTGCTTGAGTACATACGATATCAAGTTATTTGGATGGTCCGACTCAATGATTGTCCTAGGATGGCTTAGCGGAGACCCAACTAGGTGGAAGACCTTCGTCGCAAATAGAGTGCGAGATATCACGAGTACAATGCCAGCAGCATGTTGGCGTTATGTTAAATCAGAGGAAAACCCGGCGGACTGTGCCAGCCGTGGATTAACAGCCTCACAGTTATCAAACCATAGTTTGTGGTGGCAGGGACCGTCCTGGCTACCAGACTTTGATGGACAAGGCAAACAGCCAGAATTTTTCACCGATCAAGAGGTAAAGAAAGTTCGTCAAGTCAACGTTGTCACTGAACAAGATTTGGACAACAATATCATTTATAAACTGCTATCGAATCACAGCACTATCAGCAGAGTTATTCGAATCGTATCTTGGATGTTCAGATTTATCAAAAAACGGGACACCAAACAAGCATACCTATCATTATCAGAAATCGATCAATCAGAAAACCTCATCATTAAACAAACCCAGCAGTTTGAATTTTCAAAGGAAATAAAAGCCATTAATGAGAGCGGTCAGGTGCAACCCAAGAGCAATATATCACAGCTGAATCCCTTTCTCGATGAAAATGGAATCCTACGAGTTGGAGGACGGCTAAGAAATGCAAATCTTCCTCACGAAATGAAACATCCGATCATCCTGTCAGGATCTAGTCGCCTAGCAGAGCTTTTAATCAATGAAGCTCATAAAGCCTCATATCACGGCGGGGCTAGACTAACATCAGCATTTCTAAGAAGGAAGTATTGGCTCGTAGGAGGCAATAAAATAGCGAAGAAACAGCTACGTGAATGCGTCAAATGCAGACGCCACGACCCTATCAAACATGAACAAATAATGGGTGACTTACCAGCTGCTCGAACAAAACCTACAAGGCCCTTTTATCATACTGGCGTCGATTTTACTGGGTTCGTAGATGTCAAGTCAAGCAAGGGCCGCGGTATCAAATCAACCAAGGGATATATATCAGTGTTCGTGTGCATGGTCACCAAGGCTGTGCATCTCGAACTTGTGTCCGATCTTACCTCATCAGCCTTTTTAGCCGCTCTACGAAGAATGGCCGCTCGGAGAGGAGCTCCAAGTCATATCTATAGTGACAATGGCACAAACTTCGTAGGCGCTCACAAGATTCTCAACAGAGAATATCTAGATCTCCAAGCAACACTGGACGAAAATTTCTATACATCCATCACGGATATGAAAATCCAGTGGCACTTCAATGCTCCAGGATGGCCTAGTGCAGGAGGTCTCTGGGAGGCTGCAGTGAAGAGCCTCAAATATCATTTAAAGAGAGTCATCGGCGAACAGAAGTTGACTTTCGAGGAATACACCACTTTGCTAACTCAGTTAGAAGCGTGCTTAAATACAAGGCCGCTATGTCCTCTAACTGAAGATCCGGAGGACCTGGAATATCTGACTCCAGCACACTTCTTGGCAAGTGGTCCCACCTTAACTATCATAGAAACCGAGAGAGACCTGCGAACAAGATGGCAACTCACTCAAAAAATATTCGAAGATGTATGGAAAAAATGGCAATTGGAGTATCTAAGCCAATTATCGATGCGTAGCAAATGGCGTCAAACTAAAGAAAATCTAAATATTAATGACGTCGTCATCATTCACGACGCAAATCTGCCTCCGGGAAAGTGGGCCCTAGGCAGAATCATAGCCTTACATCCTGGCAAAGATGACTGTGTTCGCGTAGTCAGCCTAAAGACCAGGAACGGTGAGATCAAGAGACCTATCACGAAAATATCAAAGTTACCTGTAAAGGAGAACAAGAAAGTCGAACAAGACTCTAAGTTTCAACAGAAACAAGAAACAATTCCCACTACGGACTCCGCTACTAGCAATCGTTTAAAGAAAACAAGCCTATGCAACTTTATCTACATGCTATTCATGTTTCTTTTTATGATGGCGACGTCCGTGTACAGCAAATATCAAATATCAAGCCTAAATATCAGCCAAGGATTTTACTTCGATCGTATTACAAACATTCACCTGGAACGAGATCAATGGAATCTAGTAATTTACTACGACATGAATCCCTATTGGCAAAGCACTGAACTACTTGGGCAATATATCAGTCATTTAGACGGCATTTGTAACGATCAAACTAATAAAAAGATAGCACAATGTGACGTCATCCTTCTTCAATTACATCATGGGCTCAACGAACTCGAGCATTACAACTCTATTTTGCTCGGTAAGCAGTTCCCACGGAGCGCGCGCTCGCGAGTACCGCGCGGTCTTATCAACGGTGTCGGGTTCATTGCAAACAAACTGTTCGGCGTACTCGATCAAGAATTCGCAGAGCAGTACGAGCGCGACATTGAGTCTATCAGAGAGAATGAGAAACATCTATCTTTACTTTGGAAAAATCAGACTTCTGTCGTCGAAGGAGAATTTAATCTAATTAAAAGAGTGGAAGCGTCTATCGACAAGCAACGAAAGATTTTCAACCAGCATCTTAACAAACTTGAAAAATCGCTGAATAGACAGAAAGATGATCTACAAGTAGTATCAACCTCATGTGACTTCACTTTATCATCGGTTATCGCACAAGGTATACTAGTGAATCTACGGAGCATTCAAGAGACGATCATCGATTCCTTAACAAACGTCTACGCTGGAAAATTCAACTTCCATCTCCTTACCCCTGAGCAGTTACGAAACGAGATGAATATTATCACTGGATTATTATCAAAAGATCTGACATTGCCCTTGAACAATCTGCAATCAGATGTATCAAAGATGTACCACCTTCTTTCCGTGAAAGCAAGAGCATCGAATAAATTTATCATTTTTGAAATAAAGATTCCTTTAGTGAGCCGAGATAACTTCGAACTATTTAAGCTCATACCTATCCCACAGCAAAAGAAAAACGGAATGATCAGCTTAGTACCAATAGCCGATTACGTAGCTATAAACATGCAAAAGGACTCTTATGTACGCATCACAGAAAGAGAAGTACATGATTGTATCGAGTCTGATGATGACTCTCACTTATGTCCTTTAAAACAGCCAATTTATCAGATGAGATCAGAAGAGAATTTGTGTGTCCAAAACCAGCTTGACAAACAATGTCAAATAAAGACATCTACTTGTAAAGATTCCTGGATTGAGTTGAATAACATAAATACTTACTTATATGTATGTTGCGGTCAATGCTCTGTACGTATCATATGCGAGAATCAAATTACCGCAGAGCAATTACATAAGAACGGAATCATATCAATTAGCGAAGAATGCATTATCAAAAGTAATACTTTTACTATCTATGCACACAAAAAGCAATCCAACACTTTAGAAAGGGAAGCCGATGTTATCCGGATTAAAATCCCTCCAATCAATAATATCATAAATATATCAATACCTACTTCTTCGGTCGAAAATCAATCAGCATACTCAGAAAATCAACAGTATTTTGAGAAAATCGACAGACAGTTAAAGGAACTGAAGGATAGCGCGTCAGATGGAGTACTGACAGAGCGCGTTTCATATCATGACGTCCATCATTATGTCGTCATCTACTTGGTGTTGTTTGCGGCTGTCGTCGGGATCGCGATCCTGGTGTGGCGCCGCCGGCGGGCGCGAGCAGCGCAGCCGGGCGCGCCCGCCGCGGCGCCGCCGACTGCACCAGCGTGTACAGCGAGACCAGAGATAGAACTTCGAGCAACGAGCTTCGAACCTCCGACGGTTAAATGTGTCAGTGAGAGTGCAGTGAATCAGTGCTGTGTTCTTAATGAGGTCAAACAAAAATCGCTTAGTGCGCGTTTCTCGAATAAAGCTAGCTCTCCCGTATTTTTCCCTAATCATTTCGATCGCACGTTATAATTATCAGTAAACAATTACTTCAGATCACAGAGTGACAATCAAGGACAATCACCTATTTTAAGGAAAAAACTATTGTTTTATCACCTTGTAACTCACGTCATTCACTTATGCATCTATTAGCATCCTATCATCTCTATTTTCTGGCCCGGGAATATGTACGAGCACGTACACTGTTCTACTTAATAGTGCCATCTAAACACTTAATTTGCACTTTACGCCAGTCATTAGAATCCGCGAATCAGTTCGCGTTCGGTAATCAATCAAACCGCGCGTCTCATTATCATTTCATCATTATCATAAGTTTTTCTATCAATATATCAGTTAAAATTTATCTCTGAGTTTTACTGATATTAACTATCACTTCGCCAGGGTGTACGGACCGTACATAATTTGTCTATTTATTAAAATTAATGATCCGCCTCTTATAGAATTTACTCTGCAGAAAGAACTACCAACTTGGTGATTCTGGAAATTGAACATGAGCTCATGGCTTCTCAGCCAGTGTTCTGTTAGGCAGATTATGTCAATTTTGTTGTGAGTTCATGTACAGGTCTAATTCTAATTCTTTTTTGCTAAGTCCTTGAATATTTTGATGCACCAGGTTGGTTAACTTACACTTATTTTTACATGATTTATTGTTTAATTGACTTTTTTTTGAATATTTAGTGCTAGAGATTTCCTCTATTGTCTCTGCATTTAATTTAAATGACTTGGAGTAATTTCCAGAGTCATGTCAATATGCTCAATAGAAGCATAGTTAGTAGCCAAGTTTTTGGCTGATATATTAAAATAATAAGATAGCGACACAGCTACCTGTCGTTTATAATAATTGGGAAGGTAGTATTTACCTTTGGTCTGATAGTAATTTTTGTCAATAATACAATTGATGTCAATCAAATGGAAATTATTATTGCATGAATTATTATGCAATATATGCAAAGTCTGATTCAGCTTATATCTAAGGTCATTTTCTGCTTGTGGCAAGCTGTTGCTGTAGGGGAATGTAAACATTACAATTCTATTCACTTGTAAAGTTAAAAGCCTTTCAAAATATTTTATGAGATCTAATTTGTTTATATTACCCCTATTTCCAAGCCAAATCACTAAATTAGAGCCCTGGTTAAGATTACATTTACTTATATTTTGCATGATTTCATGCAGGTCAGCATAAGGCAAACAATTATTTATGACTGGGTGTCCCATTCTAGTGTTTAGTAACTGGCCCATAGTTTTTCCAATTTCATCGCAGAACATTATAGTTTTATTTGTAATTTTATTTTTGCTCAGCTCGGCACACAGCTGAGAAGTTGATGAGGCAGCACTCACTGGCCCCGGACTCACAGGAGGCTGACAGTGGCATGAGTGGTTAGCCACAAGGGAGTCAAAACGCTGTTGATTATTATTTGACAGCCTGAGTAGTTCATCCATGGCAAATGAGTACTCCCGTATCACTTCCTGAGACTTTTCATATCTGTTAGAAATTGATTTTAATGATTCTTCTACACTGGCAAGTTCACATTGAAGCTGCTGTATTTCAGAATCATGACCTAGTTTTGTATTTTCTAGCTGTAATGTACACATTTGCAGCTTATCTATTAAATCAATTTTTTCTTTCTTAGTCCTAATATGAAATACAATATTTTTTTGTTTTTTTAATTGCCTTTTTGTTTTACTTATAAATTTATTGATCTTTACATATTTTTTTAGTTTATTTTTACTTAGCTTACTTCTGGTGCATGCTGCAACTCTCACTGAGTCATCATTTGTCAAATCCATCGTTACAGTGGGGGTATCACAGCATGCATCAGGGCCATTTTCCCTACCAGCTGACACTAACTCATCGAATAAACTTTGGGTTTTCAGTGCAACAGAGCATTGAGCGGCTTCTTGTAGCTCTGTGATTTGATGGTGGGCATCACAGAGTTCCTTCTCTAGGGTAGAAGTTCTCTTCAGGGCCTGTTCATACTCTGAGCCGCACTGGTCGAACCCATCAATGATGCACTGTAACCTATCTCGTTCTCCTACAGTATCTATATATTGTGAGTGTTATGCAGACAACTCACTTTTTAACCTATCATTATTATTGAGTGCATCTAATAATACAATCTCATTGTCCTCTCTTTCATTTGTCAACTGTGTGCACAGCTCCCTAGACACTTTCAGTTCTTGCAAAGCCTGTTGGAGATTGATCTCCTTCTGGCATTGCAGGGCTCGTCGAGTCATCATCGTGAGAAAATATAGTCTACCTTCTCACAACGACCACAGAACCAGCACAAGTTCCCCAGGGAAATGTAAACACTTGTTGAGGTTATGTGTCTGGAATTGTTGTACTTACATGCTTTAGATTTAGGTATTTGATTAGTAGGAAATAGTATTCCGTGCCAATAAACACTTCCAAACCAGAAAAAACAATGATCAAACTCCAAGTTTTCAAACTTCGTAACCGAAAAAATGCAAGTATTTTGTTGGCTAAATTACTAGAATAACACGAATTTCACTAATAATAACATTTACACACGTTTGTTATGTTGTATTTATGCGATGAAATTGTAAAAGGCTACTTAAATACACTTAAATCTAATAAAAATAAAAATAAAGGAATGGAACAATCTAAAAGAGCTGTTACTCGTAGGGATGCCACGAGCAAAAAAAAATAAAAAAATTATTGACTTGCTAATAAGAAACGTTTTTTTGAAATTCTACCTCTAAGAGGGTGAAAAAGGCAAAGTTTGTATGGGACAACGTAGTTCCTTGGTCCAATGTACTTGAAATTTTGCATAAAAAATCTATAATAAGTAACTAGTAAAAGTACTCCTACCTGCCAACCACCCACTCTTTCAACTTTTGGATCGTGATATCGCAAAAACGGAGTCTCTTAGAAATAAGTATTTTGTCATTTTTTTATAGATAACTAGCTTCTGCACGCGGCGTCGCCCGCGAAGAACCTACATAAAATATAGCCTATGTTCATCCTGAAAGTTCATTCTACACATTGGTGAAAGAATTTTTCAAATCGGTTCAGTAGTTTCAGAGCCTATTCATTTCAAACAAACAAACAATCAAAGTTTTCCTCTTTATAATATTAGTATAGATTATGTCATACAAGGGAGAGATGGGGAACTTTCAAATTTTATTTATAATTATATTGTGAACGATTTCATCAATTTTCAGCTTGTTGTGAATAAAGGTAGTGTCCAATTATTATTACTGACTGGTCATGTTAAAGGTTAGGTTGTTTTTTTTCTTACTGGTAATGTTAATGAATAGGTTAAATTTTTTTTTTAGGTTAGGTTTTTTTTTCCCTTAATGCAATTCCCTATCAATCCTATCTATCTATCTATCTATCTATCTATCTATCTATCTATCTATCTATCTATCTATCTATCTATCTATCTATCTATCTATCTATCTATCTATCTATCTATCTATCTATCTATCTATCTATCTATCTATCTATCTATCTATCTATCTATCTATCTATCTATCTATCTATCTATCTATCTATCTATCTATCTATCTATCTATCTATCTATCTATCTATCTATCTATCTATCTATCTATCTATCTATCTATCTATCTATCTATCTATCTATCTATCTATCTATCTATCTATCTATCTATCTATCTATCTATCTATCTATCTATCTATCTATCTATCTATCTATCTATCTATCTATCTAT